>OY747129.1:60300138-60900138 GCA_963556465.1 Berberis vulgaris | reverse complement strand
CTCAATCTTTAGGTGGGTGATTAAGTCTTCAAGACTCATCTCCTTATGTTTGTGTTTCAGATAGTGCTTAAAATATTTCCAATTGGGAGGAAACCTCCCAATGATAGCAGCAACCTGAAAGACTCAGATGATGACATGGCCTTCAGCTTACATTTCATTGAGAATTTGGATTTCTTGAATCTAAAGAATGACAGTTTTAGCATCAATCATCTTGTGATCCATAAATTTGTCGACGACAAATTTCTTTAGTCCAACATCCTCCGTTTTGTACTCTTCTAATGCCCCCCACCCCACATAGGGATGGCAACGGGGCGGATGTGAGCAAATCCATCCCCGCCCCGTCAGGAATAACGGATCCCCAAATCCACCCCGCCAATCCGTTTACAAAACTATTTAAAAACCACCTCCGCCCCGCACGGATTGACGGATATCCGCCCCGCCCACATATCCGTTAAAAAAATTTCTTCATTCATAAATACATACAGTAAAAGATACTTCTATGTAGATTACAAAAAATTATTAAAAAAAATAATACAACAAATTACAGAGATTATAGAAATTATAAAAAAAAATTACAAAAATTACAGAGATTACAGGGATTACAAAAATTATAAAAAAAATTACAAAAAACCATACAACAAATTACAACAAAAAAAAAACATCTAAAGAATCTCTGATGAATCAGATCTCAAATCTCGGATCTCTGATGGATCAGATCTTAGATCTGGGCTCGGATCTCAGAGATCAAATCTCTGATGCTCAGTTCTTCACTGCAAGCTGTAAAAGAGAAGAAGAAGAAGGAGACCTGAGTTCTTCACTATGAGTGAGGAGAGGGAGAGTAAGGGGAAGCCGGGGAAGGGAGGGGGAGAGTAGTTCTTCACTGTGAGTGAGTTCTTCACTTTGAGTTTAGTTTAGTTCTTCACTGTGAGTTCCTCTTCGGCTCCTTTGAGTGGGGAAGCCGGGGAAGGGAGGGGGAGAGTAAGGCGAAAAAGGGAGGGGGGATTAAGGCGGGGAGGGGAGGAGAGTAAAACGGGGCAGGGGAGGCGGCTTCAGCTCTTCGAGTGAGAAATGAGAGTGAAATGTGAGAAATTAGAGAGTGAAATGTGAGGGTAGTATTTCCTTTATATAGCTGAAGGGCATTTCTGTAATTTTATCGGTTAAACGGATATCCGTGGGGCGGATATGGCCAAATCCGTATCCGCCCCGATTATTAAACGAATACAGATTTAAAATCCGTATCCGCCCCAACCTCCATAGACCCTTTACCAAATCCGCCCCAAACGGAGCGAGTGGGGCGGATATCCATGAAAATCCGCCCCACTGCCATCCCTACCCCCACAAGTCCTTAGCATTGTTTATAGTAGGGATGGGTCGATCCGGTTAACGGGCCCAAAATGCCAAAATCGAAAATCGAAAATCGAACCAAGCCTCCAAAATTTGAATTTCAGAAACCGAAACCAGACCGGTTACCTGGGATCCCGATACTTGGGCCGATCTTTGTCCCAGTATCATTTTTTTTGGGCCCAACATTTTCAGCCCATTTCATCCCTGTTTGTGTTTGTTCCTGTTTTCTCAAACAGAAATTCTAAATGTCGAGGAAGTGGGCGAGGAAACGAGCGAGGGGAGGGAGGTGGCGGGGTGGGAACCGTTCACCTCCCTCGGGATGCGTGCGTTGACTTTTCGCACGCGCATCCCGAGGGAGGTGAACGGCTCCCACCCCGCCACCTCCCTCCCCTCGCTCGTTTCCTCGACAGCTAGCAAAGCTCTTTCTCAAATCCAAACCTGAATATTTGGCCTAGTTTTTTCAGCCTTGTTTGTGTTTTTTCCTGTTATTTCTCGAATCCAACATTCCAAGTATCCAATACACAAAATCCACCATAAAAAAACCTTACAGAATATCATTTCAAAATTCCAAATCCAACATTCCAAGTATCCAATAATAAACTAACACCTTACAAACCCGAATACAACACCTTACCTTACGCAAATATGCAAAACACAAAACTAAAAAATATCATTGCCCTCATCTCCATGCTCCTCCATCTTCCATTCCATGCTATAAACAAGGAGAAACACAACAAATTAGCACTCCAAATACTGGACATAACAAGGAGATCATTATCAACTGATGTGAGTAGCATTATCAAATTGGTATACAGTTGAGTAATAACTTTGTATCAAATGAACCGTGCATAAGAACGTGCACGCATCAAACCTTGCCTTTGGGATGTTGAACCTCCATTAGATGATAAGAAATTAACCATATATCATAGACACAGCACATTGTCTGATGGACAACCCAATGTGGTCTTGCACAACATTGGCTGAATTTTACAGTATGAATCTGAATCACAAAACCACCACAAGGATTTGCAAACTTACAAGATGTAATTGTTAGCTTGTAAAAATCAACTTAAATGAGCAAACAAAAGATGTAGACAAATCTGAATAATGGGTACATGTGCATTAGTTACCTACAGTATTGGCATAAGGAACAGTCCTTAAAATCAAGGACAATCAAGCAAACAAGGATCCACAAACACTGCTAGATCCCTTCAAATCCACCCAATTCTTTACATATAAGAATCCGACTTTCTGATTACAACAATGGGGTTTTCACAGATCCCAAACTCACCAATCTGAAGGTTTAATCTCACCCAAAAATACCAAACTCACCAATGTGAAGGTTAATACATTTCAACATTTCAAAAATTCTCAATGATCGAAAATTTTCAGTTTGTAAATGTAACAACTTCTTATATTCAGGAACTAAATCAGAGATGAAGAAGAGCAAGTAGAAGGAAACGAAACTAACCTCTATCGAGCAGAGGAGGAGTCGCTGATGTTTGTCGAGCAGATGATGAGGAGGAATCGTAGGTTGTCGAGACCAGAGGAGGAGTCGTTAGTTACTTGGAGTCGAGCAAAGGAGACAGAAGAAGAGAAAAAGTTTGTGAGAGATGAATAAAAACCCTAGATTTTTTATTTTTTTATTTTTTTTTTGTCTTTTAAACTGTCCAGGTCGGGCCAGTTACCCTACGGGTTCTGGAAAATGGAACCAAGGACCGTACTGAAAACTTCGGTTCAATCCGATTTTTAGGACCTAATATTAAAATAAAATTTAAAAACTGGTCCGGTTCTCAGTTCGGTCCGAGTTTTCGGTCTGAAATGCCCATCTCTAATCTATAGTACTATAGATTTTGTCCAAAACTTCATCCAACGAATTCAGCATATAGTTTCGGCACAGGAAGACAGAGTGTCCCCAAACTTCAATTGCGAGGAACACATCCTTGTGGCTCTCTTGGGTTTCTCCATATTTTGGCTTTGGTTAATCTTCGGTAAGAAACTTTGTAAAACCCAATGTTGTTAGGTAAAACATCTTACTTTGCCATGTTTTAAAATCAACTCCTTTGAATTTTTCTGGCCTATCAAGAGCAAGAACTTTAGTGCCTCCAGAAGTCACCCCAGCAATTAAACTGATTTCATTTTTATCTCTCATATTTATGTTTGACATGCAGAAAAAACACAAATTATTTGTTATTAGTAATAATGTAAATAAATTTAATTTGACTAAGAACAATAAAAACAGTATCTTAATCAGAGTTCGTAAATTTATAAATTTTGTATCTAATTTGTACGAATTATTGTAATAAGAAACAGTAATATTGATAGAGTTCTCTAATTAATATAAACTCTAAAACTTACTGTACAAAACAGTATGTTGAAATTAAATGTACAAATAAAACACGTACTATACAAAACAGTGTGTTAAGCAAATTTATATAAATAAAAGTTTACTGTACTAAACAGTAGATGATACTGACTCGAAGTTTGTAAGCCAAAACGTTTTCTTACCAAAGTGTGTACTTTGGATTTGACCAAAGTTTTGGTGTTTTGGATATGTATGGCTATGTATAGTGTATAATACAGACTCAAAGTCTGAAAATATAACATGTATTGACCAAAGTTCTGGACTTTGAATTTGACCAGAATTTTTAGTACTCTGGATGTTTGGCTAGAGTTGTATGAAAGTCTGACACTAATACAGATCATATAGTATCGTCTTAAGATTGTTGGAAACAATCTGTAACAGTAATAGTGAGGGGATAGGATAATCTGAGGTTTGCTTAATGCAATGTATTTAAGACGATATTCAACTTGTCTCTGGTCGTTAGTCTCTCAAGATACAACAAATTCGTCTCTGTTCCTAATGCACTTTAGGACAGAAACTCAGGCGAATAAAAATATGAATTGACTTTGAGATTAACAGGAAAGAACCTGTTTGATTTTAATGTAAACACTTCTTTTGTGTGCTAGGTTATTATAATGATGAATTGCTAATATTTTGAATTTCTCAGGTGACCAATGAGATTTTACTTATACCAAATGAAATACTACGTACCTGCTTCCAGAAGACACAATTGAACCAACACACATGTTGGTCTAAAGACTTACATAAATGACCTTATGTAATTAGTTTACATAATGTACAATTTACTCGTTCAATAAATATGAAAATACATAAATTTCCAACATACTTCACCATTGCCATCTGCTCTACCACATGTTCAACATTTTTCTTCACCATCGACATGTTCAACATATATCTTCACCATCGACATCCATTGCTTCCTCAACCCAATGTTCCTCCATATGCTGGGCTTCAAGTTGTGTACTTTTCCTTATAATTTTTGGAAAAGTGCACAACATGTCTATCTCTCCTTCAACAACACATCATGTCCATCTGTAATGCTCTCTTTCACCGCAACTCTTCAACTGCTGCTAACTCACTTTTGCCCAAAGATATAAAGAGTTCACTACTGATACACTTTACACAATCGGAAATTGAATAAGATTTACACGTTAGTTTATTTTCATATTGTGCAACATTTTTTTATTTGACTATTTGTACCTCTATTGTTTTTATATATAATGTTTTTTTTTAATTAGTTCCTATTTGTAAAACATCATCCATAACTTGTTTGCACCCTGAAAATTTCCTATTGCCCTAGCACTTCAAGGTGAATCTATATCTACTCAAATTTTGAGCACCATGCACCAATTTGAAGTTGTAGCATTCTCTTTTCTTCTCAAATATCCACACCACAAAGCAGATGATTCCAGCCAAGTGAATCAAATAGCTTTTAAATTTTGTCGAATACCACGTAAAATTTCCATATCGAGTCTCTTGAATCGTGAAAGTTTATCGAGCTCTTACACTGTAAAATGAATTTAAGCTCTTTATACTGTAGAATGAATTTAACGGTAGTTGTATATTAAATTTCTCCAAAATCCATCCATTCCACATTACTGCCAACTGAAGGCTCTAACATGTTGCTTCTTCATTGTTGAAACTAAGCCAAGCCTATCCATATTTTTAGTGCAGACTCTTCCAAAAAAGATCTAGTTAGAATTTATTTTTCTGGTTCCAATCACTTTTTTCTTAGGATTAATTGCAACATGCCCTCTATAATAAATAGCTAATATGTGATTATCACCCGAATATATCACTATTTAAGTCCCCCCAAGACTAGCAGTCCACAGTCATGCACCGTCTGTTTTCAAAATGTTCATATTTAGATGACCAAAATACTCTTTAAAAATCTATGACTGATATTCAATGTTTTGTATCTCGAATAATTCATCTTGAAAAAAATAAAGGGTCAAATCAAAATAATAAGCATATCTCGAGAAAAATTCTACAATTATTAAAAAAATGATCTTCCCCAACCCACCTCCTCCTCCCTCGCCACCACCGCCCCTTTCCCATTTTCCTTCCATTTCCGTCCACCCACTACAACATTGCGCACCCCCCCCCCCCCCCCCAATCCCCCCTCCCTCTCCCTCCTCCTCCATTTAAAACCATAACCTCCTTCCCCGCCTTCCTATTCATCCCACTGCCCCTCCTCTATGTTTAAGCACCCACCACCACTCCCCCTTTGCTCCCTCTCCCTCTAGCTCCCCACCACTAAAGTCGCTATTTTTTTCAGCCGTTTCGATAAAAAAGTACAACTTTTGGCCCTACCATAGTTGAAAAAGGGTGTAGATGAGCTACAGTTCTGAGGTTGTTCTCATGGATGGCAAGTCTTCCTCCCTCTTATCTCATAAATCCACTCCTAAACAACACTCATTTGCTCCAACTTCCACCCATTACTACTTTCCTTGAAGTGATATATTGGATTACCCAACCCACGGAGTGGATGAGGAGTATGAAAGACAATAATCAATAAAGCTGTCTAAAAGGGGTAATAAAAAGCCATTGATACAAAAAATGAGAAAACCCATTTGTCTAATTTGCAATATAATGAGAACCCAATGATCATGAAATCAAGCTTGAATAAGTAGTTCTCAAAGAGAAAATCACAGAAATTTGAGAGGAAAAGTTGAAAGAGAAAAGTGATTGGTCACCTTAGAGAAGCGTGACATGGGTGCCAAGATGACTCCCCTTTGTGCAGACCTTCTATGTCTCCACGCGCTCTCATCTCCACTGTTACTCTTTTGTATCTACCGACGATCGTGAACGTCCACCATTTGTTTGAAGAAATTATCAGTTGGGGACGGGGAATTTTGATGAAATTTATGTTCAAGTATTGCCTTAAAATTTGATCGAAAATAGTCAGAGAGAGGTAGAGGGGAGAGAAGGGGCGGTGGTGTTGAAATAACAAGGCTGGGAAGAGGGGCGGGGGGCTATAACAGAGATAAAGGGAATGGAGGCGGCGGAGGAAAGGGAGGTTGGGAATGGGGGCAGTGTTGTCGTAGGGTGGACAGAGATGGTAAGGAATGAGGAGAAGGGAGAGATAGGAAGAGGGAAAGAATGAAGAGGTAGATTGGGGAAGAAGCTTAGTTTTTTTTTTTTTTTTTCCTTAATAATAAATGTGAGATTTTCTTCAAGATATGCACCCCTCCCCTTTTTCTTTTCTGAAAGGAAGTGTTCAAGATGAAAATGTCTACATTAGGGGTGGGCACGGGACGGGATGGGACGAGATATACCCATCCCTATCCCATCCCGTTCATACGGGATCGGGACGGGACGGGATGGGAAAAACCCCATCCCGACCTCGTCCCATCCCAAACGGGTTCGGGACGGGACGGGATCAGCAGGTACCCCATTTCAATTCAAAGGTACCCCATTTCATCTTTTTTTTTTTGATAGTCAATTCTCGGTTTAGCCCAAGCCTTGTTGTGAAAGTTGGAGTAATCGATTTATCTGATCAAGTGAAGGAAAAGGCAAAAAGCTTAGTACTAACTTTTCAAACAAGGTTCACGTATATTGTTATAGATGGAAATGTCGATCTTATGTTTACAATTCTCTCGAGCTATAACCATTAGAAAACAGTGTGTATACATCGAATACTAGCAACTCATTCTTTGACAGAATTCTGTACTCCTTGATCTACATACAAGTATTGTGGTGTACAATGAAAGAAAAAAAAAAATTTAATTTAGTAATGGAACTTTTGTAGTGGGCCAAATGCTAAGAACTTTTGTAGTGGGCCAAATGCTAAGAATTTAATTCAGGTTTCTCTACTATAACAAGAATTTGGGGTGCAGCTGAGAGAAAAGCGTGCCTGTCAAATTTTGTAGTGGGCCAAATGCTAAGAACTTTTCAATTTCCCTCTAACAAATAAATAATTAAATAAAAATATTAATAATTAATATTAATAAATTAGTTCGGGACGGGACGGGATTGGCGGGATTGAAAATCTTCATCCCATCCCATCCCATTCTAGATCGGGACGGGACGGGATCGGGATGAAATTATTCAATCCCATTAAGACCCGGAAAAATCGGGACGGGACGGGACGGGATCGGGACGGGAACGGGATCGCGGGATGGGATGCCCACCCCTAGTCTACATAGCCTGATTCATGCGCCTGGTTAGATAGGGTGTGGGGCGAGTGTTTAATAGGTGAGTGTCAACTTTAGCCCTCTCTCCATGGGTTTGGAGAAGATAGAGAGGAGTAGAGTTGGCACTCACATGCTGAACACCCTCTCCAAACCCTAATCAGTGCTTTCTCCCCAGGCTGCATAGAAAGGTTCGTTCAAGATACAAAACATTAAATCCCAGGCTTAAATTTTTTTTATGAAATTTTGGTTATCTAGAACTAGTGATATGTTTCAAACATATCTAGAAATAGCTAATCTCATACCTGCTATTTATTATATGAAGCATGTCACAATTAAATCTTTCTTATCATAGTTTTTTTCTTCATTTACTCTACTATTCAAATCCCACTAAAAGACAATACAATGAGACTACCAAAGAAAGAAATTTGGTTACACTTGGCACAGCTAGACGTCACAAACGAAGCTTATAGTACCAAGGATTGTGATTTCACGACGAGACGGGATCAACATGCAATAAAATATTTACTAAAATTTTTACTGCAATGTGTATACTTAACTTGCATAATGTTAGTTTAACTTGCAGAATGTTAGTACTAATGTGTTCTTTGTTAACTGAGTGAAGATATTGGATCACATTCTCATCAACACTGTCAGTTTTCTAAACTGTATGGGTTACCTTTCTTAATCAGTTCTGTATGGGCTACCTTTCTTAATCAGATCAATAGAAAGGAACAAAACATGTATGACCTTTGGGATGGAATCTGAATATGAGTATTTGTTTTATGACATGGGCAATTGGAAAGGAAAGAAACATAAGGTTTTTTAAGGGACAAGACTTACAGTTGAATAGATATTTCTCTTAATCAAGGAAGATATATGGCAATGGGGATTGTCTCTAAACACTTTACAACATGCCACTCTAGAGATCTATTTATGTTTAACTAGGATAACATGTATAAAACAAGTACCTACTATTGAAACTTCAACTACCAACTCAGATACAAGGAGTGGCAGCAATCACCAGTAGTTTGAAAACTTCACATTTTATGTAGCTTATTTGTTTATGATCTGAGTTTGTTTACTTGGTGACCATTTTCTACCAGTTGCTTGTGAAAGATAATCGTAGTGAAAATTATATACTTAGGGACAGTGCCTCGTATTATATATAAATTTGTGTAAGATGATCGTAGTGAAAATTATATACTCAAGGACAGTGCCTCGTATTATATATAAATTTGTGTGTTGTTTTTATAATGGAGTTCAAAATTAGTAGAAAATGGCGTTTGCTGGGAAAAAGGCCAAGCTAGCCACAAGCTCGATGCATGTGTGTGGTGAGCTAATCAACTTAAAGTTTTTGGTGCTGTAGTTGTTTAATTAATAGATTTGCTTTCATTGATCAACTTAATGGACAGTGAACTGTATTACATCACTCACAATAATAACCAATTTTTTCTTTAGATAATTATTAAAAAAATTAATACTAAATATTAAAAAAAATTCAGGACGGAACAAGATAGGCACAATTGAAGATCTTCATCCCAATCTCATCTCACTTTAAATCAGGACGGGATAGGGATGAGATTAATCAATCCCAATAGAACTCGTTTAAAATCAGAACGAAATGGAATCGCGGAATGCCCACCCCTAGTCCAGATATCATCACAAGTCAATATACATGTCATCAGCATACAAAAGCAGAACCAGCCAGCCAGCATGGATCTTTTCATATAGAGGCGTGGTTGAAATAGACAGTCGGTCAGAGTGCGTAGGATTTATCATATATCCTCAGGACACAATCTTTTCACGATCCACCAAATTCACAGATGCATATCTACCAATTTCCAACTAAATTTATTCTCCCTTAACAGTGTCTTCACAAGTCATTGGGACACTCAAAGTCCCTACATCCACCAGCTAAAGAGGAAAGTCACCTCCAACGGATGGTACTCAAGCTTGAGAAGATTAAGATTTCTATGCCATGCCATGATGAATCAGATATCTAATAGCAAGAAACCATATTTGTAAAAAGAAACTATAAGGTAAAAGAAAAATTAAATGTCACATTAATTTAAAACCTCAAAACAAAGTTATGGTGTGACCTAAGAAGGGGGACAAGGAGCATTTCCTAGACAGGGGAAGCCAACACAAGACACTCACCAAAGATCAACCCCAAGTGTGAGGAGGCCTGAATCTTCCACAACAAATGTACAATGCAAAATTGGACGACTTTGTGACAATACCGCTCCAAAAGAAACTCTCACAGACAGTTCCAACTTATCTGAACAGTCTTAGAGCAGAAACAGATGCCTTCAATGGAAAATTGATAGTGCATGGACAGGATGGGATCTTATTATGAGAAACTAACTAATGCTCTTACTATCACCCCTCCCCTTATTATTCCAAGCTTCCTCGCCAAAAACTTCCTTCATCATATTGCATGTTGGCAAGAAGTCAGCATTTGAATTGGAACTCCTGAGATATCCAACATCCCAATCTTTTGTATCAGCAAACTCCACATCATATCCAAGATTACCCATACCATTCAACCCATTATAGCCTCCCTGGAACTGTTTGATATGATCACCCTTAGCTTGCTGCTCTTGCTTAGCAGCGTCAACACAAGGACCACTGAAGTTCCCCCTGCTGGGCTGGCACTCATAGGATGTGCACGAGTCATCCTGGATATCATGATCATCTGTGAAATTCTTCGGACACGCTGGATCAGAATTGCAATTGCCATATGACTTACCATTACCTGCTTCTAAAACCTTGGCTGGTTCGTCTTCTTCCCTAACATTACTGTCATCACTGTAACTCTCAACACCACCCTCATCTTCTTCACGAAAATGCCCTCTTTGATCTAGAGCATAACCAGGGTTCTGATTAACCAGAGACTCAACTGCAGAGTCTTCATCTTCTTCTGTCGTTCCATATTCATCATCTCCATCCTCACTGCCCTGCCACTCATCATTGTCACTGTCAATGTTTAGCCGGTCCAGCCTGTTCTGTACACCTCGCTTCCAGAGCATAAATACATTGAAATAATAGCTGACAAGCTCCTTCTTAGTACGAGAAGGGAAGTAGACTGATAGATAACGCCAAAAGTTTTTACCGCTTGAAGCAGGGTAGGAGTACACAACCTCGCGGAAAACATGCTCTTCCTCTTCATCCCATTTCTTTGCAACTATCTCTCCCATGTCACTGAATCCCAACTCAATAAATTTCTCCTCCCCAATGTTTTCCCTTAATTTCTCTCTAGCTTCCAAGACGTGTTGCCTCACACATCTTACAGAACCTCCATCCTGGCAACTACAATCAGTTCTACCATTTGCAATTTCACTAGAGAAAGATGTTTCAGCATCAGGCAATGGAATGACACAGGTACCCATCGTCTTTTCCATGTCATTATTATGATCAGATGCAGCAAAGGGGTTTGGAGAGACAGAATCTGGATCAGAAGTGCTTTGACAACCAGATGCATTTTTTAAACCCTGTCCACCCCATGCTGGAATATCTGCTTGATGATCGGGTCCAAGAGAGACTAATCGTCGATGGGGAAGATCAACAACAGATGAAATCTCCTTGTGCTCAACCAAGGTCCTTACTAGGTGATCAGGTTCAAAAAATCCAGGGAAATAAGAGAAATGAACTGCGGCAACTGACTTGAAATCATCTTCACTAAAGCTGCTGCTAGCCCCAGATAAACTTGAAAAGCTGCCCTGTGCATTGATTTCAAACTCCTTGTCAGCTCCAACTGTGTGCTCAGCAATGTTTCCATTTACGACGTTGCTGACAGAATGAGATTTACCAAAGCCTTCACTTTCATCAGCTTCACACACAAACCAGCTTGGTAAGCAGAAAGGAAAATTTTTCAATGGCATGCTAAAGAATACATATGCAAAACTCACAGCCAGTAAAAAGGAAGATTTTCAATGGCGTGCTAAAGAATACATATGCAAAAGGGTTCACTGCCAGTAATAAGGGACGAAGTGACCCTGGAGACATCTTCCTACAAAGATCAAACTCAAGAAAATGCTCCTAACTAAGATAACCAAAAATCTGATTTCATATTATCAAGACAACCAGCGAAACTTATACCAGGGTTGTTTATTTGTTGTTTTTGGTTGAAAAAACACAACCTAACGGTTGCAAACATACCAGGACTAGGAATGGATGTAAAAAATCTGTGCCTTTATGGATAAAAATGAAAAGTAAGCTAATTCATACCTGAAATGTGAGGTTTGCACGGGATATCAGAGGCAACAATGTCAACTGATGATTCCAACTGGTTATTGCACTCCAGTTGTCTTGGGAGCTTACATGAACTCTGAAATGACTCTTCATCACTAAAAGGGCGTTTTAGTACCATCTTTTACCTGCAAGAACGAATACTTTTTCACAAACATGAATCCATAACGTGCCAAATATGTAGTCAAATAATTATTTGGGCCCTAATCGATTCAGGAGCAACATGAGTTAATCGAAAGTCATAGTCCAATATTTTATAAACAAAATATCAAGGCAAGTTAAAACATATTTTATATTTTATAAACATATTTTTCTCTGTCGTTCAAAATATTAAGCCATGTAAAAACAAAGTGAAATATTCAACGCCACGTAAAAGCACAACTCTTCCTCCTTTATAGTTTGCTTGTTATTTTCCTTTGATCCTATTTCTCTATTTTCTTCGATTTTTTTTTATAAATTACTTTTTATCTCTCTTTCTCTCTAGCCTCTTCGTACACACTTGATATTGCCATATGAGTAGGGTATTTATGAGGTTAGGGAAAATAAAAATAACCTCAAGCTTTTCTCATTTATTTATGACATATTGCCAAAGAACGATTAATGGAGTTTCAGAAAACGATTCACAAATTACTTGGCTTATAATTTTTCATAGTGATTAATTCAAAAAACGTAACACTCTACCGGTGAGAAGCAATTAATCGAAGATTAATCACCGACTTAATAACAAAGAGTGCAAAAGTCACAAACTAAGACTAACTAATCTAGCATCTTTACATAGAAAGAGAAGTATTAAGAAATAGGGATATCAAACGAAGATGATTGTATTTCTTCCCCTAGGCTCGAACATCATTTTCTCATCTTACTATAAAGCTACTACAAGAACATGAATATCTAATTTTTTTTTTTCCTTTTTCAAAGAGATCATGGATAGAAAGTAATGAAAACACAATTCACTGCCACTATTTTCTAGATTGGTTGGCATTACTTGTTCAAAACATGTTCATTACCCAATCCATCCAAACTTATATGTTTGTCTCTTTCCTTGTTTCTCCCATCATGTTAATCATGTTAATTGTTAAGCAGAGACATGAAAGAGATTGCACGAAACAAACAAAAGCAAGCTCGAAATTGTCAAATTAATAAAGTATGTTTCTTCAACTGAGACCCTAGATTTTGTTGCTTGTTATTTTAGAGATACAATAATCTTTTGATAAAGATCCTTTGAACATGGGACCCAGGCACTGGCATTAAGCTTTTTAGGCTAATAGACGCTGTCGTGGGCATGACACGACACATGCCCACATAACCTATCCCAAGGAAGTAGGACAATAGCAAAGCAAGGATGCGAGAATTAAATGCCATAGCTCCACATATAGAGAGAGGTAGACACCAAAATCATAACGAACGAAAGTCTACAAGTATCATGAATCTACAAGTATCATGAATCTGACCCCTAACTTGTGAATTTAGGCTCCATCAATTATATGATTGGTTATTCAAATCATACAGCTTAATTTATGAAATCTTGCATGTCTGACATGGTGTCTCAAGTATAATGCTGGAGAATATGTCCAACCTAAACACGACAACCCAAAAACACTAATGGTTCTTCTTAGTAAAGTGTTGCATGAAACCCCCCAAAAATGCCTACTAAAATGTAAGAAAAACATTTAAACAACAACATTTAAAAGGCTGAGCAAAAAGTGCTAAAACTCAAAAGGATCATGTGGAGGATAGGATGACAGAAAAATACTTCAACTTCCAAAACTAAAAAAGTGTCATAACTATTTATCTACGTATCATTAAACAATTGGTATTTCAGAAAAGTGGTGTTTTGCTTAATTCCATTGATAATGCTTTTCTTCATGGTTGGAAATGCTAAGCTCTTTCTAAGGATGAGGGTGGGGTGGTCTGGTCACTCATCCCCTATGCAAATGTGTGGGGGATTTGGCAAGAGAGGAATAGTTGATTGTTTCAAGATCATATTGTTATGGATGTCTCCTTTGGTACTTGTGCTCTTAAGAGGGTTCATTTTCAACATTCTGGGTAAAGTCGGAGAGTTTTATGAGGGTACATTAATGTTTTTATTATTGTACTGGGTTTCAAGGCCTTTTATCTATGCAAATCCTCTTTTGTAACCCTCTTCTACTCAATAGAAAAATTGAATCTTCTCTAAAAGAAAAGGAGAGAGAGAGAACTGCAATCGGTCAAAAGAAACTAGCGACTAGTGCGATATCCCAAAAAAAGAAACAGGATTACATAAGTAAAAGACATGCTAGAGGCAAATATAACAAAGGGCGGAGGTTCTTGAGGCATAAATTTCGCATGCCACATGCTAACATCTGCAAAAGGAAAGCATGCTAATTGCACGCACAATGATTGAGATACAAGTATATTTAATTAGGTCAAATTCCAAATACCCTACATGTAGCCACCTGTACGAATATGTTTAATTAGGTCGAATTCCTAATATCCTACAAGTAGCCACCTTTGTGTTTTTATCTTTCTAGTTAAGCAATTTGTGTAATAATTTTATTGAGGAAAATTGTACTTGCATTGCAGGTGTCACCTTTGTTAGTATAAAATACAAATTAAGATAACTAAATTAAATACTTTGTAAAATATCTTACGTTGACTCTATTAAATCCTAAAACCTAAAAATTCAATCAGCATGCTTTGTAATATCACGCCACTGACTTCATAATAGTAATACAAATGAACTTATCACTACATACCCATATGCATAATTAGAGATAGAGAGCTAACACAGATGATATGACAACTGTCTAAATTTAGCTAAATGAAAAAATTGAGAACTAAAATTGTTGAATTTAAAAAAATCAAAATCAGTACAATTTAATGTGCCACTAAATAGCATATAACACTTCATAATTAACATGATGAAATAAACGACGAATTGGTCTACCTCTCAAAAACGCCCAATTGAACACTTTGAGACGAGAATCAGTGGTGAATCACCGAATTGAAACCCTAGATTCTCTAAATCGCCAGAATCCAAGAGATAACAAATGGATTATGCCACCCTTCTCTCTCCACGACACAATTCAACCCAGGAAGACCCGAGATCGAAACCCAAACCCTATAACAAATCTCGCGAAAAATCCCAAATTTAACACGAGATCGGAACCACAACAAGCGGTCAACAAAGACCAGACCTTTTCCCCCAAATTAATTACAAGATCCTACAAACCCTAGACGAGATCGAAACCCCAAAATTTAAGAGATCGGGATGAGAACCTATCTATTTCATTCTGAGTGAAACGATAAAAACAGATTCCACGATCGGATCGATCGAGATTAGAAGAGAAACTCAACGTCGACGAAACCCTAACCCTAGAAAAAGATTTACAAAACGGGTTGAGACGAAAGTAGGATCGATCGATAGAGGGTGAAAAGAATTGAAAGAAATTTGATTTAATTTGATAATCGAAGGCTTCGATCGAGATGAAAATCAGACACGAAATGCAAAAGACGAAAAGGGGGGAAATCTTAGAGCTGGAGACTTTGTACACGAACGGTTCGAGTAGAGAGAGATGGAAACAGAAACAACACACGAACACGAACGCGAACGCGAATAGAACATTTTGTCGAACACGGAAACCAACACCGGTTCGCACTTCGCCCACATGATTTCCTTCTAATTACCTACCAACTTATATATTACCTGCCATAGAATATGGTTTTTTCAAATGTGTCAACCTTATAACTTTGACTTAATGTGGCATGTGGCATATGGCACATTTCATAATCAACCATATCTTTTTTTTCAAAATTTCTACCGGTCTGGCATGCCTGGATGGTACCAAGCACGTGCCTCTTCCCCTTTTTTAGGTTCAAATCAAATCTTTTTTTTTCCCCAAGCCATTCACGTGATTGGTACCATGCAGTGCACGTGCCTGATACCATCCAGGCATGTCAAATCAGGTACCGTAGTCTTACTCTTTTTTTTAGAAAATTAATTTACGAACATATAAATAACCATTTATACTTTTCTTTTTTCTCTTTTTTTCTCCTTAAAAAATATTTGGATGATGTCTAAAGAAGACGCGTGTAAATGAGCATAGCTTGAAAATGAATTCAAAAGCAGACTATAAAACTCAAGTAGAGTGTTCGTTCTATTAAATTTAGTTAGAATAGGCAAGGAGAAGCAACCAAAAATGAAAAGATACTGACGTTGTTGACGTTTTAGTACATATCAAAGTCTATATTGTAAATACACCTACTAGGATTTGTCTGCCGACATATTATGCATGTAAGATTAATGAAACGACATCAAATAATTGACTTATTTGTTGCCATCAAATAAATAAGAAACAATAACATGCATTACGTAATAAGATCACTGTGAAACAACATAATCAATTGATAAGATATGAGCTAGAGATGCGATAAGATTGCAATATGGAGTAGCGCATATCAACATACCTTATACCAAAACAATTATAAAGAGCATGGCATGTCAACATCCCTTATTTAGATTAGTGCTTAAGCTATCGCTAAGTTGATTTAAAGCAAATTAAGTATTGGATAGTCACTTATATGTAGATAAACATTAATATAACTTTGTTCATAATATTATTCTAAAAACGATTTTCTTCTTAATTTGCAAAATAAGGTAATGTAGCACTACAACAATTAAGGCATTTTTCAAGAAAAAATTTTCTTGAAAAAAATCAAATTTTTGTTGAAAAAATACATTTAACAAGGAAAACAATCGTTACCAGGTTTGTGGATGCATCCCCTTAGCTAAAGATTTTTACTAAGGAATTTATTTTTTGTTGGTAAACAGATGATAAGTCAAAGAAACAAGGTGTTGGTAATACTACAACTACCAAGAAAATTCGTTAGTAAAAATCAAATATATTTACCAACAAACTGTTTTGTTGCAAAAAAAAAAAAAAAACTTTTAATTACCTATGATTTAACAATTACCAAGGAAATTATTTTCAATGAAAAAACCATCTATATATTAAAACGATTCATCATTCTCGGCTCTTATAACAACTATAAGAACCCACATTCTACCTCCCAAACTCTAAGGATACCACACAAGGGTTCGAAGGTCAGTTCTGACCTGTAGTAAAATTTATTGCAATATTTACCAGTTTAACTATTTGAATAATAGTGTTGTGTGAAACAACTTTATAGCTTATTAAATCAAATTAATTTTCTTTTGCAATAAAAATCATTGCTACGTATAAAATAGGGACCAATAAATAATATTTGGTCACTATAAATTAGGACTAAATATTTTAACGACTATAAGTTTTATGTGAAATATTTACCACTTTTCGCAATGAAGAGAAATCCACAATAACACCATTATAATTAGCAACGAAATACTATTTGCATTTCATTGCTAAATATGTTATTGAAATTGTTAATATCCCAAATGAAATAAAATTAAATTACTATAAATAAGAAAACGAGCCTTAAAAGAAAAAAATTCATGGAAAATTTTATCAATATTTAGCAATGAAAAATTGTTGCCTATAATATTATAATTAGCAATAAAATAATATTTAATTGTTAAAGAAATGCTATTCAATTTTTCAGATGATATAATATCGTTGCTAGTAATAAAAATTTCAACGAAATAATATTTTGCCATTGTAAAAAAGTTTGGAGGTTTTAATATAAATAAATTTCGTGGAAAAAAAATTTCATTATAAGTAATCAAACAAATTGTTCTTTCATTATTCTTCTTTTTTTTCCCACGAGACCATTCTTCTACTAAACCTGAATAAAAAATGTCTTGTCGAAAGTAACATAATTTTTTCTATATGAAAGCATGGGTGTTGGTCGATGGTTGACTATCATCACTCAAGCTTGTTTCAAAAGTCCAATTGAGTGTTTTCACAAGAGACTTTTTGTCTCGCATGTAATGCATATGACTCTGAAACATAGCTAATTAATAGTCTATTTTTTTTATCTTTATAAAGAATTTAATTTAGTACAATTAGTAATTGAACTTAAAGCCCCCAATCAAGCAACATTACTACAATCAAGGCTTTTGTTAAAGGAATTTTATTCTTTTAAAAAATAATACACTTTTAGTTGGGAAAAAAATTGTACGAACTAAAATTTTGTCCCTGTATTCCTTGAATTATCCTTGTATACTATTTTTGCAATGAAATAAAAATAATTGCCAATAAATAAATTTGTTGTCACATAGTTCAACAATTTCCAAAGAAACAATAATGAATTAATGAGATTTTTATTGAGAAATAAATTTTCATGGACATGATTACCAACAGAATTTTTTCTAAAGTTGTTACAAATAAAGTAGTGATTACCAACAGAATTTTGTTTCCTTACTGTAGAGATGTTATTAAAAAATTGTTTCTAAAAATTTTTTGTTGCCAATAGTATACCAATTTTCAACAAAATAACGATTTGTCGGTATAAAATAGTTAGCGAGTTTTAATGAGAAATAGATTTTCATGAAAGTAATTGTCACTTTTTACCTGTGAAAACAATTTGTTGCCAACAATGTTACTTTGTTGCTATAAATTAGTAAATGAGTTTTAACAAGAAAAAAGCTAATGGAAAAAACTATTTTTTGTTTATCGATCCCTTAACCCCTCCCACCACATTACCCCAGATGTGGTGGGCTAGGTTCGACCCTATGACCTAATGATACCATCCGCTACTGCTCAACAACTGAGCCATCATTATCAACGAATCAAATCATAACTAATAATGTGATTATTATCTAGGAAAACATATTTCCTTACTAAAGAGAGATGAATAAGTGTTAATATTTTGTTAACAAGGAAAGTGATTTGTTGTTAAAATAAGTCTTCTTTAGCAACAAAATATTTTATTCTAGATAATGTCATAATTACCAAGGAACTAGTATTTTGTGGCTATAAAAATATTTCGTTGTTAAATCAATTTTGCAGGAAATTAGTTTTGGAGTGAATGCTTCCCGCCTCCTATTTAACAAGGAAAGTTTCCAATAAAATATATTTTGTTGGAAAAAAGTAACAAGTTTATGATTTTTTCAAGAAATTTTTTTTTTCGTTGAGTATGATATCATATTAACAAGGAAATCAATTTTCGTAGAAAAATTTTGTTGGTAAATGATAGATTTCTTGTAGTGTAGGTTGTGTTATGTTGACAACACTAACCCTACAAACTAGTAGAGAACATGACAAGTAGCAGTTTTAAAAATCATGGAGCTTTTGTACAACTAAAAATATATTTTAGAAAAATGAAACTTAACTTTTGATAGATAAGACTAAAAATATATTTTTTCTCATGTCACTAGATTGGATTGGCTGCTTATTTTCATTAAAAATCTTGTTTTGGTATATATACTAAGGACCATAATCCTTTCTCGTGGTATCATCCACAGTTAGACATCTCAACAATTAGACGAATGTCTAAGTTAGATTATTACTCGAACATTCGGTATCGAGATAAAATTCAAATTATCTAGAACTTTTATATTCAAATTTTTTTCAAATGAGGATTCAAATATGAGACATTTATATAATAGAAACTTGCCAATACTAAGTATCTTAGAAACACACACACGCACACACACACGCACAAAAGAAGAAAAAAAAAATATATATATATACATATATATGACACTGAATTTCTCGAACAAACATGAAATATGGTGTTATCTTTGTGATATCTATTTGGACAAATAGTCCAATCATATAAAGGCATTATCGACATGCTACATATATTTAGTTCAATTAAAAAAAGGATGAAAAACTAGTGACGTATAACTAAACATCTTAAACCAACTTGTCAAAAAATGCAGACTGCTTCGACATGTCATTGCAAACTACCCCCAACCACGATTTATCTTATTTCCATAAGCTTTTGGTCCTTATTCACGTGTTATCCCATAAGTCATTAATCAATCCATTTTAAGATATCACCTTAATTATATATAAGTAATTCATTTATTTATCTATTGCATAATACTAGTCTATTCAGGTCGAGCTAAAATTATAATATTGTGCAAATTCACTTTAGGAAGAACGACATACTAAATAGTAAACCTTATTCTAATGGTTGGACTTTGAGTTTCTCCAATATCTTATGTAGTGTTTGGGTTGAAATTTTGTGAGGCTAAGTAGCTAAAAGAAGTTTTCTCTCAAACAACCTTATCATGGAGTTGTCTCATCTCGTCAATGGCAAGAGATAGATACCCAGATTTTTAAAGTTTGAAGGTTGTTACAATCGGCAAATCATATGTTCAGTACCGTTTGAATCTAAAATTGAAGGAATAGTACATTCTTTCTCGTTTGTTAAACTTCTAAAGGCAATGCAAGGAGAGTCTCGCCTCATGGCTTATTTGTCCCAACTCCCAAGCAAGACTCATAATCTCATGTGGCCTGTAACATCCAATTTCTTGGATGGTATGAGTTGGAAACATGCACGACTATGGATAGTCTAAACATTAACATTTTAGCCATGAAGGCCACTTTTTTCCCCCAATATATTTTTTTTTTACAGAAATGATTGTTAAGACATTTTTTTTCACAAAATAGACAATTTAGATACCTTAATTTATGTAATCGTTAATTTTGCCAACTTTTATACTTTTATAACCAACAAAAACTCTTTTATTAACCTAGGTTAACTTATATCTTTTCTCTTCCTTAACAACTAGAAAACTTACTTTTATATTTTTATGTCCAACAATGACTCTTTTATTAGTTATTCTAATTATGACCAACCAATTGCTGGTTGAGTTAGGCTATATAAGTTTATGATTTCTAGCCTTTTATTTCTATAATCACTCTCCAAATCATATCTAATGGAGCCAGAAGTATTACATTGTTCTGAGTAGATATAATACTTACATATTAACTCGCTCATTAATAATATCAAAACTTAAACTGTCAAGTTTTTTTAAATATAGAGTCATCCGTTTTTATTTAACGTTGCAAACCGCACGACTTCAATAATTGTTGGATTTGTTTTGGTTAGGTCGTATAAGTTGATGATTTCCATCAATTTACACTTTTCAAAACACATCTAATAGAGCCAAAAATACCACAAACTTGTATTATTATTATTATTATTATTATTATTATTATTATTATTATTATTATTATTATTATTATTATTATTATTTATTTATTTATTATTTTTTTTTTTGCATGATTTCAACTATAAAAATATCACTGTGCTTACCTCTTAACTCAGGTTGTTAATAGCCCCAAAACTTGAATTGAAAAAAAAAATCAAAAGAATTAGTCTATATGAATAAAACTCATGTTTTTTGTTTCATACAAAGATTAATATTTGTGAAGCAGATGAGAGATTGAAATATCTATCATTGGGGATACATCAAAGCTGCCAAAATCTTTTCAATAATTGACAACTGAAATTGAGGAGGCTAGAAAGAAAAAAAGAAAAAAAACTACGACTGGTCATTGAAGTGAGCTATAGCACACAATAATAATAATAATAATAATAATAATAATAATAATAATAATAATAATAATAATAATAATAATAATAATAATAATAATAATCGAAGAAGAAGAAGAAGAATAAAAACAATGTGACACTTCTGGCTTCATTAATATATTTTGGAGAGTGATTGTAAAAATAATAGACCATAAACCATCAACTTATATAACCTAACCCAACCAATTATTGTTTGGTCATAATAAAAATAATTAATAAAAGAGTCATTGTTGGTCATAAAAGTATAAAAGTAGGTTTTCTATTATTTAGGAAAGACAAAGATGTCTTATAACTTTATGGATTAACATGTCTTAATAAAAAATATCTTTATTTATCATGAAAGTATAAAAGTAGACACAAATTAGCTATTACATCAATTATGATATCTAAATGGTCCATTTTATGAAAAAGTAAGCCTTAAAGTCATTTCCGAATTTTTTATATAAGAGAATCCCCTATGTTTGATCAATAGTATAGATAGTAAAGTCGGTCAATACAACTTATGTTTTTGTCAACCCTTTGAAGTTTGAAGCTCCACAACTTCAAATAATAAGAGAAATATATCTTTCTTTCTTTTTATCTCAGTACAGAATCATGGATTTTGCCCAAATGATTCGGCGCATTCAAATCTAAGGCTGAGAAATGGGACTGAAAATCCCTCCATATTTAGACTGGAATCTATTTCAACACGAGTAAGTCTAGGGAGCCAAGTTTGGGAGTACTTTTGGGCCAAGTTTTGATTTTTTTACACTTTTTACCCCTCTTTTTAAAACACAACCACAAGAACTTTTCTAGAGAGCCAGGCCAGGCCCAATACCATCCATCATCCTAGAGATGCTCATAATGGCCCAATCGAACACAATCACACAGACAGAGAACCCCCTGTCGCTGTCCTGGCTCTAAGGGCCTAGCTGTCTAGATTTTTTGCAACCACAAACACCATCTATAGAATGCGTAGAAGTGTAAAAAAAAAAAAAACTTGGCCCAAAAGTAGCTCCCAAACTTGGGTCCCTAAAATTGTTGATTTCAACACATTCCCTGTATCTCAACAAAGAAAAATTCTAGAGAGCCAAACCTCTAGCGACAGGGGAGGCTCTCTAGGCCTATTAAAGGTGTTCTTCAAGGCATGTTTTCCATTAATGGAGGATTTTCTTCTCTTGATCTCCTCAAGATCTTCTCAAGAACTCAAGAACTCCTCAAGATCTTCTCAAGAACTCCTCAAAAACTCAAGATTTCCTCAAAATCTCCTCTCTTTCTCTCTCCTAAAAACATGCCAGAGAGCCTCCCCTTCCTGGCGCTAAGGGCCTGGCTCTCTAGACACACTCCTCAACATAATCAACAGAGGCTAAGAAGAGGTCACAACCATCCCTTTTTGGCCACCCCTTAGCCCCCCCCCCCCCCCCCCCCCCCCCCCCCCCAATCACCCACCCCTTTCCTTCTTCATCTTCATCTTCCTCATTTTCACCATGAAAGGAGGCTTGAACACAAACACAGAGGTTTGAGCGGCTTCTAGGGATATCCTCCATTGTTAGATCAATTGGGTACCCTAGAATCCGCTTCTTTAACCCCTATTTCACCTGTTGTTGATAGAGATCTTGTAGAAACTTATATGGTATGTTCCCTCTTTTTTTTCCCCTTAAATTTTGTTCATTTCTTGGTTGAAAATAATGGGTATTGTTCAAAATGGAGGTATTTGATGATTAGGATGAATGGGTATATCAGGATTCAACCATTGCTTATTATTGTTATTTTCTCAATTTCAAATTTTAATCACAACAAAGTCATGGTTTTTTTTTAAATGGACATTTAGGTGCTTGGATTAATCACAGTTGTTCTTAAACTAACCATGAGCTGAAGGCAATATCCATACTGTATTACTATATTCAAATTTCGATTTGAAAGTCACAACTTCTGATTTTTTTTCTTGGAAGTTATGAACTCTGAAGACTAGGTCAACCATAAAGCAATGTAGTTTGTATGCTTATACATTCTGCAAAATAGCTCATTGTATGCCAACCATGGTCTGACCAATGCTTCAAAATATCTCCAAGGTGTACTAGAAAACCCCAAATTAACCCCCTGACCTTTTTTCCAAGTTGACGCCCCAAAAATTCCTCTGGAGACGCCCCAAAAATTCCTTTATTCCATATATACTTGCTTATTTGTTCTTTTCTTTATTTGAATGTTAAATGCATTAGGTCAATTTACTCGATGTCTTGAACTCCGTCAAGTTGCAAGAACATGAAGATTAGTGGGTTTGGGATGAAGAATCTGGAATCTTCACATTCAAATCATATTATCATTTTTTTAGCAAAATGCTCCCTCCTATCAATAAGACCCAATACATCTAGTTACGTTCATGGGTCCAACACCGGTACATACTAAGGTCGTGTACATCATATAGGTTTAGGTTTTAGCTTAATTAATGTTAGGATAAATGTTCATGGTGTTTTTGTAAACAACATCAAATTAGAGTTGGGGGCCTTGTACCTCCATTCGACCTCCACCTGCTACCATATTCCCCCAGCTTCATTTTCATCCGCCTTTTCCACCACATGTAGGGTCTACAAAGCCCATCTGGACCACCAGCTAGGTTCTTAACAAACTGTTGGTGCCTGTCAGAACCACCTCTGGTGCCGGAATCCTCGCACTCCTCTTCCTCCTCAATTCTCACTTTAATTTTGATCCCATTATGGCGAAACCGACCACACAACCCCTTTCCCCCTCACACATATGCAAAAGAAAATTTTCCATCCCTCAAATTAGAAATAATGGCCTTACTTTTGCCCTTCTTCCATAAAATCAGCAAGGGTTTGGTGGTTTTGCACATCTACAAGGCTATGAAGACCATAAGTCTCACATATGTGAAGGGTGCTGACGAAAATCTTACCCTCGAGTACGTTTGCAAGTGGGTAATTTGCAATCCAATCCAGATAAGTTTTGGGAGGAAAGGGGCCGAGCCATCAGTGAGATACCACTATGGAAGAGCTAAAATTCTAACCTTGTGTTAGGATTTACGGGTCAAGTGACATTTTCAGGTACAGAGTTTCTATAGTGTGTAGGCCTCCCAAAGGTAATAGAGGTTGCAAAGGTTTCCTTGGGATGGATTTAGATTGGTTTTTAGTGCAAAGGCAAAACGGACCTTGATTGCAAGACCCCCACCGTCGAGCAAGCACAAAAGTTGGCCTCTGATGGTGCCTAGTGGAATGATCGTCGCTCCAAGGGTAAAAGTTACTCTAGGGATAACAAACTAGTATTACCTTAGAGTTCACATTGACGAGAAGGTTTGGCACCTCGATGTTGGTTCTTTGACACATGGGTTGTATGTAGTATGTTCCAAGCGTTGGGTTGTTCGCACATTAAAATGATACATGAGATGGGTTGAAAGCGTTATGAGACAATTCAATCCATATCTGATGTGGGTGTTCATTGTTTGATATTTTATTGTTAATATGTAGCACGTGTTACTTCACTCGACGGTGCCCGCTACCCGAACATTGCCTCGAGGTATTTTTTCTACCCCTTCTTATCCTGAAATAGCAGGGTTACCTCACATCCTTGAACTGAAAACCATCTTTCGGCTAATCTAGCATTTTCCATTGCTCGGGACCAACAAGGGGTAGTACATGAATATTCACCTGTTGTCCATCGACTACGCCTTTCAGCCTTATCTGAGGCCCTAATTTACCCTCCGTGGATGAACCTTATGGAGGAATGGTTTGGTTTTCGAGGCATTTGGATTTTCACTAATATTTGCACTACTCAACTCAACATTTTTGCTTATGCGTCGTCCACACCTGTTTGCATGAGTGCTTCCCTCTACAAATGCATTTTTACATCCCACAACTAGGCTTAGCAACGGGGTGGATTGGGGCGGATTTTGCCATATTCGTCCCCGCCTTGCCAAGAAAAAAAATCCATGCATCTACTCTGTTTAACCTTTTTTTTTTTACAAAATTCTCCCTAGCCTCGCCACAGATCATGAATCCCTACCATGCCCAAAAGGAGCCTCAACTAGTTTTAAATTAATGTACCATTCTGGCAACAACCAACAAGCCTGCTCACCCATTATGGAAAAAACTCGTCCATTTCGCCAACTCAATGAAGCTTAATTGGTTAAGAGCCCAAATAATGAAAAATTCAAGTATCTAGGCTAGTTTTATAAGAGCAAACACACAACATAGTTGGCTTGTAGGTGATGCGGGAGTGAGACTATGTTTGTAACATGAAATTTGGGTTTTGGCTAAGTAATATGAAACTTGACTTTTATGTGATGTGAGCCTATAATTGGTGATGAACAACTTGAAGCTAGAAAACTTAATGTGGGTTATACTTAGTATTTGGCTTGGAAATTCCTTGTAGAACCTTACTTTATTTTGTTAGTTGATGGTGATGATGGTAGTAGTTGTGGTTGTGATATTGTGGTGGTGGTGGTAATTGTAAATGTGGTTGTAGGTGGTGGAGATGATGACATTGGTTATGGTTGTGGTATGGTGGTGGTTGTGCATTTAGTATTTGGCTTAGAGAATCCTTGTTGAACTTTACTCTATCTCGTTGGTGGTGGCGATGATGATGGCAGTGGTTGTGGTTTTGGTATCATGGTGGTGGTTGTGGGTGGTGGAGATGATGACAATGGTTGTGGTTATCGTATGGTGGTGGTGCTAATGGCGGTAATGATAGTGATGGTTGTGATAGTGCTTGTGGTTTGGCAGAGGAGGTTGTTGTTTTTTGGTATCGTGGTGGCAATTGCTAAGACTATAAGGGTTGTGGGAATTATGCTATGGTGGTTGTGATGAGTGTGAAGGTGTTGGTGGTTATGGTTGTTAAAGTGATTATGGGTGTATGCAGTGAATGTGGAGGTGGCAATGATTTTGCTATAGTTGTTGTTAGTTATGGTTGTGAAGGTAGTTATGCTAATGTTCTGATGGTTGTAGCAATGTGGCGATGGTGGTGGTGACTATGGTGCCAGTGATTGTAAGGGTCGTGGTGGCAGTAGCTATGATGGTGGTAGTAATTATGCTATGGTAGTAGTGGTGGTGGCAACAAAAGATAAAATAATAGCAATTTTATTGTATAACTAAATAAATGAAATAATTTGATAATAAAATTGGTAATGTTAACTTAAGCAATGTGATTGAGTGAAAGTCTAATAATTAGTTTTACCTCACATCCTCTAAAAAGCAACATGCAAAGAGTTCTAGTTTTATAAAAACACAAGAATTTGCATTATTTTAGATTTGAGTCGAGGAAAACTTAAGAAGGTTATGCTTCTAAAAAAACTTGGCCCTGTAATACATTGGGTTGGGCCTAATTGGCTTCAAGCTTTGTCGGCTTGGATATGACCAACCAACAAATTATATATTATACACACACACATATATAATCGGGTATCCGTGGGGCGGATATAGTCAAATTCATATTTGCTCGAATCTGTGATGGTTTTGATATTCTTCCATAAAACTTGTTAAGCTAAAACCATATGCAGTTATAACGGATAATGGGGTGGCCCATTTCATTTTTACATTTACTCGGTTAAGGGTAACAGTCCATTAAAAAATGAGTTATAACGTAACAAATATCTTTTATATGACTAAGTAGGCAGCCAGGGCAACCAACAATTTTTTTGCCAGGGTTGGGCTCTTTTACATTTTTACCTATTCTCTTTAAAACACAACCACAAACATCAATTATAGATGGAGTAGAAGTGTAAAGAACCCCTACCCTGGCCAAAAAATGACTGATAGCCCTAACTCTCTAGAATTGGGGCTTTTATATTACAATTCAGAATGGTGTTTGGGTTTGTAGATAAAAGACGACTGAGATTTATCAAAACAAAAAGATCTAACGATCCTAGACAATTTCTCATATTTCAATATCGCTTACACTCTTTCAATTTCTTTTAACCCTCACTTACACTCTTTCATCTCTCATGCTTTCAATTACTCATCTTTTAAGTATAAGTTTATTATTTATTTATTTTTACTTAATATATTTTGATTTGTACATATAAATTTACAGTTGGGTGTTTTTGAGTATTTGCTATTGTGTGCAATTTCAAATTTGTTAGACAACTATGAAATATATTTTATATTGTGAAATGAATGGCTTTGTTTATTGTAACTTTTATGTTTTCTAATTGATTTCCTGGACAAAGTGAATGTGTTCATGGTGACTTAGGCCATACGGGTTGGCATGTGAGGTTTACCCCAAAAAATTATATCTACACACTAGTTAATATATAAGAAAATTGACTATTATGTATCGATTGTTTGTGTGTTGCGATCTTGTATGTCCGTTGTGGTCGTTTGTGTGTTGCGGTTGTTTGTTGAAGAAGAAGCAGAAGATGAAAGAAGAAAAAAGAAGGAGAAGGAGAAGAAAGTAGAGCCGATCGAACTGGGAGGAGTTTGTGATCTGTTTTTGCGATTGTTTGTTGAAGAAAAAAGAAGAAGAATAAAAATGAAGAAGAAGAAAGACGAAGAAGAAGAAGAAAATAAGAAGGGAAGAAGAAAAGAATGGAAGAAGAGAATAAGGGAACTGACCTCTACTGCTCTACTGTAACTTTGTGAGCTCTAGTTTGTATCAAATTCTTTGGTTCTTCAATTGATAAACAGTCTTCATTGTCTATTGATTTACTTCTTATTTTTGTATTCAATTATAAGTGATGTCTTTTACAAATTGTTACAAATTGATGTCTTCCAAATTGTAAAAATCTTTCAATTGATGACTATTACATATTGTTACACTTTGTCTGTATGCTTATTCTCCTTTCAAATGACGTCCGTGTCACAAAATTATAAAGTTTGTATTTAGTTTCAATCCAGTTCAGTCAAATTACTGTAAACATTTGATTTTTAACTCCTTTCATTTTATTACCCTATTTATTGATTATTTTATTTTATCTATGATAGATACTCGATGGAATCGTCGAGGTTCAAACACTCATACTCGTAGCAGTGAAGACGAGGATGAAGGAGAAGAAGATATTGATATTGACATTGCTTGATGGTATGTTTTTTATTTAGATGTTTTAATATTTTTGGATTTATATTTTGAACATGATTTTACTTATTTACATTTTTTTTCACTATAATACATTAATACTTAGTGGAGGCATAATATATATAGAAAAGTACTCCGTTATATTCCATTATAACTTATAACACTCCTGGACCGTTACGAGTCCGTTATACGCTTTAACTGCATAGCTAAAACCATATCCGCCTTATTCAGGGTGGTTTGGGGCTGATATCCGTCTAAAAGGATATTTATGCCAACCCTACCCGCACCTTTGGTAAATCGTTTCACCCTGTTCATCTTTGGTGCAAAAGCGCTCGATCAGTGAGCCACTATGTACTACTTAAATGATGGATATCAAGGACAAATATATAAAGATAATTATATCGATATCAAAGATAAGTTTGAATGTTTTCTATACAAGTGCCTATTTGAGGGAATAGAGTAATAAAAGGATATTTGAAGGAGTTGTGATGGATATCGAAAAGCTTTATATGGATTGCATGATTCTCGCTGTGCATTGGGCCTCAGCTAAAGACAGACTTTTAGGGGTATCTCTTGAGAAACTTTGGGAAAATTGGGACGCCGCTCTTTTCCTACTATTATCTCTCACTGGGATGTTTTCTCTATAATTTTGTTTTAGTTTTGAATGAATTTATTTTGACATTTTCAAAAGAAAAACTACCTATTGGGAAAAATTTTATGGGCCAATGATGGGTGTGAGGTATTATAATACATGAACAACAATAATAGAAAAAGAAAGAGAAAAAGCCCTTAAGTCGCAGAAAGAAGAGGAAGGCAACAGAGGGTGAAGGGCTAGACATGGCATTTTGGTTGGTGCTACGTATTTCCAACTCATAAGCATCAACATGCTGACTTTGACTTGGTTGGAGGTGCGATGAGCGACCTCTGAGGTATGATAACCATTTTGAGTGATGATGACTTAGATGATTTTATTACCAAAAATTAGCTCAGTAGAAATTGTATCGGTGATAACATGAGAACTTTTATTCGAATGTTGCACCATGTTATCGGGGATTCTACCAAGGCTTTATTTTTACTTGAAAGCGCCTTGAATTAGCCTTAGAGCGATGCAAAGCCTTACACTATTCAAGGTGGAGGTTACTATACTAAAATCTCTACCCCATTAAAAAAAGTGCTCCATCGTGGTAGCGCCTCGCCAATGCTCTGGAGGCGAACCTTGGCACCTCACCACTGAGAGATGTCTCGTATTTGTGAAAGCAATCAATTGGAAATATCAAACTTGAAATCCCTTAATTTTATGGCACCATGAACACAAATAATTTGGTAGACTTACCAAATAATATAGATAAAATTGTGCAATACAAAACATTCTGGCCTGATTTTTTTTCTTATAACATGTTGGGGTTGAAATGACCCTATCTTTTTATTAAAGAATGAAAGAAACCAAGAGGGAGGACATACCTAAGCCCTCCACAAGGAAACCAGCAACATAGGTCCCAAGTGCACTAACAAGGTTTGGCTCTAAGGCCAAGCAAACATAAAATTAGGTAGTGTAGTTTCAAAGTTTTTATCTTTGGGCGAACATTTTGGCTCACATTCATCTTCATTGAGCTTACAGTTCTTTTTGTGAGTTTCTAAGTTAGAGGCAGAATCGGGGGTGGACGGGAATATTTTGATACTTGCTAAAAACCCCATTACAACTTTGCTACATTACAACGATACAGATACAAATATTGTAATCCGACACGGATACGAGGTATCGGAAACGTTGGCAAACAAATAAAATAAAAATATGGGGGCGTTGGGGACACACCAATACATTTAGGATTATTTACTTTTTTAGCAAGAAGTTTTGAATTCTTGGTAATATTCATTCACTTGTAATTTAATATTTTTAGTCATGTTGTACTAACTTGGCATAATATGCTTGACTGCTTGTAACATTTGTAAAATATTGATAATTTTGAAAGATACTTGAAAATTTGATAATCTAAACATGGAGTTTACAATGAGAGTACCGTATCCGACATAATAAGTGGACACACTTCTTTTATATAAATAGAGCATCCTTGTTACATAGCATTTTCTTGACTAACCATTTCAATATTGAAATCAATTATTTTTTCCAACAAAGAAATTCAAAATGGAGCATCTCACATTTTGTTAGGCACTTCCATGCTACATACATCTTCAATTTGGCTTAAAATGGGTAACTTATAGCAACACAATCTATTAGAACTTCATGGGTTGAAAGTTGAAAATCATCAAATCCCCAAAAAGGTTTTCTTCCACATCTTTGACAAACTTTTAAACCAAAAATGTTTCATACTTATGATCCATCATTAGAGGAGAAGAGTTTTCTGCCCCTTAAAAGGCTCAGAGCGAGAGGAGTTTCTCACCTTCACACTAAGCTCACCAATGGGGTTTTAGTTTTTTTTTTTTTTTGGGGGGGAGGGGGGGGGGGGGGGGGGGGGGTTTGTGCAATGGGGTTTGACTAATAAAAATCAGGAAAAAGACATGGTGTTTGTACGGGGGTTCAAGTAACAATTTGCTATTGAGACGTGGGTAATTAAATTCTATTTGTTGCGGTTCAAAACACAAAAGGTGTGGCCTAAATAAGATTCCTTTTTCTTTGATTCACTGTTTCGTGGAAAAGCTTAGTGCAATAACCACCGTTCTTCCTCACCTCATTTGGGACTTCCTTTTGCAGCTAGTAAAATAACTTTCAATAATTTTTCAAGTTCCATCTTCCCTTGTATTCTGCTTGAACATGCTTGCTTCAAGAGGCCTCAAGACTTCCACTCTATCTTGTTTTTCTAGTGGTTTCTCGCACTTGATGAGGGTGTCCAATTTGCCAAAAATTTATATGTTCTATTAATTTAACTTGGATTTCAATTCCTTGAGTGTGCGCCATAATATATAGCTTCCATGCCCTGCATTGTCTAAAGTTGACCACACTTAACATTCTTATGCTCTAACCACATGCATTCGAAGCGGAATGGTCAAAGGTGGCCAACTTGCATAGCAGAGTATTTGTCGAAAAATACCCAGATTTCCAATGATTGTTTTAGCAGCCTGACGATGATGGCAATGGGTCGGGTATGGTGTTAGCATTTTGTGAATTTAGAATATGCCCAACCCAAAAATTCATCCCGATAGTGTAAAGAAAATCCCCCACATTTGTTATTTTCTTTTCTTGTGTTCTTTTTCCTTTTTCCCCTGAACTATTTAGGAGTTTTTTTTCCACTCATTGTGATCTTTTAGTTGATATTTTAAGATCATTTGCTTTTAGAGAGAACTTGTGCTTTTACTTTAGATTAGATTGAAACCTTATTATTTATATTGAATCTTTGGATTCTTGATTGATTGGTGTTGATACTTCATATTTATAGTTGCTTTGATGGTACCAACTTATGAAAGTAAGCACGTGAGCGTTATATTTGAATTCCAAAGAAGAATGTACAGTAAGGTTGCGAGTCTTAGTCTGGGTCAAGGATTGTGATTTCGTTTTTAGAGTTAATTTCAGTCTCATGATTTTAAGAAATATTTCGGTGTGTAAAGAAAAAACCTACAAATTTTAAGGATACATATAATGAATTTCAAGAGTATATGAAATATGTGTAAAAAATAAAATGCAATTACATAAATCTATTAAACACATCAAATGAAGCCTAAATACCAATAAATGAAACAAATATGAAATCACTATATAATAGGAAATCAAAGGATTGTTTGAAAAATCAATATATAAGTAGAAGAAACGATAATTAGAACATAGGTTGACAGACTATTAGGGGGTTATAGTCTCACATCTTCTAGATGAGGGAAATAGATGTGTTATATATGTACGAGTTTGGATCCCCATGACACAATACGTTTTAAAGCCGCGTGGGCCTTGGGCCTAAAGCGGACAATATTGTATTATGTAGATCGGGTCGTTAACGAATGGTATTAGAGTCGAATCGAGTCGGAAGTGTGTCAACGAGGACGTTGGGCCCTAAGGGGTAGATTGTAACACTCTGTGTGGGAAAACTCTGAGGTTGGCAGCTCCATGTGTGGGTGGGCTCAGAGGTTGGCAGACTACTAGAAGTTTATAGTCCCACATCACTGGGTGAGGGAAGGACATGTGCTATGTATGTACGAGTTTGGATCCCCATGACACAACGCGTTTTAAAGTAGTGCGAGCCTTGGACCCAAAGCGAACAATATTGTATCATGTGAATCAGGTCGTTACACTTTCTTTTTTCACATAGCCATTACCACCAGACACCCTCCTGACTCTCACTATTTTCCTTCTCCTTTTTTTTATCTCTCCCTCTTTAGTAACACTATATTCCACCGCCCCATCGCTACTTCCTTCATCACTTTGTTTCACCGCCCCAACCCCACCCCTCCATCCATCCCTCCTGCAACATCTCCCCACTAGGTGACCACAACCCACCCCTTTTGTTTCACTACCTCCCCCCGCCCCATGTTCTTCTACGAAAGATTTGTATGTCAGAATCTCCTTCAAGGTTGCCAATATTCATGAAATGTTAGGTTTTGAAGTGATCAGTTTACACAGATCCGTATGAAATGGGTGTTTGGTTAGAAATCGTGGTTAGAAATGTTGGTTAGAAATGGGTGGATCATACACCCATTTACATAGATCTGTATGAAATGTTGGTTAGAAATGGCGACCAGTTTGGATATATTTACTTTGATTTGTAGACATGTCTTGGGTTTTGAAGCAAATGGGTGTTTGGATTTATAGTTAGAAATGTTGGGTGTTCTTCAATTTCTGATTTTTATGGATTCAAGTTTGAAGGGAAGTTTTTCAAATTTGGGGATATCATTGGTTAAGAAGGTTTGGGTTTTGATGGGTTTATTGATTTTGAATAAATGAGGTTTCAGATTTGTGGTTACTGATGAGTTACAAATGGTAGGGTTTTGTTCAATATGTGGAAAGTTGGGATTTTGAAGGTCAGATTTGGGTATTTCAGTGGTTAGAAAGCTTTGGGGTTTGATAGGCATATCGGCTTTGAACAAATGGGGTTTCAGACTGTTATTATCACCGTCGTCACCGGCAACCACCATCCAATCTCATTATCTGTTTCACTGCCTCCCCCGTCCCATCCCCCTGCAAAAGATCGGCTAGATTCCGCTGGTGCGGTAGGGAAGGAAGATATTGAGAGTCACAAAGATGTGTGGAGGTTTCTAGTGGTGATGGTGGTGAAGGCTCAGTAAAAAGATGAGGGATGGTTGGGTTTTGTTTTTGTTTTTGTTTTTGTTTTTGTTTTTGTTTTTGTTTTTGTTTTTTATTTGCCTTAATTAATCTCCCCCTTAATTTTAACTTTAGATACAAAGTAGACACGAGAAAGTATCTCGAGGCTATGCATCTTCAAGGGACTGATAGCTCACATGAGTTGCACGTGAGGGCAATTCAAACATTAGAAAGGTTGGGATGTTTTCCGCTAGTCAAAGGCCTTGACTTAATAGTCAAGACTCAAAATGGGGTTCTGATTGAGTTTCGAGAACTAATGGGGAGCCAACGAGAAATATGCAAGAACTAATGATAGTCAGAAGGTAAATAACCCAAAAATAAAGTGAAACACATGATAGGTGGCATTGGCAAAGGTTTGGTGCGGGGCAAGGAATGTGATTTCCCGAAATCTCGCGAAATTTTTTGGGTTTTTGAATTTATGAAAAGAAAAAGGGCGAAAAAATACACATTTTTTTGAGGTTTTTTTTTTCCTACATTTTGTTTTTTTTGTAAAAATGCAAAAATCAGCTACCAAAAATTACATTTTTTTCGAGGGTTTTTAGAAAACAATTTCTGGGTTTTTTCGTAAATTTCAAAGTTATTTTTTCTAATTATTATTTCTTCTAATTATTTATTGATTTTTAAAATCACCTCCTATTTTCTAATTACCATTTCTTCTACTTATATATTGAATTTTGAAACAACCTTATAATTTTCTTATTATATATTGATTTCATGCTTGTTTCATTTCTTGGTATTTAGGCTTCATTTAATGTGTTTAATAAATATATTTACTTGTATTTTATTTTTTTCACATATTTCATATAGCATTGAAATTTATTATATATATTTCATGTATCCTCGAAATTTTTACATCTTTTCTTTACACACCGAAATATTTTTGAAAATATTTCTTAAAATCAAGCTACCGAAATTGATTCGAAAAAGGAAATCACAACCCTTGGTGCTAGGGTTGAAAACCAATCCGACGGTTCGATTTTTCACCAAAACCGTGAACCGAACCGACTTTGGTTGGTTTCAAAATTTTCAAATCGAAATCGAACCGACCATTAACAAAACTGAACTAATTATAATTTATGCAAACCGTAACTGAATCGATTAAAATAGAACTAAAATAGTCGGTTGGTTCGATTTAAAATAACCGTAACTGACAGACTATTTTAAACATATTATATTATTTTTATATAAAATAGTCGGTTGGTTCGATTTTATCGGTTAAAATCACATAGAAATCGAAAATCGAAGCGACCACTTCGGTTTTGAATTTTGTAAAACTGAAACCAAACTTAAACCGAACTGATCGATTTGATTTTGAACGGTTTGGTCGATTTAATGGATTTGTTTAGTTTTTTGTTCAACCCCAGTGACAATGAGATGGATGTTGAAGTAGTCGTAGCTCCCCTCCTCTCGTCTCCTCTTCCCTTCCCTTTTCAATAAAGGTGGATTGTGGCGCCAAAATATCAAATTGTCCAACTCCCCCTCCCTGCCTCCCCAAATGAAGAGAGACATTTGGCAGTTAGTCTCAGCTGGATTTTACGGAGATGCTTTCTCACTTTACATCCAACTTTTCAAAACCCAATCAAACCATCTCCTCAACACTTGTTCTTTCACTTACCCCACCCTTCTCAAGGCCTGTCAGAGGCTCCGATCCCCTTCCCAGACTCGTTTGATCCATACCCATGTCTTAAAAACAGGTTTTTGCAGTGATGTTTACACTGCTACATCTCTCATATCCACTTACATGAAGCTTCATCTCCTAGATGATGCTAATAAGGTGTTCGAAGAAATGCGCCACCCGAACTTAGCTACTGTAAATGCCCAAATTTCCGGGTTATCTCAGAATGGGTATCACAAAAAAGCATTACTGGTGTTTAAAAATTTGGGAATTGGTGATTTTGTACCCAATTCGGTTACTGTTGCAAGTGTGTTATCCGCGTGTGAAATGGTAGAGCATGGTTTGCAAGTACATGGGTGTGGGGTGAAATTAGGAGTTGACGAAGATGTTTATGTGGCTACAGCTCTGTTGACAATGTATGTCAACTGTGGGGAACTAATTTCGGGTTTGAAAGTGTTTCAGTCGATTCCGGATAAGAATGTGGTGAGTTACAATGCGTTGGTTACTGGGCTTTTGAAGTGCGGGTTGCCTCATAGAGTGTTGAATATGTTCAAAGCAATGAGAGAGTATTTGGATGAAAGACCCAGTTCTGTAACATGGGTTTCCGTTTTTTCTGCTTGTTCAGAACTTTTAAATATTCAGTTTGGTAAGCAGGTTCATGGTCTTCTATTGAAAAGTGAGGTGGGTCATGATGTTAAGGTAGGGACTGCGCTTGTAGACATGTACTCTAAATGTGGGTGTTGGAAGTCAGGGTATGGAGTTTTTAATGATTTGAGTTGTACTAGAAACTTGATAACATGGAATTCCATGATCTCAGGAATGATGTTGAATGGCCAGTATGACAATGCTGTTGAGCTTTTTAAACGGTTAGAATCAGAGGGTCTGGCACCTGATTCTGCTTCATGGAATTCGATGATTAGTGGTTTTTCTCAACAGGGCAAGGGGGTTAAAGCCTTTAGCTTCTTCAATAAAATGCAGTTAGCAGGTGAAGTCCCAAGTTTAAAGTCTATCACAAGCCTCTTGCCTGCATGTTCGGCTCAATCAGACTTTCGAAGTGGAAAAGAGATCCATGGGTATGCAATCAGGACTGCAGTCAATTCTGATGAATTCATCTCCACTGCACTTATTGACATGTATATGAAATGTGGGTTTTCTTCATTGGCTCGCCGAGTATTTGATCAGTTTGACAGAAAACCTGATGATCCAGCCTTTTGGAATGTGATGATTTCAGGGTATGGCAGGCATGGGGAGAGTGAGCGTGCAAATGAGATTTTTGAATTGATGGAAAGAGAGGGAGTTAAACCAAACTCGGGTACTTTTACCGGTATCTTATCTGCCTATAGTCATGCCGGCAAGGTTGAGAAAGCCTTGGAATGTTTTAGGATGATTACTAGACATTATGGAGCGAAACCAACTTCTGAACATTTTGGTTGCATTGTTGATCTTTTGGGTCGTGCTGGGGAGCTTAATAAAGCTAGGGATTTGATCCACGAAATTCCAGGGCCTTTAAAATATGTTTACTCTTCTCTGCTTGGTGCTTGTAGGAGTCATTTGGATGTTGAATTAGGAGAAGAGATAGCTCAAAAGCTTTTGGAGTTGGAGCCTGAGGACCCTACTCCCTTTGTGATTCTATCTAATATATATGTGGAGATGGGTAGAAGGACAGATGCAGAAATGGTAAGAGAGATGATTATGGATAAAGGATTATGTAAGCGTCCTGGATTAAGTACCATTGGAGTTGGTGAAAGAGTTGCATGCAACATGCCTTAGTGCAGTTCCAGTTAAGTGCTTGCATTCATAGCCAATTATCAAATAAATCTTGAATTTCGTTTAACTTGGTCCGTATGTCACAGTTTCAAACTTAAGATTGCCAAGTAGATACAAATACCCAAAATGTCGATATTTAATACATTTCAACTGATATGGTCTCTACTCTATTGTCTACTGGAGATGCTGAAGCACTCTTGGTGGAAGAAAATGGCAGTAAGGTGGGAGAAACACCAAGCTTCCTTGCTGAGTATTTGAAGAAGACGGTCGATTCAAGTACGTTGATGCACAGCCATTCCCATTTGTTGTTGATGGGTAGGTGGAAATGCCTTGAATAGGCTCACTTCATTTTACATTCTGGCCAAAATGATCTCCCCCATCAGGGTTTCCATGAGCTCCGCCGTCTCCACTTACAATTGATGTGATTGCAGCAGCCAATGCTGATCGGAAAGTTGGATCAGTTGTGATTGCCTTGGTTGCAGCAGTGATTGTTTCTGTGAGAGATGTTTGAGGATTGGGGTTGTTCTTTTGCAAGTAAGCATGATAGAATTGTTCGTGAGGTTGCCTTCCTAGATTTAGAGACCCACCCATATGGTTCTTGTTGTAGGACTGAGTCCCATAACTAAGATACCCGTTGCCCCAAGATGTTGGTAGAGTGTTGGGTTCAGAAGACGAGAAGTTGAGACTTGTGGAAGAGTAGCTTTGCGTAGGAGGGAAGTTGGACATTCTACTGAATTGTGATTGTAACGATGAAGATGAAGATGAAGAAGAAGGTGCAGTTAAGTCGAGGGTAACTGTTGGGTACGAAGGCGAAGATGAAATTGAAGAGTTTGGAAGGTAGAACTGCCTTGTTCGGGAACTATCCAAGAGGGAGAAATTCAATCCATTTAGATCAGTAGGACTACTGCTAGTGCTTATGGCCGAGGCTGCGAGCCCCCTTCGCGAGCTGGATGAACCAGACATCAACATACAAGCAGCTGCAGAGGTGGTAGAAGCTATCGCTGTGGCTGAAATTGGTAGGGGGTGGTTGTGACTCCCTTCATAGGTGGTGATCAAGATGGACATATCATCTGCACATCTTTGAACCTGAAATGAATTTATGGAATAACAGTGGTATCAAACGTCAGAACATATGGTTCTCAATCAAGAATCCAACTAATTGAACCTATGATATGTTCTTATTTATATGTTGCATAACTTGCAACTGTTTGTTTTCATCATCTCAGATCTGATTGTAAATGCATCTTTTGTATTGTTATTACCTGTTTTCTTACTGGGCATACTGGTGCGACTGTGCAACGGTAATATGCTCGAGGACATGGATTCCCTTTCGCAATTTTCTGACCGTATTTCCTCCATTGGCATCCATCATTCATCTGCATTTGCATACTTAGTAATGTTATCTAGGAACGCAACTAATTAGTTCCAACTAAATAGGTGAGCTACTAACCGTTGGAGTATCGCATCGTGCTCTAACAGAAACTCTAGCTTTCTTCACTTGGGGCTGTTGTGAAACTTCCTCATCACTACTTCTCACTGTCTTGGCGATTTTACTAGGTGGCCATTGTTCTCCTATCTCTTCTTCCTTTGTTTCGCCAAAGCTATCTTCAGGAGTTGGATTCAATGCAGGTTCCATTGGTCTTAGATTAGACCCTTCAAATTTGCAGTCTAATCTAAGTGATAGTCCTTGCTTGAATTCTTCGCCAGCTTTAGGTTTGTTAGCCTTATCTTCTTTTTTAGAGTCACATGAGCTCCTTCCAAGGCTAAGTGAAATAAGTTCTGATTCTTCAGTTTCTTGAGGGGTTGGAGAAGTTATTTGGTCTGCAGATTTCTTAGTTTGATCTTGTTGCACTATGTCAAACAAGTGCGTTTGGAGAGACTGGTAATCCTTTACAATAAGGGATAACATTGACGTCAATCTTTCATTTTCTTCTTTCACTTCACCCATTTCAGCTTTCGCTGATTCAAGTTTATCATCCTAGAGCATCCAACAATACTCAGAAAATTAAACCAAGTACTTGAGGAATCATCAGCAATAACCGCTAAATTTACTGGTTAATTATAGTACAAAATGAAATATTTCTTACCTGATCCTTTTCTGTTGGTGATTCTGCTTTTGATTTGGTATCGGTACACGATCTTCCGCTTCCACTTCTAGCATATTCCTGTGTGCATATACAAAATTCAAAATGGTAAGGAAGTAATCAAAGACGTAATAGAGTTCATAACAGCTTTCAATCCTTCCCATCTGTTTATTATCAAAATCACTTGAATTCAAGGCAAAAATTAACAGGCAAGATCATAAATCATGTAGGATTCTCATGTATATAATTTGATCAGGCAAGGTTTATGAGTTCATGGAGAAAATATTGTCCTTCAACTGAATCAGCTTGAATTCAAGGCAAAGTGTGTGGCTTGGATGAATTGAAACAAATTTCATACCAGTATTGACGAAACCATTGAAAATTTTCATAAACAAATCATTTCTGTAACTCAATGATAATGTGGTTTGAAAATACGTTTTCAACTGAATTATTTTAATTTTTTTTTTGTTAAAAAGAAGGTTTGAATTAAAAAAAAAAAAAAATTTGAATTATACATTGAGAAACCAAGAAAAAAATTCTCATCAACAATTAAACATTCATGAAGAACACAAACAAATGATACAAAGTATTTGCAGAAACATAGAGGACCTGGCTATTTATATGTGTGTCTTCCAGTCGTACATGCACAAGTGATTTAAACTTAATTGTGTATATTCATGTAATCCTGATGAAGAATCCTTATATAATGCATGCAATAATTAATGTTCATTATAACTGCATGCATATAAGATATAACTTGGAAAGTTTGGACCCAAACAGTGTATACCTGTTTAGGTGAGGGAGGCTTTGAACTATTTGCTGCTTCATTTATTTGTCTTTCATTTTCTACCTGCACGCAACAACAAGGATGGAGATGGATGATTAGCATGCATGATAAACAACTCAATTAGGGATCGAAGAAAAATAAACTTGGTAACTACATATATAACAAATGAAAACTCGATTTGCTTCACCTTTGCAATAAAATCGTCCTGATCATGTCTTGAATTATTCGAGTCAATTAGTCTCTTCTCTTGTTTGATCACGATCCCAAGACCACCAGAAGATCTCTGTGGAGTACTGGTTTCCATTAAGGGATTAATCAGAAGATGGTGATTTTGAGCTCGTCTGCTGAAAACTTATATATATATATATATATATTTTGAAGTTCCCATTGTACATTGGCCGCCTTCTTATAAAGAGAGGAGGAAGAAGACTAGTTATATTATATATTGTTTTGGACTTTAGTTTATATTATGTTCATCAAATTCAAACCAATTCCCATCACCTCTTACACTCGCCCATATTATATAGAAAATGTCAACGGCTCAAATGACACTCAAAGAACCAAAAGCCTTGAGCTTTTTTTTCCTTGAAAAAGAAAATTTCAACTTCAACGCTTGTGACATTTTAGCCTTTGCAACTAAGATTCTAGTCTTCTTCTACTTCTTGGATTTTAAGTTAATAATAGCTTGGATCCTGTACTGCAGAGGTTATATCGATCGACTGACTGACGAGTCGATCGATCCTATAATTTTGGCTTGGCACATGGCATGTTGCATATAATAATTCCTAGAGCAAATAAACGTGTATAAAATTTAATCTACATGGCACAGGCAGAGCTAGTGAAGGAGTATGTATATATGCTAGTAGTCGGTGGATACTGATAAAGTTTGGTTAAAGTAGTTTTAGGGAAAACTTAATTGAAGGAAACATAGAAATCCACAGGGGAGAGGAGAGAATGCAAACCAGATGTTGAACAATATATATTTAAGAATCCAAGAGATTTATGATTTAACTGGATTTACAGGAACAAAATAGCTAGGGTGATTAATGGCGTGAAGTACATTGCGAAGTATTAGTGGAAAGAACGTGTGAATATCTTTGTGATTATTCTGTAAATATTCCCTAGGCTAGGCTATGTTAAGATTGAAATACTTTCCTAGCTTAGCTTATTTGCTACCTAGTTTAGCTTTGCTATTTATGTAATTTAGCTTTGTATATAACCCAAGGTTGTGGCCACTATCAATGAGAAGAAGATCATTCCCACAAAACTCTTTATGGTATCAGAGCCACTCAAGAACATGAGATCTAGTACCAACCGACGAACACATTATTTTTTTTTCTCAATCGTTCTCCAGCGATTGACACCTTCGACCTTCAAACACGAAATCCGACTATAGACAAATCATCATGGGTGACGACAAGACCACAAAACCCCTCGACTCCACATCTCCATACTACCTCCATCCCTCCGACGGACCACAAATCACAATCTGTCCAATTGTGTTACGTGGTGAGAACTACAATGAATGGGTTTGTTCGATGCGCAATAATTTCCGTGCAAAGAACAAGCTAGGCTTCCTCGATGGAACCATAACCAAGCCGACGAAAGGAACTCCAAAAGAGTCCTTATGGGTGACGGTTAATTCCACACTCGTGGGATGGATTTATAATACCCTTGATCCAGTCCTATGCTCATCCGTCCCCCAACCCGACGATGTGAAAGACATGTGGGATGATATTTGACAACGTTTCTCGATAGGAAACGGTCCAAGAATCCATGAGTTGAAGACACTTTTGAGTGATTGCAAGCAGCGCGGCCGCCCGGTGGTGAATTACTACAACGAATTGCGGAAGATATGGGATGAACTTGCGGGATATTCTTCTGTCCCGACATGTACTTGTGCCGCTGCTACTGAATTTGCTAAAGAAAAGGAGAATGAAAAGGTACATGATTTTCTTGTTGGTTTGGATTCTGCTCTTTATGGCAATGTTGTTTCAAATATTTTGATGATGGAACCTTTGCCGAGCTTAAACACGGCTTTTGCTAAAATTGTGACTGAAGAACGTCACCAAACTGTTGCTCGAGCCCACGAAACCAAATCTGATGTTGTCGGTTTCGCGGCACAAGGGACTGCTAGGGGGCGGAATCTTGCTCGTGGTAGTGAGCATCCTCGAACCAATGGTGTCTGTCCTCATTGCGCCAAAACTGGACATGATCAAGACAATTGTTTTCAACTGATTGGGTTCCCGGATTGGTGGTATTTCGAAAACCGCACCAATGGAGGGCAAGGTAGAAGTGGAGGCAGGTCTGGACGAGGGGGAGGAAGGAGTGCCGGTAGAGGCGGCCGCTGGCAAGTAGCACACGCAGCAGCCACCTCGAAGCCTGCTGCCAGTATAGGCTATGCTCAGGCACCCGTACAGGAGTCAGATCGTAGCGGCATTCCCGGTCTCTCGGATGATCAGTGGGCTACACTTGTGAACATGCTCAACACTTCAAAAGGGCAGTCTTCTTCGACCGAAAAGTTGAGTGGTAAGTTTGGTTTTCCCGATCAATGGATCATCGATACCGGATGCTCGAACCACATGACTGGTAATGCAAGATTATTTAGCAAATTGATTGATGTCTCTCCTACTTCTGTTGGGCCGCCTAATGGAAAACAAACCATCGCTACTAAGGAAGGCATGATAACTTTGAGCAAAAATATGGTGCTATATAATGTATTATATGTTCAAGATCTTACTTGTAATTTGTTGTCGGTGTCTTACTTGTTTGCCGATTTACATTATTCTGTCACTTTTACTGATAAGCTTTGCATCATACAGGACCGCACTTTGAGGACTCTGATTGGAGCGGGTGAACAATATGACGGAGTTTACTGGTTTCGGCCTCTGCGACAACTTCGGGCTTATCAAGCAACTGTGGGGGACAAACGAGTATTGTGGCATCAAAGGCTGGGACACCCCTCTCGGCAAGTAGAATTTCTTTTGCCTGATATTATTAGGAGTAATGGAAATAAGGATATTAGTGTTGTCCATGAACCTTGTGATATTTGTTTAAGAGCCAAGCAAACTAGAAGCATGTTTCCTTTGAGTAATAATAAAGCCAAAGATGTTTTTGATTTAATCCATTGTGATATATGGGGTGCGTATACTTTGCCTGCTAGTTGTGGTGCTCATTATTTTTTAACCATTGTTGATGACTGTTCTCGGGCTGTATGGGTTTATTTGATGTCTGTAAAATCTGAGGTGCCTCAACTTATTAAGGATTTTTGTAGAATGGTTAAAACCCAATTTGATAAGCATGTTAAAATTCTAAGAAGTGATAACGGAAGGGAATTTACATGTCTTCATCGGTTTTATGCTGACAATGGTATTATTCATCAAACCTCTTGTGTCGACACTCCACAACAAAATGGGAGGGTAGAACGTAAACATAGGCATATTCTTAATGTGGCTCGGGCATTACTTTTTCAAGCTAATCTTCCCATATCTTTTTGGGGGGAGAGTATAATGACGGCTGCCTATGTAATAAACTGAACCCCTACTCCATTGCTCAATAAAAAAACACCTCATGAAATTCTCTTTAGTTCACCTCTTAAGTATGATGCCCTTAGTGTATTCGGTTTTCTTTGTTTTGTCAAAAATCAACCTCGTGTGAAGGATAAGTTTGGTACTCGCTCTCGTCGATGTGTATTTGTGGGGTATCCATTTGGTAAAAAGGGGTGGCGTTTGTATGACTTAGAGAAAAAGGTGTTCTTTATATCTCGAAATGTTGTTTTTTGTGAACAACAATTCCCTTTTGCTAGTGAAATCAATTTGAATAATACTGATGATATGTTTGAAAATGAGGAGTATTATGACACTGTGACTTATTTTGAGGATATTCCCTTAGCAAGGGGGAGTGAGGAGCACTCGGTTGTGGCAGGAGGAATTGATGGCGGGGCTAAGGCGGTTGAGCAGCCCGTCAGATTATCGGCACCTGGTGGCGGGGCTGTGGAGGTTGTGCAACACGTCACACCACCTGCGGGTGGCAACTTGGAGGTTGTCCAGCAGCTTGGTGTTGGTGCAACTTCGAATAATGGGGAGGTTGTGATTAATGAAGCAAATGTTCCGCAAGAAACTGGTCGAGGTCATCGAATAAAGAAACCTTCTAGTAAACTCAAGGGCTTCATCACCAACATTGTTCGAGTTATAAACCCTGTCACATCACCTACAACTGCTCCGTCAAAGTCCTCAGGTACTCTTTTTCCCATTGCTTATTATGTAAATTGTGATAAGTTTTCTATAAGACACACCCGTTTTTGGCAGCAATTACTGCAGGCACTGAACCCTCATCCTTTAAAGAAGCTGTTAAGGACCCTGGTTGGCGGAAAGCAATGCAAGAAGAAATAGATACACTTGAGAGAAACGGAACTTGGACTTTAGAGGACCTTCCACCCGGGAAGAAGGCAATCAGGTGTAAGTGGGTCTATAAAGTCAAGTATCAATCTGATGGTACGGTTGAACGATTAAAGGGGCGCCTAGTAGTGTACGGGAATCGGCAAGTTGCAGGAATTGACTTCAATGATTATTTGCCCCTGTAGCTAAAATGGTCACGGTTCGAACATTTTTTGCTATAGCGGTGGCAAGAAAGTGGGAACTGCACCAGATGGATGTGCATAACGCCTTTCTACATGGAGATCTTGATGAGGAGGTATATATGCAACTACCTCCTGGCTTTAATTCTGCTGCTTCGGGTAAGGTGTGTCGATTACGTAAGTCATTGTATGGACTCCAGCAAGCGCCTCAGAATTGGTTTGCTAAGCTCTCGACTGCTTTGAAGGATATTGGTTTTAAACAATCTTATGCTGATTACTCAATGTTTAGTTATTCCAAGGGTGATGTTGCTTTACATGTTCTTGTGTATGTGGATACATTATAATCACAGGTTCTTCTTCTTTGGCAATCGAAAAATTCAAGCAACAACTAAGTGAGAGATTTCATATGAAAGACTTGAGCGTTCTCAAGTATTTTCTCGGCATTGAAGTAGCACGTGGGAAGGACGGTTTGTTTCTTTCACAACGCAAATATGTTCTTGACATTGTAAGTAAGGCCGGATTACTTGGAGCACGCCCTGCTTCTACACCCATGGAACAAAACCACCATTTTGCCACCACCAATGGCGCTGTCTTTAATGATCCGGAGAAATACCGGCGACTTGTAGGGCGCCTAATCTACTTGACGATTGCACGGCCTGAGTTGTGTTACTCCGTACATATATTAGCTCAGTTTATGGGTGATCCTCGTGTTGAACATTGGGACGCAGCTTTGAGAGTTTTGCGGTATTTGAAAGGTTGTCCTGGACAGGGTATTTTGCTGCGCGGGGAGAGTAATGTTCAATTCTATGCCTTCTGTGATAGTGACTGGGCAAGTTGCCCTTTGACTCGGAGATCATTGACTGGTTACTTTGTTTTATTAGGCTCTTCTCCTGTCTCTTGGAAAACGAAAAAACAGCCAACTGTTTCCTGATCTTCTGCGGAGGTCGAGTATAGGTCTATGGCCACTACTACATGTGAGTTAAAGTGGTTGAAATCCCTTTTGGCTTGTTTTGGGATACAACATGTGTGTCCCATCCGATTGTTTTGTGATAGTCAAGTTGCTCTCTATATAACAGCTAATCCGGTTTTTCATGAAAGAACGAAACATATAGAAATGGATTGTCACTTTGTTCGTGATGCCTTGCAAGATGGAACAATTTCTACGTCTCATATTCGGATCGGTGCACAGCTAGCGGATATTTTGACCAAGGCTCTTGGTAAATCACAATTTTATTTACTCCTTCACAAGTTGGGCATTTGCAATCTCCATGCTCCTACTTGAGGGGGAGTATTAGTGGAAGAACGTGTGAATATCTTTGTGATTATTCTGTAAATATTCCCTAGGCTAGGCTATGTTAAGATTCAAATACTTTCCTAGCTTAGCTTATTTGCTACCTAGTTTAGCTTTGCTATTTATGTAATTAGTTTTGTATATAACCCAAGGTTGTGGCCACTATCAATGAGAAGAAGATCATTCCCACAAAACTCTTTACGAAGCTCAACCAGTTGTGTATTTCTTATAGAGTCGTAGGGAGTACCGTTGTTACATGCATACCCTAATACTATGATGGATCATTTATCCCAGTAAGCAAGTGGTGAATTAAAAATGATTGCAGAGAGTTGGAAAGGTTACAAATAACAACATGAAGTTTCAAATTAAAGTATAAGATCAGAATTGAAAAGAATAGTAATCTTAGGGGCCGGAGATGAGACTTTCTGAGAGGTAGAGGTAGAGGTAGATGGGGAGAAGTTGAAGTCGCGCAGTCGCAGTTCCCCCCTACCAAATGCAAAGCAATTAATACATATTGCATCGACCTAATTACTACACCTCAGTTGAAATTTGGTACGAGGACGTCAGTTACATGCCCCATGCACATCTTTCGGGTCAAACCTACTTCATCTCTAGTCACTTGAAGAGGGGTGGGGGTTGGTGAGTGGGCGTAATCGATAGATAGGGTGGTGGTATATCATCGTCCTCCTCTTGTCATTTTGTTGTCCATTCCGTTGACACTAATTATATTATTCTACAAGTTACAATTTTCTAATTATAAATTAAATATTTGTAATTCCATGCATCACTTATAACACTCATGCATTTATTTTAAATCCGACCATGTATTTCTGCGACTAGAATTTATCTTTTGATACCCTTGGAAACTGATGTCGTGCTTAATTTTCTTATATATGCAGGCTGAAATTTTTATAGGAAACCTTCTTCCTCAATGTCATTCAGATCAACTATTGCCACGATTCCATAATAGGTACGCAGGTAAATTTTAGACAATAAAGCTCGGTGTTCATTTTCTCGTCCTTTAATTCTAATTTTCACATGGATTCGTTTATTCCATTAAAAAAAAAAGTGAAACCTAGCTAGAACTATGAGTAATAACCTAATTATACATATGGTATTTGCATCAATATGTACCCTGAGTTGTTATAATCCAAAATCCTAGTCAACTTATGGGACCCCCTCTATTTTCCTGTCCAGAAAATAAATAATTTCAATATGTATATATATATATATATATTTCTTATCAAAGGTATTCTTTAATCGAAAATACTTGAAAACCAGGTTTTTACAATCAAGATGGCGTGGTATGATCTGGATGATGATGAAATCCTCGAGATACATGTAAGTCTTCCCATGTAACGCCACATCACCCTGGTTACACAACCTGATTGCTAAAACTCACGAGGTTCCCTAGCAAATAATAATTCAAAAGGTCAACTGTACAAATTCCATTCTTGATGAAACCGCTACTCTCTTTTCTATGATGTTATACGAAATAAGTTTTTAGTTGTGTTTGATCACGAGTATTTTAAATTTTGTTGAACGCTCAAGTTTTCATAAATAAAATCAGAAAACTGGAAACTTCATTTATGCGCCATTTCTAAAAGAAAGAAAATGGCATGAAGGCCACCGAACCCTTAAATTTAAAATGAAACGTGTGATGTAAGTACAGATTTTCCAGGAAAGTGTTGTTGGTTGATCAAACAATAATAAACAATGTACAATAATAAACAATGTATAAATGTATGTTATTTTGATATAACAAGTTTGATCTCTGATAAGGCCATCTAACCATTCCAAGGTGAAGAGATTCGAATTCTCGTATTGTTTTATCATACGTATATATTTTTTCATTTTTTGTCAACAAAATTTGTGTCATTAGTAGGCATATAATTCAATCAATTTATCAGGGTTTACATCCATTTAATGTAGATGTAGATATGCAAATCGAAAGCGCCAAATTTAAAAGGATAGATATTCATATTTTGGGATCTTAATCCAAATAAAAACTCGGTGATCAAAACAAAAGTCAAATCGGTATGATTTAGATCTCTTAAGGTACTAAATAATTTTAGATATTTTTTTGGGAGAGTTGCTACGTGTACTTGACTATTTGGCTCGGTTGTACCAACTCTTTGTTGCACCGATTTTTTTGGATGTTTAGACTTTGTTACACCAACTTAAAATGCATAACACCAATTTTTTTATTTTTTTTTTTTAATTTTATGAAAACTACTTTATTGGGTGCCCTTATTTATTTGAGTAAAAAAAAAAAACCCAATGACATTTGAAATTGGGTTCATACATGTACATTGAATATCTAGCTTGGAGTTTTTTATTCACAACTATTGCAATGCTCTTAGAAGTTAGAACTACATCTAAGATAACTAACCATTAACAAAAGTCACGATGCAACAGTCTGTATGAATACATGGCCTTAAACAAAACATAGTCCTTCTGCGTATGACTAATTAACGCAACTACTCTAAAGAAAAAAAAAAACTTGTTACAAATGCTTGGAACAATTAACATCTCAATCCAAACATGGCCTAAATAGAAAACATCAAGAACTACAGATAAAAAAAAAAACATGTCATGGAAGAATTGCAACTAGCATATTAAAAAAAAAATCTTCTTAAAAACAAAAAAAAAAATCTTACGTTAAAAACTTTATAATAAGAGTCATGACTCATACAAAGCATTGTTGTTTTAGGGTTAACAAATAGTGGTTGGGTACATTAAACAACTTTTAAAAGTTAAATATTTACTAAAGTTTATGCCATCAAGCCAAATAGTTACGTGTGACAACTTCTTTTTTCGGGTTTCTCAAATGAGGCAATCCCGAGATGTTTTTGGTGCCTTGGTTGTGTTTAACCTACAGAATTGAGCAACAATGCACATCTAAATCGGTTAACTAACCTAATTAGGTCAATGATCTGTACTTAACTTCACTTATTAGATTTCATTACTTTTATCTTATTTAGTTATAAATTAGTACTCTTAAGGGAAATTTTAAAACAATTTGTTGCATTGTAGTCTAAGCTATATATCTAAGCAAATACTTTTTCAACTGTTTTTAAAATAAAGATTTAGGTTAGCCTCTGATACAAAAATGCGATAAAATATACATATGAATGTATTAAATTCTGCAAAAGACAACTCAATCCAAGGTAATAAGGTGGACTGTATGCATGGGTATATATATATATAGATAAACAGTCGTGAAGTTAAGACTTTTGTTAGATTCTTGTTTATTTATACCAAATTGTGCTTATTTTATTCAACTAGGTCAATGCCTTTCATCAAGCACCAATTTTAGTAATTAAGGTTCAGATTGGGATTTGATTTTGTTTTTGCATTATAAACGATGCAAGTAAGATTTGGTATCTTAACGAAAGATCGAGCTTCCGTAAGTGAAGTTGACCATAGACAATATTCATTAATTTAAGAAATAGCTAGCCATATGCTTGCTCTGATGATTGGATTAATTACAATTATAATGATCACACACATTAGTTACATTAGCATGTCATAAGCAAAATCAATCTTGTAATCTAATCATCATCATCATCAAAGTCCATTCCCAATATTTTCGGGGTCGGCTACATGGATTTTGGTTCTCCAAGCAATGCACATATCCTCGCCTAATCCAAGCTCAATGATATCTTCATTCACCGCCGTCATCCAAGTTTTCAACGGTCGTCCCCTCCGTCTACACCCTCCATTAACTTGCTAATCTAGACATTTTCTAATTGGCGCCGTGCTTGGTCTCCTTCGCATATGACCAAACCAAGTTAAACGTTTTTCTCTAATTTTGTCTTCTATGGGCGCTACATCCAAGTATCTCCTAATTCTTTCATTTCTAATTTTATCCTTACGAGTTTTACCACACATCCACCTTAACATACGCATTTCATCTACTCCCATCCTATGCGTATGTTGTCCCGTAGTAGCCCAATATTCTGAACCGTATAGCATGGTTGGTCGAACAATTGTCTTATAGCATTTCCCTTTTAGCCTTGCAGGCATCCTTCTATCGCATAATACTCCTGACGTCATTCTCCATTTCAATTAACCAGCTTTAATCATATGGTCTACATCTTCTTCAATAGCCCCATTCTTTTGAATTATAGATCCTACACCTTCAATCCCAATTGCATTACTTCTCCCTCGTGGTTCGCAACCAAAGTTGCACACTAGATACTCCGTCTTCGAACGGCTAATTCTAAAACCTTTACTCTCTAAAGCCGTCCGCCACCTATCTAATTTTTGACCTAAACCTGCACTAGTCCCATCAATTAAGACAATATCATCTGCAAATAACATGCACCAAGGTACATCTTCTTGCAGATGTCTCGTCAACTCATCCATGACCAAAGCAAAGAGATATGGACTTAACTCCGACCCTTGATGTAGTCCTACTGACACTGAAAATTCACTGGACATCCCACCTACTGCACGAACATTTGTTACAGCCCCTTCATACATATCTTTAATGATATCGACATAACATTGAGACACTTTCTTCCTTTCAAGCACCCACCAAATTAACTCCCTGGGGACCCTATCATATGCTTTCTCCAGATCAATAAAAACCATATGCAAACTCTTACGTGCCTCTCGGTATTTTTCTATAGTTTGCCTAAGCAGGAAGATGGCCTTCGTAGTAGACCTACCCGACATAAATCCAAATTGATTCTCCGAAACCGTGGTTAAACTCCTAAGTTTTCGTTCTATAACCCTCTCCCAAAGTTTCATCGTATGACTCATAAGCTTTATCCCTCTATAGTTCGAGCAATTCTGAATATCCCCTTTGTTCTTATAAATTGGTACCACGATGCTATGCTTCCATGAATCTGACATTTTTCTAGTTTCCAAAATCCTATTAAAGAGCTTAGTTAGCCATTGAATCAAAACTTCTCCCAGACATCACTACTACAAATATTAGCTTAGGTAACGCCACTTAGATAGCGCTTTTTTAAAGAGCTATCCAAGTGGGCACTAGGATAGCGCTTATTTGTCTTTAAAAAAAAAATTTTTAAAAAAAAACACTACAATAGCGCTTTTAATTTTTTTTTCAGTTAAGCGCTATCTTAGTTATGTCTTAGATAGCGCTTTAAAAAACGCTATGGAAAAAAACGTTACCAAAGCTACCATAGCGCTTTTAAAGTGCTTGCATAGCGCTTCGGAAGCGCTATGCTACTTACATTTAGGATAGCGCTTCCTAACCCCCTAAATATCTCTCTTTCGTTCTCTTCTCTTATCATTCCAATACCTTCAATGGCGACTTCCTCCGCGAAATCCATCTTCACCCCAATTCGAGTTTCCCTCTCAGACACCAAAAACTCCCTCCTTTATTCAAGATCATCTCTCTTTCTCCCTTCTCTCCATCACTCTGTTTCTCTCTCAACGACCTCTCGATCTCGATTTCATGTCGTCGAAGCAGTGAATACCCTCGAATCGCCTCAAATCAGGCTCTCCAAGTCACGAGTACAAGAACCCACCGCGGTGGATGCGAAACCCACAGTTCTCGTATCCGAGAAGCTCGGAGAAGCAGGGTTGGAGGTGCTGAGGACCTTCGCGAATGTTGATTGCTCGTACAATCTGTCACCAGAGGAGTTGTGTGCGAAGATCTCGCTCTGTGATGCTTTGATTGTGAGGAGTGGGACGAAGGTGACGAGGGAGGTGTTTGAAGCCACGAAGGGAAGGTTGAAGGTGGTGGGCAGAGCTGGTGTAGGGATTGATAATGTGGATCTGCAAGCTGCGACAGAGTTTGGGTGTTTGGTTGTTAATGCTCCCACTGCCAATACTGTTGCTGCTGCTGAGCATGGGATTGCTTTGCTCTCTTCCATGGCCAGGAATGTTGCCCAGGCTGATGCCTCCATGAAAGCTGGTGAGCTTGCTTTTAATTTCTCTTGATGTTACTTTTGTTAGAATGTTTGGTTTGAATTTGAAAAGCTTTTGATTGATCTGTGTTTGGTTTGTTGTGGTAAAAGTTTAGATCTGTTGAAAAAAATGGAGAGGTGGTTGCTGCTCCTGCTGTAAAAGAGGATCCGAATGCGACTTCGAGGTTTAGGATTTCTAAGGCTTTGAGGGAAAAGTTGAAGGCTAATGGGATTGAGGCTTTGTTCCACTGGTTAAGAGCTGCTTGGCTGGTTTTAACAATTCAATTATATCATATGGACAGGTAGAGATCAGATTTGTGTTTTTTTTTTTTTTTGTAAAAGTTTGCTAGACCTTTTAGTTGATTTTTTAAGTAGATTGACAAGGCTTGCAATTGTTTGATTAAATTTCTGAAAGACGGGAAGTGGGAAGACTTACACGATGTGGGGTCAGTATTCTCCTTGCCTGGAGATTTTGTAGAAAAAGATCATTTCATCGAGATGATTACTGTCAATTGGTTAGGCCCTCTTTTTAGTCACTTGGAGAAAAATATAGCTACTAACTGGAGAGTACCTTGTTACTATCATCTTTTCACGCCAGGTTTTGGGAAAGTAGATCTATCTGGGAGACCAATGCTGTTTTTCCATCCTCCTGCGTGTGCCCCATTTCTATGGCTTAGGTGTAGGGAAGCATATTCTATCTTCTTAACAACGCCCTGGGGCAATTTTTTCTAGCCTTATGATTTCACGTTGTTCTTAATAGGTGTGTAATTGAGGAAGCATCACAAAATTCAGATGGAGTATCAATAAAAGTCCCAAGCACACAGATAGATCTAGAAGCTGCTAGTCAGGAATGTACTATCGTGGATGCTCTTTCTAGAAAGTTGTCAGTATCCATTGCTGATGCGGGAGAGACAGCTGTTGTTATTTCACTGATTGAAGGTAAGCACCGGGTTCAAGAAGCTACAGAGAATCCTAAAAGATTTTTTAAGCTGTTGTTATCCTTGGAAAATCCAACCTTAATTGTTTTTCAACAAGTCCCTTGATTGTGTACTACGCGCAATTGAAATTTAGCCTTACAGTTTTGAAAAGCTACTCTCCTTGAGCTTTGCATATTCTGTAGTATGTGGTAGTGTATATATACAGAAGCCATTCACATTTGTGGGAATTATCTTTTTTTTTTTTTGGTATTGACAACGTAATTTGGTGTATCCTTCTGATATATTCTTGCTGAAACAGGTACTCAAATTGAAATAAGGCAAATTGTATACCAAGCCTTTTGATGAAATTCCACTTTCAATTTGGTGTATCCTTCTGATATATTCTTGCTGAAACAGGTGCTCAAATTGAAATATCTCCAAATGTGCCATACAAAAGTTCCTGCTTGACTCACCTGCTCCAGGAATCACTTCGTGGCAATGCGAAACTCACAGTCATTTGTGCTATTTCTCCTCATGACAAGTAATCCAATACTTAAACTCTGTTTTTTTTATTAAGTTCTATTTAATGTTTACTTTTGCAAATAATTCAATACAGCAGCACTCTATCTTTTGGTTTTTTTTATTAAGTTCTGTTGTTAAATCAGGAAATTGATTGATATTAGAATAGAAGTTAGATTACTGTCATATATCGATGCTGCTATATTATGGGAATCTATTATCAAGGTTCTAGAAATCTTTTGGTTTCAGTAACTTTGAAGTCTCAGTCCAAGCAAGTCTCTGTCTTCCATTAACTGCTTCAGCTGCATCTGAGCAGTCATTCAACTACTGAATGTTTGTTTAGTTCTGTTCCTTGGCCTATCAATAGCAATCTGGCAGCTTTCAGCCTTCCAAGTTAGCTTCAAAACTGGTCCTTATCCGTCCACTGTACCAACGCTTATTTTGGTATACTTATTATCTTTCCTGTCTTTCCTGCAACATTACTCGCAAAGCCTTCATTATTTTCCCTGTGAAAACCAGAGTTTGCAATTAATTGGATGTCGTGCAGGGCTCATCTCTATCGTTCACATGGTAAAATCATTTTTTAGTTGTTGAGTTGTCATGGATGAAGTAATTAAAATGGAGAATGAAACAGGCTTGCTTCTGGATGGCTTTACAGCCCCCCCAGCTGTTTTGTGATTTCACTAGTTAATCATCACTATATCTCTCTCTTCATTCAGTGGAGGAAATGCCTCTCTGTCTCTCTAATTATCAATTATTTACCTTCAGCATTATTTTCAGATGGAAGATGGAGTCGTTCATGTCTATGCAAATAAAACCTGTAAGATGAGATAATACCTGCTGTTGTTTTCTTCACTAGACTACTTTAGATGTAGAATCACAATTCACAACCTGCTTATGCTTTGGCAATGTTATTCCAGCGACGGAGAAACTCTTTCCGGTAGCTGATGCGACGACATTCTTCACTGATTTGCATCGCATCCTTCGAGTGATTGCTGCTGGGAACATTCGGACTGTGTGTCATCATAGATTGCTTCTTCTGGAACAGGTAATGCTTTGATGTGTATGATGCCAATTACTTGACATGAACTATACTTCTGGCATTTTGACAATATTATTTTTCCCCCGACCATTATTCAGAAATTCAATCTTCACCTGATGCTTAATGCGGATAAAGAATTTCTTGCTCAGAAAAGTGCACCACATCGGGACTTTTACAATGTCAGGAAAGTCGATACACATGTTCACCACTCAGCATGCATGAATCAGAAGCATCTTTTGAGGTTCATAAAGTCAAAATTGAGGAAAGAACCTGATGAGGTAATGATTTGCTGTAATGCTATAACAGTATTTGGTTCTCAAGTCCTGACACCCCTCTAGATTGTGCTCTCAGAGAATGCTGTTTTCTTTGAGTAGGACAGAATTCACTGTCATGTGCAGTTGTGCACTCATAAATCCAAACATGAAGTGGCTTGGTCTTGGTGTTTGCTCTAGCCACTATGACCTCTCTTGGGTTCGGATATTGTATCTCCCCAGTGCAGTGTTGTTTGCTGTTGGGATGGTAATCGGGTGAGTGCGGGTTTAGCATTGGCCAAATTTTGAATAATCCTGACCTGAAAATCTTGAATTGGGGTAGTGTGAATGAAAAACCCGAACCCGATCTGTTGCCATTCTGTGGTCTAGAGAATGAATCCAAATTTCTTATATATCAACTTTTATCTTTTCAAGAAACTTTAGAGAGTGTCAGAACTTATGCCTTTGTCACTTGCCCTCTTCAACTGGGTGAATGTGTGATATTAGGTAAAATCAAAATTAGGCTTTTACTACATATGTTTGAGCTTGTATCTTTTGCAAGAAACTGGGAAGGGGCTTAAGTACTTATGCCTTTGTTGCATGCACTCTTCAAAAGGGTTAATTACACACCTTTGTTACAATTACCTATTTTTTAATGTGCAAAATCAAATTTTAATATGTAAAATAAATTTCTGTGGACTCCAGAAAATCCTACTTTTAGCTGTTGACTAATTAGGAATCGTATATCGTGCGGAGTCTCTGATCCTGGGTATATGTATGTGTCCGTGCAGCTTAGTTTTAACCAAATACTGCACCAGCAAAATAGTGTTTAATGACATCCTATCCTTGCATTCTGAGGAAGTGTTGCTTACTTAGTTACTGGTTAATTGACTTACTGAAGCAGGTTGCACCACTGTCTCACTTAGATCCTGTTGTTGTGCATTTCTTTTTATTCAGGTTGTGATATTTCGCGATGGAACATATTTGACACTAAAAGAAGTTTTCGAGAGTCTTGATTTGACTGGGTAAAATGCAATCTAGTTTAATTTTCTTTTTCTAGTTCTTAGTTATTTTGGGATTTGATATATGTTTCTCTGTCTTAATGTGGAAACAGGTATGACCTTAATGTAGATCTGCTAGATGTTCATGCTGACAAGAGCACATTTCATCGTTTTGATAAGTTCAATCTCAAGTATAACCCTTGCGGTCAAAGTAGGCTCAGGGAGATTTTCCTTAAGCAAGATAATCTTATCCAAGGTAAATCATATCCATTAAGTTGGTCTTCTTACTTAATAAGTGACCTGTCATCTTGCACTGGTTTTGTTTGTATATGAAAACTTGTTTGGGTTGATTTATCCAAACTTATATGCTAATATATCATGAAAAAATAAAGAAATAATCTTTATGAGTAATGCGATGTTGAAAAACGTAGAAGATCCTGATGAGCTCCACATCCTAAATGCTTTGTTATATTTATGACCTTATGTTTATTAATGCAAGCTACTTGGCACATATCTTGCTATCATGACTGTGATTTTCTTTTGGGCTTCCTGTGAGACAGATTTCTTCTCAGTAAGTAGTCTCCTGTCCAAAGAACACGTGCAACATCTTATATATCAATTAGTATATATTAATCATACTGATCCTACTCATTGTCTACCAAATGATATAATGTGCAGAAAACATTTGGCGTGAGATCAATCAGGCACAACAACGAAGAACTCACTGCAGCTCTCTATCTCCAAGTGAGCATAGTGAGCCAGGCTCTCATCTTTGTGACCCGATCTCAGAGTTGGTCCTTTGTTGAACGACCAGGAGTGTTGTTTGTTAGTGCCTTCCTTGCCGCTCAATTGGTGAGTATAAATGATGTTTCATGCCATTGAATATATCTGTATTCTCCATTAAAACTGACAATTTATCCATCCATTGTGTTAAGGTGGCTACATTGATAGTTGTTTATGCAAACTGGGACTTTGCAAGGATCCAAGGCATAGGGTGGGGATGGGCAGGAGTGATTTGGTTATACAGCATCATCTTCTACTTCCCTCTTGATGTCCTCAAGTTCTTGATCCGTTACAGTTTGAGTGGCAAAGCTTGGGATACCGTGATTGAGAACAATTTTGTATCTTTATTGAATTTTGTATGAATGCTTAAATTATATTTTGAATGAATGAGAAACAGTTAGTTATCATGTTGTGTCTTTATTGATTGATTGAACGTTGTCATTATTATATTAAATATTATATTTAGCCCAGAAAATCGGTATCGGAAAAATAGAAAAAACAAATCAAATAACTTAGATAGCGCTCAAATAAGCGCTATCTAAGTTTAACATATATACTACAATAGCGCTTCTTTTAGCGCTATCTAAGAACAATCTAATTACTTCCATAGCGCTTATTTACGCGCTATCTTAGCAGATAAACAAATCTAATTTAAAAAATTCATTTAAATTAAATAGCGCTTTTTTAAGCGCTATCCAAGCTAATTTAAAAAAAAAAATTAGCGCTTACATAGCGCTTTAGAAGGCGCTATTGAAGTTAATTAAAAAAAAAATAAACGCTTAGATAGCGCTTTTTAAAGCGCTATCTAAGCGAAGTGCTATTCAAGTACGCGCCTTGCATAGCGCTTTTTTGAGCGCTATCTAAGCTACCATAGCGGTAGCTTAGATAGCGCTAAAAAGCGCTATCTAAGCCTATTTTTAAGCGCTATGCAAGCCTATATCTGTAGTAGTGCATTTTCATGCTTCAATTGGTATATCATCCGGTCCAACAGCTTTCCCTGTCTTCATTCTTTTTAAAGCTTCTCTCACTTCTGTGGCACTAACTCTGCGATGGAACACGCAATCTCTCCCTTCCTGTGAAGCATACCCCTTCAAGCTTAATTCCCCTACATGTGTTCCATTGAGTAGGTTCCAAAAGTAATCATTCCATTTATCTAAAATAGCTTTATCCTGCATTAAATCTCTTCCATCCTCATGCTTAACATGGCTCAAGTCTCTAGTTTTTCGTTCTCTAGCTTTAGCTATCTTGAAAATATCCTTCTCCCCTTCCTTTGTACCTAGCCTATTATAAAGATCATCATATGTTTTCTTCTTAGATTCCCCTACTTCTTTACTACTCAACTTCTTAGCTTGCTTATAACGCTCATAAGACTCTAGGCACCTATCGTTTTGCCACTCCTTAAAGCATATTTTCTTTTCCGCAATGGTTTGTTGCACATCAGTGTTCCACCACCATGTCTCCTTATCATATAAACCTCCTCTTTTGGCCTCTCTTAACTCTTCATTTGCACATCTTCTTATTCGGTTTGCCAAATGTTCAAAAAGATCCGCGCTACTAGTCGTATCCTTTGGTTCGAGATTCTCCCAACCCTCTGAAACTGACTGCCACCCAAAATCTTCTTTCTAAATTTTTGGCACACATCTCCCTGTAAGGTCCACCACTTAGTTCTCGGTCTAACCTGTTCTATAGCAATACGACCCCTACTCTTAAGACAAAAATCGAGAACTAACAGCCTATGTTGGTTTGTCAGACACTCCCCTGGTATAACCTTACAATTTTTACACATACCTAAATCGTGTCTCCTAACAAGAAAATAATCAATTTGACTTCTATTGCGCCCACTCGCAAAGGTCACCAAGTGATCTTCCCTCTTCTTATAAAAAGTATTTACGATCCCAAAATCCTAAGCTAAAGCAAAATCTATAATAGAAATCCCCGTAGTGTTTCGATCCCCAAATCCTTGACCTCCATGTACCCTCTCATACCCAACTCTAACCTTACCGACATGGCCATTCAAATCCCCGCCTAGGAAAACCCTATCGGAATAGGGAATTCCAAGAACTAACTCCTCTAAAGAGTCCCAAAAATCCTTCTTAGTCTCCTCGTCCAAACCCACTTGGGGTGCATACGCACTAATAACATGCATTATCTCTAGTTCTAAAGCTAATTTAATACTTATGATTCTATCCCCAAACCTCCTAACGTCAATTACTGCATCCTTAAAAACTTTATCTACCACTATTCCCACCCCGTTGCTAGTTCCATCTTCACCAGAATAGAAGAGTTTGAACCCTCATCCTAAATCTTTAGCCTTGTTCCCCTTCCATTTTGTCTCTTGAAGGCAAACTATGTTTACTTTCCTCCTACGCAGGGCATCCACTAATTCTATTGTCTTACCCGTCAAGGTTCCTATGTTCCAAGAAGCTAATCTAATCATTCTATTTCTAGCTCTAACCTGAACTAGCTTTTTTACTCGCCCCCGTCCAAAATGATGCGAGAACCCTTTCCTATTTAACACTACAGTCAGGCGCCGCTGCAGCACGCCTTGCTCATTTGTCACTACACCCGAGCGTAGGTGCAGCGCGTCGCTTATAGCGGGAGACGCCCTATCCTTCTGCATTAATCTTTTTGAACCAAATTCCATGAAAAGGGATGTGATGGGTTTTTTACGGTTGGCTATCACAAGCCTAACACCAACCCTCATCCTTTATCCGGACTTGGGACCGCCGTTGCAACGGGCGGAGTTTTGTAATCTAATCATTAAAAAAAAAAACTCTATGGTGATTTAAGTAAGTTTATTAAATGGAGATCATGGTATTACCATTTATCCATTATCCTGGAAGTCAATGTGTTTTAATGCTATATAGTATAGTACATTTTCAGACAACTTAAGATTCCATTACAACAACCAAGATAGAATCAAGAACATGAGTTTAATAGGACAGAGGAGTAAGAATTTGTGGTGCCCCCTAGCAATAGCAGGGTTGTCCACCGTTTTTTTTTTTGGCCCTGTTATGTGAATTATGGAAAATTTCTCTTAATATTTAAATCCACACTCTCGAGGATTTAAAACTTGATTTTATCAAATCTCTACTTTGTGGTTTATAAAATTGTGACATTCCCACAATTTCTTTGGTGAATGTAATTTGTTTTCACAATTATTATTTTTGATACATTTTAATTTTATTACTGAGTGTTTCATGTACATTTATATTTTTCCTGAATCTGTTATTTATAAAATTAAACATTTATATTTTGAATGTTATTAAACAAAAAATAATTATGTTGATTTGATATTAAACAAATCAAAATTGGTGAAACTCAAGTCAATATTTGAAAATAATTAAGAAAATCATTAGATTGGATATATTCATGCTCTGAAACACATTCAAGTTAAGCATTCTGATGCTTGTGTTCTCGCTTTCGCTTCATGCTCCAATATATAAATAAAATTATCTTATTTTTACCAAGCAAACCCAAAGTATTTAAAAAATCATAGGCAATAGAAGAGGTGTCTGAGATTTAGAAATACCAATACTTGTACCAAATTTGTCGTATCCTAAAAGATGGAAAATAAGACATGCTCTCCTAAATTGTCGTATTCCTATCCAGAGATTGTTTTTTTATTTTTATTTTTTAGCCAAACACGAAGATGTTTATTAAAGATAAGAAAGGAAACAAAATACAAGGGGAATCATTCATATATCAAGGACTGCCATGACACCATGAAGGTGTTAAAAAACAAGTTCTTAAACAAATTACAAGTCGAATCCATCGTCCACAACAATTCCCTAATCTCGATAAAGATAAAATGTTCTGATCTGTTGAGCCCTTAAAAACCCTCATATTTCTCTCTTTTCACACACACCACATGAGCACGTGAGGAACCCTACGACATAACCACTCCACCCATCGGGAAGGTTTAGTTTAGGACCACCAACTTAGCCAATCCAAAATGGAACATTGAAACATCAAACCCAAATCAAATTCTGATAAGAAACTGCTCCAAATAGATTTGAAGAATCTACAGTGAAGCATCAAATGATCCAACGTCTCGTCAGTCTCATTACAAAGCACACAAAGACTTCCTTACCATGATTGACAAAAATGAGTGTGCAACTTAAATTTTGATTTTTTTTTCAAAAGATTCCACGATTTAAATTTTGAACATGGAAATCTAGGCAAGAAGACACTTGAGTTGAACAAAGATTTTGGTCAATCACGATCTATCGACAAAATGGAAAGTTAAGATGCTTTCGGTGAAAATTTTGGCTATCTGGGTTATGTCTAAGAAGAGTAAGTCTAGCCAGCCATGTTTGTTAGTCTTTTTTTTGGTGTTTTTACACTTTTTACCCCAATCTCTTTAAAACACAACTACAAACACTATTTATAGAAGTGGTAGAAATGTGGAAAAATCCAAAAAATACAAAAAAAAAAAGCTAGCAAACATGACTGACTAGAATTGTTGGTCTAAGAACCCATCATACATAGCTGATTTTTAAATCCATGAAAATCAAGCATGTGTCCCCCTTTTTAGATGAAAAATAAAATAACAATTTTATCTCATGATATTATACATATCTGATTTTTATATACATATTTGCATATCCATGAAATTTCATCTAATTATTTTTTAAAATACAAATTTACCCCTGCTTAATTTTGCAAAAACGATATTTTTTTTAACGCCCAGCTAACCCACCATCACAAACCCTCATTTTCTCAACCAAGCCCCAAGTCCTCTCTTCAAAATCACCCAAATCCTCTCCTCATGGAATCATACTTGTGGAGTAACAAGACGAACAAGTTCACATCTTAAGTTGTTATTCTCCTCGTGGAAATGACAATTTTTTTTATCAAGACAGGGTTTGTCACATTTAGAGAGTATTATTATAGCTCTTTGCATTTTTACAAAGGTAACAAGTTTAGATTGAAAAAAACTTACGTAAGAGCTACTACTAGTTTTAAAAAAGCTCACTGATGATTTTGTAGGTTAGATGATCTCAATTCGATGCATTGCCACGGCCAAAAAAATGAACACACATGTAATAAGATCATGTTCTTATCGATGAAAATTGTTTAGTTAAAAAAATTCATAATGCTACAAAGTATATTAATTGACCTGGACAAAAAACAATTAAATTCTTTAGCGACCTCTTGAGCTTCTAAACCCTATACAAGGCCCTTAAATGAATAATTTTAAATCACCTTCACTTCTTCATCCGATTCTTTCCCTGCGATCCAATCCCATTCGACCCATCATAACTCCAAAAATCGCCCAAAAATGTCTTCGCTGCATCCAGACTCAAAAAATAAGTAGGCTCATAGAATGACCGAGTGAGCGAGTCATCCGATTCCACAATAAATGCTTCAATAAAATACTCTTTTTTTAGATCTAAAACCATTCAAATGCTTCAATTAAAAACCCCTTTTGAGATCTCAAACCATTCATAAACACTTCTCTTTGATCTCACTTTTTGGTTTTGAAGTCCTTTTGGATCTTAATTTCGCATACCCACTTCTTATTTTAAGTGATTCTTGAATAAAGTTTGTGTTTTTCTTCCAAAAAAACCTTCAACTTTAATTGTGAGGGTTCTTGATTTTGAAGATATCATCTTTGAAATGGTATCAAAGGAAAATAGTGATTCAACTAGAGGAGTGGGTGAGGAAGAGAAAATTGTGTCACCCTTTTCTGATAGTAAAATATTAGAGGGAATTCTTGTGTCTTTGAAGTCTCACAAGGATAAAAACTATGTTTCACTTGTTTGCAAATAAGGGAAACATACTTGTGGCATTGACTCATTTCCACGAGGAAGGATTTGGGTGATTTTGAGGAGAAGATTTGGGGTTTGGTTGAGAAAATGAGGGTTTGTGAGGGTGGGTTAGCTGGGAGTTAAAAAATATTGTTTTTGCAAAATTAAGCATGGGTAAATTTGTCTTTTTAAAATATTGGATGCAATTTGTTAGTCAAAATGTTTGAACAATTAAGCAGGGGTAAATTTGTCTTTTTAAAATAATTGGATGAATTTGTTAGTCAAAATGTTTGAACAAACGATCCTGGGTATTAGACTGGAATACAAGAACAAATGGGGGTCAAATAGGAATAGACATAAACAAATGGGAGCCAAATGGGAAATAACCCAAAAAAGAATAAAAAAAATCAGAAAATTTGGGAAGAAAGAGAACTGTCAGGTGAGACCCATCACAAGCCAATACCACCCCTATCTCGCCGCCTAGTATGCAAGATTGGTTTCTAGTTTGCAAGAATGGTTGTAAGATTGAAACCCGATCTCGCATAATAGGTTGTGGGATTGAAAAAAATTAAAATTAAAAATGGGTTTCTCGTCAACCACCAAAACCAATCTCATCTCTCGCGGACTACTGCGAGATTGGATTTCGATTTTGCAAAATAGACTACAAAATCAAAAAACCAAATCTCCTGTAATAGGTTGTGAGATGGAATTTTTCTTTTAAAATGCAAATCTTTTTGGGGTGGTGTCAAAGAGTCTAAATGGTGGTGTCAAAATGCCACTACCTTCTAAGATACTTGGAAAAAGAAAATTTAGGACCTGAGGAGGAAGACTTGAAACCCAATCTCCCCCAAAGTTAAATATGTAAAATTAAACAAGCGTAGTAAACAAAAAAAATGGACATCCAGTATTCTGGGGCCTTGTGTGGTTTTACCACTTGTGCAATCCTCAAATTTCGATTGTATTTCCTTTTAAATCATTGTTTAATTTGTACTTTGCAACCATGTGGAGCTCGATCATTTATGTCACGAGGCCCCAACATTTTATTGGAGCCCTTTAAAAAAAAAAATTATAGTGATAAATTATTTAGTTGTAAGTTAGTATGTTTTAAAATTATGAAAAAAAGGGGGGAAAAAGAACAAGTTTGTCTGTATAGCTATGATTTGGACATACAATATCAACTAATTTTGGTAAACAATTAGGGTGTGTTTGGTTGCATGGAATCCTATGTCATGAGAATCTATGAGGGGACCCCTACATTTTAGGCTAAATTGACATATCACTCCACATCCACCATTTGATTTTGTGATCAATGGTGGGAATGAGAGTCCCATGAACATGGGAATCTCACTCATTAGTTCCCCAAGGCATGTGATTCTCATGTTCATGAGACTTTCATTCCCACCATTGATAACAAAATCAAATAGTGCATGTGGAGTTATACCTCAAATTAGCTTAAAATATAGGGGTTCCTTCATGGATTCCTATAGCATAGGATTCCATGAAACCAAACACACCCTTAGATCTAAAACATATATAACAGAGAGTTCCATAGAGAAAACTAAAACCTACTTCTAGGAAGATTACCACTAAATTAAACTTTTATTAGGAATTCTTAAATTGCAAGTATAGCTGCATGTTAACATAATCAAATTAAGAAGTCAAAACTTAGATCTAACAAGTTAACAAAGAAAAATCCATATAATTATTTGGTAATTATAATAGTGCTCAACTGGAACATGTTGTCGACAAGTCTTTTTCTACTTAGAAATAGAATTTTAGTCATGTTAAGTTAATGTTCATGTAACTGTCATGGATGCTACATGCTTTTGAAATTCAAAGAGTTTTATTGTATTTGATTTATGGACTGTTTTATATTCAACTTAGCAGTCCACGTCTACTGTATTAATTTGAGCATCAGGACTTGTACAATTAAGAATACTTTAATGTAGGCGGGGTGCATGTATTTGTTTTTTTGTTAGAAACATATGCATTAATAAAATAGCAATACAAGGTAAATAATTGTTGTCCTGCATTGAAGCCCAAACATGTGTTTCACTATTTAGTTTCCTGGGGATATATTTACAAACCCAATTTGACAAATTTGAAAGAAGAGCATGAATACTAAACACTAGTGGTCGCCACATCCATCATATGTCCGTCTGCTGATCTTCCAATTTGTCATGCAAAATAGATAGTAAAGCACCGAAGTCCCCTAAGATCATCCATGTTGGCCACTACTTTTCATGTACATGTAATGGAGCGACTTCTACTGCAAAGCATTCGGCCATAGTACTATCCGTGACTCGGCAAGGAATCGAGTCCATCAAGGCTGCACGCACCATACCAAAAGAATCGACTGCCATGACTCCAAAAGCTCCCTGTAGGGATGAGGCAAAGAAGCATACATCGTAAGTAACCACAATCATATCAAAGGATGGAGAGAAAGGTGAATGTCTGGGGTTCCTAGCTATAGAGTTAATTTTGTGTGTATTAGCTGTTAGGATTTGTTGGTGAATAGTATGGATTTTGGATCGTTGAGGTTCGGATTGTGGGATTAAAGGCAGAACTACCTTGGAAGCTGAAGTGTGATTTTGTTGCGGGCAGAAAAGTGTTGATTTAGCCGTGATGGCGATTTCTAGGACTTGGTAGAGGGATGTTATGTCCCTTTCGGTCATGTTGGGTCGTGGAGAGTTTAACATTTTTTTCTCCATGTTGACCAAGTGTGATTGATAGACGTGATGAAATGCGGGATAGAGAAGAACCCTTTTTGGAAAATATAATTGTTGCGAGGGAGCCAAATATGGTGGATAACCACAGTAAATTGAGAGAGTCACTCCTCTCGAAGTTGTGCCATGGTAGCTACAGAGTCCCAGACAAAATTGAAGAAAGTGTGAGTGGTTTGAGAGGGGGTGTTTGCCAAGCTCCAATTTATGGGTAGAGGAGAAATAAGCCAGAGTCGTTGAACCACGGGACAGATAAAGAAGAGGTGAACTACATTCTCCTAATGTTTATGGCAAAAGACACAACAGTTTTCAATAGGCATGTGGATGTGATTAAGGTTAGACATAGTTGGTAATATGTCTTGGGTGACTTTCCATAGCAAGAGAATGGCAGTTGTTGGTGCTTTGATGCGCCAAATTTCTCTTGTAATTTTGGAGGAGAGATGATACCTATCAAGGTTGGAGGTAGTTGGTTTTAGTGTTGAGAGAACAAAGACTTTGGTAATGCTTTTAACAGAGAATACTCATCTTTTCTCAAAATTCCATCAAATTATCGGGAGAGGTAGACGGACGATTGGTAATATTGAAAATATCTCCCGCCACTAGGGTGGAAAAAGGGAAAGAATTAATTCAGAGTTCCAACTTGGGGTGGGGCTATCGGGAGTCCAGAGGTCTCGAACTTTGCGAAGTTGAGAGGAAAGTGTTGTCGGAGAGATGCAATCTGTCAGCAAGACTCCAGGTTTGACCCAACAATTCTGCCATAAAGTAATATCATTACTTGATCTGATCTGCCACAAAAGGTGGTTTCTCATTTTATTGAGGGAAGACAGATTACCTTTCTAGGCGAAGGATGCCAATGAAAGAGGCTTGGATAACTGAAAGATACTTTTATTCTTAAAGTAAATGGCTTTCAGTTGTGCGTTGCATGGGTGTTGAGGATTTGCAATCACATGCCAAATTGATTTGACTTTAAGTGCCAGATTTTTCTTTCTGGTGGGCGGGATATTAAGTCCGTCAAGATGTTGTGGGATGATAATTTTATCCCAAGAACAAAAGTGTTTCGACTTCCTTTCTTCCGTACCATTCCACTAGAAATTACGAGCCAAGTTATCAATTTGGGTAGTAATTGAGCAAGAAAGAAGGAAAGTTTGCATGATGCAAACAGGGATAGAGTGAATAACTGCTTTGATCATTACTGTCCTACCTACCTTAGATAACATCTTGGCTTTCAATGATGACAGTCTGAAGTTAATTTTATCGACTATAAACTAAAAGTCGGAGGCTTTCTTCCTAGATAGCAACAAGGGGGACCCGAGGTACTTGTCTTTAGGGTTATATAGCTTAGAGCCCAAAATTTTATTTATCACCTTAGTATGTTTGGGGTGCACATTCGAGCTGTAGTAAACCGAAGTTTTATCATAATTGACTGCTTGTCCAGAAGCCTCACAGTAAGTTGCTAGGAGATTTTTGACCGAGTGTGCCTGTGCAAGCGTAGGGTCATCAGCATAAAAAAGGTGGCTGATAGAGGGCGAGTGGCGCCGTAGATGAATGCCTTTTAAAGTATTGTTTGCCTCGACTTTCGCCAGCATACGCGAAAGTGTTTCTGCTACTAGAATGAAAAGATACGGGAGAGTAAGTCCCTTTGTCTAATGTCTCTAGTTGGTTTAATAGGAGGGAGTAGTGAACCATTAAGTAGCACTCCGAGAGAAGTAGTTGAAACGCATTGTTGGATAAGAGTGGTCCATTGTTCAGCAAAGCCAGTTGTTTAAAAAGATGAAGAAGGAAAGACCACTCAACTCTATCATATGTTTTGGCGATATCTATTTTAATGGCCATCCAGCCTTGCTTTTTTCGTCGAAAGTGTTTCATCTGGAAGAAAGTTTCATGGGCGAGATTTACATTGTCTGAGATGGACCAACCTTTGAGGAAAACATCTTGGTTCGGCGAAATAATATTATCCAACAGAGGTTTCAACCGATTTGCGAGGATCTTAAAGATGACCTTGTATATGACGTTGCATAACCCTATTGGTTTGAATTTGTCAGGTGTTGTCAGATTAGAGACTTTAGGGATTAAGGCTTGGAAATGGCATAACAGCTCAATGGTCAGAGCTTGGCGGATGGTACCACTAGGTCATGGGTTCAAACTCAGTTTGCGGCATCTTTATGGGTTCTGGGATCCTATAAAAACCATGCTTGCCTTTAAAAAAAAAAGGTTTCATTGAGCTTGGGATCCATGATACCGGTGGTGAAGAAGTTAGTAACAACCTCAATCACATCTTTTTTTACTATATCCCAATAATGTTGAAAAAAAAGGCATGGAAACCGTCCGGGCCCGATGCTTTATGACCACCTATGCCAAAGATGGTAGTTTTGATTTCCTCTTCAGTCGGGATTTTGGTGAGGGCTTCGTTATCAATGTCAGTGATGATGGGCATGAAAAGGGACATGATATCCGGATTTGGGTCCGGGTTCAACGATTGGAAAATCGTCCCGAAATACCCATTAAGAATTTTTCCCATCAAACCATGGTTCGTCTACCAGATCTTATCCCAGTCTTGTAGACGAAAAATGGTATTCCTTTTTCGTTGAAGCAAACAGGAGAGATGAAAGAACTTTGTGTTTTTGTGACCATCCTTAAGCCAAGACTCTCCTGATTTGTTGCGGCTAAAAAGTTCCTCTTTATGGTAAAGCTCGTGAAGCCTGTCTTCCAGGACTGAGATCACAGAGGCATTGGCAGGAGAGGGGGGAGTTTTGCAATTTGTCTAAATGTAGTATGGTTTCCTTAATATTTTGGTGGATGTTCCTAAAGAATTCTTTACTCCATTGGGACAGTTTATGGCTAAGGGTTTTGGTTTTGAGAGTGAAGTTCTCGTCCGGGCTCGGATGCAAATTAGGATACCACGAGGACTGAACAATGTCACGGCATTGAGGATCCCTTGTCCACATATGAAAAAATCGAAAAGGTTTTGGACTAAGGTTGGGATAATTCACCAATTAAAGGGAGATAGCTCTATGATTAGAGGCTGATGTGTGTATGGAATGAGTTGTGGCAGAGTGAAAAAGTTTCATCCAACTGGTAGAGACCGAGACTATATCTAATTGTGATTTGATACCATGACGATCTTTTCTCTTATTATTCCAAGTGAACTTAGAACCATTTAACGGGAAGTCAATAAGATTATGAGTGTCGAGGAACTGACTGAGATGTCTGACATTAGAGGTCATTACTTTTCTACCACATAACTTGTCCTCTTGCGATGAAATAGGATTAAGATCTCCAATAATAAGTGTAGGGAAATTTAACAAGGAGTAAATTTGTGATAAAACATCCCAAAATCTTGAACGGAGAGACGAATTTGGTTCTCCATAAGCAAAAATAATAGACCATGTGACTTGCGAATAGAAATTATCAACAATGCAATAAAAAAAATATTTACATGAAGAAATAATTGTTAAATGTGTACATTCTCTCCAAAACAAGGCAAGACCACCTGATAGACCGCTAGCTTATACTAAAGCGCCATGTTTGTAGCCTAGTCTCCGGCGTATACGATCCATTTTTGGTGAAGATGTTTTTGTCTCGGAGATAAACAAAATGTCTGGTTTGGACTGTAAGGAGAGGGCCCGCAAGTTTCAGAATGCGCAGGGCAACCCGATGCCCCTTGCATTCCAAGTAAGTATCATGGCAACCTGGGCGACCCTTTGAAGTCGGTCACCTCTTCCTCGAGTGTGGTGTGCAAAGTAGTGGAAGACTGGCTAGATGAGTCACATGTAGCTATGGTGCGGTGTATGATCTCCGCCCCTATTAATGAGGGCAGTCCCAGAGGTGGTAGGTGAGGTAGATGTTCTCTGTTCTGAGTTGAGGAGCGTTGGTGCTGAGAATTATTCTGATTAACTTCTCTGAAAGAAATACCCAGCATAGGTCTTTTGCCAATAGTGAAAAAACCTTCTTCCTAAATAACATTGTGAACTCCCTTTAACTTTCTTTTCCCCCTTCCCTGTCCTCTTTTTGTGCACCTAGCTGTGGGAGGATTGCTTAAAGATCATTCCTGGATTGGTGGCTGGGAGTATGAAGTTCTAAACCCATGGATCCCCTGTTCAAACACTGTGCACGCCTTCTGAGAATTGTTTTGCATTGTGTAGCCTAAAGATGAGCTACCGCATTAATAAGTGGTGGTTTGGGAGCATGAGATGCTTGGGATGTTGTATTGTACACAGGATTCGATCCCCCTTCTGTATGGCAACCTATAGAGGAGTATGCTTGAGCATTGAGAGCTTGAGAATGGACGACATGTGTAGCTTCCTCCGTTGCACCCAAAGCGGAACCATGTTCAAGTGACGGAGGTTCCGAAATGAAGGAGTCAAGAATGGCATTAACCGTCGGAGATGGTGGGCCAAAGGGTTGTTACGTGACTGACCTTGATGAATCAAGATGGAAGTTTGCACTCTGTCGTCCCTGTGCGTTTGCTTGAGAAAGGAGAGACCCATGGAGCGGGCTTGGCGTAGTCACTGTTGAGTAGTGTGGCCCATGGTTCCTGAGCTGGGCACCTCTGATTGGGTTTAAATTTTGAAATGAATTTAAGCCCAGCTGAGAAGTTACGTCTGGGCTCAAATTTTGAAAAGTCCCAAGGCCCATATATGAGATGTTATGTTGCTGCTCGTCCATTTGATTGTGAACACTGTAGCCCGCTGTACAAATGGGTATTTGGCCCAAGCCTCCAATAAAGCCCAAATGGGCACTAGTTGCTTGCAACTAAGACACTATACGAGTTGGGGGAGTCTCCTCTGAGCAATTATCAAAAGCGGAAAGTGGTTGTGTTACAATGGATTCTTTTAGGGGATTAATTTGGGTTTAAGGACAGTCTTGATTGATTGTAGCTTGATGTGAAAGTGGTGGAGCAGCAGAAGGCATAATGGTAAGTGAGTTATACTGAGTTGGATTTGAGATGGTGTCAGAATTGATGAGGGTTGTTGGTGCGGGATGAAGGTGGTGGTGGTGTTGCATGGTGTCCGAGTAAGGAATCATACCGGTTACATCCATTCTTTCAATTTCCTCGACCGAGTTCAGGTCAAATTGATGTCTAGGATGGATGGGCGATTGATGCATGGAAGGTGTTTGATGTATAGCCTCTGATACAGGAACGTCATTCATGGCAGAAGAGTTGATCAAGCCGACCTCATGTCGATGAGAGATCAATTCTTGTTCAGACTCCATATTAACCGGGGTGAAAGAGAAACAGTTCAACTTTTGTTTGCTAATAGAGAGTCCCAAACTGGATCACAAGCTTGTCAGTGTGATATTCTGGAAGCATGACCAAACAGTAACAGTTTGTACAATTGCTTATTGAAGAGGTGATGACAATATAGAGAATACGGTGGTTGCATGAATACCTGGCATTTTTGCCCTACTCTATGCCCAAGTTGTCCACAACAAAAGCATAATATAGGAAATGGTGTCCCTGGACAATACCAAAAGAGGTGCGCATTTTACTTGGCAGTGGCTTGCTCACATCCAGCCATATTTTAAACCCGATGTAGGGCACAAAGATCATATTGAAAGCTTCCTTGTCAAGCTCCATAAGAGTTCCTATGCAGTTAGCCAGAGCTTCAACATTTCAAAGAAGCAATTTTTGCAATGGGAATTCATGGAATCGTACCTAGCAAGGAATTGATTCAAATTCAATTGTCGTGAAGTTAGGGATCCAGTCTTTCTCTAATACTAACCAACCAAATAAGAACCAGGGGCCATTGTGGAGGACCTTGAATTTGTCTTCAAGATTGGTGAATTGGACAAGGTAGTACACTGATTTTTATCTTCATGTCCCTCAAGAATCTCAAAGTGTACTGTGTGTTTTGGTTCCCCTTGGGGGAGCATTTTGCGGGCAAAAGTGGCAGGGCTGAGGTTTTTTTTATGGTAGTAATTTGCCACCGTTCTCAATGTTGGAACCTCTAACCCTTCATTATCTTGTGTTTCATAGTGAGGCTATTATCAAAGTGGTCAACAAGTTGAGCAATAATAGAGTCGTGGGACTCAAATGGAGGTGAGTCTGGTAGGTGTTGGGGAGATGGATGGGAGGTTTGTGGTAAGTGAATGTGAGCATGATGCGCCAAGGGTGATGATGTTAGGGCAGGTAGAGTTGATGAGTGTGGTGAAGGTGGTGTTAGCTGAGGTGAATGGGGTGGTGAAGAGGTCATGATATTGTGGTTTATATGGTCTTTAGATGAATCTGTGGTATTGGATGGTGAAGAAAAGTATAGTGACAGTAATGAGCGTGGGTTGAGGTTATGAGAGTGATGTTGAATGTTGTGGAAAACCAATAGTGGTCGAAAGTTAGGAGCTGGCTGATGGGAAGGATGCAATGAGGAGTTCACTGCAGGTTGTGTAGATACCGTATTGGTGGTAGTAGGGTTGGGTTCAAGTGAGAAGTTTGTGTAGTTCATTGCCAAAGCTTGCACACAGTGATGTGGTTGGAATATGCAATAGAAAGGATTAAAGAGGGAAGTTAGAAATTTCAGAATAATTAAAATTAATCTTGCCACAGAGATATGGTGTAAATGGGGGTGTGAATGTGGGTTACAAATTGATGATTACACATTAAATATAATGTGGGCTGAAATGAAGTGAATGTGATATGATGAGTTGAGAGAAATGGATAATCAGAAGTGAACTAGTTTGTGGTTGAAATGGAATTGGACAACGAAACCAAGTGGGGAGGAAACTAGAATGAAACTAGCTAGTAATTGAGGTATGAAGGTGAGTGATGAAGACCTGAAACAAAAACATCTGGAACCTGGATCTTTATACACCTGAGACCTACAAAGACAACAACATGGAGAAACAGTAGTTAGCAGTAAACTATTATGTAGACAAGCAAGGTGTTAGATAGAGGGAGCAAAGAGAAGAGAAAAGCAAGGGGAATACTTCAGGAAAGTTTTGAAAGGAACAAGGAGAACAAAAACATATCAAGAATGAAGGAATGGAGAACTAGGAGAAAGAAAGGCCTGGAGGAAGTTGAAGAAACCGGAGGAAAGAAATGTTGGATGAACGAATAAATATGGAGCAGACAGATAAAGAATTAAGGCACAGAAAAAAGGATAGGAGATTCTTGAAACTAAGTTGCCTAGAGTGATAATGAGATCTCAAAGAGGATTCAGTACGTGGTAGACGAAATTAGAATCAGTAAGAAGAGAGATTGAGTTTACTAAACAATTGAAACTCAAAAGCTCTCTTGACCTTACTTTAGCTTTCTCTTTTGTCAGGGTGCATGTATTTACTAGGGGTGGGCACGGTCCGGGTCGGTCCGGGATTGGGCTTGTCCTGGTCCTGGTCCTGGTCCTAATCCAATGAAACGGAATCGGAACGGTCTGGGATACGGAATTTTCTTGAGCATACCCGATTGTTCCCGAACCGGTTTGAACCGGGACGGTCCGAGTCGGGACCATGCTATCCCAATTCAAAATTCACAGTCAAACGACCCAAACACTACCCAAAGCCCACAATAGATTTAAGCCCAAAGAGATATTCTAGGATGTGAGAGACATTGTCTCTTCTATGGAGAAAGTTGTGGAATCTCCACCTCTTGGAAGATCCGGTGGAATTGCTCTTCTTGCACAGATCAAAAGACTGCTTGGATGGAATTAGGAGTCCAGACCCAGTAAGTTCCTACAGGAACGGCTTCAAGATCGTTGGCTTCGAGATCGTTGGTTGAGGATAAGGATGAGGATGATGATGGAGGTTCTTGATCTTCCTCTTCTTCTTCTTCTTCTTCTTCTTCTTCTTCTTCTATGAAGAGCTTTCCTAGTGGAAACCTGATCATCATCATTAGGGTTGAAAACCGAACCGACTTTGGTCGGTTTCAAAATTTTCAAACTGAAACCGAACCGACCATTAACAAAACCGAAGCGATTCTAATTTATGCAAACCGTAACCGACCCGACTTAAATCGGAATAGAATTGAAATAAAATCGAACCGATCGACTATTTTAAATATTTTATAATGTTTTTACGTAAAATATATATTATTTATTATATATATTCCATCGGTTCGGTTTTGTCGGTTAAAATCACATAGAAACCGACCATTTCGGTTTTGAATTTTTTAAAATCGAAACCGAACCGAACCGATCGGTTCGATCGGTTTTTTGTTCAACCCTAATCATCATGACCTGTTGCAAAGGATTTCATGCTCATTCGATGTTGATGTTGTTGGTTTCTTCTCATCAACTTGAAAGGATGATGATGGTGGTGTTGGTGGTTGTGGATTGAAGTGCAAGAAGAAGAAGATGATTAGCAGCTGTTCAACACCTTCAAACAGTTCGCCCCCAACTCTCTGCATATGCATCAACTAGATAACATGAGATGAGATTTTCTTGCATTCAGTTATAGGCACCCCAATATTGTCTTAAATCACTACTTTAATATTTTAAGTACTATAACAAATCCTCAAATTAATAAGTCAAATCAAGCTTCGATATCAACAAAGAGCCTCAGATTAATTCCGAGAGGATGAAAAGCTCTAGTGTTCAAATCAATTGGAGGCCTATTAATTGCTTGTTGTTCTCAGAATCTTGTTACCTTTTGTCTCGTTTGTTTTACAAGTATTATCTTTCCGTTTCCAAATTCATGAGTTGAATCAATGTGTGTGGATGCTGATCGAGGTTACATCATCAATTTTATTCTTCTTTATTCGCAGAACACATGACTTCGGCTACTATTTCTGCAAATCTGGTTGAAGAATAGCTATTTTGAAACTCGTTGAAAGCACAAGAATTCAACCTCCACCCTTCATTTTTTGTTGGGATCGAGCTGTAGGGGAATGTCAATGGATGGGAGAAGGTGTGGGTTCTCTGATTCCTTTCTTAATTTCTTATCTTGTCGAGTCTTGAATCGATCGTGAAGATGATTAGATGAGAAGGGTGAGATTGAATGAATGTTGTTGTTGTTGTTGGGCTTTGGTTACATTTTGGGTTGGGCTTTTTAAATGTTATAGTAACCGGGACGGTCCGGGACTAAATTTGTGGAAATAGGTTCCGTCCCGGTTTAAACCGGTTCGGGACCGGGGTAAAAACACCAGGAACCGATTGGTCCCGGTTTGAACCGGTTCGAGACCATACCATTTCGGGTAGAACCGGGTCGGGACCGGTATTCATGCCCACCCCTAGGTTTTATTTTATGTTTACGAACACTTGTTACTTAAAATATAATGACGTAAGCATGGCAAGCGCTTGAGATGGTTTTTAGAGTGTAAACACAAATTCTAGGTTTAATATTGTGACACCACAAGTAATGTCTATGGCTCTAAATGTCTCATTTTCTATTCAATCTTCCCGTACTTCTAAAACCATTTGAGATTCCCTAAGATTTTAACTTCTGTTCCGATAAATGTTTGAAATTGCTGAGAATGTAGAAATATGTTACTGCTTTTTTTTAGCGTGGATGTGATCGAAATTGTATTACCTACTTCTAATAACGACCAGGTGTTGGACTAGGAAGACTTACTATTTGGATCCAAGCCAAAGTTTTATTTTATTTGACAAACATGACGATTTTTTTTATACCACTGTGGTTTGTTTATTATACAAATTTTAGTAGGAGGATGAGGTGAGTGGTAAAATAAGCACCAATGTTGAGCCAACTGATAAGCCTAGTCCGTGCTGGGAGCAGGCAAAGGCGATCCAGCCAGAAATGTCTTAAACAATGCTAACCCCAGTGACGGGCTTGTATATGGAACTTCATGTCCTGCCCCTCTAGCCGTTGCGAAGGTGAGATATGTCACATTCCTTCCATCCTTGAATGCACCGAAGGATTGAGCCCATCCACCAATCTGTGTACAGACAGACTATTAGTTTTTCTTTTTTCAAGAGGAAAAATAATCAATGTGCTTGATTAATGATAAGCGTCAAACTTTATAGAAAATGAGAGATTGTTATACCTGTTCGTTATCGTACCAAGGCCCATATTTTGTGAATGGAACGAGCTGTAGTTCTTTCGCAAGGATGTTGGATATGATTCTAGTTTGCGTGAGTGGAATCTTCGGGTCTTGATCCCCACTGAAAAGCATGAGGGGAATACCACTCTTGAGAATATCAGAAACCATAGGTATGAGGTTCATGTCCAAGTCATCCATTCGATACACAAGAGGCCTGCATGTGCCATTTATCAGTTTCTCAGGTATAACATAAGAGCGAAATATGGATATTTATATATTTGTAAGTTCGTAACAAATTTGTCAAAAGAGGATTTATGGAGAATTGACTTATTTTCAAGGAATTTGAATGTCACGGTGTTGTAAATCTGCAGAAACCAAAACAATTCTCAATGAAATTGAATAACTCTAGTGCGTAAAGATTGAGGGATACCCATCACAAAGAGTCCATTGGAATGGGAGACGGGTTGTGTTAGCATGAAGAGCTTTTTGAACATCAGGTCTGTTAACATATGTAGATATCCAATCTCCAATGCAAGGATTTCCGGCCGATGTTGTTCTAGCAAGCTGCACATATTGAATTAAAAAGTTCAAATAAATTTACAATTAATAAAAGGCCTGTTTAGAATGAAAGAAAAACATTCATACCAAACTCACAAGTATTTGTAAAATAAGAATGTTACCTACCTTGTCATGGATAGTGGCGTGTTTTCCTTTGGTTTTGAGTTGTTTAGCACCGGGTGTCAATAAGCAACGAGGCAGAAGCAAGCCGTTTCGATCAATGTCCTTTCCAATCTCATTGTCAACTATATTAAAGACATTTTTGCATTCTTGAGATGATTTCCCATGAAACTCCTCCTTAAGGTGCCTAGAGTTATTGCACACAGTCATCATCAACTTGAATGTGCTATCTGAGATTACTCCATGAGACCACAAGTAATTTTCTGCATTCACGCTAATGTCTAGATCAAGAAGTGGATTCCCAAGCTGCAAACACGTCATTAAAAAAACACTTGCATGTTAAATAACTTAATTAGTTTTTTTTTATGGGTTAAGGAAAAAAAACCAAACAAACTAATTAGTTAAAAAGATTAAGAGATTCTAAGGATTACAGCAATGGCCTTGAGTTTGATAGGTTTGATATTAGGCTTTTTGTTGTACTCTAGTATCAGTATTGCAAGCTGCGGAATGTAATGACCTGCAATTAATTAAATATAAATTGTCAAAAACAAGTGAAAATATTAATAAGGTTAAGTGATCTATAGAGATAATATGTAGGTAAAAAGTATTTTATAAATCAAGTGTGCATAGTAAAAATTTTAATGAGTGTAAATCCCAGTTGTGGGATGAAGTTACCTGCATAGCTTTCCCCTGTTAAAAACAAGTCAGAGTCTTTGTACTGTGGAAATTTTTCTAACCAGTTAACAAGGAACCTCAAATTATCTTGAGCTGCAATGCATAACAACAACCAAACTCAATTATCTTATTAACCTTCATTCAGATACTATTTACAATCAGCTACATAATATATAACAATATACTTAATTACGTATGTACCGGTGATTGTATCGTTCCAGTTGATGTAATTTGAGCTTGTATTAGAGTATGAAAATCCTACACCAATTGGAGATTCCACGTACAACATGTTTGACTCTGCATGTGTTCACAGAACATAATCTAATAAGATTAGATTTTCAACAACGTTTATGTTCTCTGTTAAAGAAATCCATTAACCAAATAATTATTACCTGAATTCCACGAATACTTGTTCCTAAGCAGCTTTCCGTTTTGGTCTGGATGAAATGGCCCATGTTCCATGAATGCTCCGAAGCCAAGGGAAGAACAACCAGGGCCTAGTATTATTCAACATTAATTGTTAATGAATTGATATTGAGTTATATATTAGTTACTTTGAGAAATTACCAACCTCCAGCGAGCCATAAGGTGAGGGGACGGGCGAGTGCATGTGCTTTATCAGCTTCAACTAAATAATAAAACAATGATCGACCGTCTTTCGCATCTGTTACTATTGAACCAGAGTATTGCTTAAAGGCGACATTGCGAGGTTGACCTGGGAGAGCTTTGATCAACTCCGCATATGATTTTGAGATGAAAAGTGTGAAGAAGAAGAAGAAGAAAATGGTTTTTAGAAACACCAAAGCCATATCACTTGCTATTAATGTGCTACTAAGTAAAGAGAAAGGGGAAATGGCGAGCTTTTTATACATTTGGAAGGAAAGAAAGAAAGAAAAAAATGTTACATATGTTATATTGGTGGCGGTGGGTGGTGTAACGTTTCTATGGGTTTTAGATGAAAACCAAGGAAATTAAGTTGCTACCTTTGTTCGTAATCCGGCTCTTTTCTCCCGCTACAATCAGTTTCTTGTATTTTCCAAATTAATCTAGTACCAAAGAGGAGTATTTGGGTGGTTAGGTAGTACTGAAGATGCGAAGAATGATCAGGGATGGTTCGTGGAACATTGTTGTATTAATCCAGTATTTTGAATTTTAGAAGAAGGGTCTAGGATGGTTCGTTGAAAATTGTTATATATTATTCCTGAATTCTGAATGTAAGAAGGGTTAAGATAATTGTTATATTAGCCCAGAATTAGGAATGTAAGAAGGGTCAAGGATGGTGTGCTGAATTTTTGTAATATCTATCCTGAAAGTAATGGGGAAGCCATGCAGCACAGCAAGACATGTAAGAAGGGTCAAGGATGGTTCGCTGAATGAAAGTAACGGGGAAGACATGCAGCACAGCAAGACATTGATCTTTGTTTTATTTTATTATAGTAGAAAATTAAACTCGCAAGAAAGAGAATAATACTATACTGACACTTTCAGATAATACTTTGTATTCCTTGATCTTAATTTCAATGTAATTTGGTTTACAAACTGATTTCGAAGAAAATGATGAATGGTATAGTTGAAAAGGTTGTAGGATATTTGTGATAGAAAGGCGGGTGTAGAATTGCAAGTTTTTTCAAGGCATAGTATTTGCGTACAGCTTGGAAGCATGGAATCAGCTTAATCGTTGACTTCTACTTGTAGCTAGCTAGTTTAAGATGATATAATTTTGGATCGTGGGCCAGTCACAACTAATTGGGATCAATTTATCCGCTAAAACCAGGTTCTCAAATCAGGCTGTTCATTCATTCGTACAAGATATAATCGCCTCCTTGACATCCACTGATTCAGAAAAAAAAAAGTCCTTATTCTGCATTAGTTATATTTGCAATTATCTAATTCGCTTTTACGAATTGTAAACCTCCAGTAAAAAAGTTCAGTGGCTTCATTTGAAGCTGTGCTCTTTGAAAATAATTTTTGTAAATGGTTCCTCCACTTGATGGTGTAACAGTAAGGTCAAACCTAATTTCTGCCTTGTACTTTCAGTTTTCTTGTAAACTTTAACTCTATGGAAGAACCCCTTTTTCTGTGGTCCAATCACCACCTTAGTCTCTTTTCAATTGTTAATGTTAACTCCATGCCAAACTTGCAACGATTTGGTTAGAACCGATAAAGCATATATAGAGTACGGGATGATAGTGTTTATTGTTCTTATGCAATCGGCCTGGAAGCAAGTTCCTCAGTCAGAGGAAGTACAAAAGTAGACATTGGATTGAGCATACAAATCAGTTGGAGCATTCGCTTCCCAAATTACATGCACGATTTTCACAGTGGTGAACTTGTGAGAGGACTCACATTATGCACGTATGATTTGAGATGCTTGAAGTGCCATCTGTAGAGAGAGAGGTATTGTCCAATCTTTGGAATGGTATGAGCTTAGTGGAATCGACACCACCTGAGTCACACTGGCGTACAAGGTTATTGTAGTTGGCATTGTCACCATTGAGACACTTCCAATCCTTTATATGAGGCTCGTTACTTGATGTGAGACTAAACTTAAGCCGACAAATTTATGATAAATGCACTTGAACCCCCACATGTTGTCCTGTATAATTGTGAAGGATCCATTTATACCACTAGGTTCTGGATTGCCAATCCAAGAAACGTGTTAAGAGGCATATTAATTGACCGAACTTGATGTGACTGTAATAGACTAGATGTTTTACTCCAAGAGTGGTGTTGAGTGAGAGATTGTAGTGTACCTACTTCTGTCTTGTTGATGTTGTTAGGGTGGTGGTGAGGTTGAATTCAGTGAGAGAAGCGTTAACAAAATTTGACATTTTCCCCACCAATGATTACCAAACCAATTAGGATGAACAATGCCACAGAGCAACCAATGAAGGGTATAATCACAAAGAGGCAGATCAGTAGTTAGCCATAACTAATGAAAGAACGATATGCCATGATCAGATCGAAGTGAAAAAATTAATGAAATATGTGAAAAATATTTGTAGCTATAGTGAAAAAAAAAGGGATGGGTGGTGATGTATATATAAATAAAAAAAGGGTAATGGCAGGCACAGAGCCACGTAGGGGCCCACTGACTCTTTTGGAAAGAAAAAAAACTTTTGGTGCTCATTACTTTTTTGAAAAAAAAATTAAAAATTAATTTTTGCGCCTAACTTTAAATACAATTTTAATTTTCCCCCAATATAAATCTTCTCTACCAAATTCTTCTCATCAAATCTCTACAAACCCCTCAGATTCAACAGTTCAAATCACCCAAATCTCTCCAATAATATGTCATAACTCATAACCTATCACTTATCCGGGAAATGATCTTCAGAAGTACAGTGAGATTCACTGTGTTTGTCTTCACAAGATGAGAAATCTTTTCTACTACTCCCTCATCGCTTAGACATAGAAATCCCATGTTCTTGGTAAACCCCCAAATTTCACTTTTTTAGCGTCGGCGATCAAAGTATCAGTAGTGGTCCTTTGTTCCTCTCCTGCTTCGTGTCCACCATCCCAACGAGTTTCAGATGGAACCTAGTTCCTTCCAAGAAGGCAGTGATCTATCACATCCAACCCAAAATAAGGATGACCATAATTTATTAGAAATAATCTCAAAGAAAAGTCATGTAGAGGTTGACCTATCAAATCTTCCAACAAATCATGCGATTACCATCTGAATGATCAAGAGGTTGTTAGAAGAGTTTATTTGCAAAAGGGTCATTGTCAGCAGATGAATAACTACACATTTTCATTGAAAAATTATGAGGTGCTCTGCGACATTTTGTTGTAGCTTGGTTCACTGAGTATAAGACTTTACTAAAGTGTAACATAACAAATGATGTCGCTTTTTGTCTCCATTGTTATATATCGTTTTAGAAGTGTCGGGGAGCAAGGGGATGGTGATTGTTTTGTTGTTGAAGGATTCAGTAATAGGAAGAGAAAAAAAAGACTTTGAAACTCGTGTAGAAAAGCCTAATAGTTAGCACACTTAAGCCTATACGAAGAATCGAAGTTTAATAATTTAAAACATCATATCCAATCATTTTATTCCCTAGCAATCTAACCGGCTTTAGTTGATTGCAATCGGTGTTTTGCATAGTCATTTATGTATTGTTTAAATTAAAAAAATTTATGTTAAAGTAATTAATTATTATAGTATCTTTAATTAATTATGTCTCATCACTCCACCCCTTTTAATAAAAATCATGGCTCCGTCACTCGGTGAAAGAGTTGTGGCTTGTAGCGGTGGAATGAGATTGAACAAGGAATTGGGAGAAGTTGCACAAGAAACTTTCACACAAATAATTAGGGGTGGGCACGGTTCGGATCGGTTCCAAATTTTGAGGAACCTAACTCGAACCGTTTAAATTTTAACAGTTTCGATTCGGATCGGTTCCTCCATTTTGAACGTTGGAACCGAACCTAACTCCAACCGTTTACAACGGTTCGGTTCCAAACGGTTCCTGTATAATATTATGCAACCTTGAAGATGCATCCCACTGTGAGTAAGAGTTGGTGATAAACTAAAAACCATTTCTATTCCCCCACTAGATGTGGAAGGTTTCAATATTAGGCCACCCAAACACAACTGCACAAGTAGTGAAGTGTCAAATTTGACAAACAACAACTCATTCATTCCACACAACATGTGAAAGATAGAAAATGTCAAATTCGATAAACAACAATTCATTAATAGATATCTATCTATCTTAATGGGACAAAGTTACATATAATTCTTAAAGTGAAATCAAACTTAATAACATCTTAACAATACATAGCCCATTTTACAAGCAATCAAACAAGTTCACCCCTAATTCGACGAGCAAGTTGAATGTCTTTGGGCATAATTGTAACCCTCTTAGTCCTGCGGCTAATCCATTGCTTGTGAGGGTGTCTTTCAGTTTCAATAGAAGATGCAAAAAACCAAAATGCATGGCTTCTGTAAAATGAAGAAAAAAAAAAAGTAGACAACAAGTCTCGAACCTGCGCGGGCAGAGCCCAACAGATTTCAAGTGTATCTGCTTAACCAATCGGACAAAACAAGATTGTTGTAAGAGTAGCTCTGGTTTAATATTTATTATCTAACTGTTTAATTATCTTATCGAAACCGAACCGTTTTAAATAAAAATTTAGGAACCGGAACCGGACCGTTTAAGAACGGTTCCGGAACCGAACTGAATCGTTTCATAATTTTAAAAATAAAAACCGAACCGTTTGGAGTAAAACGGTCCGGTTCGGTTTGGATCCGCGGTTCCTCAACCCGTTTGCCCACCCCTACAAATAATTATGTGTTTGGGTGTAGGAAACTATAAAGTAAATGGAAGTAGACAAATAACAAGAAGATATGCATGGGAATGGAGTAAGTCTAGGGAGCAAGGGAGAGCGCAAGGGAGGGCGGTGTTGGGCCCTCCCTCGCTCTCTAGAATCAGGGATGGGAATGTTCATGTTGCTAATTTTCAAAGCTCTGATAAACATTGTCAATGTCAAGGAAGCAAGGGCGGATCTACCCTTTGGCTAAGGGGGTCAGTTGCCCCCCTTATCTTTTTGAAAAATTTTGCTAAATTACTCATATTTTTTTATATTGCCCCCCTTTAAAAGCTTAGGTTGTCCCACCTTTATATACAATCTTGGCTCCTGACTCCACTAAAAATTAAATTATGAGTTATTTTAAAAGTTTAGGTTGCCCCCCTTTATATACAATATCTACTACCGATATATTCGCGTTTTAGGGTCCGATATAGCCAGCTGCTACTAGGGGTGGGCACGGGACGGGATGGGACGAGATATACCCATCTCTATCCCATCCCGTTCATACGGGTTCGGGACGGGATCAGCGTGCTGCCTGTGACGGGATCAACGAAGATTATCATTATATAAGAGCGTGAAAAATAACTTTCTTATAATTAGATATAGACGTGACATGCAAATATAAGGGTAGCCACTAAATTTCCTAACAATGAAGTCGAGTGGGCTGGCTTTTAGAAAATGACATGATAAATGGAACCCACTAAGAGTATTGTGTCGTTGTGATGGCCTCCCAACTAATTTTACAATTTCATTACTGTGGGAAACAAAATTCATGGTTCCTTGACAAAATGACATTTCATATTTTGTTAGGGAAGAAATATAGATCTATTGGTGATGCTCTAACATATTCATAATGGTTTACCATCAATACATATATTGTAATTATAAAAAAATATTTTTACAGCCCGGGGCATCTCAAATTTTTGGCTCCACTCCTGAATGTTCCCTTCTGAATATGTATTACTCAGTTAATTTTTATTTTTCATCTTCACCTGGGTATTATCAATATTTGTAAGTTAAATAATTGGAGACACTTTTATTAAGAATCCAAGCAACCGTCTGCTATCTTTCTCTTGCTTAATGAATATTTATTTCTTGAAGTAACATTTTTGTTACCACTACAAACACCATGAGTTTCTGTCAGTCATCTGTAAGTTTATATGAATAAAAATAAATAAATAAATAAAAATATTAAAAAATTAGCTCGGGACGGGATTGGCGGGATTGAAAATATTCATCCCATCCCATTCTAGATCAGGACGGGACGGGATCAGGATGAAATTATTCAATCCCATTAAGACCCGAAAAAATCAAGACGGGACGGGACGAGATTGGGACGGTATCGAGATTGCGGGATGGGATGCCCACCCCTAGCTGCTATGAAGCTGAGCGAATTGGGAGTGAAAGAAGAGTGAGATATGAGAGGTGGAGTTGAGAGATTACAGAGTGAGAGAGGGTTTGTGAGAAAGAAGATAGAAGAGAATGAAAAGAAGAAAGAGTGCGAGGGTTGGTGAGGGTGGGTTTGCTGGGAGTTAAAAAAGAAAAAAAAATTTCTTTGTTCAGTTTAGAAAACCACGTTCTGAGGTAAGTTGGTCTTTTCAAACTTTTTTTTGTCCCCTTTGTCTGCAATCCTAGCTCCGCCCTGATGCTTATATGTGAACATTTTGTCAACTTGATGATGTTGAGCTTTCTTAAACTCAAGTTCAAATTTATTTTAATTTTAGATTGACATATTTTATGTTTCAAAGAGACCGGGGATCTTACACAAAAGAGATGTTTGTAGACACATAACGTCATATGTGTGATCCATCGGATGTAAGCAGTTGGACGATTAGGATGTTATATTTCAACCTATGTTAAAACCTTGTCATCGGATCTTGACCATTGAATAGTTAAGCTTAGGTGGCACATATTTGTTGGTTTCACATATAAACAGTTGTATCTTAAAATGCGCGCTTAGGTTTTCGATCTACAAGATTATTCCAGCTCTGACGAAATGGGTGCAAAATATGATGAGGTCAAGCGTGGCATGCACTTGAGCTGGTTTGAGATTGAATACACGAATTTTTTGTTTAATTATATTATTTTGTAAGATATTTTGGTGCTTCAAAACCATTGGAGAATCCCTAAGATTTTTGTCGCTCCAAAATTGAACTCATTCCTATGCATGAATGCAATTTCTTTTTGTCATTTGTCTGCTTCCATTTAACTTCTATTTTATACACCCAAACATGTAATTAGTCATGAAAAAAGTCTTTGTTCAACTTCCTTCTCAATTCCTTGTTCAAATTTCATCCATGCAGCCCAAGTCACAACTCCTTCCACCCTTTTTTATATGTACACAACCAATTGGATGAGACATGAAACGGTCATCCAATCATAGCTGAACATGTGGCATAGATCAATACTAATGATAAAAAGAGCCTGAACAAACCAGATCCAATTCAGGCCCAAGTTAATTTCTATTCAGCTCGAAAGTCAAGTGCCCAAACCCAGCTATGTGAGCCCAATGTGGTATAATCTCGAAGTTTGGCCCATGACAATAAGGACCGAATATAGACCTCTGGACTATAGCAGGACCAAGGTCCATTTATGATACTCTTGGTCCAATAAGCATTGAGTCCTAAATAGAGCCAAGTGCCAAAGAAGAATGAGTCATGGACGGGTGAAGAACCCTAAATGGACATAACTTGATGAGGGAAGATCCTAAGCGAGGTCTTCTCCCTCCATCACTCATTCACACGTAGAGTCAATGAAAGAGTAGAACACTTTCTTTACCATCGGGGTGCCTCCACAATGGTGGTCTTTAGTTCATCGATGCTCAATTTTGCAGGTCAAAATCAACAGGGACGTATTTGAACGCATCAGTTTGGCGTCGTCCATGGGAAAGATGATAGTTTTCCTTACAGCAAAGCATGAACTTTGCTGACCTAACATAGTCTTGAAATGGTTACTAACACCAAATCTTGAGCTAATAACAATAATGTCAAGCCTGCCAATGCTCCGGCTGAAGGATTCCCACCGCAGGACAAAAACGATCCAACCGCGGAAGCAGAACAACCACAAGGCCCTGCTCCCCAAGCGGTCATAGTAGACCCTCGTATAGATCATATTCTGATCCAAATGAATCACCTCACTCGGGTGGTGGAGAGACTTATCCAAAATCGACAATCGCCGTCAGATAATGATGGAAACCCAAACAGATATCTGGCTCAAGAGGGCAATAGGAAGCGCGTTCACAAGAGCAACAACATCTCCATCGAGGACCAAAGCGCCAACCATGATGGGAACCTAAGAGTTGCAGGTGTCTGAGGAGACTATGCGCCAAAGTCTGACAGGACCATCATCGAGAACCCACTCCGCTGGGGGCAACTGATCCGGACGTCCTATACAATCTCATGGTCCCTCTATTTCCTGAGGAGATCATGAATCGCATCTACCAAAGAAGTTCAGCCCCCCAAAGTTGTAGTTCTATGATGGAACCACAGATCCATCCGACCACCTGCGCCATTACCACCACGTGATGACGCTGAAGGGAGGTTCACAAGTCATCTTATGTCGGACCTTCTGTAATAGCCTAAAGAAGGTTGCTCTGACCAGGTTCCCCAGCCTCCAACTGAGGTCAATTGATTCATTCCAAGCTTTGGCGAAGACTTTCATCACTCAATTCGTGGGAAACCAACATATGAGAAAATGATCCCATTATCTACTCAGCCTGAAGCAAAAACATGGCGAGACCATTAGGGACTATGTAACTCGATTCAATAATAAGTTGACTCTGATCGACGGTTGCAATAATTACACATCTCTCACCGCCCTCACTTTTGGCCACAGAAAAGGTCAGTTTTATAACTTCATCACCCTGGATTCCCCAGCTCACATGACAAATTTGTTAAAAATAAATGCAAAAGTACATCACCCTAGAGGAGATGTTGGCAGCTATGAAAGGGAGTGTGAGCAAGACTAAGCACTCCTCCAAGACCAAGGATAGGGGTGAGGACAAGGAGGAAGACAGATAAAAAAGGAGGCGGAGTGACAACAAGCCTATGTATGGCAGAGTAAAATTCGACAAGGCCACCAGCTACGTCAACTTGTTGCGTATGAATAGACGGAACACTCCAGTCGGTCACTAAAATGATCAGTCCAAAAATTGCGGATCAAATCCCATCACGAGGATCACCCAATTCAACCTGCCCAGCGATGAGGCCCAGCTCCAAGTTTGACGTTTACAGAGCGGGACATGAGGGGAGTCTGATTCCCTTACAATGACTCCTTAGTTATCTCGGTCGGGATAGCAAAGTGGGACGTGGGAAGATTATTGTTGAACACAGGAAGTTCAACCAACGTCTTGTTTCTAAAGGCATTATGCATGATGTAGTTAAGATAAGAGGAGTTGACGCCTGCCAACCAAGCCATGATCAGCTTCAGTGGGGAGAATTGCTATCCGGTTGAAAAAATCAAATTGCCGGTAGTAGCAGGGGAGATGGACTTACAAAAAATCATGTTGATGGAGTTCTCGGTCGTGGACGCCCCTTCTGCTAGGGATGGCAACGGGGCGGATTTGGGAAAATCCATCCCCGCCCCGCCGAAGATTGCCGATCCCCATATCCGCCTCGAATAACCTGAAAAAAAAAAACAAAAAACAAATGTTGTCAACTGAAACTTAGGCAACTCAAATTCAAACTTGAAAAAAATCGTTACTTCGAAATAAACTGGCTTGAATTTGACTCATTTGAGTTCCATCTTTGTGTATTTCAGGACTAATCTCAGTGCAAGTGGACCCAGGCCAAACCCACAAGGATCATACCACTATGGCCTTGTCAATACCAGTAGAACAATTACGCTTGCTAGCTCTGCTGGCCAAGTCGGTGGCAAACAAAGATATGGTATCAACATTGTCTCCTTTGTCCCTGCAGACACGCCTCTGAAGCTTCCAGATTTCTTCAAGATTAGTGGTGTTTATACTTTATAAGATGATGCCAATCTAACAGATCTAAAATCACCATAAACCACATACAGAAGGTGGTGGTGGCTTTCTCACTGAAGAAGAAGACGGGGTTGGCGGGGGTGGCGGTGACTTTCTCATTGAAGTGGAGAAGATGGGGTGGCGATGGAGGAGACGGGATGGCGGTTGCTTTCTCACTGAAGTGGCGGGGGTGGCGTTGGCTTTCTCACTAAAGTAACGAGGGTGAAGAAATGAGGGAGAGCGGAAGATGGGGGTGGAGAAGACGGGGTTGGCGGTGGCTCTCTCACTGAAGAAGAAGAGAAAAAATGAGGGAGAAATGAAGAAAAAGGAAAGGAAAAGAAATGGAAAAAATGCTTAGGGTTAGGTTTTTTTTTTGTTTTTAAATGATCAAGGGTATTTTTGTAATTTCAATACTTAAACAGATATCCGTGGGGCGGATATGTTTAAATCTGTATCCGCCCCGAATATTTGATGGATGTTGTTTGGATATCCGTATCTGCCCCAAAATCCGTTTAAGCATATCCAAAACCGCTCCAAATGGATTGGGTGGGGCGGATATCCGTGAAAATTCGCCCCACTGCCATCCCTACCTTCTGCATACAATGCGATTCTAGGCAGACCTTGGCTCCACCAAATGGGGGCAATGGTCTCCACACAGCATCAGTGTCTCAAGTACCCTGCGGAAGATGAAGTAGGGACAATCATAAGAGACCAAACTACCACTCTAGAGTGCCACTACGATCGGCTAAACGGTCAGATGAGAGGCCACCACAGTCCAAACCAAAGGACTCAGCTGTTATGAGACACTTGCAATTTTCGACATTACAGTATTTGTTTTATGACTGATTGGTAGGGAGGTAAGGCCATTAATAGTTTATGCAAGTACATGGCTTACCTCGACATTACTGTATTTGTTTTATCATCAGTTCACGTATCGGCACACTACAGGTCTCGTGGTGGGTGAGGGCGTGACAGCTGTGGAAATCCCAAATTCGGAATCAGAAAGTCAATCTCCGCACTCGAGCGATGAAATGCCTCCTTGCCCGAAGGGAAGACCAAACACTAGACAACCAGATAAGGAGTCAGTCACCATCTACCTGGATAGTTCGGATAATACCAAAGTGGTCTAGATCGGCTCTAATCTCAACCAAGCGTTGGCGGACCAGTTAGCCACACTTCTGAAAAAAAAATCAGGACATATTCACCTAGACAATGAAGGATATGGTGGAAATTGGCCCCTTTATAATCACACATCAACTGGCAGTTAATCCGAACTTGAAGAGGAGATCTGTAGCAGCTGAGTGCAACCAGGCCATCAACGAAGAAGTGCAAAGGCTATTGAAGGTCGACATGATAAGAGAATCATGTTATCCAGACTGGCTGGCGAATAGGATCCTAGTAAAAAAGAAAAAAGAAAAATGGAAAGTATGCATAGACTACAACACCTCAACAAAGTTTGCCCAAAATACAACTTTCCACTCCCCAAATAGACCAAACTGTTGATGCAACATTCGAGCACACCCTCTTCATCTTCATGGATGTGTACTCTGCATATAATCAGATCAGTAGGCACCATTCGGGTTGAAAAATGAAGGAACCACATATCAGATATTGGTTAATCGCATGTTTAAATGGCAGATTGGGAATACTATGGAGGTCTATATCGACAACATGTTGGTAAAAAGCTTCCACGGTCCTGATCACATTGCAGACCTCCGAGAAGTTTTCTCTCAACTCCGCAAGTTCGGAATGAAGCTCAACCCGCAAAAGTACACATTTGGGGTAGAATCCGAAAAATTCATGTGCTACATAGTCAACCAAAGGGGAATAGAAGCTGACCCGAAGCATTTTCATGCTCTTATTGACATGAGATCGCCTACGAACATAACAGGAGTTTAGAGCCTGACTAGAAGAGTCGCAGCCCTAGACAAGTTCATTTCCAATTATTCAGACATATGTCTTCGCTTCTTCAAAATTCTAAAAGGGAATAAGAAATTCCAATGGGACGAAAAATGTGAACATGCTTTCTAGGATCTGAAAGCATACGTGGGGAGCACATAGTTGCTCTCAAAGCTTATTCCAGGAAAGACGCTCACCTTTACCTCTCAGTTTCAAAACACGTAATCAATTCAACGCTGATCCAGGAAGAAAATGGGGAAACAAAAGCTAGTCTACTACTCAGCAAAATGTTTGATGAGGCAGAAGCTAACTACCCCGGAAAGCTGAGACCTTACTTCCAAGCTCGCTCAATAACAATCCTTACTGAGTACCCACTCCGGTCAGTATTGCACAAGCCAGAGCTATTAGGAATGATGGTCAAATGGTCAATAAAGTTGGGACTTTGATATCTTCTACGCTCCAAAAATGACCATCAAAGCGCAGGCACTAGCGGAATTCGTTGCTGAGCTCAATGGAGTAGGAGAACCAAAGCCAAATAACAAAAAAAAAAGTGATAATTATGAGCCAATCTCACAAGGGTGGATCCTGCGACGTGACGGGTCATCCAAAGAAAAAGAAAGTGGAGATGGGATCATTGTCTATACCCCAGAGGTGATTGCCTAAAAAAAACTATCATATTCGGTTCAGCTCCTCTAACAACTAAGCAGAATATGAGGCTCTCATAGTCGGGCTTAAACTGACTAAGAGGGTCGAAATAAAAGAAATCACAATGTTCAGTGATTCCCAACTGGTAGTCAATCAGGTGAATGGCGAATTGAACACTAAGACCCTCAGATGTTGGTTTATCGCGAAAAGTAGTTAACTCCACGAAAGGATTTAAGATAATTCTTTCGTGGCTATTCCACCATAGTAGATAATATGATGCTGGCACTCTAGCCAAGATGACCTAGTCCGCAATGGACAACTTATAAAACTCCAAGAAAACTCAGCTCTAGAGGAAAAGGAAGTCCACGAGGCCTGCTTCGTGAATGAGGAAACAAGTTGGATGAATCCCCTGGTCAGGAACATCAAAGATGGAATTCTCCCAGCAAAGAAATTGAAGGCTCATAAGCTGAAGAATAGGGCGGTATGGTACACACTCCTCAATGACAAACTATTCAAAAGATCAGCAACTAGCTCACTGCTCAGATGCCTAACTCCGTATGAGATGGACTATGTCCTCAGAGAGATCCAAGGAGGAATCTGTAGGAACCACTGCGGAGGAAGGACATTGGCCCATGAAGCCTCACCTTAGGGTATTACTAGCCCAAGATGCAGCAATAAGCTAAAGATCTGGTCTGAAAAATGTGATAAGTGTATTACTAGTCCCAATATCAGTCCAAGGCCATTTGCACATTAGGGAATGGACATTGTGGTCATCGACTACTTCAACATATGGGTAGAGGTAGAACCATTTTCCAAAATAAGAAGAAAAAAAAATCAAACTGAAAATTCCCTTCATCTGCAGGTTTGGAATCCCGAAAACATTGGTCAATGATAACGGGACCTAGATCGAAGGCAAAAAGGTGAAAAAAGCTTTGTGCTAATCAAAACATCAGTCACCACTATTCAGCATCGAGACATCCCCAGGCCAATGGACAAGCAAAAGTCGCCAACCAGATCAATACTAGAAGCCATTAAAAAGAAACTCGAATCAGCGAAAGGGCTCTGAGTTTCTAAGCTGCCAGGTATCCTCTGGGCCTACCAAACCACAAAGAGGACTCCAACTGGAAAGAAACCATTCTCCATCGCCTACGGGTCTGAGACGATGGTTCCAGTGGAATTTGGATGCCAACATTCAGAACATAGGAGTTTAGGTTGGAGGACAATGATGAAGTTCTAGGAGTCATAACACATATACTTGAGGAGAGGAGTGATGCAGCGTCCATCAGAATGACAGCCTACCAGCAAAAATTGGCCTAGTACCACAATAAAAAGATCAAACACTTGGAATTTAAATTAGGCGATTGGGTACTCAGAAAACCCAGCCAAACACGAAAGACCTAGGAGATGGCAAGTTGAATCCAAACATTAAAAGGCCCTGTAAAGTGATGAAGATCAATAGGCCTAGAACCTACTGGTTAGAGGGTCTGAGTGGAGAGCGTCTTAAAAGGACTGCGTTAAATAATTCCATTTCATATACATCTCTACATGCAAAGGTAAGCTTAGTCCGACTAGAGGACTACGATGGTGCACAACGACCGAATCTAGTCCTATTCAAGATGGCGACAACTCGCCGCACCTAAGTGACCTAGTCCATCTAAAAGACCATGACAGCGCACAACGATCGAGTCTAGTCCTATTCAGGATGATGATAACTCGTCATACCTAAGTGACCTAGTACGTCTAAGAGGACCGCAATGGTGCATAGCGGCTGAGTCTAGTCCTGTTTAGGATGATGACAACTCGACGCATCTAATTAACCTAGTCTGTCTAAGAGGACTACGATGGCGCACAACGGCCTAGTCTAGTACTGTTTAGAATGACGATAACTCGTGGCACATAAGTGACTTAGTTCGTCTAAAGGACCACAATGGCGCACAATAGCGGAGTCTAGTCATGTTCAGAATGATGACAACCCGCCGCATCTAAGTGACCTAGTCCGCTTAAGCGTAGTCCTATTCAGGATTGGGATGGCTCTTATTATAGAAGTCCAGTCCATTTGGAACAATATGATTTCTCTACAGCTTAAGTCCTAATCATGAATAAATTGGCCTATATTATGAAGTCTAGTCCGTCCGGACCAAGACGACTTCTCTGCAGCTTAAGTCATATTCAGGATTAAATTAGCTTATATTGTGAAATCTAGTCCGTTCGGAAAAAGTTGATTTCTCTACAACTTTAGTCCTACCCAGAACTAAGTTGGCCTATATTATGAAGTCTAGTCCGTTCGGACCAAGACGACTTATTTGCATCTTAGGTCCTATTCAGGATAAAGTTAGCTTATATTATGAATCTAGTCCGTTTAGCTCCTATTCAAGATTAAGTTGGCCTATATTATGAAGTCTAGTCTGTCCAGACCAAGATGACTTCTCTGCAGCTTAAATCCTATTCAGGATTAAATTAGCTTTTATTATGAAATGTAGTCCGTTCGGAGAAAGATGATTTCTCTATAGCTTAAGGCATATTCATGAATAAGTTAGCTTATATTATGAAGTCTAGTCTGTTATACTAATCTACAACTTAAGTCCTATTCAAGATTAAGTTAGCATTTATTATAAAGTCTAGTCTGCCCGGACCAAGACGACTTCACTGCAACTTAAGTCCTATTCAGGATTAAGTTAACTTATATTATGAAATCTAATCCGTTCAGACAAAATTGACATCTCTGCAGCTTAAGGCCTAATCATGATTAAGTTAGCTTATATTATGAAGTATAGTCCGTTCGGACAAAGGCGACTTCTCTACAACTTAAGTCCTATTCAGGATTAAGTTAGCATATATAATAAAGTCTAGTCTGTTCAGACCAGAGGACTTTTCTCAGCCTAATCCCATTCGGGATTAAAGTTGCTTACACAATAAAGTCTAGTCCACCTGGACCAAGATGACGTCTACCCAACACAACCCTAGTCATGGTTAAAGTGGTTTGTATTATTCAAATCTAATCTGACCAGACCTATTGTCAAAGCAGGAACATGAATATGAAACAAGAAAACAAACTTTATTGATTGAGCAAAGGTTTTTTTACAAAGCTTAATTGACTAATCAAAATGAAGGCTTATACACAATAAGCATTAATCTGAGCTTGGTGGAAAGGAATTTGCGAACAAATATCAACTAGAACACATACTGGGAATCGACTTCACCAATCTGTCTTCTAGAGGAGATGCCCAAGATGCATCTTCTGATAAGTGAAATAAGAAGATGTAGGTGTTATCTCAGAAAATGTGAGAATAAGCTATAGGTGCACTTTTTGATAAATGATAGAAGAAGTAGTCTGTACAACTTCTGACAAATGACAATGATCCTCATGATCAGGGTGGTAGCCTCGACTTCTTCTTCACAAATAAGAGATACCTTTAGTAGCCTTTGAAGAGTGATTAACACATCCAAGCCAGCGAGCTCCCTCAAAGTGCAAATCCCATTTAGGTTCATCGCGACACGGGTAAAAATATGCAGAGACTAGGGTTGAACAAATAACCGATTAAATCGATCAAACCGAATCAAACCGACAAATTCAATTCGATTTTTTTCGATTTTGGTTCGACTTGGTTTAAGAAGTTCCAAAACCGCTAGGTTCAGTTCAGTTTTCGATTTTGAAAAGGAATAAAATCGATAAAACCGAACCGACCGAATTATATATGTATGTTTGAAAAAATATTTAAATATTGTGTATTTTGACATTGAAAAGATTTTGCTACTTTATTTTGCACATTGCCACATGGAAATAATAATTTATATGGCATGTCTCTTAAAAACCAAACATTGGTTTAAAAAAAACTCAATTCAATGCTCTGATGTTAATCTGAGAATGCACATGGGATGTGGGACCATTAATCTGACTTTACATCTTCCAATAACCAACATCTCATCCTAACAATTTCAGGTGTTTAAATACCAGTATACAGATATCTCTCTAGCTCTCTCCTCTCTCTTTCTTTTGGGATATCTTCTTCATCATTGGTGTTTCCAATTTTCATCTCTTGATCTTGGTTTCTGTTGTTGAATGAGAAGTTGTTGAAGCTGTGATAAAAAGATGAAACGCAAGAAGGGCTAGTAAAAGTGCGACTATAGTAGAGATAATGATCAGTACCATTACCAAAATGTGTTGGGTTGCGAGGTGGGCTAATGTCAAGTACTGCCGCCGAAGTTGAAATCATTGAGAGGTGAGAGAATTTGGATTTCAATTTCGGGTGCTCTGTTTTTTGGGTGGATGATGAAGAGAGACAATTGTGTTGTTGTTGTTGTGGTGAGGTTGGTTTATATAAGAGAAAAAAAAAACAGAGGAGGTGAAGAGATGATGACCAAGGCTGTTGACTAAAATGGCTCTCGATCTCTCAAAATCGACGAAATCAGATAACAGACTGAATCATTCGGTTCAATTATTATATTTGTTCGGCCGGTTTCGGTTTAAAATTTGTGAAACCGATTGTAATGGTTCGGTTGGCGGTTTTTGACAGAACCAAACCGTTTTTAGCCCTAGGAGAGACTTCATTGGCAGATCCTCATCTTCCATCCCTAAGGAAATCAAGACAGAAGAACATTCAAGAACAAGAACCACCATGTGCAATTAGGAAGGATAGAATCAAGCTCTGGAAACAAAAAAATAAGGCTTGATCCAAACAAGCAGCTTATATAGGCCCATCGCTTGAAAAAGGCAATCACCCAACAGTCGCATCAACGTGAAACATTTAACGTGAAAGTCGTAGAGATGTTGAATTCATTCACCAATACGATGCGCAAATTCCTACTCAACAAGCTAATGGCCTTGTACGCAGCCCCAGTAACTAGGGGGAGTAACTGATGAAACATCAATCATTCTTCTGATCACAACCGAACACGTGGCACAGATCAAATCTAATGAGAAAAAGGCCAAGACTAACCAGGTCCAATCCAGGCCCAAGTTAATTTTTATTCAACTCGTAAGTCAGTCGCCCAAACCCAGATTATGCAAGCTTAATGTAGTATAAATATCGGAATTTGTCCAAGGATAATAAGACCCGAATACAGACCTCTGGAATATAGCAGGTCCAAAGTCCATTTATGCTACTCTTTGTCCAATCAAGGATTTCAAAAAAAAATCAGTCATGGACGGGTGAAGAACCCCACATAGACATAAATTGATGAGAGAAGATCCTAAGCGAGACCTCCTCCCTCCATCACTCATTCACAGGTAGAGTCAATGAAGGAGTAAAACACTCTCATTATATAAGGTGAACAAAAAGGATGAGAAAGATATATACATGCAATCATAATTTTATCAGTGTATCTTCATCATTGTTCAAGTGCCCGACTTTACCATCGGAGTGCCTTTGGCCGCCACAACGGTGGGCTCTGATTCACCGCTGCTCATTTTTATAGGTTAAAATCAACATGAACAGATTTGAACGCATCACCATCCATCCATCTTTGTTTCTTTCTTCACTACAACTACACATATAATTTCACATATTTATACAATCATTTATCTTCGATCTCATGGCGTCTCGTTGTTGCATGATCTGCCTGTTTTGTGATTGCACTCTTAGTTGGTGGAGTTGTGACCCTATTCATCCTAATTGGTTTGGGAGTCATCAAGGCGGAAATTGTCAAATTTTACGTTGTTAATGCTTCTCTTACCGATTTAAACCTCACCACCACCAACAACACACTAGTACTTCATTACAATCTCAACATCACTCATCGGAGTAAACTATCTATAGTCTACTATAGACGGGTTGAATTTGGAGCATATTACAAGGACAGACACTAATACTGAGGTGATGAATACTTTCACCCAAGAGTTTGACAAGACTTACACGCTAAGTCCAGTCTTCCAATTGTAATCGCCAATTCTTCTAGGAGGTTCAGAGCTTAGTGATTTTGCTAGGCAGAGGGCTAATGGAACTTTCAATGTTGATATTCAGTGGTATCTTCGATATAAAGTCCCTAATAGTGACGATCAGCTTCAGATGGTGAAACAAATTAACACATGTTTGAGAATTCCCTTGCATTCTACTAATGGTATATTCACCAAATGAAGTGTGGAGATTCTTGACTCAATAACTCCAGTTAATTTTGAAATTTTCAGTGGCAATTGTCAGTCAATTGCAAATGTAGCAGAATGAATATTTTTTGTCAGTTTTAGTAGTCAAAGTCAATTGAAAATGTGACTTGATATAGTAAGTGAGCCTTGTATGGGGCATCTTTTGTGTATCTTTTTATTTTTATTTTTATTTTTATTTTTATACTTTTTACCCTTTTCTCTTTAAAATACAACCACAAATACCATCCATAGAAGGCGTAGAAGTGTTAAAAAAATTAAAATTTCAAAAAAAAAAAAAAAAAAACTCCAAAAAAAAGCACAAAATAGCCACAAACAAAGGCTCCGAAAAATTATTGTTATTTTCGTGTATTTGACATTTTTTTTTGTACCAATTGATTGATAAGACACTCAGATCAAGGGCGCCCAAAAATGAGTCCACGAGGGATGGGTGGTTCTTGCTCCCTCTCCCCTCGCGCGTTCCCTCCCCCTCTAAAATTTATGCCCAAAAATTATTGTTATTTTGGTGTATTTGACATTTTTTGGACCAGTTGATTGATAAGACTTGCAGACCAAGATCTGAATGCCCTTTAAATAAATGTCAACGTCAGTGACACCGCCTATATGACTCCAAACAACAGAAATTCTAGAGAGCTTGGGTCTGCTGCCTTATTTTCACGCTTAGCGGACGTAATTACCCTTTTGCCCCTTCTTTTGTTGTGATTATATTTAAAGAGTGTTTAAAGGGGAGGGACAAAAGTGTAACAATTCCACCTAAGCATGAAAACCAGGCAGCAGGCCCAGGCCGCCTAGAAAGACTCCTCCAAACAATTCTTCCGTAGATTCATAGGGAGGCTTTGAGGTTGATTTTAAGGCTGTCTGCTTGACAGCTTTTGTGTGAGGCACATCCAAGGGCCAAGGCCTGTTAACAGTCAGCTAAGCTAACGGCGGGGGTTAGACTAAATAAATAATAATGGGGTTTGAGAATAATAATGGGTTAAGCCTTGAAAATAAATAATAATGGGGACCAAAAAGTTTTCTCTTTCTGATAATACGTGGAAGGTTTGAGAACCAATCTCCTTGCAGGATTTGGATGACAACACCAATAACATCTACCGACTCATCTTCTTGTTCTAAACTTCTCAAAAGTTGGGAATTTTGGAAAGCTCCTTTAAGATGGTACAACAACACAACAAAGCTCACACTGTTGAGCTTAATACAAGCACCATGAACATATCTAATAATCAGTTTCATAGATCACAGAGATCCGGCAGTTCTTCAAAGAGACCACTCTCTTAAGCTCCCAAAGATTTACCAAAATATTAACCATCGGACTTGATGGCAGGAAAGTAAGTACACTGGAGCTATAGTTGAACTCTGCATGGGGGGATTTTACATTCAAATTTACAACAGCTAATCGTGTCATCAATAAATGTGCATGGATGCCTAGTTAATAAATAAATATTTTCACACTACTTACTTTAGTTGGTAATGCATGATTTAGAGCAGGTTAGCAGAATCCCTACCTACCTCCCCCCAACCACCACCACCACCACCACCACCACACTAAAAGCAAAAAAAAAAATATATATATATATATAAATAAATCAAAGGTGTGATGGGTTGAGCAACGACAGATGGTATCACTAGATCATGGGATCAATCCCAGTCAGCAGCATCTGGGGTGGAAGGGGTTAAGCAATTAAAAAAAATTAAAAAAAAAATCAAGCTCGATTGAATAGTAATACACATAACTCAGGAATCCTATTTGAATAGCAGAAGATTCATGGAATAATGGTAAACAATATACTGTTATACATTCACATCCAGAGTTTCTCATGTTAGTGATTCTGTTGAAATACAAACAATCATAAATTTTTTAGCCTAAACTCTTTACAGGAACTCTCAAAACACAAATTACTGTAGAACAAGGACAGGACCCAGGCACAACAAACAGTTACTATCAAATCGGTTTTCGCATCTTATAACACAATTTTACACCACACATCAAAACAGAGAAACTAAAATCTAATCACCTTCAAGTTTTATAGAATTGATTCTCATACATAATCACCTTCTCCATCCTGCTTGAACAACCTTATCTGGAAAAACATCAATGACACGTCAGGGTTAGAATATATATTTAAGAGATATTCCATGAACTGGAAAAATCATATAACTACTCAGTAACCTTTTGCTAACAAAAGTACTTGCTTCAGTTGCACTAATCATACATGAATATAATGAACATTTGACAATGAGTTGGCATGCGCCCACATCCTTAGCATTGAAAGAATTACTACAACCAATATGACTCCTAATTCCATGGAAATATAGAGGAAAACAATAAAATGCAGATATCGTGGAAGAAAAAAATTTAAAGATGCTTTCTTACCAGTACCATCTCTAGATGACAATAAAGATTTTTCGGTTTTCATTCCAGCTTTTCCAGTGGTCTGAGCAGGTCTTTGTGTGTGTGGCGAAAGAGAGCTCAATTTTCCACTGGTAGAGGATGGAAGAGAATGCCGCCTGGTGAAACCATTCTTCTCAGGTAAATCTTGGCTAGATTTTGGGGAGCCTTGTCCTCTCAGCTTTGCTTTTGCTGATTTAGTTGCTGCCATATAGCTAGGTAGTTTTGGAGTATTTTGCAATCCGTTCTCTGGCGTCTCCTGCTTTGCAGGCAAAGAGGCTCTTCTCTTGCTGTTTTTTCCACTGTCATTGCAAATTTTATCTTCCTTTGAGATTAAATCTGCATCTGTTGCATTACTACCTTTATCTTGTCCAATATCTTCCGAGGGTGGTAATTCAGGCAGAGGAAGATCATCTTCTGCTACATCAACTGGTCCATCCAATACCATCGGTTTAGTAGTTTCCACATCTGGCTCTTTGGACACTACTACTGCAACATCTTCCTTGACTTTTTCTGCAAAATCAAATGTGCCATTCTCTGGAACATCGGCCACAGGAGAGTTTGACACCTTTTTCGGAATACGCATTGGCCTCTCAGTCTTGACCTCTAGCCGATCAGTAGCCTCCTTTGTGGAAAGAGAAACCTTTCTCAGATTGCGTTTAACCTTCTCAAGCTCGTTTTGTGGATGTTCCAGCACAGGTTCTACTGGATGATCTGAAACCTTCCTAAAGTTACGTTTAGGTTTTTCAATTTCTGGTGTTGAGTGTAACAAGCTATTTTCAACTTGAGGACCAGTGCTCTTTCGGAAAGTCCGCCTCGATTTCCTCGGTTCAGTTTCCACATTTGGAACACTACTCTGTCTAGACTGAGACGTTGAATCAACTATATTTGGCTGGGCAAGTGGCTCCCAAAAACGGGAGGTTGTCCACCGCTCAAGCCAATTCCAGGCTGAATTTGGTTCATTTGAGCCATACTGGAGGCACAGGGGCATACCCGTGGGAGAAGATCTAAGAAGCTAAAGTAAGAAACAAGGTAAGTTACATGCATTATTTGAATCAAACAGAATAAACCTGAAACAGAGAATCAAGGTGGTCAAATCAAATGGCCTGGGCATTTAGTAACAAAAAATTTGACAAAAATCTTACAACTCAAAATTGGCCAATTATATGGATTTAGATTTTTGAAATGGGGTGTTACATAGCCACTATGTTGAGGAAATCGTCAACACAAAATTTCAAGTAATTCTAACATTTGGGTTAGAGATACCATAATGGACTAAGTTTTTGGCAAAGAATCACATGGTAAGGAGATCATTGTCACCAAAATCAACCATTGGCTAACCTTCTAACAAGTAAACCAAGCACGTAAACTTCGCTCTCATCTAATCAAAACTCACAAGCAAGCTGATTAACATACAATTGTTTCATTGCTCTCGCAGCCTCGCTCTCATATTCAGTATAGTATGCAGATGTGAACTAGGCTCACACGACCATTGCAAAGGTTGTGAATCCCATAGCTTGCAAAACAGCTCATGGATGTAATTAAATCTTCTTTACACCCTAAAGAATGGATTGTATCCTACTTATCCATGCTTTTTTATTTAAACCCCAAGATGAAAAACCTCCGAGCCAACTTTTAAAATTTAACAAATGAAACCAAAAAATGGGGTTTGTACTTCTAACAAACCCTTTCACACACAACCTGTGCAGTTAAAACAACGTTATAACACCGATGAAACTCCGATATAACGCTTAACGGGGGTGAGCCGTTACGTTATGTCATTATCACGTTATAGAGTCACAACTCCGATATAACGGCGTTATATGACCGTTATTGAGATAACGTTTTTTTTTCAATAACGTCGTTTTAAAATTTTGTTCCAATACATAAAAAAATACTCATTTCATTCTCGATCGAACTAGAACCTTAGACTCATTGGAAAGAAGAAGGACGAGAGCTCGTCATCGCTAATCGACAAAGAACTGGACCTTGTCAAACAGAACGAGAGAAGAAGGGAAGATGACGAAGAGTCGATCTGTTGCGATCTCATTCCATATTAAGGGAAGATGTTTTTTTTTATTAATGTTTTTTTGTTTTTGAATTTAATGTTATGAACTTGATTTACTTTTTTACTCTATAATACATTAATACTTTGCGTGGGTATTAAAAATATGTGTAAAAACTATTCCGTTATATATCGTTATATCCCGTTATAACCTATAACGCTCTTGGACCGTTATGGGTTCGTTATTCGTTTTAACTGCATAGCACACAACCCCTTTTTATCAATCAAACAAAAGATAATTATATTAATAAAAAAAGGTCATTGAAACAATCGGTACAAAGGGGAACAATATGAGGCCCAGGAGTAAGCCTATCCAGCCATCTTTGCTAGCTTTTTTGGGTGTTTTTACATTTTTTACCCCTTCTCTTTAAAACACAACCACAAACACTATCTATAGAAGGGGTAGAAGTGTAAAAAAAACTCAAAAAATGCCAAAAAAAAATGCTAGCAAACATGGCTGGCTAGAATTGTTGGAGGCCTAGAAAAGGAAAAATGGTACAAAAGGACAACAATAATCTAAATACACTTTCCCAATAAAAAATACAGACATGGAAGGGGACTTCCTCCAAGAATCCCCGCACATTGCCCCAGTGCCACAAGAGATTGTGTCTCTACAAATGGAGACATTATTCTTTTCCTCTCTGAATATTCCATTGTTTCTTTCTTACCAAATAACCCAACATGTAGCCAAAAACAGTCTACTCCAAAGTGAGTAAACCAGAGAGCAAAAGAGTCACCAATGATCAAAAGTGTCATCAGAGGGGAATAGTTGAGTTGCTGATTCAATGCATATGTTAGTCCAAATTCTTTTGGAAAATTGGCAGAAGAAATATGATCAATACATCCCTGATTTGTTTCACACAAATAACATCTACTTATGATTGTGAAGTAAGCGAGTTCTTTTAGTAATATTAGTATTAGTAACAATTGTAAAATTGAGCTTATTTAGTAACAACCCATAACAGTTAGGGCATTAGACTCCAATTAGAATTAGGTTTGTTGTTTGCCAGTTAGGACAATTATAAATAAGGCGTAGGTTGTTCATTGTTGGAAAATTGATTGAAAAAAAGAGTATTTATTTTTCTTATTTCAATTATTGTATCATATTTCAATTCCTGCTTAGTTGTGGTTTTAGTTTCATCAATTGGTATCAAAGCCGAAACGGTTCTAGTTATTTGATTCGATTTGAAGAAAATTTGTTTGAAAAGACAAGGCGAAGATGACAGAAGATTGAAAGAACCAACTTGCAAGACTGGGACAAAGGATGGAAGAAAAGCTTGAGACAACCTTAGAGATAGTGAAGAGGATAGAACTGATGTTGGCAAAATTTATGGTTGGTGGCAGAGAGGCCAATGGACCCCAAATAGCATCACCGCCACAGGGACCCTTAGTCAACTCTGTTGATGGTGGCACACCCACTAGACAAACCGCCGTCTGGCCTCCCTCCAACTTTTTCTTCCTTCTTGGACTCAGCAGCACTACCACTGCAACAATAACACTGCCTCTCCTCCCTTCATCGATCTACACAACCCTATGTATGTCTATCGACACCCTCATCAAATGACCAGTCCCCGAGCTGACCACCCCTTTGATCACACAACCCTCCCTTAGTCGATCGACCCCTTCCTCCCCTCGATTCAGTCAATCGAGTCCCTGCTCCCACCCTCCCACCTCCACAAATTGTCAATCAAACTATCCAGCCCCCACATACAGTGATCGATCTCATTTTTTCTTTGCATCGATCGAACAAACACACCCCTCCCCTCTTATGTCAATCGCAATCCTCTGTTGATTGCAGTCCCCTTTGCTCCCCACACCCCTCTCCACCCTTCGTCCTCCATCTAAACCCCACCTCCCTGTGTTTCAGTCGAGAAAGGAAGAGAATTTTTTTTAAAGAGTCCTTGCTCCAAAATTTTATTTCAGTCCCTGACCATTTATTTTTATTTGAGTCCCGGGCCCCATCAGGTTATTTCCACCCCAACAAATTTTTAGTCCTACCACATGGTTCTAACTCCTCTTTTAATGAAGATTAGGATATTTGCAGCCGAATCTATGGACATGTACCACCATAAGGATCTGATTTTTCTAGTTATGACGCTACAGTTATTTATCACCACAAGATGGATAGTGTCACATCGTGGAACAATGTTTATGATCCAATTTGGGTCAATTTTATACAAATTTGGAGGCCAAGTTTGTGACAGTATTCACATCAAGCAATGGATCCACTTCAAGCTCAGGAATCCTATTAGACTTGATTTTTGGTGCCACATTTTAAATTTGATTCTTTGGGGTACAAGCAACTAAAAAGGAAAAGTTAGAGGTCGCCTTCTGCTCATATAAATTGCCTCGTCTCATGTCACAGGTTGCTTGTTTTCAGCGAACTTTTTGACTTCACACTTGAGGGCGAGCTTCTTCAACCCGGAGACGTTGACACGAGTAGGTTCTTTTAATAATATTAGTATTAGTAATATTGTAAGTTAGTGTTTTTAGTATCAACTCATGATAGTTACGGCATTGGTTTCCAATTAGGTTTGTTTGTTTGCCAGAGATGTTTCTAGTAGCAGCTCATGATAGTTAGGGCATTGGTTTCCAATTAGGTTTGTTTGCTTGCCAGAGAAATTAGGACAATTATAAATAAGGCGTAGGTTGTTTATTGTTAGACAACTGATTAAATAAAAGAATATTTATATTGTTTATTTGTTTTTCCAATCTATTTCAATTCTTGCTTCGTATTTCAATTCCTACTTGGTTGTAGTTTTAGTTTTATCTTTATCAAATTGTCAGCCACTCTTCTCCAACTTATTAATAATCAAGATCTTACCATGAGAAAAAGCCCAAATCAGAAAGTTAACTCTAGGGGGCTCTTCTTTAAACCAAGATGTTGCTTCCAAAAAGATGAGGAAAGCTTGTGTTGACAGCTTAAAAGTGTTAGAGAAATGCTTGTGGTGACAGCTATGCAATGGAACTTCCCAGTATGATCCATCCACTTCCAATCATCTTTTTCATCAGAAAGAGATATATTACTAAGGAGTTTTATCATCTTTTTCATCAGAAAGAGATATATTACTAAGGAGTTTTATGAGGTTCAGGAACATAGGAATTTCTGAGTCCCTGATTCCTCTTAAAGCCAAGATCCATGAGCTAGATTTCTTATCGAATCCTAGGTAGAACTGGGACATAGTGCATGTTCTTGCCCTTCTCAAGAAGATATTGTCCAACCAAGTGTCTTCCCAGATTCTGTGGCCATTCCCAGGGACAAAGGTGATCTCTTTCTCAAAACTAGGCTTAAATTTCATGATAGCTCTCCACCAGCTACATCCATATGGGGAGTTAACTTGGTTGGGGAACTGGTCTGCCGAGAGCCCCATCTTTTTCCAAATCTCCACAGCCACATGGTAAGAAGAGCTTGATTAAAGTGTTTCAATTTTCTGATTCTCAACCCATCATTGCTCTTAGCCCACTTGACTAGGTGCTTTTTACTTGCTTGAAGTCTAGAAACATTGGATATTGCATTTCAATACCGAGGTATCAAGGCTTTTGTAAGGCAAAGTGACACTTTGAAGGGTAACAAGACATACACTTCATTAAGAGTTGACTCAACAAATAGAGTTCTTGAAGTCAACACATATGAAGTTACTTAATCGACTCGTTCGCACTAAATAGACGTATTAACTCGTATGCATCGTAGCATTTTTTCACCGCTTCACATGGAGGCATGCAATTGTTCTGTACGCCTCAACTGCCTTTTAAAACATTATTGAAGACATCATGTACACAGACCTACTTTAAGGTGCTTTTGATAAGAGTTAATTTGTCAGCCTTGGAAATGAACGTTCTTGTTAAATTGTCGATTTCTCTACAAGCTTAAGCTAATAGAGAAAGCACATCTAGCATATATCAACGTCGGGGTCTATAGAACGGGTGGAGTGGACTTCTAGTCTCAATACTTCCCCTCAGTGCAATGGCTGGAAAATACCTCAGCAATTGTGCTGGGCGAGAATCGAACTTCCGACCTTTTCGAACCAAAACTCTGATACAATGTTAAATTACAAACTTCTCTAAAAGCTTAAGCTAATAGAGAAAGCATATCTAGCGTATATCAAGGTCGGGGTTTACGGAACGAGTGTTGTGAACTTCTAGTCTCAATAGTTCTCTTCCACTTGACTAGATATTTGTTTCTAGACTTGACTCACAATTGTTTATAGCATTTCCCTTTTAACCTTTGCAGACATCCTTATATCGCATAATACTTCTGATTTCGTTTTCCATTTCGTCCAACCAGCTTTAATCTTATGCTCTACATCTTTTCCAATAGCCCCATTCTTTTGAATTAAAGATCCTAGATATCAAAAAGCCTCACTCTGGAACCTCCGCGTCTTGCATCTCAATTGAATTACTCATCCCTCGTGATTCACAACAAAAGTTGCACACTAGATATTCTTTCTTCGAACGACTAATTCTAAAACATTTACTTTATAATGTCTCTCGCCACCTATCTAATTTTTTACCTAAACTTTCACTAGTCTCATCAATTAAGGCAATATCATTGCAAACAACATACACCAAGGTACATCTTCTTGAAGATATCTCGTCAACTCATCCATGAGCAAAACAAAAAGGTATGGACTTAAGGCCGACCCTTGATGTAGTCCTACAGATACTGGACATCCAGCCTACTGAGCGAACACTTGTTACAGCCCCTTCATACATATCCTTAATGATATCGACATAACATAACGAACACTTGTTACAGCCCCTTCATACAAGTCTTCATACAAGTCATCGACATCTCATGTAAAATTTATTGAATCATTTTACTTTCTCCACCCAAAGTTCGCATTTGACAATCATTGTGATTAGCTAATTGCCAACATTTCCTATTAAAACCTTGTTTCAAAGGTTATCTAAAATGCTTGCACATATCGGCACCCATTTTCATGTATTATGGTCATTAAAATAATGAATAACAATCACAGGCAACGACAGCTAAACTCTTTCACAACACATAATACACCATAAAAATACAAGCCATATAGCCTATAAATAGTGACTCTACAGCCCACATGAATCCCTTTACGGTGCTATGAAATGATGGTGAAAACCATGAGGAGGCCCCTTCTCCAGTGAGACAACAATACTGAAAAAACAAAATCTATAGAAACGTGCGATAAATATATGAGAAAACCCTCTACAAGATGCATCAATTCGATCTTTTGCGACTCAAGATCTTCGAATATGCATTGAAGCATCTTTCCCATATAGAATTGTGCCTCAATTTTGAACTGGACACACTAAGGGCATATAAATGACTAGTCGAGCTGATTCTACAAAATGGAGAATTTTCAGCTAAGGGTGTGTTCAAATGAGCCCAGGCTAGGAGAATCCATGTTCATTTTTCTACACAATAAAAACAATAAATCACATAGACACAATACAGACACAGATATATATATTTTTGATAGATTAAAACTTGCGAAATAACGAAAATTGAAAAATAATATAGGAAATTAAATAAATAAATTGAACGACAAAGTAAATCAACAATAAACGAAATGATAAATAAACGACAAACTTTTTTTCATTAATCAACTAACTAACAACGGAAAACCTACACCCTTTTTATAACTAACCTAACTTTTAAAACAACTCATAACCCTAAGGAAACAATGTTAGAACCCTAATTGGAAATCCTACTACAATAATACTAGAATTCCTAATACTGTCTAAAATATTATTATTGCTAATATTACTAAATGTTCTAATTACATCAACCTCTCCGAGTTGAAGAAGCTCGTCCTCGAGCTTGAATCCAAGGAAGTCATATGAGCACAAGCAACAACAAAATGTGAAGTGTCCAAGCAAAAGTCGACCTCTAACATTTCCTTTATAGTTGCTCTGAACTCAACCACATAAAGCCAAAGTGAGCCACCAAATACAAAGTCTTAGAGAAGTCCCTGGCTCAAAGGAGATCCATGTCAAAATTGCAGTTGTGTGCACAAATTTCTAGAGCTTCAAAATAGATTCAAAATTGTCCTACGGTGTGAAGTGAGTTGTCTGGTGGTGGCAAATAACTTGAGCATAAGTACTTGAATCATCGACATGTGGTGGTACAAGTTCATTAATTCGGCTGCAAATATTCGGATTTGTAGCATCTGGTGGTACTGAATGGTTGTTGAGGTGTAAATAACCAAAGAACTTAAATAAAAATGTGTTATCAAGGATCATAAAAAAAAGTGAAGCAGGGACTATTTTGAAAATAGTGGTCTTCCTCCTTCGAATGAAATAGAAGACGAAAAAGAGGAGGGAGTCGGACTGCGACGTGACGTTGCGAAGTAGGTGACTGAACTTAAGACGAACGGGTCGTGATGGATGTGATGGACTGAGGTGGGCTATTGGACAGAGGGAAGGGAAGATGTCGTTGGCAGCAAACTGGAGTTAGGGTTTTCGATCGAGGGGGGCTTCCATGGTATTCGAGACGTGGAGAGCAAACTGGAGTTTTGATGGACCAAGACAAAAGGGTAATCTATCAGGGGTAGTTTGTTGTACGATCTAACATGGCAGGGTTGTGTCAATCGATTTAGAGGGTGTCAATCGACCTGATTGTGAGGCAGAGAATGAGGTGTTGATTGATTGCTGAGGCAACGCGATTGGGATTTTCGTGCGACAATCGGGTATGACTGTTGGTCGACGATTGAATTGGTCGTAGCGTGGTGTGGAGGTGGAGTCTGTCGATGAGGTCGATGGACCAATTGCAATTGGGAATTGCAATCGATTGATTGGGGTTTTTGATTGATCAGTTGTTGGGGATTCTTGGAGGAGATGATCGACAATGGTGGTGGCTTAGAAGGGTTTGTTCGGTGGCTGAGGGTCGGTGGTGGTAGAGGGTTTTTTTCAGAAGTGATTGCGACCTGAACTGGAACTGAAATTTTCCGATCAACTGGAACGGAGGGGTTTTGTTCGCTGCAATCGACTGTGATGGTTGTGGTCCCCTGATGCGCCGCCAACAACTGTACAAGCATTCGTTCCATCTTGGTAGTTGCCTTCTTCATCTCAGTAATGTTTCCCATATACTCTTGATCTCGTTCATCTTTTTTCGAACTTTTTTTTTCAAATCGAACAAAACTATGAGAATCAACGATAAAGATAATGCGGAAAATAAAACAAAATAAATTGAACAACAAAGTAAATCAACGATAAACGAAATGATAAATAAACAAAACAAACTTATTTTCATCAATCAACTAAGTAACAATGGGCAACCTACACTCTTTTTATAACTAATCTAACTCCTAAAACAAACCCTAAACCTAATAGGAAATAATGTTAGAATCATAATTGGAAACCCCGTTACAATAATATTAGAATTTCTAATACTGCCTAAAATACTATTATTGCCAATATTACTAAATATTCTAATTTCATCAATTTTGATCTTGTATTTTATGCCGCATAGGCCCTTTAGAAGAGGATGGATTCTGGAAGCCATGTCCGAACCTCAAGTTTGCATGAGAAGTCATCCCACTGGCATGCTTAAGTTTGTTGTGCATCTACCTAGCTGCCTAAGGGTTGGGGAGGAGGAGGGAAAAGATCAATGCCCGAGTCTGTGTAGATGCATGAAGCATGAAAGTGCTTAATACATAACATGCACAATGAATAAACAAACCCCAATAAAAGTGCTACAACCTACTAGAGCTTCTATGTAAATTTTTGTGTGGGTAAGTTAACACATAGAAGAGACATACCTTGCAAAAAAATGGATTTGTTGAAAGTTTTCGTATTTGAGATGACATACTATCAAAGCCCCTCGCGTCCTGAAAAAAAAAAAAAGCAGTAAACACAGAAGTCGGACAACAAAACAACTAGTTCAATCAAGGTACAGAGTCTACATCATTTAGAAATCAGTCTGAAGAGAAAGTAACTAAAAACATATTTAATCTGAAATTTAAACTTAAAGTTGTGATCGTGCAACTGACACATTTGATTGGTACAGCATCAGATAAACAAATAAATAAAACCATTTTATTCATCAGCATTGTTTCTCACCCATGTTGTGTGATACATAATACGATGAATATTGTATGCGGATCTATGTTGTCAGGGGCGAGGCGAAGTGTGAGGTGACAAAATCCTCTTAGAGCCTTGGCAAGGCACTACTGTCGCGGAGCCTTATTTTAGAGGGTAGATATTTTAGTGTGGTCACCCTCACCTTGACTAATGCAAGGCTATTACCATGGGAACAAAACAGAGAACACTACCAGTTTTCTACAATGGTCTTTTAACTAAGCAACAACGTTTCCTATGCTACAAAAATATGGCAAGAAACTCAAGGAAAATATGCTCCAAATAAAAGAGTTCCCTGGCAAAGGGCCAGAACTACTAAAGGAAAATAGATCCTCATCAATCATAATACAGAAAAACACAGATCAACAAATTGTGTTATGAAAAGGCTAAATAAACAATGAACCTATTAACGGTTTAGAGTTTCCTTCAAGAATTTACCAGAGGCCTCATGCTGCTTTTATGCACTTCAAGACCAGCATCAGGACCTTTGACTCTTCGACCACGAACTATTGTTTGAAATTTTATAATTCCTTGCATACAACGTAAAGTAGCAACAGCTTGTCTCCTTACCAGATGCCCACGAATAAGAGCCTGCAGTCTTATGATGCCTCTAAGAACCCAAAATGCCCTGCGAGCCTTTAAAAACGACATGCTTAAGTGAGTTTGGTTTAACACCCATAAAATACAATACTCAAGCCAATCTTTTAAAAAGGTGAGAACTAGAAAGTAAAAACCACAGAGAAAAGAAATTTAAAGGATATTGCATGCACTTGTCCATCATATAACACAGTAAGCAAACTATGTCAGACACTCAAAAGCAAAAATTAAGAATATCGCATTATGTTTGCTACATATGATAAACAAGATTTACAGTTTAGCTAGGCCTGAGGAAAACACAAAGGTTCCAAGGGATAGTTTCATGACAAATGATAGAAACTGAAGACTGATAAACATCTATAAGAACTCTCAAATATACATATATAAAATAAGTTAAGTTACTATCCTGGCACAGAAAATATAACTCAGGAAGGAAAACTTACCAAATAACCCCTAAAAGCAGCTTGTGCCTTTGTAGCAGCTTGCTCCAACTTGATTCTCTCTGGATCTTCAGATGAATCAGATAATATATTTTCTTCTCTTCGAAAATCCGGTTTGGGTAGTATGCTCCTCTCATCCTGGTGTAATGGAGATGCTATACCCTTCTCACTTCTATTTGAGGTCCCAGTAGATGGCTCTGAGATTGAGGGAGGAACCACAGGCAAATCAGTTGTGGGTTCCTTAGCAGCAATCCATGTCTCTTTTTCATTTGTACCTTTCTGCTCACGAGAACAATAATCAATTAGTTCTGACAATTTGAATACTTGAAATGTTAAAGAACTTAAAAATTCAAAGCATAGAGAATCATGCACATAAACAATAAGGGTATGTTTAGTTGGCTGTAGTCCATGGGAAAAGGAACTTATTCCGACACTTTTCCTCAAATTAGGAATACTTGATTGTGCAACTTTCCGTGATAAATTACGCACATTATAGCTTTTCCAGTCTCCAAACAGGGTCTAAATCCAGCCAGCAACACCCCCACCCACCAGGAACGAATCCAAGGAAAATAAACTAGCACCTGATAACATCTCGTCCTGTCTCACCTACTCATTTTCCTCAACCCATAAATTAATGAATACAAAAGTTAGAGTTCGTTGTTACTGTTTTCCCTTATTTTGAATATTCGAAAAAATAATAATAAATCAAAAGAAGCTTTCAGTCAAAAACCGTAGGCAACTAAACAAGGAAAAATGCTGAAAGTGTTCTCAACATTATCTCTGTAACCAGCTTATGAAGAAAAGGACCCACTTCCCATAACTTTTAGCACAACCAATGGGCCCCCTAAATTCCTTTTCCTACTGATGCTAGATTTTCCTAATTTTCTTTTTAGTTTAAACAGAAAACATTTGCACTCTCCAGTTTGAAGTGTAACCTCATGGTAAACATTGGAGAGGTGGATCACTCATTTTTAATAGTTTCATGGGCTACAGAATAGAGATGATCGCATAACAGTCTAATCAACTAGACATTAACCAACCAATTTAGTAGCCATTACAAAAGGCGGCTGGCTGATCAAACAATTTCCCTGATACACAAGTATACCGTGGAGTGAAGGCACCACCAAATTATAGCATTCTCTGTATTACCTCTCTAAAGATGAACTTTCTTAATGTATATTAGAACAGGAGCTTACTAGAAGAAATCATTGTTCTTATCATATGGTTTTGGAAGAGTTTTCCACTCTTAAGAAATAATGTTGATAATTCATAATAGCTAGGATTAGTTATATATTTAAGTATAACAGAAAAATTGAGTGCAGCATACCGAAGCATTTCTTCCTTTTGGCACATTAGATTTGGATACTTTCTTCCCAAAGAGAATGGTCTTGATCCATTTTCCTGGAGACTTTCCCATAGCAGAACACTAATATGATCGACCACCAAATTTGTTAACTTCAAGTACTGCAACATAATTCGAATTCAGTTTGATGCCTCTAAACAAATCTTAAAAAAATAAATAAATACAGCAATTGTGCAAAAAAATGCACTCAACAAAAAAAAACTCCAAATCTTCTTTACTAAAATGCCTAAATTCAATATCATCTTCCTTTCAAAAGCCACCCAAAACTCGCATGTTGAAAAAAAAAAAAAAAAAAAACACCCTCCAAATCTCCAAAATCATTTCAAAGAAAATAATTAAAAATCAAGGCCAGCAGTGCTAAAAAGAACGGGACCGGGGGGTGCATCGATTTCGAGGTGAATCCTTTACGGCAGCTAAGTACTTGATATGGATTAACTAACAGCAACAGAAATCCTAACCCACCCCCACAACGCTCTTGTCAAAAATCTCAAATACAAAATAACTAAAAATAGCACTCAACATTGATAACACACATACACAAATGCTGATAAAGAATTGGAGAGATCTGGAAACTTACAACGCCTCCGAACCCTAAATCTGAAACAAAGTGCGGAAATGTGAGATGAGTAAAGCGAACCCACTACCGCTTGATCGAAAGACGAAATTGGGAGACAAGTGAGAAAACTTTAGGGTTTTAATATGGAAATCGAAGCAGAGCAAATGCACCTTGTTAGAGAGGGAGAGGGAGAGAGAGAGAGAGAGATGTTACTCCTTCCCTCGTTCGCTGTCTGATCTCTTTCTCAGACTGGGAAAAAGAATTAATTAGATAAATTGGGAGACGCGCACAGAGAAGACAAGTATCCAAAGTGGCAGCAGAGCAGATCAGAGACTAAAGGCAAGCAAGATTAAATTACCATAAATCATAAATTACGATAAAAACACTCATTAAATGAGTGACGTGCCCAGTGGTAGTGAGTGGGTTTTGGTTGAGGGGTTTAACTTAACCTCTGTCTAAGGGAACTTTGAATTACGGAATTATCCTCACCCAATATTTCGTTTTGTTGTTGTTGCTGCTGCTTTGTCATCGGTCCGGTGAGCAGTTGCTTTCCCGAGTAGACGTGCGAGTGGGGTTTGCACTTCAAAAAAAAAAAAAAAAAAAAAAAGGTAGTAAATTAATCCATACATTAGCCAACCTGAAAGCATTTAGTAGTAGGGATGGCAACGGGGCGGATTTGGGCAAATCCATCCCCGCCCCGCCGGAGATTGCGGATCCCCAAATTTGCCCCGGATATCCGTTTATACAAATTTTTAAAACACATCCCCACTTCGAACAGATTGGCGGATATCAGCCCCGCCCCGAATAACCGAAAAAAAAACAAAAACAAACAAACAAAAACAAAAACAAATGTTGTCAACTGAAACTTAGGCAACTCAAATTCAAACTTGAAAAAATTGCTACTTCGAAATAAACTGGCTTCAATTTGACTCATTTGAGCTCCATCTTTGTGTATTTCAGGACTAATCTCAGTGCAAGTGGACCCAGGCCAAACCCACAAGGATCATACCACTATGGCCTTGTCAATACCAGTAGAACAATTAGGCTTGCTAGCTCTGCTAGCCAAGTCGGTGGCAAACAAAGATATGGTATCAACATTGTCTCCTTTGTCCCTGCAGACACGCCTCTGAAGCTTTCGGATTTCTTCAAGATTAGTGGTGTTTATACTTGATAAGATGATGCAAATCTAACAGATCTAAAATCACCATAAACCACATACAGAAGGTGGCGGTGGCTTTCTCACTGAAGAAGAAGACGGGGTTGGCGGTGGCTTTCTCACTGAAGTGGAGAAGATGGGGTGGCGGTGGAGGAAACGGGATGGCGGTTGCTTTCTCACTGAAGTGGCGGGGGTGAAGAAATGAGGGAGAGGGGAAGATGGGGTTGGAGGAGACGGGGTTGGCGGTGGCTCTCTCACTGAAGAAGAAGAGAAGAAATGAGGGAGAAGTGAAGAAAAAGGAAAGGAAAAGAAATGGAAAAAATGCTTAGGGTTAGGTTTTTGTTTTTGTTTTTGTTTTTAAAGGATCAAGGGTATTTTTGTAATTTCAATACTTAAACGGATATCCGTGGGGCGGATATGTTTAAATCCGTATCCGCCCCGGATATTTGATGGATGTTGTTTGGATATCCGTATCTGCCCCAAAATTCGTTTAAGCATATCCAAAACCGCTCCAAACGGATTGGGTGGAGCGAATATCCGTGAAAATCCGTCTCACTGCCATCCCTATTTAGTAGATGGGGGACAAGCATTTTGTTTTCCTTGTGATTGATATTCTCCATCCACCTAATTCTGTGGTGGTGAGTGTGACCAAACCTAAATGGAATGCACTTTTCATAAATTGAGGGTGTGTTTGGTTGCATAAAATCATATGTCATGAAAATTTATAAGGGGATCACTTAAATTTAAGTTAATTTGATGTTCACTCACCAATCCAACATTGCTTTTTGTGATCGATTGTGAGAATTGAAGTCTCAGTAACATTAGAATCACATGCTTTTGGGACCAAGGAGTGTGATTCCTATGTTCATGGGACTTGCATTCTCACCATTGATCACAAGATGTAATGGTGGATTAATGAGTAAACTTCAAATTAGCTTACATTTATGCAATCCCCTCATAGATTTCCATGACATAGGATTTTATGCAACCAAACACACCCTGAAAGTATGGTTGCCACCATGGAATGAGTTTTCGCAAAATATCATCGAAAATTTTGATTTTTGAATTACGAAAAGGAAAAAGGCGAAATATAAATATAAAAGCTTAAAGAATATTACAAAGTAAATTATTGTAACCAAAGATTATGCTCTCACTGTTATAAGGGCCTATTAATAGTTTATAAATAAATTATATTAGAGGCTTAGGTACAGTTAATCAATCTTTGAGAGAGGTTGATTTTGATTGTAAAAAGTATAAAATGTGGAGGGCAAAATGAAAAACTCAAAAGTTTGATGTAAGAGTCTACTTGTAATTTATAGATAACTGAGTGATTTCAAATAAAATATGTTTGTGGCTTAGATATAATTAATTAATGTTTGAGAGAGACTAGTTTTGATTGTTAATAGTTAACCGCGACCATAATAAGAGGTAAAGAGAACATTCGACACATGTATGCAACTTTAACTGAGTTTTGTCCAGATTTACTTCATTCTTCCAATAGAGTTATTGACTTAAGCATCGGGGTACCTTCGGGCACCAACAAGGTAGTCATTGGCAGTCTAACGATAGTTTGCAGGTCAAATTCACAGGAAGAAATTTTTCGGACGTATCAGTTTGGCGCCGTCCATGGGGAACAACGAGTTTTCTTTCTAAAAACAGAACACGCAATGACAAAGCTCACCACAACCTGACAAAAGATCAACAAACCGCAAGAAAAAATGATGCAGTATGCAGATCCTTAATACAGTAATGATCACAACAACTATCCCACTGACAACAATGCATCACTGACGGTTCGCGAAGAAGAAACAGCCCGATCATCGGACCGATAGCACTCGACAATGCAGATTTGCAGCACACAGTAGCTCAGACAACCCAAGCGTCTGGCGGCGCTGCCACGGATCCTCTGGTGGACATACTAATAACTCAGATGAGTCACATAACAAAAATGTTGGAGAAGATCACCCAAGAGTGCAATTAACCAGCCGATCTTGTTCAGGCACCGCCACAATAAAACACCGTCAATTGAATTCAAAGGAGTGACGAAGTCCCAGCAGAACCCCAACAGGGAAACTTTGAAAGCAACGAGTTCCCTCGAGGCAAGAATTCACTTTGTCAAGAGACGCTTACTAAAATCCCGTTCAGAATAGGGGTCACGGATTCCAACATACTATACGAGCTGGCAAAGCCACCGTTCTCCGATGCCCTCGTGAAAACGGCAATGCCGAAAATGTTCACTCCGCTAAAATTCGAAGTATATATGATGGCACTTCCGACCCAACTGATCACTTGAGACACTTCCACCACATGATGGCCCTAAAGGAGACCACATAGTCGATCTTATGCAAGACATTCCCAATTAGCCTCACCTCCACAACAATGAATTGGTTCAATAACCTACCATCGAGGTCAATAGAATCCTTTCAAGGTTTGGCCACCACTTTTATCAACAGATTAATCGGAAGCCAACAGATGAGGAAAGGGCCACACTAATTCCTGCATATCAGGCAGAAGTCCGAAGAAACAATACGAGAATATGTCACCCGATTTACCAATGAATTGACAATGATTGATGGATGTAGCGACGACACAGCCGCTGCAACCTTTTTGGCGGGATTGAAGAGATGCCCCTTTTTTAATGCTTTTAACCTGGAACCTCCAAAGGGCATGGCAATCCTGCTAAAAATAGCACAAAAACATATCTCCCTTGAGGAGATGAAGGTGGCCATGAGGAAAAATGACCAAGAAATAGAAAATCTTTTGAGGAAACGGGAAAGAAAAGAGGAAAGAAGACAAGACGACGGACAATGGGAGGGTAGCAACCCATTGAAGAAACATCGAAATGGCGGAAGGATCGAATCGCGACAACAAGAATCCGACAAGCTACAACTAACGTGTCCTCGACACAAGCGAATAACGAGTGTGATGAAGACCACATACAAAACATATACAACCCTGAAAACAAATCGAGCAAATATACTAAAGCACATAGCAAAATGGGATAACATCAACTGACCGCTTCGAATATTGTTCCTTCCATAAGGATCATGAGCACGATACCAAAGACTACTACAATTTAAAAGACAAAATCAAGCACTGGGCTCAGAAAAGGACAACTCGACGAGTTCATTGGAATGCCAAATAAACAGCTCGCAAGGAATTAGAAAGCAAACAATGATGCAAGATCGAAAGAACAGTCCAGAGAGCTAATATATGCCGCACACTGCATAACCGGAGGAAGCAAAGCACACGAAGCAGCCAGACGAACTTCTCAACCGAATTTTATACCAGAACAAGGATACTGACAAAACATTCCACAAATGTACAAAACATGAAAAAAATTGCGTCAACCAATTAGTACGAGTCAAAAGATCTCACCAGCGGATGCAAGTTCGACCTAAATCACTAACAACAATGCTGGCAGCAACACACTCGACCAAACCCTGATCAACATCAACATGATTGAATGGTTTGGTGCTGATGTGAGCATGATTGGACAATTCGGTGCTGATGCAAATATGATTGGACAGGTTGGTGTTGACAAAAATACAATCAGACAGTTTGATAATGACATAAGCATGATCGAACAAGCCAATACTACTCAGCCATCGGATAGAGAAACACCTTGAGCTTGCCGGTCACAACATAATACACGACATACGAGGACGAAACAAAGAAAAACAAAACTACAAAATCACCAATCTCTAACACGAATGCCAACAACGAGCAAAGGAAGACAAACAAATCGTTCTTGGAACAAGCGTAAATGCCTTAACAACTAAGGCTGGTAAAAACATCAAAAATATAATATCAATAAGATTACGAATTTAGAGCCCCAAATTTTTGCGTGGACAGCAAAATAGATACATCAATAAATTAGCCATACAAAACAATCAAACGACAAAAGTTGAATACACATAACTTGTGGTTTGATGAACCACAGAGTAAAAGCTGGATACCCGAGACAACTAAACACAAAAACTTCGAGTCGACTGAGATGTCGAGTTAACGAAGTAAAGGTTGGACACCCGAGTCAACTAAACACATAAACTTCAAGTCGACCAAAATGTCGAGTTAACGAAGTACAGATTGGACACTCGAGTCAACTAAACACAGAAACTTCGAATCGACCGAGATGTTGAATTAATGAAGTAAATGTTGGACACCCGAGTCAACTAAACACATAAACTTCAAGTCGACCAAAATGTCGAGTTAACGAAGTACAGATTGCACACTCGAGTCAACTAAACACAGAAACTTCGAATCGACCGAGATGTTGAGTTAACGAATTAAAAGTTGGACACCCGAGTCAACTAAACACATAAACTTTGAGTCGACCAAGATGTCGAGTTAACAAAGTAAATGCTCAACAAATAAGTTTACTTAAGGACTTCGAGTTAACAAACACAAAGTCAGAATTAGGGGAGCAAATCAATATGATTAGAAAAAGTACATGCAAAAGCAACCCTTTGTGGCAAATCAGGAAGGACAACAGTGACCCACCATTAGACGAACGATGAGCCTAACCACAAAAGCAGTTATAAAAGAATTCAACACAAAATCCACGACAACTACAACAAAACCGAAAAGAAGAAAAACAACCAAAATCAATTTTTATTGATAATACTACTCTGTTACATCCGGGGAAGGGGATAAAAAAAATGGGAGAAGAAATAAAAGCAATGGCAGGATCATCACTCGCTGGAACATGAGAAGAACTCTTTTTGGGAGAGGAGAGTAATAATGGCACTGGGGCGCTCAACGGTAAAAGAAGCGATGGCTCCTCAGCTGCTGAATAAAATTCTTTTTATATCGTCATCATCTAAAGCTTCATCGACCAGGTGACGATACTTGGACAAATCTTCGCCGAGCCCTTATGATGAGTGCATAAAAGTGCACTCTGAACGTCATTTTTCTAAGTATAATTGTTAGATTATTTGGCTAGTTCAAGTATTTTTTGTAATAAATTCTTATTTAGTTACTTTATGTGTTTTTTATTTGGCAGATACTTTAATCGAGAAAATGAACTAATGCCACGTGCAAGGTCAGGTCATAAAAAAAGGAAGCTTAGTCAAAGAGGAAACCTAATTTCAAAAAGAAATTTATGTTGAATCCCGGTAGGAAAGGGGGAAAAATAAAATGGAAATAAAGAGTTTTAAAAAGGAAGAGGTGACTCCAAAATTTCACCTCTCATTGGCTGTGAATTTGGGTCTCTATTGGTTGTGAATTTCCCATCTCTCAAACGTGAATTGAACCTTTTTTTGCTGCGAATTCGAGCTATCTCTCTAATGTGATTTTGAGCTCCCTCTTGGCTGCGATTCGCCAACTTCTTGGCTGCAATTTCGGCAAATTTGTAGCTAATTCCTTGCTAAATCGTGAGCTGCTCGATGCGAGTTTCTTTGTTCGTGACCTGGGTAGGGAAGAAGAAGAAGAAGAAGCGGGGAAAAAGGAAGGAAGAGTTGTTGTTGTGCGAGGTTGAGTTCTGTTACAAACCGTGTGAAGAAGTAGCAGGGAGGGGAAAGAAAATTCAACTTTAGCTATTTGCACCCAGCACTTCAATCTGTACCACGACACATAGTTTGTTTATTCTTTATACTTTTCAATGATTTATTCGAATACCAATCTTGCCTGTAGTATGTGTAGCTAAGCAAACTAGTTAGGGATAGATTGAAGTACTAGTTATGACTCTTTATAATTTTGACATGCCTTGATACACTATTTTTTACTATGCTCAATTGATTAATTTATGGTTTTATTTCACCTTTCATATTAATTTTGTTTATGCTTCACCATACGCATGATTTTTTTGAGGATTGTTAAATGAGTAAATTTAGATGACCGAATCTTGTGCCTATGCTAAGTAACAAAAAGAACCAAGTAAGATTGGTTTTTAAAATTAATCAACATAGATGACCGAAATAGATTCCATGTTTTGGATTTTAAGTTTTTGTTGATTTCCATTGATTTATGCATTTTTAAAGTGCAACTTAGTAGATTTTATACTAAATACCTTGAGAATTAAACGAGTTAGAGTAGACACCCATGCCTAATTCGATGTTTAGGGAAATCCATAGGTTAAGGAGTAGACACTCATGCCCTTAGGATGGCAAAATTTGAGCTTTGAAATTTGGTTTGTATTATTGTGCATGTTATTATTCAAAGGAAGATGACTAGTGGCGGATATCAAATCTCTTACTTATTTTCTCACTATTTGAATTTACTTAGCTTTACATTTAATTTTTCTCATTATCTTTTGTTATTCAGTTAATTATTAGGTTTCATTGAAGTAGTAGTATTAGGAAAACTGTTTTAAACATAATTGAACCAATTCTCGGAGGAATGATCTCATTCTTTCCATACATACTATTTGTTTAATCTTGTGCACTTGTAAGTAAAACGAACAATTATAAGCTCAGTATTTAGATTAATAATTGTACAACAAGTTTTTGGTGACGTTGTCGGGGATTATGCTAAATTGTGTTTAATTCTTTTTTCTTTTAGTTTAGTTGTTTTTATTAAAAAAAAAATTGCTCAACAATTTCACTTTGATTTATTCAGTACCTATTCTTCCCGAAACATTTACTTCGTACGTGTTGTCTTGCATAATTGAATTTCGTTTAGCATGGTCGTAAGTCCCAGTGCGTAAACATTCGCATATACAATCAAGAGATTGAACGAACCTTTAGATGACTTAAGAAACAATGTGTGAAAATAGAATATGGGGAAGAAATGGACCAAGTAGAAAATCCACCAATGCGGAAGCCAATGAAGAGCTCATTTATTCCACAAAATCTCAATCAACCGTCAAGCATTGCGTTCCAGCCAACAGCGAAACACAACTTCAATTTATCTCCTCACTTGCTTAACAAGGTGCCATATTACAGGGGCACACCTTATGAGGATTCATATCTATATATTAGGGATTTCTTTGATCTTTGCAAGACTCAGTAAGGCTTAGATCCGAAAAAAATCAGGTTAATCATTTTTCCATTTTCTTTAAAAAAAAATAATGCTAAGTTGTGGTTGAACTCTTTGGCTACAGGTTCCATTAATAATTAGGAGGAGTTGGCCACTAAATTTTTAAAGAAGTTCTTTCCAGCTCAAAAGACAAGACAACTCAGAAAGATGAAGATCTTTTTCTTTGAAGCATGGGAACATTTCAATGAACTACTTCTCAAATTTCCACACCGCAATCTATCTCAAGATGATCATGTACAATTTTTTTTAGGAAGGTTTAAATGATACTAATAAAAATCTTGTTGATTTTGCTCGTGGAGGTGTGCTTATGAAAAATAACAGTGAGGAAGCTATTGAGCTGTTTGAGACCTTAAGTGAGAATTCTCAGCAATTCTCATCAAGAGGGAGGTCAAAATTGAAAGGTATGGGTGTTTATGAGGTAAGCGCTAATGTTGGAATTCAAGCTTAGATGACAGCGATGGATAGGAAGCTAGATATGCTTGTGAAAGTAATGTCAACCTAAAACATTTCCCCAGCTCAACAAGTTGCTCAAGTCGAGGTATGTGTTATATGTTCTCATTCTAATCATACTATTGATACTTGTCCTATGTTTTCTTTTACAGAGCAACTATCCTCCCAAAAATAATCCCTATCTCAATACTTACAGTTCAGGATGAAGGAATCACCCCACTTCCTCTTGGAGTGAAAATCAAAATAGTCTAGATCCATAAGGGCGTCAGAGAAATTTCTAGCAGAGAAATAATTTTCAACCTCCACCACATGGGTACAACCAAATTCTGAGCAGAAGAAATATGATCTCGAAGGTGCCATACTTCAGTTAATTGCTACACAACAACATACAAATGCTCAAACTAGTCAAGCCATTCAGAGATTGGTGGTACAAGTAGAACAACTGACTAAAGAGTTGAGTGGAAGAAAAAAGGGAGAGTTTCTAGCACAAACTATACCAAACCCGAGAGGACACGAGTAGCTCATGGCCGTGATAGTTCTTAGGATTGGTAAAGTTGTTGACAACAAGGTGAAAACATATAAGAAGGAGGAAGAAAAAATGGAAGCACGTCCAACAGGTACCATGAACTCCAACAAGGTAAGTGAGAATGAGAAGGTGATATTGCCACCCTTCCCTCAAAGGTTAGTAAAGCAAAAGAAAGATAACCAATTTTGTGATATTTTTGAAACTTTGAAGAAAGTAGAAATTAATATTCCTTTACTTAATGCAATTCAAAAGATTTTATCTTATGCCAAGATTTTAAAGAATTGTTGTACTTATAAAAGAAAGTTTCAAGAATATAAAAAAGTTGCATTGAATGAAGAGGTAAGTGCGATTTTGTTGAGAAAATTACCGCATAAACTAAAAGATTCAGGTAGTCTTACTATTCCGTGCAGAATTGGAGGTAAATTCTTTGAACGTGCTCTGCTTGATTTGGGAGCTAGTATTAATTTGATGCCCTATACGATTTATGAGAAATTGAAGTTGGGAGAACTTAAACCAACTTCAATTACATTGCGATTGGCAGACAGAAGCATCAAAAGACCTAGAAGTATTTTAGAAGATGTCTTGGTTCAAGTAAATCAGTTTACATTACCTATGAATTTTATTGTCTTCGATATGGAAGAACCTTCTACACTATCATTTTTGCCTATTATTTTAGGAAGACCCTTTATGCATACTGCTGATACGAAAATTTGTGTTAAAAATGGTACTATAAACATGAAAGTAAATGGTGAAAAGATAGAATTTAAAGTATTTGATGCATTAAAATTACCACATGATGAGCATGATTGTTTTAGTACTGATGTGGTTCAAAGTACTGTTGAGCAAGTTTTTTAGGTACACAACATTGATCCATTGGAGACTGTCATCACTCATAGTTTCACAAAGCCAAATCCTCAGCATGAAGATGACAGTGTGATGATGGACATCATTGAGACCTCTCTTGAGGTTTTTAAGTTTCATTCAAGTAAGTATGCACCTTCTTTTGAAACTCTTGTGCCTACTAATACGACTTTTGTTCCTTCCATTATCAGGGAACCGAATATGAAACATGCATGTGACAAGAAGAAGCTGCAGCTGAATGAATTAGAGAAATTAAGGCATGATGCCTATGAGAATGCCAAGCAATGCAAGGAAAAAACCAAGGCATATCATGATAAGAACCTTATCAGGAAGGATTTTCATTTGGAAAAAAAGTGTTGGTTTACAATTCAAAATTGAAACTTTTTCCTGAGAAGCTCAAATCTAAGTGGTATGGTCTTTATGTTGTGACCAATATTTTTCCTCATGGAGTGGTAGAAGTTAATAGCAAAGAGAAAAATCAAACATACAAAGTGAATGGACATAGAGTGAAGCCCTACATTGAGACAAGCTTTGACTCTGGAGATGAGGACTCGGCTCTCCACTCCGTTCAGTACATGGCATGAGACTCATCCAGTCTGACTAAAGACTATAAACTTAGCACTACTAGGGAGATAACCCAAATAGCAGAGGAGCATTTTATGCCAAGGCACTCACGGGTTATAGAAAACCAGCTAAGTCCCTCCCTTGCTTACTTTTTATTCTTTTTGCATTATGTTTTTGTTAGGTTGTTAGATCAATTTTATTTATTTTTATTTTTCTTTCTTCCCTTCTTTTCACAACAAATTGATTTAACATTGAGGATAATGTCTAATTTAGGTTGGGGTGTAGAAATGTTATTTTTCTTTTATTAAAAAAAATTATTATAAAAACAATAATTCAAAAAAAAATATTTTGCAATGATGTTTTGGCATGGTTAGGTTGAACTCAATGATGGATTATGTAGTTTTTTTTTAGAGTATTGTTGAACTTTAGTTTTGATTCAAAATTTATTAGCGAGTTTAAAATGGTCAGCACATGGTCATATGTCTTGGAAATCTAAATTTGTACTACTTATTTTTGGTTAGTAAGTATTCCACTTTGAATTTAACAGATGCACACTGACACATAGTGTGGGATATGAAAAGGTGAAACCAAATATGTATGCTTATATCTCAGGATAAATTGGAATATTTGTTGGATGAGTAACCTTGACATAATGTTAACGTGTAAATAAACTAGTTTAGCTTTGTAGTCTTTTTTACTCGAGTTAGTAAACCCGTAAGGGTGTTTCTACACCTAATGCCCTAAAGCCATCTGGTTTGGAAGTCATTGGTCTAAAGCTCGTTACAGGAGTTAATTAGAAAACTTAAGGGAGCTAAACATTGCACATGTTGAAGTCAAGTTGTGGCTAGTTTAACTTCATAGTTTTTTTCCGCTCAAGTTAGTAAACTCGTAGGGGTGTTTATTAACCTAATTCCCTAAAACCATCTGGTTTGGGAGTCACTGATCTAAAGCTCGTTACAAGGGTCAATTAGAAAATTTAAAGGAGTTTAACATTGCACAGTCCACACATATATCATTAACAAAACAAAAAAGAACAAAAAAAAGTATTAATTTATGTTAGTATTCATTGCCTTGGTTGTTACATAAAATAGAAATTCCAATGAATTTTGAGGAAGTAAGTCATGTATATTGGAATTACTTTGAAGCTCCATAATTATGTCTTGGTTCACTTTACACCAACAAGAACTTGTGGTTTCTTACTAGCCTTTTATAAGCGATGTACCCTATTTTGAGTTCCAAAACTTGTGAAGATGAAGTTTATTATTTTAAATTTGCTAATAAATGAAAACCAATTTTTTTGTGATACTTTACTCTCATTAACAATTTGTGATATTTGTTGAGTTAGAAGTCAACACTGAGCAATTTGTTGGAAATAACAAAGTGTTTGTGGGTACCATTCTGGTAAACCCTCACGAGACTATAACTCGTCCACTTGGGGTTTAAAGACTTGTTGCATTCGCTAAATGCAATCGAAAGTGCCAGCGAAAATGGTATAGATAGGAGTTGTGTTTGAGTCTTGAGTTTTAGTTAAGTTTGAGTCGCTTGAATTGTTAGAGGGTATGATAAATGCATAAAAGTGCACTCTGAACTCAGAACATTATTTTTTCTAAGTATAATTGTTAGATTATTTGGTTAGTTCAAGTATTTTTTTGTAATAATTTTTTATTTAGTTACTTTATGTGTTTTTTTATTTGGCAGGTACTTTAATGGAAAAAAAAAAACTAATGCCACGTGTAAGGTTAGGTCATAAAAAATGAAGCATAGTCAAAGAGAAAACCCAATTTCAAAGGGGGAAAATTAAAATGGAAATAAAGAGTTCTAAAAAGGGAAGAAGAGACTCCAAATTTTCACCTTTAATTGGCTGCAAATTTGGGTCTCTATTGGTTGCGAATTCCCCCTCCCTCAGACGTGAATTGAACCCTTTAGAGCAAACAGGGAAGTGGGCTATAGTTTGGAGTATCCCGCGGTGCAAACAGATAAACCCCGTCGGCGGAAACATTGGTGTCTGATCATCCTTCAGAGCACAAGTCCTGAGGGACCCCGAACGTCTTTCAAATTTCAGCAAGGCCCGATTTAGAAAGCGACTTATCTTAGAAAAACTCAAGGCCCGCATCATCAAGATGGTTTTGGTGAGCCATGAAGAAAATGTACAAACTTTCAATCAGAAGATAAATAGAGCAAAATCTTTAAGAGCAGAGGAAATAGAAAAGTCAATCTCCGTAGAGAGAAAGATCTAAATAGGGATTGGATTCCCGCATCTTCTCCATGAAACCGACACACACTCAATTAATGAAACACACGGCTCAAGCAACGATTCAAACTCAATCATCATGAGCGTCGTATCTTTTCCAGAAGTAACTTAGTGAACTGATGCGATGGCACACTAACTCAGAGGGAGTAGCTGATGATACACCAAAATGACCCCTCCTTTACGCTATACACATGTCATGATGATCTCGAGGAATGATAGGCCCTAGTGTCAGCCCAACACTGATCCGGCCCAAGCAGTTGTAAGCCCGCTTAATGCAGTCCACCAGACAAACCCAACTCATTACAGTCTACTAAGCCCATACGTCTCACAGCTATCTTCAATACCTATAACTTCTGCTAAGGCAAGTATCTCGAGGATCAGCTTTGAACAGGCAATTACAACAACACTTTGCTTCTGACTAGGAAACAAATACCAGAGTATATGTCACATATGGAGACTTCTATCTATGGACTACTCTCGGATTGGGAACTATCTCTTGCGTATCAAGGAACACAAGGCTAACAGGGAAACTTCCCTCCACAACTAAACTCCTGATTAGAGAAGGATCTCCACGAAGATTTCTTTCCCAAAACTACGCCAGCGATGGCCTGGTCAAACTAGGACTCCAACACTATAAATAAGACATGAGGTTGGTAAGCTAAGGTACGCTACAAATTCCATGTTTACAACATTACGCCTTCCTCGAATCCTTGTCTGAATTTAGCATCGGAGTGCCATCGGCCACCACAGCTGTAACGACCCGATCCGCACAGTAAGATATTGTCCGCTTTGGGCCCAACCGGCCCGCACGGCTTTAAAAGGCCTCTTTCAGAGTATGCACAGCGGACACTGGGCCCCTCTCTGGCCCTACTCATCCAGATATTGTCCTCTTTGGCCTATTGGGCAGCATTCCGCACCTCCCTCACCTCAAGGATTTGTTGCTTCCACCCACCTACTGGGGCTCCACAGGCCTCTTACTATGGGGATCCAACCTCGCACATATATAGCACATAACCATCCCGCACCCAGGCGATGTGGGACTATGATCCCCCTTGGTAGCTAGCCCAACCCCTCTTGGGATCCACGGGCCTGTTGGGCCTATTGGGCTCCAACCCTCACCCTCACCCTCCCCCTCAGGTCCGCCCACACAAGGGTCTCACAGTCCACCCCCCTTAAGGCCCAACGTCCTCGTTGGCCACACAGGCACAACGTCCACGTTGCCCGAGGGCCCACCTCCACGTGGCACACTTCCGGCTGGGTCAGGCTCTGATACCATTCTGTAACGACCCGATCCGCACAGTAAGATATTGTCCGCTTTGGGCCCAACCGGCCCGCACGGCTTTAAAAGGCCTCTTACTATGGGGATTCAACCTCGCACATATATAGCACATAACCATTCCGCACCCAGGCGATGTGGGACTATGATCCCCCTTGGTAGCTAGCCCAACCCCTCTTGGGATCCACGGGCCTGTTGGGCCTATTGGGCTCCAACCCTCACCCTCACCCTCCCCCTCAGGTCCGCCCACACAAGGGTCTCACAACAGCGGTGGTCCATGACTCACGTGCATTCCTTGTGTAGGTCAGCATGTCAAGGTCAAAGCAGGGAGTGAAAATTGACTGCATCAATAACCATATAATTATACTGGCAACTCCAAACTGAAACGACTTCCTCCTCACCACAATCATTCTCAACATAGGAACAGTCCCGAATAAAAAACCAGAAGACAAACCCCACTGAAGTAAAAAATAAAAATAAAAATGTTGTGTTATGTTGGGTGCATTTTTTTATGCTACTTCATTCGAGCTGATATCTTGCAGGAAGAAGTTTGGATTTCATAGTAACTTGACAATGACACCAAAACAAAGCAATTCCCAAACTCAATGAGACAGATATACATGAGTAATCACAGTTGGTTCTTTTGCAAATATAATACAAGTTCATGATGACCATTGGCATCTGTATATTAGAAAAAGTTTATCATATTTTCTTTTTAAGAACTTCAAAAAAAGCTGAGTTGAATTATCTTCCAAATTTCTAGTGGCATGAATTAACCTGACATACCATATTTTCTTTTTCTTCTTCTTGCTCTTTCCTGTCGCCGGATGCACGGTCAACTACGCTTGTAAGAAGAAAAATAATGATAAATAAGAATTCAAAATCAAAGAAAATCTAAAAAGATTTAAGGAGATGTTGCAATGCTTGGTCACCTTCCTCAATAGCCAATTTCTTTCCCCGCTCCTTCAGCTTTGCTTTCTCTTTGTTAGCTTCATGCTTACTTAGCCTCTCTAATTTATTTCGCACATTAGCACCACCAATATCTATAACAGATTCCACACTTACAGAGCTTGATTTTTGTTTGTTTGAACAATTCTCGGACTGGGATCCTTCTTTGTTAAATCTGCAACTGACGGAGCTTGTACGTTTTCAGAGTTCAAGGACTTGGGTTTGAGTTTCCTTGCATCAGTAGAAGTAGAACTGTGAACATCTTCATCTGAGGATCGAGTTCCCTCCTCAGGTAACTGAGAAACTGCCTCAGAGAGTTGTAGTTGCTCTAGAGCCTCTGAAATATTGCAACTTTTAAATAATTTTTTCACTGGCTCTTCAAGTTCAACGAGGTTGTGTCGATGTGCATAGGATTTCAGTTCATCCTGCATTCTCTGCAATGGCTGCACATTAACAAAACCAATCAATATCCTGCACTCCAGTACTAATACCACCAGCCAGTGTTCTAAAAATCGCTAGGCGCTGGGCGGGCGGCGAGCAGGTGCCTAGCGCCCAGGGGCCTAGGCGGTCTTAGGTTTTGTATTATAACTTTAATAATTTACAAAAGTTATGCATAATACCTTATCAATTACATCCAATTTAATGTCAATATACATATGCAAAATTTAAAAACATGAAAAATTAACAATCGAACAAAATTTATTAAAACTCAAATGACTGAAGTTGGTCATGATAGGTACTTTATATAAATTTGAATTTGTGTAATCTTTTATTTTTCTTCAAATTGCATGAATAACCTCAGTTATGTTTGATAAAATCTACATTAGTAAAATTGGTACCGGCAGATCCTTTGAGAATTTCATTAAGTAATCATCTTTCGCTACATTTAGACATATCATCATCATCATCATCAAAGCTCATTCCCGAGATTTTCTAAAAAAACAATTAAATAGTTTATTTCTAAAAAATAGGAAAGAAAAATAAAATAAGAACACAATCAACCTTATTAAAAAATAAAAAAATAAAAAAATAAAAAAAATCTCCCAGACCGCCTAGACCCCGCCTAGAGTCCGCCTAGACCCCGCCAAACCCCGCCTAGGCCGCCTAGACCGCCTAGCCCGCCCAGACCGCCCGCCCAGGCATTAATCTGGGCGGTTTTCCACCTTCTAGCGCCTAGGCGGCCGCCTAGACCGATTTTTAGAACACTGCCACCAGCCATGAGTTGGTAATACCTATGGTAAACCAATGGATAGGCTGCCTACGCAATTGGAGCAACTGCATGTGCTTGTTTTTTGATAAACTCGAGCTAGCTATCGATTAGGAAAGTATGCCCTTCATCCGCATCTAATTATGTATGCATGGGGCTTATTCGGCACGAGAAGCTACTGCAGCAACGAAGGGAGCAAGCCTCTACGCCGAATGCTCCCAAAGAAGCGGCAACTCGTTTAGCTCACAACGGATCTCTATTCCGACCTTTAGCCAGATGCAAATAGATACACATGCACCTCAAAAAGCATGTAAAAGTATACATATAAGTTGTGAAAGTGATATATGCTCTAGAAAGATAATCAAAAGATGTTATTTTCCATATGAGGCATGATAGTTAAAGCGAGATAGATTGAGACCTTCTAAGCTACTTTCTTGCAATATTATCTGGGACCAATGAAATCTATTTAAGAGATCAACATATTATAACGAAGGCATCTCTGAAATCAAGTCATTTTTGTTGACCTCGGATCAATGAGACAAGTTCACTGATGCTAACTGTATTACTCAAAGTACTTTAGTGTTCACTTTATTGCAATTCTTCTGTGCTAGAACATGAATTCTTTGAAAAATACTTCTGCAAATGCAAATTAGAAAGAAAATTGTTAGCTCGTGTACCTCACATCTAGACTCCATGGCAAACTTGAAGAACCCGAGTGAAATTGAGTGCTTAGTAGCAGATTCTGAAATCTTAATCTGTGACTACCAGTACGATACAGAGGAAAAAACACTGAAATTTCGTTGACTAATTGATTTGGAAACATCAAAAGCAGGTGTATTCTTCCCTCGACCGATATTTGATCTCTTTGGTTTGGTCTCCGGGATAGGAGTGATTGTGCTAGTAGGTCTTGGAAGTGGGCTGATAGCAGACTTTGTAGAAATTGAGAGCCTTCTAGGTGGCTTGGCAGATTTCTCCTTACCAGAGATATCAAGCACACTTACACTTTTACTCACATTTGATGTCGATTTCCCACTGAAATACACATCCAAAACAAACAAAAAACCATTGAATGTACTATGCTAATGACTATATAGTATCATTATGCTAGTGAGGCTCAAGAACATTATATCAGGTACTCATAGCATATAATTGCAACACAAGGTACATCAGAAACCCTAAATTTGAACTAGATGGTGCATCATAATAAAATTATTGCCATCTGAGCAATCAAATACCCTTGAACTTAACCTTAAAGATACACATTTTTTTAAGATTGATTATTGATAACGTTGGTGATAACCATTTTAAAAACACACTTTGCTGAAAAACCCCAGAAACAATTGTCAATGAAATAATTAACAACAAATCAAACCGATTAAAGACAATAATTGGAAGTAAGAATAGAGATATACATCTTTGATGCAGGTGATGGAGATGGTAATAAAAGATGATCATCTTTGCGCTTAGTTGCAGATCTGAGTGGATATCAAAGTTTGGACGCTCCGAGTGCATTACTGTTCACTGGAAATTAAAGAAAAAATGTGAGTGAGAATGATTCTAGAAAGGGTAGGAGAATTAGGGCATGGAAAAAAGAGTTGCGATCTTTACCATCACCAGCGGCAACAGATTCATCTTTGGGGGTTTCCATCACAACTATCTTTCTTTGTTTTAGGGTTGAGATAGAGAGAGATTGAATTGAAGGAAGTAAGAAATACAAGGAGAAGAGCTTCCGTTGAGCGGGAAAATGTGAAATCAGATTAAAGATATTAACGGTCACAAATTATTATCATTGGACAACAAAGAAGAGCCGCGTCTTGGGCCCCGGCCCCACCTAGTAGAAGACAACAGTCTCTTTGAATTTTTGAATTTTGAATTTTTAAATTGCAGCTACTTTTTAATACCACATATTCCACTATCCCATGCCACTAGACCTTTTTTTTTACCTGCTAACTCACACCACCCATTTAAACCACCATTTATCTCTTTTCTCTCACCCTCTTTTCTCAAGAACATCAACAACATGGAAGTGGAGCGATCGATGGCGAGGGAAGGTGAGAGACGACCGATGATAGAGGAGATTGGGTTGCGAAGGTGGCCATCGCAATGGCCGCCCAGTTCTCCAATCATTGCCCATCCATCATTATCTTACTCTCTCTTCGTCTCCCACGCAGCCACAACAACCATCATCATCATCCCATTTTTTCTTCTCCCACTCTATCTTATTATCTCACAGATCGTCGCCCCTCTCCCCCTCTTCTTATTCTCCTTCCACTTTCCCTTTTTTTCATCGCCCTCACGACACCCTATGCATTGGTGGGTTCCCCACTTGCGGAAGCAAAAAAATTTGACCCTTGCGGAGGCTCCTGCTAGTGGAAAATTTGCAGTCGCGGATAAAAAACAGAAAGGGAAAAAGGGAAAGAGAAAAATAAGAGGGAGAGAGGCGAACGACAGAATCAAACGTCCATGTTCGGGTTCAACCCAATAAAGAAATAACCTTATTGAATTATCTTCCATTTTTTGTTTTACATATTGTTAATGTTCATGTTGTTGTTCTTCAGAAGTGAGGAGAAGAGAGGGTGAGAAAACTGTTAAGAGAGTGGGGGAGAGAATGACGGTTGTGGTAGGGAAGATGCAAGATTGAATCGAGTGGGAGGAAAGAAGATGAATCGAATTTGGGAAGGGAGAAGAGAGTGTGAGAGAGGAAAAATATGAATAATGGTTTAAATTAGGGGTGGGCATTTGAGACCGAAAACCCGGCCCGGACCGGTAATCAGACCGAGCAGTTCAGTCTGATCCGATTTTCTATTGTTATTTTTTAAGTCGGTTCCAAAGCCCGGCCCGGCCCGAATACGTTGGTCCAGTTAACAATTCCTATTTTCAAAGCCCGATGAGTAACCGGCCCGACCCGAATATTTTAAAAATATTAAATGCCCATTGTCCCCTAAGCCCAAAGAGAAACAACATACCAGGTGCTCTAGGCCTCTCGAGAATAATCTTCTCCATAGAAAGAATAGGCCTCTCGTTCCCCCCTACCCTCCCCAGTTCTTTTCATCTCCACTACCAACTTCTCTGCCTCCAAACCCACCACAATCAAAACCATCAAAATCAAAACCCAACCCAGACTTCCACATCAACTCCTTCACCACCCCAATCATCCTCAAACCCTAATTTCATCACCCCATCAAATTCAACCCCCAAATCGAATTCAACTGAAGAGCAAAGAGAAACAGAGAGAGAGAAGAAGAAGAAGAAGAACCATTTGTTGTTCTCATGATCTCATGCTCTTCATCGCATCCTAATTACTCCCAGCACCACCATGATCAACAGCAATGGAGTGATGTCGTCATCTTCTTCCAACCCCACCACCACCTCCACCACTAACACCACCCAATCACCCGGTCTCAAGATCTATTTCAGAACCCCAGATGGTCGATATAAGATTCACTATGAGAAAACCCACCATCTTCACGAACAACATCACCAAACTTGCTCCAAGATCTATGCTCAAGCGCGCGCTTGCTGAGGCGAGCCTTGGCGAGCTTGTGAATACTAGTGGTGGTGGTGATCTTGAACTTGTTTCCATTGTCGTTGCACTTGTACTCGGTCACCTTATTGATCCCATTCTCATCTGGGTCGATCACGATGGTTGGTGGGAGGAGGAAGTCCAGGTCCTCTCCATCGTCCTCATCCAGCTCCCCCCATCGGATCTTGTTCGATTGTTGGGGTGGTGGGTTTGCAGTTTGCAGTTTGCACTTTGCAGAGCCTGGTCGTGTCGCCATGGCTGTGAGTGTGAGATCGGAGAATATGAAATTGGAACTTGAACATGGTTTATACTAATTATTAAGTATCTTGTCCATTAACTTTGTTAGAGATTAATGATTAATGATTACAGATCAGAGATTGTGATCCAATAATATAACAGGGGAAAAATTAGGGTTTAGACCGAGACCGGCCTAAAAATTTGGTTAACCGAGACCTGGTTAACTGGCCCAACTCGGTCCATAAAATCCCAGGTCTAAAATTTTTTGTTTGAGCCTCGATTTTGGATTTTTGGGCTGATTACCCGTACCTACCCAGCCCTAGTTTAAATGGGTGGAATCTGTTGTGTTTAAACATCATTGCCTTTTTAAATAAACTGACTTATCTATTTTAGTTACTTAGTTATACAAATGGTTTTCTTCTTATCTTTATTTTATTGTCTTATCTTCCTGAGGTGCTCATGTAGCTTTTGATATTATTCATTATGTCGTTGTTAATGCAAATTTCTTAGGGTCAGGTGTGCCAAATTTTTTGATATATGCCTTACTTTGAAAAACCAAAGGTCACGTAAACACCATTAGTTGGCCAAATCCACAATTGCTCCCTACCAATGTAGTAAAGCACATCTAATCTGGTTTGCCAAACTAAAAGTAATTTTGTTGTAAGCACAATTTGATCTCCAGATGAAGAGCAACAACACTACTCTTGGTAAAGATTAAAAAAAAAGCGTCTAAGAATAACTTGCTATTAAAGGTTTATTTATTTATTATTTTTTCTTTCTTTCTTAAAATCAAACCTTCCCTCCCCTTGATTTCAACATTTGAACTTCAAATCTAAGTTTAAAAATGAATAACTAAATAAATAAAACTCAATTTTTTTTTTCACAAACACATCGTCTAAGCCCTGGATCTCCAATAATGCATTTTATTTATTTATTATTTTTTGTGCTCAACAAAGAGATAAAAAAGAGGGTAAAAAGTTTGACACTCACATCTCCAATTATTTCAAGATGTCATCCTCAACCCTATAGGTTGAATATAGGACCTTCCAAAGAACTTTGAGCTAGGAAAAAGTCAAACCAACGTGTCATGTTCCAATTATGTGTCATTGCTTATACCCAACCTGATATGTACATATATGTAAATTGTACAAGGTTAGGTGCTCAAGCACATTAACTTTTTCCTTTTTGTTTTTTGTTTTTTGTTTTTTGTTTTTTGTTTTTTGTTTTTTGTTTTTTGTTTTTTGTTTTTTGGGGTACAATTTTTACTATAGGGGCGGAGCCAAGAATTTGTTTGATCGGGCCACTTTGTTGGAAAAAAAAACAAAAAGTTTTCATCGTATGTGGGCCTTTCTAGTATTTTATTACTAAGTATCATTATGATTTTTTCAGCCGATCTGTCTATTCAACAAATGAATGGCTTCTTCCAAGTGCAGGATAACCCCAAGGGGTTGTGGGTTTTTTTTCTTCTACCAATTGGGGCCCTCTCTTCACCACCCCCATAGGCATGGTCTAAAGGATTCATAATTACCCCTCTTACTACAGGACACTTACCTAACCTGAGAGGCGGTGGTTTACGCTGTGGCGGATGTCTGCGATTCGAGGCCACTTATCTCCAACTCGTGAACTTAGCTGATACAAAGGTATAGAGCAGTTAGATCTATGATTTCTCATTCATGGAATTGTAAACGGGTGTAATATTTAATACTCACTTTACAATAAACTAGTGAACACCAGTTAATGATATAAATATAGTTATTAACCATTAAAATAAAGATTAATGCTCAATTTACAAAAAATATTATTTATTTATTTTACTTATGATAATATTTAAAGAGCGAGAAGAAAGTACGATAACGTATAACATATATCTAAATAATTGCAGAATTAAAAAAAAATTTATTGTAATTAATTCAACCTTAAAATGTTTGATATTGTCTCATTATCATGGGAATATGCCTTAATGAATACCGGAAGGATGGAGGAATCCAAAGTCAGGGCTAGGCCGATCTTGATGAAAATGGAACCAATGGTCTGTGGAGATGCTGGAATGGGTATATCTTCAGCATTTGCGACTCGGGTTAGACTTCATTTTTTACTGAACGACATTGACAAAAGTTTCTTTTTATGGCAGCTCTTGCGGAGAAGGCAATGGTGGCGGAGTGGTCCTGATATCACCAGAGTCTGATCCATTTTCATATTGGTTCAAACCTGTTGTTTCAAAAAAAAAAAAACACGTATATATCAGAAAAATGATTTTTTTTCTATCATGATTTTTTTTCCAGCTCTATCTATATTTTTTAAACCTTTATTTTTATATCTTTATGTTGTTGGGAAATCTAAGTCATATAATTTGAAACTTTTCCAAACTCTATTAGAAATCCTTTCCCGCCCTGACCCTCCCAATTACTTTTGCATGAAAATAACAAGCACCATGCATTCATGTTGGCCCACAAGTGAGAAGACAATAGTTTACGTAAAAAATGAGAAATCAGGCGCCTCACCCCCATACAAAGGAAATATTGATCCAGGTGCCACAACCTTAATGGCTTTTGAGTGTTTGTCCCCCACCCCATGGCTACTTAGTAGGGCATGCCCAAGCATATGCTCAAGAGGTCCGCGCCTTAACCCCCCACCCCCCCCCCCCCCCCCCCCAAAAAAAAAAAAAATCAACTTTAGGGGCACCAAAATTTCTTGACAAAATATTTTCATTTTATATTTTGGGTTTTAATAACATGTTTAGAGTTTTTGCGCACTGGTTAATATGTTATGTTTCGCTGGATAGGTCCTTGGATCAAACCCACGTAACTTCATTTATTTTAATTTTTTCATGTTCATTATAATTGGTCTTATTTTCATTTTTTACATCTATTTTTTTAGGCTTCAAAGTTGAAAGTGAAATACCTAAGATGTGACTTCCACTGGGATTTTGGTATAAAAAAATGAAGTAAAATTAAATTATTTTTCTTTTTGGTTAGCTTATTGGATAAAATTAATAATTAGGTTACCGATATATACTAATGGTGCAGGTAGGTTGTGAGCCTCATAGTTGAGGTTTCTATTGATATAATTACAGAACCAAAAGCTATGAATAAAAAGAAGTCGTCGGGTGTTATTGAGAATAGATCGCCATGCCCAGCAAAAGGTCGTCCTAAGGTCCCGCTGATCATCTTGCAAATGAAGTAAGTGTCCCTGAGTCTCCCAGGATAAGCCATGTCCGCCCTTGTACACTAGGACGAGGATATATTAAATGAACATTGGTCAGTAGAAGTCTACTTGAGGATGACATTAGAACCCTGTAACACTGGTATGTGTATGATCTTCTTGAACCATGCCTGACCCATTCTCATATCCCTAATTGAAAATTTGTCATATCGTTATCATGTGAGAGGTGGGATTTTTTTTTCCCGATCCACACTCATGTAAGGCTTATACTTGTGTCTGGTTACTATGATTCTAGTCTGTCACTTCTTACTAAGCTCTAATGAGTTTGGCCTTCAGAGTAGTAAGACAATATATATATTGATGTAAAACCACATCAAATTTTGCTCATTACATGTTGATTTATTTACCGAGCACAAATCCCCTTTATTTAGAAACAAAGGTATTTGGTATTGAACACAGGATTAAATGGTTTTGGTGATGGCACAAGGCAAAGACCAATGGGCTACACAACTGCTGCCAAAAATAAAGGAAAGGCGTTAAGAGGAGTCCAAATTGAAGTTCATCTTCAATCTCATAGTCTCCCTTCAACTTTTTCATATACTTCTTTGGTGCTTGCTCCTTTACCTTTTTAGACCATGATAGAAATTAATTTATTATTATTATTTTGTTTTAATATGGAAAAACCTTTTTTTTTAAATCAGCTATGTTATTTGGCTTCTCCAGAAAAATATATAAAATTTAGTATTTTGCAAAAGAGTAAATCCCTTATCCCTGCAACCCGAATCAAACATATATACTTAAAAAAAATACTTACATTGAGAAAATTGTTCAGGGCAAGAAATGTATAAGAACTCGTATATAAAACACCAGGTCATCTTTGTCCAAACAATGTATCCATGGTTTACCTATCTAGCTAAGAATTCATCAACAATTTGAACCTTCAAAATTGTTGAATCAGTCACCAAGGCATTTGGCTGGTTATTTCTTCCCCATGTGAGTTCTCTATGAATCCTACATTTGGAAGGAAGGTATATTGGAGATTCAGATGAATGGCCTGAAATGAAAACAGCTCCGTGGACAAAGTATTTGATATAAAAGTTGTATATGAGAATTGTGTTTTTCTTGAATGAATAATAATAATACAGAGGTGTCCCTTTTATAGGGCTAATACAATAATCTAGATCCTATAGTTTCCTAAACTATTGTTATCCTATCTTCCCGATTAAGCACATATCATTTACAAGAATCAATTGCTAAACTATGGTTATCCTATCTTCCCGATTTAGTACATATCAATTACAATATCTTAACACGCCTCCTCAAGTTGGCAAGTGGATATCGTACACTCCCAACTTGCCAAGTAAAAAAACGAATGGTCCCTTGCCTAGTGGTTTCATGAACAAGTCGGCAAGCTGCATCCTTGTGGGTTTGTGTACATTGTGGAAATCAACCCAGAAGTAAGATGTTGTCGCACTATGTGGCAATCAAGTTCAATGTGTTTTGTTCGCCCATGGAAGACATGATTCCTGGCAATATGCAAAGCCGACTGATTATCACAATGAAGTATTGCAAGTTTAGAATATGTGACGTGCGAGTCTTTGAGGATGTATTGAAGCCACTTGAGCTCGCAACAAGCATCTGCCATTGCCCGATACTCTGCTTCGGCTGATGATCGTGAAACAATGTTTTGTTTCCTTGTTTTCCATGAGATCAAGGAGTTGCCAATGAAGGTACAATAGCCCATTACAGAACGTCTAGTAGCCCTTGAGTCTGAGATTGTTTTAAGCTGGAACGAAGATGCTTTGTCCAGGTGAACTTTTAATGTACCGTAACACTTGCAAAGCAACATCAAGATGTGGTTGGTGTGGCTCATGTATGTAACGACTGAGTATATGGACATCGAAGCTGATGTCCAGCCTGGTCATTGTGAGGTATATGAGATGCCCTACCAAGTGGCAGTACCTACTGGGATCATGCAACAATTTTCCTTCTTTAAGCTTGAGTCTCAGTGTCTATTCCATTGGAAATGATGAAGGACATGCTCCCAATAGACCAACATCATCAAGTAGTTCAAGTGCATATTTGCGTTGTGAAATGAATATGCCTTTTCTAGATCGTGCCACTTCTATGCCCAAAAAATATTTCAGGAGTCCCAAATCTTTGATACGAAAACGATGATTGAGAAAGTCTTTGATGGATTGAATGGCTTGTGGATTGTTTCATGTAATCACAATATCATCAACGTAAACCAAAATGGCAGTAAAGGAGTTTTTGTTGGACCTTATAAATAAAGAATAATCTACCATAGATTGTACAAATCCACCTTCTCGAAGGGCAGCAATGAGCTTTGCAAACCAATTGGGGCTTGCTTGTTTTAATCCTGAGAGCGACTTTTGTAGCCGACATATTAAGTTCCCCCCTTGTCAGCCAAACTCGGGAGGAAGAATCATGTAAACTTCACCTAGGTCACCATGGAGAAAAGCATTTTGCACGTCGAGTTGATGTAGAGGCCAATCACGAGCAACATCAATAGCAAGTAGGCAACAAAATGTAAAAAGTTTGTCAGTGGGAGAGAAAGTTTCAGTGTAGTCAAGTCCCTCTTTTTGTGTATATCTTTTAGCCACAAGCCAGGCTTTATACCTTTTGACAGTGCCATCAGAGTTGTATTTGACTTTGAACACCTACTTACAACCAATGGGACATTTGCCTGCAGGTAAAGAGGTGAGAATCCAAGTCTTATTTTGTTCAAGTGCCTGTATCTCTTTTGCCATAGCTTCACACCAAAGGGGATCGGTGGAAGCCTGGGCATAGGTAGTGGGCTCAATGATTTTGGAAATGGCTGCGACAAAAGAATGGTGGGTAGAAGATAAATTGTTGTAGGAAATAAAATGAGAAAGTGGATATCATGAACCCTTACCCGGTGTAATTGCAGAAGATGACTCGGCGTGAGCAGTGGACATGGAACTATTGCAGTGGAAGTCCCTGAGAAGAACATAGGGCTGAAGAATATGAAAAGAACATAGGGCTGAAGAATGCGAGTGGATCGCCAAAGAGGTGGAGGGGGTGGTGGAGAAGGAATATGTAACGAAATCAGTGTACATGGAGTAGGAGTGGGGGTTGGTGATGCGTGAGTGGAGGGAGAAGGAATGTCAAGGTTGGGGGTTGGGGATGTAGGTATAGATGGGGTGTCGCAATTCGGAATTGGGGATGTCGGTACAGTGGAGATGTCGTCGTTTGGGTTAGTGGTGGATGTGGGTAATGCATTGGTAGGTGTGGTAAGGAGGGGGTTTGTGGGTGTGGGCATAGTGAAGGGACAAGAAGGATCCGTCAGTGGAAATGTAGAGTGAATAGGTGGGTTGGATGTGGGAGTGGACACAGGGAGAATGTTGGTTTTGGGTATTGTAAAGGGAAGTATGGTTTCATGAAAAACAACATCGCGACTAACCAAAAACTTGTGGTTGGTAAGGTCATATAAGTGATATGCCTTTTGCCCGAAAGGATAACCCACAAAGACACATTTACGAGCCCGATTGTCGAATTTATTTGTGGGTTTGAGGTTAGTGGCATAACACAAGCATCCGAATACACAGGGGTGTGTGTGAGTAGGTGGTCGACCAAAAAGAATTTCATAGGGTGTTTTGTTTGATAAGATAGGTGTGAGGAGACGATTGATAAGATAAGCAGTGGTGAAGACACAATCACCTCAAAATTGAAAAGGGAGGTTGGCATGTAAGCGTAGGGCTCGTGCCATTTCAAACGGATGTCGATGTTCCCATTTTGTTGAGGTGTGTCGGTGCAAGTGTGTTGGTAGATGAGACCATTGTCATGAAAAAAAGGTTTTAAAGAGGCAAACTGCCCTTCATTATTGACACGAATTGCCTTTATGTTAGTGTTAAATTGTGTGGAGGCAAAGGAAAAGAATGACTTAAGCCAATTTTGTGTCTCGGATTTTAGTTTCATCAAGTAAATCCATGTGGATCTCGAGTAATCATCAACTATGGTTAAAAGTATTTGGCACCGGATTGAGAGGGAATCTTGTGTGGTCCCCAAATATCGTAGTGAATTAAATCAAAGGGTGTAATACTCTTTATTGAACTTGATAGAAATGACAATCTGGTTTGTTTAGCTAATGGACAAAAATCACAAATATGCTGAGGGAGGGAGATACTAGGGAATTGCTTGGATAATAAACGAAGTTTTCCATTGGAGGGATGTCCTAATCAAAGATGCCACATATTACTTTTGATGGTCACATGGTAGGTTGAAGAAGAGCGAAGATGTGGAGCAAAATGATTTGGATTGAAGTAGTACAAGTTCCCATGCCTCCTACCCACGCCAATAATCTCCTGCATGTGCAAGTCTTGTATGTAACATAATGTAGGGAAAAAAAAATGTAGGGACTCACTAAGGCGTTGTACAAACAAAAGATTGACATTAAAGGAAGGAACACATAAAACATCAATAAGGCGAAAGATATCATTAAATTGTATGGTGCCTATTGAAGTGATTGGTGCTTTGTCTCCAGTGGTAAAGAGATTAGGAGAGTGTGTAATATGGTCGGTAGCGCTATTTTCTATGATCTAGACATCCGGTAAACACGTTTGAGCGTGAAAACTAAAACAAGAACGAGAATTCAGACCTGTAAAATTTGCTTGGGCTGGATTAACGTCCTTCTTACTAACAACATCCATAATTTGCTTACACTGGTCAAGAGTGAGGCGAGGTGCTATGGACAGTAGAGGTAAAGGTGGCTGCCTATTGTGCCACTTGTGTCCAGGATGAAAACCTTTGATGAAATAACAATTTTCCATAATGTGTGTCTCCATTACAGTAAACACAGTATTTGGGCTATCGTTGGTCTTGTGACATGCTGCCATTGATGGTTGAAGATGATAGTCGATATAAGGGTGTTTTCACAAGGATTGCTCCAGGTGGTCTAATTGATGTAGATAATATGGGTGGTCGAGGTTTGATTGAATGTTAGAAGGTAAAATAGGCATTGATTGGTGTTTTCTATTTGCCATGGTAGGTGTATGAGGGATTGGGTGGAGATGCAGAACCTAGTGCTATGATGCCATATAAAAGTTGTATATGAGAATTGCATTTTTCATGAATGAATAATAATGATATAGAGGTGTCCCTTTTATAGGGCTAATACAATAATCTAGAGATCCTGTATTTCCTAAACTATTGTTATCCCATCTTCCTGATTTAGTACATATCAATTACAATATCTTAACATATCAATTACAATATCTCAATATCTTCACACTTGATATCTTTCCCACTATACTTAAATGGTTCTACCATTGGACCTCTTGGATGTTCTCTACTGTCTGTTCCCAGAATCCCACTGACCTTTGCTGCTTTTGTCAGGTAGCTGGAATATTATCAGGAACTAGTGAGTTATGCAATGCCAAAGATAAACCAAGCATGCAGGTTACAATGCGTGGATTTCTGTGTGGTCGGGTGCAAGTAATTGAATTTACTTGAGTGATGCTCCAGCTGATGCTAATGTCAGGATTACTATTCTTCAGTTGGCGCAGGCACTTCAAACTCTGCTCTCTTTGCAACATTTAAAAACACTTCTTCAAGAGTTGTTAGACCAAGTTGGATGTCTGATATGCCAAACTCTTTTTGTCTGTCTTGAAGCTCTGAAAAGAAATTCTGCAAAAAAGAAATATCAAGTAATGAGATTAAATATTCAAAATTTTTGCATGAATGCTTCAGTTGTCCAAATTAAATTCAACAATCTACTTGTTAAAATGATGCCAAGTAGTAATGGTGTTTACTGTCAGTAGTCTCTCTTTTGACTGAGGGATGACAAAAGTCAGGAATGCTTTGTTTTCCTCTTGGGGAGCCACATCCAAATGCTGCAAAGTAAAACTCATAAAAAGTCAGATACCAAAATTGTTGTTAGAAAATGAAAAGCCTTGGCAATCAGATACCATTTTGAAGAACCGTTTCACTGCTTGATGATGAGTATCGTCTTTAGTTGCTACATCCACAGGGAAGCTCACATTGGCCATAAAGCCAGTCCCGAACCGTGACTTCAACTTGATTGACGTTCCAATGCATTGTAGCTTTCCCTTTCCAATGATTGCTATGCGATCACTTAAAATGTCAGCTTCCTCCATCGAGTGAGTTGTTAAAAGAATTGACCGACCTTTCTTTGCATTCTCTATTATGTCCCACACATGCCTTCGGGTAATTGGATCCATACCAGTAGTCTACATATGAGAAGAGACCTTAGAAGAAAATGTTTTTGCAAAAAAAGAAAAGAAAAAAAAAGGTGGATAATTTGCTATCAAGATACCGGCTCATCCAGTACAACAAATTTCGGATCCCCGATAAGAGCTATGGCAACACTGAGCCGCCGCTTCATCCCTCCACTATAGCTCCCAGATCTTATTTTAGCTGAACCTGCGAGCTTTACTTCTGCAAGTAAATTGTCAGTGACCTGCCACCAAGTAGACCATTCTTAATGGAGACAGCTTAGAGACGCATGAGCCACATAGTCTACTCGGAAAATGATAATGTGAGTAGTTTAGAGACAGCTTCTACTGAATGAAAACGGCTACTTAAAGTTAAGTGTGCAGGAAAAAACAGAAAAGCGCCATTGATTCTTCTCAAGAATGTATAGTTCATACCCTATTGATCAAAGATGGATGGAGGCCTTTAATATTAGCGAAGAGATGAAGGTGTTCTTTACCGGATAAGGTATTCCAGAGAATGTCAAACTATAACAGAGATAAATCAGATCATCGTAAGTACCAGCATTTTGAAATCAATAATTGTTGTAATTAAGTCCTGTAAAACACTTCGACAGGAAGGGGTACCTGAGGACAAACTCCTATTAGTCTTCGAATGTTTGACATATCAACAGAACTTCGAACAGAATATCCATATATCATTGCTGTTTAGCAGGTCAGAAAGAAAATGAGACCATGAAATGGTAGAGAGTTGGGAGAAACATAATATTACCATCTCCAGATGTCACAGGTGATATGCCAGTCAAACAACTAATTGCAGTCGATTTTCCAGCCCCATTGTGTCCAAGTAGACAAAACAGTTGATCTTTCGCCAAGTTAAGCCATAAACCCTGAAGGTAAATGATAATGAGCAGGAAAAGTGTGTAAGAAACTTGACTGTGAAATAGCTACTTAGTGTGCATCCTAATATGGAAACTAACTACTGGTTATAAAGAAAATGACATAATTTTCCTTCCTTTGCAACATGATCAAAGTGTTCTTGGGATGTCCATGCAAATTGGTTCCTTACCCTGACAGCATGGTAAGGAGAAGTCTTCTCAAATTTACAGCAATCTATTTTAAATGTCCCAGGATATGTCTTAACTAGGCCACGTAGCTGCACTGCGACTTGTGGATCTACAATACCTTCTTCTACTTGTTTTTTTACAACATCTTCTTCTTCACGAACATCTTCATCATCTGGAATGCCATCCTCTATTGGTGGAATGGAACCAAAGCAACTAAATATGCCACCCTCTGGAACAACCACAATAACAACAACAAAACGCTAAAGGATTTGCATAAATCATAGGCAAGTAGGATACGGATTACTGGTAAAATCTAACAATAAGTGAAATTCCAGAGAATCTTACCTTCAGCCTTGTTACCACCGGTTCCTGTCCAGTAGTAAGGCTTCAAAAAGTAATGCAATGGTTTTCTCACGCCGTTGGCATTTGGCAATACATTATCGAAGTAAAGAGTCAAAAGAATCCACAAAAAGAACGTTAAAGCGAGCCATTGATATATGAAATCCTGCATAAAACATATTGACAATGTAAGTGCCATAAAAGACAAGTTGTTGTTATTCTTTCAGCTTTTAAAGGAAAATCCACTTGGAGCTTTTTATTCCTAGCTAGCTCTGTAGGCAGTATATATATATATATATATATATATATATATATATATATATATATTTTTTTTTTTATCATCCATGTTCAACTATTTAACATCTTTTGAAACATACCATGTCAATCACACAGCCCACTGCATTTTTATTTGGACACTCGTTCCGTTTACCCCATCTAATCCCTTTATCCTTCTCCTCCGATGTTGCCTTCATAAGAACATCCAGGCCTTTGGCAAGAAGATTAGGAGGAAATAAAGACCACAGTTTCCAGTATGTCTCAGGCGTCATACTATTGTAGGGCCATCCAGCTGACGTGATAAGCTGCAAATAATAGATGGAAGCAGCTGTGATTTTAATGCAATGGTACTATTTGTCACTTGTGATATACGATGAAGATTTTACTTGGGTCATAAAGCCAATAATAAAGATCGAAAACCCAGCAGACGTAGCAGATGATGCCTTGCTTATAAAAGTTGATAACAGGAAGGCAAAACCCACCTAGCATGATACCATTTATATAATGATATTATTGTCTCTGAAAAAGTTCACCGCAATACAACATTATGCAGAAGCATCAGTGCAGACAGACTACTTACCATATTGATTTGGAAAAGGAAAAATAGAAGGAAGACTATGGCAAAGCTGTTACGCACAAAAAACCTGAACCGGAACATTATTCCAAACAGAACCGTGAAAAGTGATGAGAATAGTGAGCTGAGAACCTCCCAAGTAAACCACGATAACCAGTAGGAAGTTTCATAAAGGCCCATCATTGTCATTGCCTGCGATGATTCCAATATACACACAATCTTGAAGAAAACTGTTCACTAAAATAATCTCTAGTAATGTGCAAAGCATTTTTTTTGTTTGTAAAAATAAATAAATAATAATACCTGACGAAGTTTGAGTTCTTTCTCTGTGACCAAATATCCAATTTGAAACACAAAGTTAAAAATGGCAATTGCAAGGAAAAAGGTTGATCCAAGCACCTCCGTGGCACTTTGTTTTGGTTTTGCAGGATGTGGATATTTTTTTATTGCAACAGCCCAGGGGAAATTTGGATCTTTAGGTGCATGGAAAACATTAACAAACTTAGTTCTGAAAATTAAACTAACAGAGTATTTTATTAGACAAGTAGGAAAATAAAATAAAAATGGTAATACCTCCAATCACATTTCTAGCTATCTCACGCTCTGCAGCTATTTGAAGTGGAACTTGAAATTTAAATGTAGGGTCTTCCTTCCTCCCTCGCCAGGCCACAGGAGTAGAGTTCGTCTGGATACCATAGCTCATAACTGTAGCCTTTTTTTCTGCAAAATGGAGAGCTCCAGGGCAGTGCCAAGGATTATCGAATAGCCATTCATCAACTTGACCAGGTGTTCCAAATGATTTAACCTTCATATTTCAAAACGTAACAGGAAATTATTAGCTAACTGAAAATATATATATAATTTTTTCAATCCAATAAATGACTGGTTTGCTGTAAATTGTATGAACCAAAAATACGTAAGATTTAATTACTCAACTTATATGCAAGCAATCTAGTACATACCTTGTTAGGAGGAATGGGTCGTCCAGGATTGTTGGCCATTATCTTTGAGACAATGGATTCAACTCTGTGGCTTCCTTGTCCACTATAAATGAAATCGAAGCAAGGTTCCTTGACATAGAACATGTCTTCACAAGGAGGAATGGGAGGAAGGATTTGACGTTTAGGATCGGTGAGGTCAGTGTAGGCTTCAGATGAATTTACATTAAGCGTGATGGCTTGATCAATGCAGAACATAAGTAAGATGAAGAAGAATGACGAGAAGAGTTGAAGAAAGGTGGCTTGCTTGTTCCGCATTGACAGAAGGTAGTTTTTCTTCAAAAGAGCTTTGTATTGCTGGATTAATAGGGGGAGACCTGTTTGTAACCCCATCATTTCTTCAGCTTGTCCTTGTTTCATTGTGTTTGAGTAAGCAAATACGCCTTGTGAATTTGGAAAATCCATTGTTTATTCACAGTTTCTCAAAAAGATGAAGAAAACCAATAGATCGAGCAACAATTAGACACAAAGAAATTTAGAAAGACCAACCTCCACAGCTCTTGTGATCAGATACCGTTTAAGTCTGCGTTTGAGATGTACACAAACGATACATCTCAAGTGCACCTTCAACAGAAACCGACCAGAAAATAGATAGTTTGTGGCTGAGGTAAGTTGATCTCTCCCTCCCTAAGGAGAGATTTAAAAAGAAAATGTTTTAACAGAGAATGCAAAACATGATTTTAATTAGTTGTGCGTACTGGAGAAGAAAAGCTTGCATGAAAATAGGATGGCTGGAATTGTTGCGTGCAATTTATATTGAGACAAATTTTTATTGGTTTTCCCTAATGATAGGAGATGTTGTCAATCAACAATCAACTTACCTGAAAACGTCCAACAAATGAATGGTATATATATATTATATGTCCTTGCCCAAAGCAAGGTGTGCCACTTGGTATCACCACTTTTTCATCTTTTTACATAAATGACACTATACGCTGTCCAAGATTTATTTATATATGATTTTGCTTTTATTATTTTTATACATAATGGTTTCTCCAATATTTCAATATTCTAGCTGAGAATACAAAGAAATTGTTTTGGTTGTCAATTTATATTTGTCGGACACAGCTTCCTGACCCAATTTTTATTTCATTCATTTCAAAGTTTTGAAATAAGCTTTTGTCGAGATGATTTCCTTGCTGTATAGATCCCCTCTTAAGAAGTTTTATCAAATTTTGAAAATATTAATTTTGTCAAATGGGGCGTTTAAGTTAATGGTGAAATTGAACGGATGATAATTTTCTAATTTGGAGCAACATTTAACCACACTATCAATCTCTCTCCAAACGAGTTGATTTTTGTGAAAGTGGTTCACATACTTATTTCAATTTGTAATTTGTTTAGGGATTTGGTTTTTGACACTATCACGGTGTCTTGACATTTCTTGATATAGGAATGATTCCTTTGTATTTTGTTTCATTTCCTTTTTTTAATAAACATCTTCATCTTTGGCAAAAAAAAAATTTAATAAATAAAAAAAATTCACATACTAAAAGGAGACCACCTCCATGAAAGATGGACTTATTTCAAAATTCCTAAGTGAGTGAAATAAATTTTGGGTCATGAATCTGTGTCCCAGATCCCAACCCATTAGTTATTTACAACCGATTACCAGTTAAAAAATGCTCTCATATCAGGATTTAGATATAATTAGAAATTGAAACCATTAGCCTGGAGGACAATACAATCATGTGTGAACGGCTTGACTTATAGAGGTTGCAGAATCATGTCATGTAAGAGCAGAAATTCTAAATGGCGAGGGAACCAGCGAGGGAGGGGAGTGCAACCCTCCATCGCCCTCAGGATGCGTGAAAGGGTATGGAAGGCACGCATCCCGAGGGGGGATGGAGGGTTGTGCCCCCTCCCTCGCTGGTTTCCTCGCCATTTAGACGGGTTCCATGTAAGAGACATGTCACTATCACAAAAATCGTGAAGATCAATAAAAATTATAATAAAATAACTTAAGAAAAATTCCGTCAATCGTGTATAGGGCATGTTTAGTAATTTAGTAATGGTAATGCAAACTGAAAATGGAACAAACTTTTAATTATGTAACAAAAAAACACAAATATATAAATCAGCTAAATTCATAAATAAGGTTTTTCAGTATTAAATATGGTTTTCAGTAAAAAAAAAAATGAAGGGAAAACTGGATGCAGTTCATGACCAGGCTAAGCTCTTCCAACATGATAAAAACATAAAGTCATTATTTTCATTAAAAAAATAGAATCTAAGTTTTCAAAATTAGTTAAATCATTTTATATTATTATTATTATTATTATTATTATTATTATTATTATTATTATTATTATTATTATTATTATTATTATTATTATTATTATTATTATTATTCACTTTGATCTTACAATTTTTATGGACTAAAGTAAATGATGATGATGTTGTTAAGTTGATTGTCTGCACATTATCTAGTAGAACTTCAAATTAACCTTTTTTTTTTAAAAGTCTATGGCCAATAATATTATACGATTACATAACTAATGTCCAACAGTAGTAGCTAAAGTGTGGGCCTCAACATTGAGGTCCCAGAAAATAAATTTACAAAACCATTGTTTGTGTTGCTCTAAAAGTCTTCGAATATTAAAAATAAAGGGACGCCGCATCCAACACATGGTCGTGGTTGTCTGACAATGATCCTCCTGCAAAATAGCGTGTTTCGTGGTTGTCTGACAATGATCCTCCTGCAAAATAGCGTGTTTCCCAGAATCCCCCAAGATAACACATGTGCTCTAGCGGTGAGCCTGAATCAGAAAAAGGTGTTGTCTCACACTATGTGATGATATTATTAAGGACCTTCCCAAAATATGACTCGCCACTTCAACCAACACTGTACCATTCAAATCCACTACATACACACCTACTGCATCCTGTTGAGAAGAAGCATAGAAACTCGCATCGTAAGTGACAATCACATAATCGGGGTCTAATTGATCAGGGAGAGCTTGCATTCTAGAAGAGCTAGAGTTGATTCTATGGTTCCGAGCTGAAATGAGTTGAGCTTGTATAATGTCCACCCGTGCCTGGGTAGCCGTGGTAGTGGATCCAACTTGTACTGAGACAGGATTGAGAGGGGTGGCTATTTTGGCATTAATCCGAGGTGTAAATAGGTCATCCTCACACTTATGTCCCTTTGGTTATCCCTTCCCGAGACAGAAGGAGGTTCCGGGTGTTGAACCATTGATTGTGTCAGGAGGACCAAATTCGATTGAAGGTTGTCATGAACACTTGGGGAGTGAATTCAGCTTTTTGGAAAACATAGTTGTTACGAATTATCCAGATGGTTTGGAGCACTGCCCTAAATTGAGATAACATTTCATCTTTGGCCTCATGATGGGTCTTGGCTTTGTCCCACATGAAAGTAAAGAAATACGAAATGGAGGGTGGATTAAAATTAGCGTTGAGCCAATCAATTGGCAGGGGGAAAGGTGCCAAAATCTATTAATGACAAGGTAAAGGAAGAAAATGTGAGTGACATCCGTTGTGTGCTCCTGGCAAGATGTAGCAGTTGTTGATAGGCGCATGAAGCCTAACCAGATTGGTCATGGTAGGAAGAATGTTTGACTGATTTTCCAGAGAAGGAAAAGAGCACGAGTGGGGGCTTTAATTTACCACGACTCCCTAAAATGTTTAGCCTGAAAGTGAAGATTAGGTGTACTGGAAGTGGAGCTTTCAAGTTGATCATTAGTGAAAGGATGAGTAGCGCTTTTAACTGAGAAAATGCATTTTTTTGTCAACCAGATGAGTTTGTCCGGGCTTAATGACGGTCTGATAGTTATGTCCAGGATATCTCTAGCCACGGAGGTAGGGAAAATTGACATGATCAATTCTATGTTCCATTGATGACTCAAGCCAGAGATCTGGGATGTAACAGAGTCTTGCAAAGAATAACATAGAAACACAATCAAACAACTGTATCTATCATAACACGTGTAAAAAAATATGGTTTTGAAAACTATACTCACAGTACAAGTGTGTGTTACTTGTGTACTAAGTAACACTAGACTATCCACTTCTGAATAATTTACATAGTTCACCAAGGATTACCAGTGATTTAGACCTTCAATGTCATCAGGATCAATCACGAAACCATGAACTGTTTGACTCCTGCCTAGCTGAGTCCTTTGGGAAGTGGGACCAGAAGAAGCCACTGGTTGAACATTGGGTGGTATTGGAGTTTCAGATGAATGACCTGAAATGCAAAGGGCACCCTCTTCATCTTGTTCCCAGTATACTTCAACCATAAGACCTCTTGGATTTTCTGCAGTCTCTGTTCCTGGGATCCCAATAAACCTTGCTCCTTTGGGTATCTACAATATTTAAAAAAAGTTATTAACATATCACTAACTAAACAATATATAAGATAAACTGCGCACTGGTAAGCCACAGTTTGGTTTCTGTTAGAACTCATAGGTAGACAAGTATAGCAGTCCCCAACTCACTTTCCTGAAAAAAAAAAAAAACAAGTCTAGCAGTTTGTTTGCCTTCGCTACATTTATGTCACACTATCACCTTTTAGTGCTTGGGCAACTTCAGAATAAGCTACTATGATATTTGGTGACAATGCGAAGGAGTATGTTTTCTGTCAACAAGTGAGTTATGATGTTCCAGATGTAATTACATTTGCTTCACAATCCCAAAATTTAACACTAAAATTAGTCGGATGTGCCATTGAACTTGTATCAAAGGCATGGAGGATATTTTATGATTTTATTTGGTTGCTAAGTCAGATTTCTGCCTTTGCAAATATGTTGGCAGTGGTAGACCTGCTAGTGGTCTGTCCCTTGGCCATGCGTTTTACTCGTGTTTCATGTAAGGGACACTCAATTATTGCTGTAAGCCTGTAAAGCCAACTCCAAATTGCATAGGAGACACATTGGATGTCAGTCATTCTCCCATGAAGTAACAACAAAGGCCTAAGCACTGAAACATATTCTGAGTGGGATTGCTTTCCAATTTATGCTATTTTATCTGTCTCTCTGGTTTACAAGTAGGTTGTAGCCCTCACTTCTTTCCCATCACTAGGATTTGATACTTTTGTTGTCAATTTGTTGATTTAACATTTTTTCTCATGAATGATGACAATAATTTTATTTTGATTGTTAACACAAATATTCTTTAAGTAGAGGCATAGTGACATTACAGGATCCTTTACGAAAAATTTAGGCAAGAATTTATCCATGTGACACTAGCCCAGCCCCTGTTATGAACTCCACCTCGCAAGTCGTTGTAAGCTTTTATGCAATCTAGAAAGCAATTTTATTAGTGCAATTTATCTCTCTCCTTCTTTATGTTATAACACCTCCAATACAAATTAAAATGATAACTACACATTTTTGTGAAATTTCATTAACTAAATCAAGCCTTTAATTACTTGTTTGACTGGTGATACTTTTACCCAATGCCCCACAACTAACAACAACAAAAAAGTGAGTTGTGCAATCTCACTCAAACAAGTTACAACATACAGTGTATTTACGTTGCTTAATACAACTGCAAGTAAATTGAACTTACTTGAAGCGATGCTCCAGATGTTAAATTCAGAGTCACCAAGGTGCCCTCTGCAACAGCACTTTCTAGTTCTGCTTTTTTGGCAATATTTAAAAACACTTCTTCCAGAGTTGTTAGACCAAGTTGGATGTCTGATATGCCAAACTCTTTTTCTCTGTCTTGAAGCTCTGCAAAACAATTCTGCAACATGGAGACAATTAGAAAAGGATATCAACAAATAAGCACACAAGTGAAACATTTGTTAACATATCAGTGTAAATATGAAATATTTAAGTTGCCTAGGAGCAGGGGCGGAGCCAAGAACTTTTTCCGCCCTGGGCTAATAAATATTATTTCTAGATTGAGGTCAAATGTTTTAAAACATGTATTATAAAAATTTATTAAAAAATTCTAAAAACTAAGTGATTTAGTTATCAATTTACACTAGCATCTAAAAGGTAGACACAAAAAGAGTACAAAAAAAAAAAAAATCGTATTCCATGTACAATATTCTACTATTATGTAATCTAGTAAAACGCCTTATCACAATATAAACATCGAGCTCATATGGTTGAACGTAAACCAATCCAAAATCAAATAAAAGAAAGAGATGGAGAAATATAATTTTAGAAATGAACAAATGCAAATTCACAATTTTGGACGGGCAATTGAGCACGAGTCATCAAAATATATACTGAGGAAAAAATAATAATTAAAAAAATCATGTAAGAAACTAAAATATTTTACCTTTCGAGAATTAACCATGTCTACAATAATGAGGAGTGTAAGTACAATATTATACATAAAGCATCGTTATATTTGGCATGATTTGTAACGGTAGAAATTTCACAAAAATCTAACCTAAAATGATATTGTGGTACTGTTTAATAATTACTTTGAAAAGTAACCCTTTAACAATTTTTTTAATGAATTTCAGGGGATGCTTTTTTTTAAGGCGCGCATTAATTTTTCTAATGCTTTACATACACAACAGATTACTTTTTCAAAAGAAAAGGAAAGAAGATACTGTTTAACAAATTCATCATTTGTAATGGAACTAAGAGCTGCATCGAACCCAGATTAAGGCTTAAAATTTTATGGGAAACTTTTCACTGAAAGCCAACAGTAAGGTGGCCACTCATTGCTAGACATTTTCTTAAAAATTTAAAGAGTAGTAGTATTTATTTATTTATTTATCTTTCAATGCAACCATGGGCTAGCTATAGCCCGGATAGCCAGCACGTAGATCTTCCCATGCTTAGGGCTAGTTATTTCCTAGCTGGTCCCCTTTTTATATATCACAGATATGACAATGATCATAATCATGCATGCCATAACCTTTTACTATGTATCTATTTAATAATAGACCAGAATATCAAAGAAAGGTAGGCTGTTTGTCTATCTTCTCGATCTGGATTTATGTATTGTTTTGTTTTGACTATGCATGAATGTTTGTATCTTCCAAAGTCCAAAGTGAAGTTTGCAATGTGTGTGTTTTGAACCAAATACATTAAAATGAAAGAGAGAGAAAATGGTGCTTACTGTCAATAGTCCCTCTTTTTCATGAGGGATGACGAAAGTCAGGAATGCCTTGCTCTCCTCTTTGGGTACCACATTCAGTTGCTGCCAAATAAAGCTCATAAAAAGATGTAAGCTAGGATTTAAGTTATTTGTATTTAATCAATAGTAGTAGTTGGGTCGGGCCTAAGTAAGTCCATTAGAATAAGTGGAGATTAGGCTCCAATAGCATTTACGGTTAGATTGCATGATTTGCAAGTTAGGTTTAGTATAAATAGGCCTATAGGCCATTGATTGAATAAATATGAAGAATTTAGTTTTGTTTATCCATTTATTCCGTAATTTTAGTTTTTAGTTTGTAGTTTTAGAATATTTAGATTAATTGGTATCAAAGTTGATTGTTAAGGCTGCGGTGGTTTGAACCCCACGTCTTGGGTTCTATACCCACCGGCGGCACGCTTGCCTTTCAAAAAAAAAAAAAAAAAGTTGACGCTTTTGGATACGTGGGTTCGACCTGAGAGAAAAATAAAAAAAACAAAGTTTGATTGAAAATTGTTAAAAAAAAAAAAGGTCAGCACGATTCATCATCACTATTTACTGTTCAAGGTATTGTTCATTAGGTTATTTACACCTATAACCAGTCGAGCACCCCAACAGTGAAAAAAATGAGTCTCCCATATTATTTGAATGTATATCTTACCCGTACTATTCTCTGTCTTTATACCAATATCAATATAGCCCGAGCCCAAATCCCTACCCCATGGTGTCTTATAGCGATTGCCCCAGTTTTATATCCTACACCACAATATACTTATGTCTCCTCTTACCTCTAACCTGAATCCGTTTCTCCTATACTGCCATCACCTCCTCCAACTGTTATTGATGTATACTCGACTACCACCTCCACTGTGATGCAGGTTGAGATAGACTGGGAGAAGTTTTCGAGAGATTTATAAGAAAAAGATTGGCGCCCACCTTGCCCCATTTTTTTTGTCTGGAGCAAATAAGAAAAATCAAGTGCAGAGTAGAGCTACCAGCAACTGAGAGCGATACTGTGCGACATGACATTGACTACACCTCATCCACCGGCTTCCAAGGTCTCATCCGGTTCCACTGTCACATGTCCTCGACTTCCAAAAAGTGAGCCATTTGACTTGTGCGATTTCTTCCCTATTTCTATCAAGAGGATGATGAGATTCTCATAGAGGCAAAGGTATTGAGTGACTATATTATGCGCATGAGTCTTCTCAACAGTTTTATTGCAAATTATGGTTATTTGAGTCCCCTTGCAACTTTTTTGAGGTAGTGTTACATACGGCAAGTGTGTGTCGTGGCAAGGCTCGAGGTTGACTACTTCGAGTGCACTTCGCATTGTGTTCTGTCATTGGTTGCTTGTGCTCATTTGACTTCTTCGACTCCAAGCTCGAGGACGAGCTTCTTCAACTCAGGGAGGGTGATGTAAGCTAGGATTTAAGTTATTTTTATTTAATTAACAATAGTAGTTGAGTTGGGCCTAAGTAAGCCCATTAGAATAAGTGGAGATTAGGGTCCAATCGCATTTAGAGTTAGATTGCTTGATTTGCATGTTAGGTTTAGTATAAACCAGGACTTGGTTGAATGAATATAAAAATTGAGTTTTGTTTTTCTCTTTATTTTGTATTTTTTAGGTTTAGATTAATTAGTTTAGTCACAGAATACATTATAAAGTCAGTGTTTTTTTAGTTGCTTGAAAAGAACTTGGCAAACTTTGGCAACCAGATATACCTGTTTGAAGAATTGTTTCACTGCCTCGTGATGTGTATTACTCCTAGTCCCTGCGTCTCCATTGAAAATTGGAGTCTGTCCAGGACTGTGTTCAGGGAAGCTCACATTAGCAATAAAACCAGTACCGAACCGTGACTTCAACCTGATTGAGGTTCCAATACAGCGGAACTTTCCCTTTGCCATGATTGCTATGCGATCACTTAAAATGTCAGCTTCCTCCATCGAGTGAGTTGTTAAAACAATTGCTCGACCTTTCTTCGCATTCTCTATAATGTCCCACACATGTCTTCGGGTAATTGGATCCATTCCAGTGGTCTGCATGTGAGAGGAGATTTCATAAGAACATGTGTTTATAAGAACAGGCATGTATAAAAGCAAAGGTTTGAATAAAGATACCGGCTCATCCAATAGGACCAATTTTGGATTCCCAATAAGAGATATAGCAACACTGAGACGTCGTTTCATCCCTCCACTATAGCTCCCAGATCTCATTTTGGCTGCATCTGTGAGTTTTACTTCTGCCAGTGAATTTGCTGTAACCTACCAACAAATAGACTCTTCATAATTGATGGTGCAAAGTCTTAATTAAGATTTTAAAGTAGCTCAAGTTTTTGGAAAACATGGCCTACTTGAGGGCACTTGAGTGGTCACTGCTATGAGTGAAAAATAGATCCATACAGCATGCATAGCATAAATCAAAAGTCTCCTATGAGGAATGTCTCATACCGATTCGACTGAAGATGGAGGGAGGCCTTTAATACTAGCAAAGAGATGGAGGTGTTCTTGACCAGACAAGGCATCCCACAGAATGTCAAACTAGATTCGACATAAAATATGAGATAATCATGAGCAAATATCAGTAATTGTTAAAATATGACTTACGCACCCTACAAACAAATATAAACTTTGGCAGGAAGGAGTACCTGAGGACAAACTCCTATTAGTCTTCTAATGTTTGACATACCGACGGAGCTTCGGACGGAATATCCATATATCAATGCTGTTCACCGGTTCACAAAGTAAATACGATCTTCAAACTATAAAGATGAGAAGGCTGAGAGGTGTGAAACTAAAGATCAGAGAAGCAAAATACCGTCTCCAGATGTCACAGGTGTGATGCCAGTCACACAACTAATTGCGGTCGTTTTCCCAGCTCCATTGGGTCCAAGAAGACAAAAAAGCTGATCTTTAGCAAAATTAACCCACAATCCCTGAACGTAAATGATAATGAGCAAGAAAATATCATAAGAAACTTGGCTATCCAAAGCTACTTAAGACTGCATACGAATCTAAAAACTAACTAATGGTTAAGTGGATTTGGCTATTATTAGCTACTCTAGTCTGCGCACTAGAAACTAACTATTAGAAGGCATGCAAAGACTAGTCTTTTGTACATCTAATGTACAAGTGGCTGCACATCAGACTGTAGATACCTACAATTTAATGGCTGCTTATGAAACCTCAAATCTTATTCCACATCATTTTAATTGGACGAAGATTAAATTCACTGAGAAAGATAATAAAACATCTGATAGCTGAGATTGGTCAATTTCAATTTTTTTCTTCTCAAATATATTGCATGGAGATAATGAATTGAGGCTCCAACCCCTGTGCTTCTGCACATTGGTGGCAGAGAGCAGGAGGGTGGTTTTTTCCTGCCTTGTGATCAAAATATTCAGGTATATCTAGAAGAATTGGTTCCTCACCCGAACAGCATGGTAAGGAGAAGACTTCTTGCATTTACAACAACCTATATTTGTTGTCCCAGGATATGTCTTTGCAAGACCACGAAGCTGCACTGCAATATTTGGATTGACAGCACCTTCTGTAATTTGTTGTTTTATGACAGTTTCTTCTTCAAGAACATCTTCGTCATCTGGAATGACATCCTCCATTGGCGGAATCGAACTTGTGCAACTACAAATGCCACCCTCTGGAACAATATCAACAAGGCATTTGCATGAATTACAGCCAACTGGGATACTGATTACTCTTCCACAAAAATTGATATTCTAGACAATTAATTACCTTCAACCTTATTTCCACCTTTCCCTGTCCAGTACCCAGGCTTCAAAAAGTAAAGCAATGGTTTTCTCACACCAGAGGAGTTCGGAAATATATTGTCAAAGTAAATAGCCAAAATAAACCAAACACAGAATGTTGAAATGAGCCATTTATATATGCCATCCTGTGAAAAATGTAACAACTATATAAGTATCTTAAGTTCCAGTGTTGTATCCTATACGAAATCAGGTTCAGTTGTTTAGTTTTAGAAAAGTATATAAATAAATAAAACGAAAGTGATTCTAGCTAGCTAAGCAACAGAATTTTCTAATAGTGTTCAAGTGCTTAGCATTTTAGGTGAAACATACCATAGTTATCACACAATCATCTTCAGTTGGTGGACACCTTCCCCGACCACGCCAGCTAATCCCGTTATCTTGCTCAGTTGCTGTCGCACTTCCAAGCAAGTCAAGAGCTTTGGCAAGAAGATTAGGAGGAAATAAGGACCAAATGATTCGGTATGTATCAGAGTAGTCATCGCTATAGGGAAATCCAAATACTGTGACAATCTGAGACAGCAAATGCAGGTTGTGAGGCGAGATGATTAAAGATAAAATGATTCATTAAGTATCAGAGTAGTCATCATTTTAGGGTAATCCTAATATTTTAACAAGCTGCAACAATATATGGAGGTTGAATTTGACTGCATAAATACTAACCGTTACTTTTGAAATTTATGAGGAGAATCTCACCTGGGTCAAAAAACCGATGATAAATGTGGAAAACCCAACAGTTGTTGCAGATGATGCCTTGCTTATGAAAGTTGACATCAGGAAGGCGAAACCAATCTAGCATGAGACCAGCAAGTAATATTAATTCCAAAAATATTTTAAAAATACGCACAATGTTATGTACATCTATACTGCCCAATGCAAATATAAACTTACCATATTGAATTGGAAAAGGAAAAAAGTAACGAACAATATCATGAAACTGTTATTCAGGAAAAAGTTGAACTGGAATGCCATTCCAAATAGAATGATGAAAAGGGACGAGAGAAGCGTGATAACTGTCTCCCAAGTAAGCCATGATAACCAGTAGGAAGTTTCATAAAGACCCATCAAAGACATTGCCTGCAAATTCAAGATGCTTTGAATAGGAACTTTCCTCATTTTTTACCGAAAACAAATGTAAAAAGCATTTAAGAAAAATAATACCTGCCGAAGTTTAAGTTCTTTCTCTATGATCAAAGAACCAATTTGGAACACAAAACCAAACATGGCCATTGCAAGGAAAAAGGTCGGGCCTATCGTCCCTATAGCAGAGAATGTTCTTACGGCAGGATGTGCATATTCCTTGAGTCCAACAACCCAGCTATAATTTGGATCTTTGGATGCATGGAATTGATCAAAACAACAATCTTAGTTCATGACAAAGTACATTTGGAAAAAAACTGGGCCATAATTATAAGAAAGGCTTGATTAGACAAATACGAAGGACTGGTGATACCTCCAATTAAAGATCTAGCTATCTCACGCTCAGCAGCAATTTGAAGTGGAATTTGAAATTTAAATGTAGGGTCTTCGCCTCTCCCTCGAAAGCTTGCAGGGGTAGAGTTTGTCTGAATACCATAGCTTATCACAGTAGCATTTTTTTCCATGAAATGCAGAGCTCCAGGGCAGCGCATAGGATCCCTGAATAGCCAATCATCCACTTCTTCAGGTCTGCCAAATGATTTGACCTGCAAACAATTCAACTCTAACAAATTAGTGACAGTTTTACCATCCATCACAAAACACTCACTGAAATACAAACCATATTATACTGATTTATTCTTAGTGTAGAGATGAAGCTAACCAAGTATGAAGTCTAAATGAACTAAAATCTTGTCATCCTCTCACATGCTAGACTAAGGGGGTATTTGTATTTTTTTCAGCACTCAGCACTAAGTGCTAAGCACCTCCTTGGTGCTTATTAAATTTTCTGAACCTATTAAGAACTTCTGATTCTGATTAGAAGTAAAAGCCAACATTCAGTCAAAGTGGACCACTTCTTTTTAATAACCAAAGTTTTGATCAGAACAAAAAAAAAATTTCACCTAATTGTTCACTCTGGGTTGCACGCATATAGACATCGGGTACAGATATGGATACTGCAATACAACAAACTTCCAAAAACTAGGATATAGGTATGTATGACACAACAATAAAATAACATATCACAACATTAAAATAACATATTTAAATAACTACTTTTTTATAATTATAAAATATACTAATAATCGATCAATCATAAACCATGAATCCCTAAACACTATATTAGTAAACAAGTTGTGTAACAATGACATGGATACCCCTATCGGTATTCGGCATGGATACGAGGTGTCAAACACGTCTGCTAAAATAACAATACGAGATACGCTAGGGAGATGCTTTTACATTTTAGTATTATCTAATTTTTTAATACTTAGTAAAATGGTTATTCATGAACTAGTATCATGCCATAATATGTTTGTAACACTTGTAAAACATTCAAACATTTTAAATATATGTGAAAATTTTGTTGGTGTAAGCATGTAATGTTTGATGAGAGTATTTGTGAGTGTAGACATACATATAGGACATGATACGTGTCAACACGGTTTTTTTGTTGTTTGTTTGTTTGTTTTTTTTTTTTTGTTTTCTTTTAATAGAGCATCATTGTTACACATAAAACAAATAATTACAAACACTAAAATCATTCGATAAACCAAAATGCATCATAATTCATAAACATCAACGTCCTACATCACAAGTCATAGCGCTTAGAATAACATAAGGCGTAACTCATAATAAAATAAAAGCATCCTAAACATGCACATACTTCAAAAACTGTTAATATCCCACCCTACTTTTGCTGGCAGCTCCTTCATGCCAATTTCATCTCCAGCCCCATCCACATCATAAAATTTCAAATGAAATCCAGGCCAAACGTGAAATGATAGACAGTTGGGTTTGTTTTTCGCTCGTTCTATCATGTTGTTCTCTGATATAAGAGAGTAAGCACGCCAAAACCCTTAACCCAATTGACTCTGTTTCCCTCCTTATTCTCACCCATTTAAACAAATCAATCAAAATGTATCATCGCCGTATCATGTCCATGTTATGATAGTATCCATGCAATACCCTTGCTAGTTATACCTATGCTTTCCATTGCTCCGTTTAAGTTGAATTTTGAGGTTACATGTGGGTTAATGCCAGGAATATTGTGTTTAGTGTTAATTTTTGTGTCTCCGTTTAAAGTTTCGGCTACATTTGACAAGCGTCCCGAGATATATGTCAAAACGTGACATATCCTTAGCACCCCTGTGTTGTGTTTAGCGTTGTTAAGCATAACATATACATGAGATGGCCACTTGTGTGGCCCTAAACCTATGAAAACACAGTTCATGACTTCATCTGCAAGTTGATCCTTGAAGTGCATTATTAAAAAAAAAAAAAAAAAAAAACAACAACAAGAACAACACCATAGTCAATTGATATGAAAAAACTACTTTTAGTCCTTGAAACCCAATGGCCATTAAAATACATAAATTGGCACTTAATGCAATTTATAAGTTTATGAATTAAGAAAAAGGAAAATTAGTAACTTTTGTATTGATTTAGATTGTAATCAGGGTCTGGACATGGACTTGGTCCAGATCCAAAAACTACAGTTCTTATCAAGTCTGGATTCAAGATTGGATCAGTGAGCATTTCGGTCTACTCTGGTCCATCCTAGATTTGCCCCGTCGATAAAGCTGCAAGATAATAGTAGACTCAATAAGCTAGAAAAAAAACAATGGGAGTGGGAAACCAAGTTTCTTTTTCAAGTGCCGACCATTTTAGCGGATAAAAGCTGTTTATTTGGCCAGAATAATGTGTACTAAGTGCTAACTATGGAAGATACTAAATGGATATGACATCATAGTAGTTCTTAGAGCATCTCAAATGTGCAAGCTCAAAGTGGACAAGAAAAAGTGTAATAAGGGCAGCAAGCCATCTCATTATGCCGACTAGCTATTTGATGGAGCTACAAATGCAAAGAGTCTTGCATGCGTAGGATTTCCCAGTTGTGTACCTAAAATTTTTTTCCAAAAGAAAACCTCTATGAATCACATGTTTTCAACCTCTAGAGTTAGGTCGAGCATGAGAGCATGGTTGGTAAATGCCTAAATGGTGATGCTTTTACTTTTTTTTTTTTACTGAATTTGGAAAAAGTCTTGAAACATAAACTAGATCTAGCTGAATTCTCCGGACATCTATAACTCTTCAATACATTCTACAAATACAAATTTACCTAATTGTAACCTGAAAACCGAATGTTTCATTGGTAAAGTTAGTAAATTAATAATTGTGTCCAAGTAAAAATGTACCCAGTAATTGAACTACTCCTAAAATAAGTAAAATTGCAAACTATGTTAATAAAATAGAAGCGTAAAACAGAAAAATTAAATTCATAGAAGGCTCATTTTGGGTAACCAATTCAAAATTATAATAACTCCGGAACGAACGAATAATTTGATCATCATATCTAGGAATTAAAATGAACAAAGTGTAAATAAGTAAATTAAGTTGGTTACCTTGTTTGAAGGAATAGGGCGTCCGGGGTTGTTGGCCATGATTCTTGTAACAATAGTTTGAAGCTTGGAGCTTCCATTTCCACTCCAGACGAAATCAAAGCAAGGCAATTTAGTGAAGAACTTGTCCTCGCAAGGTGGAATCGGCGGAGCGAGGAGAGTTTGAGGATCGAAGACGTTTTTGTAAGAAGTAGAGGTGGAGACGGTAGCGTCGATGGATTTGTCGATGCAGAACATGAGGAAGATGAAGAAGAGAGAGGAGAAGAGTTGGAGAAACGTTGCTCTCTTGCTTCGCCATGAGAGGAGCAAGTTTTTCTTAAACAGTGCTTTGAATTGTTGGATTAAGAGAGGGAAACCGCTTTCTAATTCCTCCGCCATTTCTGTGTCTTCTTCTTCTTTCAGATAGGCTCTCTCTGATTTCGATTCGGTTGTTTAGTGTTGCAAGAGATTTGAACAAGTTGAAAGTCATGTCATACTCATTGGTTGTGTGTTCGTTATTCTCCTTCTTTATTAGGTTTGAAAATAAAAAAAATAAAAAAAAAAGTGGAAGAGAATCAGAGGAGGGTATCAACTACCAACAAGGGCTGACATTGACTGTTGAAGAGTATTAAGAGCTAAAACAACAGGAGGGGAAGAGATCACGTCTTTGTTATTGCGAACCATAATTCTAAAGAGCCAGGCCAGACCAACACCATCCATCATTTTAGATATGCGCATCTCAAGAATGATGAATGGTGTTGGACCTGACTTGTCTGGCCTGGCTCTCTAGCAAAACTCACAAATCATAACTAGTCTTGAGTGCCCCTGCGTTTATTTATTTTTTAGATTAAGTAAATGTGAAATTTTCTAGAGTAATACTACAGTGCACTGGGATCTTGCCCGGTTTTGGTGCCTGGTGCTACCAAGCACTGTTGATATGCCTCGAGATAGGCATATGTTCCTATCTCGAGGCATATCAAAACCGGGCAAGATCCCGGTGCACTTAAGAATTCCCGAATTTTCTATCATTCAACGATTTTGCATTGAATCTATATGTATCGAGTAAATTGAAATAAAATAATGTCAATACTTGAATTTTTTGTATCGCCTGTTGGTCTAAAAAAATATTTAGAATTTAATTTTATGTATGCTACTCATGCTTCTGACATACTCTTAAATATTAAAGTCTTTACAACATTATAAATTTTTTTTTACTAAAACCTTTGATTGGATGTAATTATTATGATTAAATGGTTTAAATTAGGGGTGGGCATTCCATCCCTCGATCCCGTCCCGATCCCATCCCGATTTTTTGTTGTCCTTTTGAAATTGATCAAACTCATCCCGATCTAAAATGGGATGGGATCGGGATGAAGATTTTCAATCACGCCCATCCCATCCTGTCTCGAACTTATTTATTTAATATTTATTATTGTTAATTTTAATCAAACTACTATTCTAAAAGAAAGTTTAGGATGTGTTTAAATTAAATCAAAACATCTACTATTTAAAAACTAACTTGATTTGGTACTCATTGTTTAGATAAAAACTTAAGTTTGGATATTTTAGGTCAAATAAAACCCATGAAAATTTATACTTATTCACATTTTAGATTGGTTATTGGACAATTATTTTTGAAGATATTAAAGTCAAATGATGGTTTGTTTTAGTTTTGCACTAGTATTGATTAATGTATCACACAAATGATGCTTAACATAAAAAAAATTGTAAGTTCATTGGAACATAAATTTTACATGACATTTAATATTGTTACAATGATAATTATATGTACATAAATTTGGTATTATTGGTGTCTGGGTAATGTTTGATGAAATTCTTTTGTATTCTTCATTAGAAGACTATTTAGTATTCGTTCATCTCATCCCGTCCCGAACCCGTTTGGGATGGGACGAGGTAGAGATGAGGTCTATCTCCATCTCATCCCGTCCCGAACCCGTTTGGGATGGGACGAGGTAGAGATGAGGTCTATCTCGTCTCGTCCCATCACAATCCCGAACAAATGGGATGAGATAGGGATGAGGTCTGTGCCGTCCCATCCCGTCTCGTGCCCACCCCTAGTTTAAATCAATATATTAAGTTCTAAGTTTCTTCAAAATGTCATAAAAATAGGAAAATAAATTCATGAATAATATAGAAAAAATTAATTTAATCTTATTTTTCTATTGGGCCTTAGACAAAAGCCCATCTTATCCCATGCTACATTTTCTTTACATACACCAAACACTACAAAAAAAAATCCTTGGAGTTGCCACATGATCCAAAGTAATGTATCACATCACCCCTTGTAGCAGTGGATATTATGGTAGTGTGGGCTCCACCAATAAAGCATGAGAGAATTAAATATGCCCTTGTTCATTTTTGTCATCCAAAACCTTTTGTTTTTAATGCTTTAACCAACTTATTTAAATTGTAAATATGATGAATGTTTTAGGGCAAAATGGGCATTACAAATATCAGGTTGAAGACACTCATCACTATTCATCTAGGATAATTGACGTTATAGTGGTAGAGATTTGGATTTTGGTTGGGTCAAATATACATATTCCCCTTTAGGTTTTGAGTAGGGCGACAATAGATCATGTTCTGTTCAATTAAAATCCCGTATAAATTTGTCAAATCCAAACTCGACTCAATCGTGTAAAAAATCTCAAACCCAAACCCAACCCGCCTCTAAGCTTGTCGTATCCAGTTGACACGGCTTGACATGTTTGATCACTCTGACTATTTTTTAGCAGTGTTTCTAAGTTCTAACTATGTAGAACCAATTCTCGAAAGCGTTCATGCACAAATTGTAGGTACAAGTTTAGCATGGTTTGTATATGTGCTTTTGCGATAGTCTATTCCGTGCCAAAGTCATATAATTACAAAAACATATCTATTTGCTAATATTCTTATTAATTTACATAATAATTATAAAATAACAAACGGGTTGGTCTCGTGTGAATACCTCAAATCGAAATCCAACCCTTAAATTTGATTGGTTGTGTCATGTCAACATAATTAATAGTCGTGTCATATTTTTCCAAACCCATCACAGAATGTGGAAGTTGGGTGTTATTTGAACTAGTTCTCAACTTTGGAAGTTGTCTGAAATAATGCCAATTTCTATTTTGAATGGTAAAAAAAGAAAACAACATGGGTTCGGAAGGCAATGACTAACATAATAGAAAAATATTCCAAACCTAATTTTCGTAATTACTAATTCTAGCCAACTAGGTTTGTTAGCCACTTTTGAACCAAGTTTTAGTTTTTTTAAACTTCTACCCCTTCTATAGATGGTGTTTGTGGTTATGTGTTTAAAGAGAATGGGGCAAAAAAGTGTAAAAAAATCAAAACTTTGTTGAAAAGTGACTGCCAAATCTGGTTGCCTAGACTTACTCTTTCGCAATACATACATCGAAGATGCTTTTACTTGCAATACTATATTTTAAGGTGAAAAAGAGGCAAAAAAGAGATCTTGTATTAGTAAATTCATGATTTTGCTTTCGACAAGCATAATTTTAACCTTATTTAATAAATCTGATACTACAAGCAAACGATGCTATCAATTTTCTTAAAACTAAATTCGCTCGAGGGAGTTGGCAAATTGAGGTGTATTGTTTATAACGCTTGCATATAACTGTCACAATATTAGAAAACACTCACAATATGCATTTACAATCCCATTGACTTGAGCTCCTTTAAATATTCCACGAATGTAGACTTCATATACCTAAGGTGTTGTGTGTGCCCAACCGTGGTTTAGCTTCACAAAGCAATAATAATAAGAGTAATTAATGTGAAAGTGGATTAAGATATTGCATTATGAATGCTAATTGGAAGATGGAGATTTGAAAATGACTATTCGTTTGAAAAGAAAAACAAAGTATGAAAATACATCATGCTTGACTATTCTAAGTTTCTTGTCATCAACCCTTCAAACTTATGAGTGAAACTGCGGGGAAGTTGTGTCATAGTATAGTTGACTCCATTAGTTGATAATTCTACATTATGCTTAAATCATGTAACAATTGTGTAAAGCGCGTAGAATTAGCATAAAAATACAAGCTAGGTACATGCTTAGGACCACTACCATATTCCAAATAATTAATAAACTCTTACTTTTCCATTTGACTTCGTAATATTCTTTGGATTGTTCACAACATTTGGTACCAACAATAATTATTTATTTAATTAATATTGTAAACACCTGTGATCATGGGCGGACCTACTAAGGGGCGAGGGGGGGCAACTGCCCCCCCTCAACTTTTAAAATATTTTTAATATATATATTTCAGTCTTAAAAAATCGATTATATAATGTAGAATACAATATGTTAATTGTTTATGAAAATATTCAAACATGTCTTTGTTGGTGCAGTGGTTGGATGTTTATTACTTTTAGTAAAATACCTGAGTTCAATACTCTTCGACTGCATTTTTTATTTTATTTTCAATGCAATTTTATTAGTAATTGCAAACATTAAAAAATGTTTAGTTTAATAAAAATTTATTAACATTAAATAAATGAATTGTTTTTCACAAGTAATATTAAACCCCTAATAAAAAAATATTTAAAATTAATATTTAAAATAATAACGATAGAATTCAATGAAAATATATACCATTAGCCAACTCGTATAAAATTTGAGCCTCATATAAACTATTTTTTCGTTGAAATTGTATTATGATCATATTAGATTTGCAAATTTCAAATTTTTTTTTAGCTTCACCTAGAACTTATCCTAATTATTTTGTGATTCTCAATTCTAGACAAATAGGCTTTATCCTATTTTTTTTCTTTGAAATTGTATTATGATCATATTAGATTCGCAAATTTCAAACTTTTAGTAAAAGACCTGAGTTCGATACTCTTCGAGTGCATTTTTTATGTTATTTTCAATGCAATTTTATTAGTAATTGCAAACATTAAAAAATGTTTAGTTTAATACAAATTTATTAACATTAAATAAATGAATTGTTTTTCACAAGTAATATTAAACCCCTAACAAAAAAATATTTAAAATTAATATCTAAAATAATAACGATAGAATTCAATGAAAATATATACCATTAGCCAACTCGTATAAAATTTGAGCCTCATATAAACTAGTTTTTCTTTGAAATTGTATTATGATCATATTAGATTCGCAAATTTCAAATTTTTTTTAGCTTCACTTAGAACTTATCCTAATTATTTTGTGATTCTCAATTCTAGACAACTAGGCTTTATAGCCATTTTTTGGTCAGGTTTTAAGTTTTTTACATTTCTATCCCTTCTATAAATAATGTTTGTGATTGCATTTTAAAGAGAATGGGTAAAGGTGTAAAAATGTTCTAGCCTGGCCAAAAAATGGCTTTAAAGTCTGGCTGCCTAGACAAACTCTTTTGTGATATTAGTTATATATTCTAGTTATTATGCTTGTTTGCTCTTTGTTAAGGTTATCAATAGTGATCTTAATTTGGCTTAAAATTGACTACACTTGGATCCAATTTGATATATGCATTGTATTTTTTATAGTTGAATTTTTTTTATTAGTTACTAGTTTCGGTAAAAAAAAAATTGGCTTTACCATTGATAACTACTATTATCAATTAATAAGTATTTTCCATTTTGCCCCCCCTCAACTAAAATCCTGGGTCCGCCCCTGCCTGTGATATTTCTAAGCTACCTCAATGAAAGCTAATTAATTAACATCTCCGTCGAAAATTCCTCCAAAGTCTTTCTTAATCCCTGATTAAAACTTGACTACACTACATTACATTGACCGATCAAATCTTCTTAATTGATGCACATTCTTGGAAGCTCACTTGTTGAATTAATGAATTGTTTGATTAGATATGAATCTGAGCTTGTATTTGTTCAAGAGATAAGATCTACATGATCTCGTTAAGCATTAGTTAAATCTTAGCCAAACATTGGTTTAAGTTTGTCAACACAAAGAAACCCACCCTGTTTCAAACAATTGTTTAATATTGTAGAAAGAGCCCTTCTAGGGAGTTGACATTTGATTGCTTTCATGCTTCTTGTTTTGAAAAGTCCACATGCTTCTTGCTTTTGAAAAGTCCATCCCAAATTCTAGAGAGGCATGCCACATTCTTTACCCTCCATCGTTCTAGAAATGCTCATATTCCCCTATCTCTAAAATAAGATGATGAAGGGTAGAGCGCCTAGCCTTGCTCCCTGGACTTGTTCAAAGTACATAGTGGTTTAGATTAGTCGCTGCCAAAATTTATTGATGTTAATGTGATATAGTTTCCACGTACAACCTCTGAAAACTCACTCTATGATTTACTTTCACATTGGTCACACTCTTTTTAAGTGTCGAACAATAAATATTATGATATTATCCTCTTTGCCGAGACCCGGAGTGATCTCTGATTGCAAGCAAACTCTCTTTTTCACTTTTACAATCTTTACTTTTTTATTATAAATAAAGCGGGTCCCCCAGTTCTACTTGTCAGTCACAGAAATAAATGTTTTTTTATTTGCCCCTAGTAATTTCCATAATTACCAGCGGAGTTTTTTTTTTGTTTTTTGGGTTAAGAAGCATCCATAATTACCGGCGGAGTTTGTAATTCAAAAAAGCATAAATGGTCAAAGCTTCTCTTCCAAGATTAGGTTCGTTGCCGTCTCATAAACACTTATAACAGAAAACAAAGAAGACTTGTCTTCTCTTCCAAGTGTTGTTTCTATTTTCAAAATTTGGTTTATTTTTCGATTTCCTTGGTTTAATTTTTCTCTCTCACGTCTTAAGTCTCAATAACAGTAGCTGCTTTTTGCTCTGCTCCTGAGATAGAACAACAAGCACATAAATACTCACTTATTTCTATTTGAACGAGGCCATTAATGGCGGACTCTTCTTCTTCTTCTTCACATGGGCCTGCGAGTTTCTCCACTCAGGCCAACGCTTTGCTTCGCAAGAACCTCACTTTCCAGGTTCCCAATTCTCTTTACTTTTTATTTATTTATTTTAATTTTATTTGAATTGCTTCGTTTTTTTTTTTTTTTTTTTTCATATTTTAGGTTCTGGGATTTCTATTGTTTAGTTGTTTGATTTTTAAGTTGATCTATCTCTGAATGCTATGTTTCTGCTCCATTTTCATATTGAAAAATTTGATTACTAACTTTTAATTCAATTCAATTCGTCCAGACCAATGAGCAATGACTGCTTTTGTGGGAATTTTTTTTTATTACAATGGATTTCTAGAGAGTAGAGAAGGGGAGGGGGGGTTGGGGGCAGGGGCGGACCCAGGATTTTAGTTGAGGGGGGGCAAAATGGAAAATACTTATTAGTTGATAATAGTAGTTATCAATGGTAAAGCCAATTTTTTTTTACCGAAGCTAGTAACTAATAAAAAAAATTCAACTATAAAAAATACAATGCATATATCAAATTGGATCCAAGTGTAGTCAATTTTAAGCCAAATTAAGGTCACTATTGATAACCTTAACAAAGAGCAAACAAGCATAATAACTAGAATATATAACTAATATCACAAAAGAGTTTGTCTAGGCAGCCAGACTTTAAAGCCATTTTTTGGCCAGGCTAGAACATTTTTACACCTTTACCCATTCTCTTTAAAATGCAATCACAAACATTATTTATAGAAGGGATAGAAATGTAAAAAACTTAAAACCTGACCAAAAAATGGCTATAAAGCCTAGTTGTCTAGAATTGAGAATCACAAAATAATTAGGATAAGTTCTAAGTGAAGCTAAAAAAAATTTGAAATTTGCGAATCTAATATGATCATAATACAATTTCAAAGAAAAACTAGTTTATATGAGGCTCAAATTTTATACGAGTTGGCTAATGGTATATATTTTCATTGAATTCTATCGTTATTATTTTAGATATTAATTTTAAATATTTTTTTGTTAGGGGTTTAATATTACTTGTGAAAAACAATTCATTTATTTAATGTTAATAAATTTGTATTAAACTAAACATTTTTTAATGTTTGCAATTACTAATAAAATTGCATTGAAAATAAAATAAAAAATGCACTCGAAGAGTATCGAACTCAGGTCTTTTACTAAAAGTTTGAAATTTGCGAATCTAATATGATCATAATACAATTTCAAAGAAAAAAAATAGGATAAAGCCTATTTGTCTAGAATTGAGAATCACAAAATAATTAGGATAAGTTCTAGGTGAAGCTAAAAAAAAATTTGAAATTTGCAAATCTAATATGATCATAATACAATTTCAACGAAAAAATAGTTTATATGAGGCTCAAATTTTATACGAGTTGGCTAATGGTATATATTTTCATTGAATTCTATCGTTATTATTTTAAATATTAATTTTAAATATTTTTTTTATTAGGGGTTTAATATTACTTGTGAAAAACAATTCATTTATTTAATGTTAATAAATTTTTATTAAACTAAACATTTTTTAATGTTTGCAATTACTAATAAAATTGCATTGAAAATAAAATAAAAAATGCAGTCGAAGAGTATTGAACTCAGGTCTTTTACTAAAAGTAATAAACATCCAACCACTGCACCAACAAAGACATGTTTGAATATTTTCATAAACAATTAACATATTGTATTCTACATTATATAATCGATTTTTTAAGACTGAAATATATATATTAAAAATATTTTAAAAGTTGAGGGGGGGCAGTTGCCCCCCCTCGCCCCTTAGTAGGTCCGCCCATGGTTGGGGGAATTAGCCTGGCAATCTATTCTTCATTTGTAGAATTTTTTTTTTCTGTAATTATAAAAAAAAGTAATATTTTTTCTCCCGGTAGCAAAATCAAGTACTATGTAGTTGGTCTTTGGAGTATCAATTGTATACATTCTATCTCAATATATCTCCATCTACTGAGATGTTTTATTTTGTATGGTTGTAACATGAATTTTCACTGTGATTTGTTGTGCTCTAGAAAGCACGGATACTACGTTTAGGTCGCATTGTGTTGGCACCACTCTTATCGGACACTCCCCAAATCTATATTTATTTACTCTTAAAAGAAAATATTCACTTTGGCACTTTTCGCATTTTCTTTTATGCTCATGAAGTTGTACTTTTAAATGAACTTGTCTAGAGAGCCAGGCCAGGCACGTCAGGCCCGCGACAGGCCATGCCGAATACCCTCCATCATCCTAGAGATGCTCATAATACCCTAATCAAACACAATCACACGCACAGAGAATCCCCCTGGCATTGTCCTGGCTCTCTAGATTTTTTGCTTTTAAATTGGCTTGGTAATTTGCATTGCTAGTTATGCGCATTTATTTTAATATTGATATGTATAAAAAATGTGGGAATCATACTTTTTTGATGTTCATATTTATATTGTTAGCTACAAAAATAGATTATTATTTTAATGCGTTATGAATTCAAACAATTGCAACCAAACGCCGGAACTTGGATCACACTTATTTTTCTAATAGTTTCTTTGAATTTTCAATTCTAAAATTTTAATATGTGATTCCGGTGACAGTTAGGTAGTATGTGAAGAGCAAGTCAATTGGTTTATATTTTCACCGTTCTCTTTTCAGTTTCTCTAATAGTTGTACAACAAAGGAATAGTATCTGTTAAAATTGGATCTCGTTTTAAGGTAATCTGTAAAACTTATGTTGTTAATATTATAATAACGATATTATCTAGTGTATATTTATGTTTGGTAGTGAAGTATTTGTTGACAATCCTGAATTTCTTTTATTTCATCAATGCGAGTAACCAACAATATATATATCATGGGTAGATACACAATGCTGAAAGGGTAATGGTTAAAAGTTGGGGATTGGGGAATGAAGAGTACATGAGGCATATAGTTCATGTAGGTTTTGTGTGTGTGTGTGAAACAAATAGAATATGCTTCGTAGAAAAGGGTGAGAGCTATGTAACAACAACATGGATACGGGTATCGGTATCTGACACGGATACGAAGTGTCAATATGTTGGCCAGAAAAATAGAATACGATATGTTGGGGGACACGCTTGTACGTTTTAATATTATTTACTTTTTAGCAGTAAGTTTTGAACTATTAGTCATATTCATTCACTTATAGGTCAATATTGCAACTCGCATAGTACTAACTTGTCATAATATGCTTGTAACGTTAGGATGGAATTGAAAATTTTCAAAGATATGTGAAAAAGTTGATCTAAGCATGAGCGTCCGATGGGAGTATATGTGAGTGTTGACACAAGTATCCGATACGATATGTGTTGACATTTTTTTTGTAGAAGTAGAGTGTTGTTGTTACATAGGATGAGAAAACAACTAAAATAACTTTGATCTAATTTTATTATTATTATTATTATTTTTTTCTTTCTCTGTAGAAACGCAACCTTCGGACAAATATTTGCCTTGTCGCATTTCCACTCCTCCTCTGTTTTCTGCTCATTACCATCCAGATTCTGGTCAACCAGCAATTAGACAAGCCTAAGAATAAGTGTGGATGCACCTGCATTGATAGAAACGGAGATGGTACATGTGAGACTGTGTGTGGGGTCGAGTACTCAACTTTGGATCAAGTGGCAACTTGCCCAATTCCTAGCCCTCCAGAATGGCCAGCTTTGCTGCAAATGCCCGGTCCAGCATTCCGTGCTGTGAGAACTGATTTAATTCCATTTACAGACTTGCCCGATGATTCATGCAAGAGGACAGGTTCCTGTCCAGCAACTATACTTGTAACTGGGGGCAATCGATCTCTCGGACAAAGTATGTCCATCTCTCTCCCCTATTATTTATAAGCTTCATTTGTTTGAAAAAACTAAACCTTTGAATTTTTGATAGGCTTGGCTGGGAATTTATTTACCAGTGGTTTCACTTTAAATTCCAGTGACGTTTTGAACACCTTAGCTAACGTCATCCCCGTAAGTTTGATTTTCTCTTTCCTCTTTCATGGTAAGATAAACCAGCACTTATGTAGGTTGCTATTAATCTGTGCTTTGGGAATCTTTCAGGGTTCAGACACATACACGCAGTTCACTAATTTTCTTGAACCAGCTTTTCTCTCGGATCGTCCTATGTATATTGTACAACTTTGGTGTCCACCAAATTCAACATTGTCTGTCCCCATACAAGTAGCAACTACTACAAGGCAACAAGGTTGGTATTTCTGACAAATGCATGGATTATTCCAAGCAATAGCTCTGTTTAATTTATTCCTTTCGTTTTCAAATACTATATTGTGTATTTGTGAAAAATGAGTACAAGGATATAACTTTTTAACTCCTCTTGATGAAATGTATCAGTTGGCTCCTCTCATCTCTTTCAAGTCACTTTAACAATAGTTTTTTTTATCTAGCTACAAGATCTGAATTTATGTACTTATCACATTTGTTGTGGTACCCATGTCCGACATAGACACTCCGACACAATCCAATGGATACTCCATGTTTCGATTGTCAACTTTTTCACACGTCTTTCAAAGATTCCACTTCTTTATAGATGTCATGAGTATAGTCTGTGGACAAGCGCGTATGTAGCAATATTGATCTTCAAGCACAGAATGATCAATGATATAAAGTTCATAGTTGGAAAAACAAACATGTCCACTTATCGGTGGTTTTTTAAGTCAACACGTCCAAAACCTCATTTCCATGTTGGACATCAACAGATGCACCAAGAAATCATAAGCTGCATATGCACCACGTGCAAAGCTCTTTTGTTGCTACACTGTCACTATAATCTAGATGAAGAATGCCTCAGCATGTTCTCTCTCTCTCTCTCTCTGTCTTCTACCCTCTCATTTACTCATATTTACTAATACGTGTTCAATTGTATGGGAACTTTGAACTAGAGGTGAGATGTGTACAAGGTACGAATCTATGGCGCAATAGTTCTTCAGCAGTCAATGACGAACTGTTCAAGGGCTACCGCCAAGGAAATACAGAGAGGAAGATTAATGAAATCCTTGCAGGTTGGTATAGTTTAAATTTTGTCTTCCCTATTTTTGATGTGAAGGAATTCTTCCTTACCCTTATCATAACTACCTATTTAAGTGAGAACCTGTATACTTATGTTTTCCTTGCAGCATATGATTTCTTAAACACAAATGAGAATAATTTCAATGTCAATATCTGGTATAACTCAACCTACCAGAATGGCACTGGAAGGGGTTCAACGGCATTGGTGCGAGTGCCACGCTCTATAAACATGGTATATCCTGAAGTTGTCTTTTTGACTTATTATTTCTGCACTATGTGATTATGTTACTCCAGTTTCATCAGTTTTGGTTGTTTCGGTGAAATGATGAACTTGGTATCCTACCATATGGGGAATTTAATAGTGGTCATGTGGGTCTCATTCTAGAAATCAGTTTCAGTTTGGCTGTGGTTTACCACCACCACCACTTGTCATAGATAACCAAAGCCTGGGCCGTTAGAGGAGATACATAAGTGATATCTCATGGGAGGGGCCAATGAATTTCTTAACACTAGTGACACACATGCTCTTAACACACAAGGCATACTCATGCCTAACACATGACATTGCATACATGTGTCCAGCAGAATATGATTCTCCCTTATGGCAATGCAGTGAGTTTTCACCTGGTAATTATTAGGGGCACCATGCTGTGTCATTGATAAGACTAAGGGCATGGATTAGGTGGTGTAGCTGCTTACGTGCACCACAACAAAAGCAAGTCTTCATGAGAAATGTATGTGAGGTGGAAACAACCACTGATTAGCGTTCGGGCATGGTTTGGTTACCCTATGGGGATGTTGTTGTAGGCTTCGGGCATGAAATAACTAAATAAATAAATAAATAAATAATATTTTATATCTTTATACTCCGAAACATAATTTTTAAGAGACTCCAATCCACAGCGTTCCACTTTGAAACCACATCAAAAAAACCTTACTATAAAAGCTCAAGTGTTAGAGGAGGCGTCACTTTTATACATAAAAGGCGGGATCAACATAGTTTTAGAACACAACATGGAACATAGGTCCCAACACACAACACAGCTTATACATACCCAACAGAGAACTTGGCATATGTGCCAAGAAATTTTCTTAAGTGATCTTCCTGTCGAAAAGCTAAATGTGCTAGTTTATTTTGTTTTATTTTATGTAATTCTTCTTTCATATCCTTCTCTTTAAGATTCATGCTATTAGGCATTTTATTGATTCCTTTCTAGCCTATGATTAATGCCTTTCAGAGGAATGACTGTTCTAATTATTTTTCTGTACAGGTATCAAATGCTTATCTCCAGTTTCTAAGAGGCGATTCTGTAAAGATCCTGTTAGAATTTGTAGAAGAAATGCCCAAGGCTGGAACAAAACTTAGGCTGGATTTCTCTTCTCTTCTTGGAGGCCTCTTCTTCACGTGGGTTGTTTTGCAACTATTTCCTGTGAGTATTGGACATGATGACTCTCTATATGTGTATACATATTCATATTTCTTTTTCATTAATTAATGGCCATAATAGTATGTGCACATTGTTGTGGAATCCATATATAATATGCGTATATCTCTTTTATCGTCTTACTCCTTCCGTCTACACTCTGAATTTGGAGCATAAGAGGGCTGGCTTCACTAGTTTTTGAAGGAAAAGTACCTATTGGCTAGTAGATGAATGCAAGTATATATAAAATAAAAAACAGATAAAATAAACATCATGGATCAACGCATGCAAAATGGATATTCTTGGGATTGAAACACTTGCTAAGATAGAAAATCCCTTCAGGAACTTAAACATAATGGAATCAAAATCAAAGGCTGCAAGAAGATCAAAACCAAAAGCTCAGTAATCAAATTACACATGGAAAACCTTATATCAAGCACCAAGGAGATTACAAGATCTTACAAAAGAATCTATTGTGAAAATCCGGCCCTAACTCATATTTTTTGATTCTCTCTAAATCCGTTATCACTTCGTTGTGTTTAACTATATTTCTTCCCATAATTATAGATGATAGAGTAATGAACAAGGAAACATAATGAGAAACAAAGACCAACTCAAAATCTTGTCAATTTTCATTCAGTTCCAACCTACTTAACCAAAACACTTCATTAACCAAAAAAAAATCCATGTCCACCCATTTTGGTCACTTTTACACGTGAACACTCCATGCTTAGTCTGTCAACATTTTCACACATCTTTTGAAGATTCCAAATATGTGTTATGTTGTGAATAAATGATGGTAAGATAGTAATAAGTAAATAGCTATATAATGACAACGACAAGGCTACAAGTATCAAAAGCGTCTACTTATAACACCCAGTATGCGGACATGCGTGAAACAATATTATTTACTTTTTCGGAAACAAGTCTTATATTTTTATTTATATTCATTCATTTGTAGATCAATATTCGTAAATATAAACTAAGCTTGTAACTATTATAGAGAATTAAATTTTTTGAAATATATATGAAAAAGTTGTTGATCTAAGCATGGGTTGTTCGATGGAGTATCCAAAGAGTGTCTAGGTGTTGGAGTGTCCAATACACAATTTTTTTTTTGAAAGTGTCGTTGTCACATAGGTAATAGCAACATTGATCTACAAGTAAACATTATGACTATCATGAAGTGTATAATTGAACAAAAGTAATGTTTGATTGTGCAAGCATGTTTCAATCTTGGTAGAACATGAAGCCCATCATCCTTAGACTTGCCAACTGGCACCACTTCATATTAACTTCTTTAGAGACCTTGATGTTGCTCTTGTTGGGGCACACATAGCTAAGCCCAGCTCAGTCTCTCTCCAACTTAAATACCTGGTGGAGACTCGGGCGTGCTGAGAGTCGGGTGCAGGATTTTAATTGGCCTCTTAAGCCCCAAGGTCTTGTTGCTAGAGTGATACACACTCCTCTATATTAGTTGTCTCAGGCCACACCTCCTAATCTTCTATCCCATGCGAGGCTTTTGCCTAGGCTTGAATTGAGCCAAAACTTCCCAACCCTCCACTTTTAGTTGACTTAAACTTAAACAAATTGCATTAGACACCATTTAGTTACTCACTTTCATGTACAAATTCCTGCTAAGAACCTTTCATTACCACAGTTGAGTTTCAGTTGTTCAACTGTTCAGATTATCTATGGCCTGAATCTTATAGGAAAATGTTAAGATGTCAACACATTTCAGACACCATGAAGGAACATCTCTACGCCTTGAGCATGGCACATAATCACATATACACGTTGTGGGGCTTTGTTATAAATCACCCATCGCAACATTTGCCACATTGAGATTGTAAGACCAATTAAGCACAAATTGGTCCCAATGGGGATCAAAATTCTGACCTATGATACCATCAGTCCTCTGCCAGTTGAGCTGAAAAGGCCTTGGTGTTAGGAGACCTGTAGGTGTAGGGTTACATGGCCCCATGGCTAGGCACCTTTCCAACATGTCATCTTCCTCCCTCATTAGGTTCGAGGTGTCACAAGACTCACAACCCAACTGGTTAAAAAAAATGTGAACAAAACCAAACCTAATTAGTTCGTGGAAGAAAAATTTGCCGGAATTTGTATTTTTTTGTCTATTTAAATTTCTTTCCAAACTCTTTTTGGTTCCTTGTCCCTTGAGAAGTGTATATTACTTTTTAGATGTTTTGTTACTTCTGTCATTGTTTCCTAGTTGATTTAGGAAGTCATATTTATCAACCCAGTAACTAGGAAGCACAGACTCTTTGGAAAAGTTGATGCACGTGTCTGACACGTATCTGACAATGACACTCGCTTCACATGCCTCCGACACGCATTAGACGCATGGTTAACGTGATGGTAGGTGTGAACGTCAATGTAGTCAACTTCATACTTCTTCTTGCTCATTTCTATTTCAATTATATTTTTATTAGATTATTGTCTATGTTTTCTGTGTTATTAAATAAAAGGTATGATGTGTCTCCAAGTCTAATGATTTTGGAAATTTTCGAGTCGGCGAGTTGTGTCCGTATCCGACACGACACATGTGTCCGTATCCAACACGACACGCATGTCCATGCCCGTGCATCCTTGCCCAAAAATGACTTAGCCATTTAAGAATCCAGAATGGATATTTCTGAAATACTTTTGACAGCTTACTCAGTGTGCAAATCTGATCTGCATTTCATAGTTAAAATCATGTATCTGCTATTATGAAATTTACTTTCTTTTCATGTTTTGCATGTTTTATAGGTTATATTAACATCACTGGTTTATGAGAAGCAAAGAAATCTAAGAATCATGATGAAAATGCATGGGCTTGGGGATGGGCCATATTGGATGATTTCCTATGGTTATTTTCTTGTGCTATCTTCTGTCTACATGCTAAGTTTTGTGGTATTTGGTTCTGTTATAGGTAAGATGCGATTCACATATCTTCCTGATGTCAAATTTATTGGTATCACTTCAGTTCCAGATGTAATTCATAATCTTTGCACGCAGGTTTAAAATTCTTCACAATGAATGATTATAGCATACAATTCGTGTTCTTTTTTATCTACATAAATCTACAGATTGCGGTTGCTTTTCTATTGGCAACATTTTTTTCAAATGTGAAGACTGCAACAGGTAAGCCACCCACTCAGTGATTTTGTTATCATAAATGTAAAAGTTACCTAATTGAGTTATATTTTTATACAACCTAATGATTGAGTTTTATGATGGCAGTGATTGGGCAAGTATGCGTGTTTGGATCAGGGCTTTTGGGAGCCTATTTGGTGCAACCATTTGTAGAAGATACATCCTTTCCAAGTGAGTACATAAAGTTATTTAAAAAAATTGCAATGGAGATCTTAATCATGTTTACAGGTCATTGATATTCTTTATCATTAGATTCAATATAAGAGTACATAGAAGTTGAGTGTAAGGATGGCTTTCCTATATCCTTCGACAGGGTCGTGTGTGCAAGGCAGTATGAGACCACTGATATTTCAACTGGATTAAACTATCAGATTAATCTGTCAGCATTTCTCTTCAATGTTTATCTTATGTTTTTTTGATCATCTAAAAATTATAAAAGATTGAAGTGGCTTGTTTGTTTCCTACATGCTAGACTTCCCACATGATATGTGCTAGTGGTGGTAGACATTTTCTTAAAATAAGTAGCCTATTTCTTGTTTGAAAATTCTTACACGAACTATATATAACTTAGGCATCATTGTTTTGGCTTCTCAGTATTATTAGAAGTCTGAACTTTTAGAAATATGCCCCATTTTTTCAAGAAATTCAGATCTCTAAATAGACTAAGAGACAAAACAAACATCCTCATAGATATTCTTTCATGTTGTACATATTGTTTGATTGTAATCTTACTACGTTTTGTACTATGGGATATTTTCTTTTATAGGAGGCTGGATTATTGTTATGGAGCTTTATCCAGGCTTTTCTTTGTTTCGTGGTCTGTATGAGTTTTCACAATATTCCTTCACAGCAAGTCTTATGGGGACTGATGGAATGCGGTGGAAAGACTTAAGTGACGGAACAAATGGGATGAGAGAAGTCTTGATTATCATGTTCGTGGAATGGTTACTAGTACTAACTGTGGCATTTTACTTGGATCAAGTTGTATCATTAGGAAGTGGTGTTAGAAGACACCCTTTATTTTTCTTGAAAAGTGCACAGAAGAAGCGTTCACCTTCTTTTCAGAGAAAATCAAGTCTGCAAAGACAAGAATCTAAAGTTTTTGTCCAAATGGAGAAACCTGATGTCTCCCAAGAGGTAATGCTGTTTTATACTGAAATCTTGTTTTTTTATTTTTATTTTTACGTTTACTTATTTGAACATAATGGTAGTCCTTTTACTTGTGTTCATAGACAGAGACCTAGACAATTATTTTATTGCATCAAAGGACTTACCTTTTCTGGCTTTGTTTTTTAATTTTTATTTTATCAGCGAAAAAATGTATTTTAGCCCAATCTCTATAATAATTATGGAAAGAGAATGTTCAGTGGAAAAAGAACACTGGACACCCTCCACAACAGTATACAAGGTATGAGTATTGAGTATTCATTACTTAGATTATACCATCTAAAGTTGTAGCCAACAAACTGAATTTCTCCCAGTTACATCCCTAAAGCCATAGACTAACCTTACATCTATCCATAAGTTATCAATAGATTTAGGAAAACATCCCTAAACATCATTTTGTTTCTTTCCCTCCAGATTTTCCAAACAATTGCATGAAAACAATCTATCTCAAGTCCATCTACCTAAAGCTGAGTAGTTAGGGGAAAAACTGTTGGCAGCAACACGTTTCCACCCAAGATATGAAAGAATTTTTAAGGGTGGAAGTGATATGGAATTCAGACTGCGCTGTGCAATGCCAATCAGTGGGCAAGACGTCAGTATGTGGTCATAGACTCCTTAGTTACACATTTGGAAGGATTGGGCCTCTCCTGATAATGTTGCCAACTGTGAGAAATCCTCCACGAAGAATTGTCCAGACTAGAAAATTAACTCTACTCCTTGATCCAAATCATAGTATGTAACTTACATATTCTGAGTTCAATAAGAGAGAGAGAGTAGCTATAGGAGCAAGGTTCAGATATCCTTCTTTCACAGAGTAGTCTTCATTTTTATCAAACCATACCCGTGTGTCTTGTTCTTCATCCAGCTGGACTTGGTCAGTGATAGCCAAATGGTCATCTGCTGAACTTCCCAATCATTCAAGTTCCAAGTTGAAAATTCCGGCCTTGAGCATTCATGTCCTGAAAGTCACTAATGGTACCCCTTTGGTTATTGGTGACATTGTAGATAGCAAGGAAGGAGTTCTTCAAAGCCTCTCTTTTCTAGCTATACTTAATTCATTAATTCATATCATTGAGTATTGAGAAGGATGTCTAGATAGACAAGTCGAATAATCTACAAGTTCTTATTGATGTTACTTGTAAGGAATTATTGAGTGGAAATTTTTTAGTAGCTGCTAACTCTGCAGGACATCATAGGTGTCACCTTGCCATTGTTATTTGTTTTGTTACCAAATAGGTGTCTTAGATGCTCTTTTCTGCAAATGGTTATTAGATGTTCTTCCTCCATGGTTCCAAACACATACATATCTTGTTCTTCCATCACACAAAGCCAAATGAATTTCATGTTGATTTTTTTTTCTTTTCTGTTTTCAGAGGGAAAAAGTGGAGCAGATATTGCTAGAATCTAATACAAATCATGCTATCGTCTGTGATAACCTGAAAAAGGTGTATCCTGGGAGGGATGGGAACCCTGAAAAGTTTGCCGTGAGAGGATTGTCTCTTGCTTTGCCTCAAGGAGAATGCTTTGGTATGCTTGGGCCTAACGGTGCTGGTAAAACCTCTTTCATCAGTATGGTAAGTTTTCCTGCTTGATCTTTTTCTATTTTGTTCTTGAGCATTATTAAGTGCTTCTATATTCTATTGTTTGTGATGTGATTACCTGTCAAAGTTAAATTAGATACTATTCAAATCAGTGATTCTCTAGTAGGTCTTGTAAGTAACATGTCCTCGATGGAGATCACCACTTTTTTGGTTCTTGATAACTTTTATTCTCACAAATAAAGTAAACAGAGCCACATGCTTTAACAAACCTGATGATTATTTACATTTTCTGTTTAAAGATGACTGGGCTCACAATGCCAACGTCTGGGACGGGATATGTTCAGGGATTAGACATTCGAACTGATATGGACAGAGTCTATACCAGCATGGGTGTTTGTCCACAGCAGGAGTGAGCAACATTTTTTTTCTTCTTTTTCTTCCACTTACTGTAGAAATTAGATTTATCTTGATGGGTTAAAAAGATAGAAGTTCGGATATAGGTTTATTTTGTCATCTCTCGGGACCTTTCATGATGTTTCTTGTTCTTATTAACCTATGGATAGCCTGCTTTGGGAAACATTAACGGGTCGGGAGCACCTCCTATTTTATGGAAGACTGAAGAATCTCAAAGATGCTGCTTTGACGCAAGTAAGCAAATACACCCTTTATTTATTTTGTTTTAATGCCTACCTTTTGGCCTTACTAATGCTGGAAAACTTCTGGTAAATCAAAACTACCAGGGTTTAAAAATCTGAACAGCCTGTTTTGAGTAACCATTCAAAGTTGGTTTACTTCTGGAACACATAGTACAAATAAGTACATGCGCGTCATGAGATCATAATTCTCCGTACTAGAACACATTAAAATGGTAGGAACAAGTTAGTTCACCTCATGGGAAAAAGTTATTTTCTCAAACTATATTTCATTCCGAATTGATATGTTTTCTTTGAAACATATCGCATGCTTAAATTGCAGATTTTGTTAATATGTTACCATTTCATTCTCTAGTTCAGTGACCAACATCTGAAAAGAAAACATATCGCATGCGTAGATTGCAGATTTTGTTAATATGTTAACATTTCATTCTCTAGTTCAGTGACCAACATCTGAATTTTCAATTTTCATGTTTATTGTGTTACTGCAGGCAGTAGAAGAGTCTCTGAAGAGTGTAAACCTATTTCATGGAGGTGTTGGTGACAAACGGGCAGGGAAATACAGTGGTGGTATGAAGAGGAGGCTGAGTGTTGCCATTTCACTGATAGGAGATCCTAAAGTATGTTTTAATTTCTACTCTATCGGACTTTCTTGCTAAGCCATCTTGCTTTAAGATTTCCATCTCCTGTGTTTGTTACTAATTAATTTGATAAAATGAAGCACTGTACCTCATTTAACACTACCACTGGTTTATTTCATTAAAATTTGCAAGGTTGTCTACATGGATGAACCAAGTACCGGATTAGATCCAGCTTCAAGAAACAATTTGTGGACTGTTGTGAAACGTGCAAAACAAGGCCGAGCAATTATCCTCACCAGTAATAAACTCACCAATTTCTTTGTTGACGTTATCTGCAGTATCAAGTACTCATCTATTTATAGCTCTGCATTTGTTCCATAATGCTTCAGTGCTAAAGGCATGCTAATGTTTCAGCACATTCAATGGAAGAGGCTGAGGTACTTTGTGATCGATTGGGGATCTTTGTTGATGGAAGTTTTAAATGCATTGGAAATCCAAAAGAGGTAAATCACTCTGCGTTTCTGTGGATGGTTTTTCCCGAAGCATTTTTATCACATTGAATTTTCCAGGCAAAAGAATGGATATAATGTAATGTCAACCTACATTATGGATGCTTACGTTGACTTTTTTTAATTACAGTTGAAGGGTAGATATGGAGGATCTTATGTATTTACAATGACAACATCCTTGATCTTATGGATGCTTACGTTGACTTTTTTTAATTACAGTTGAAGGGTAGATATGGAGGATCTTATGTATTTACAATGACAACATCCTCGAGTCAAGAGGAGGAGGTGGAGAGGTTGGTACGTCAGCTTTCTCCGGGTGCAAACAAAATCTACCACATCTCAGGAACTCAAAAGTTTGAACTGCCCAAGCAGGATGTCAGAATTGCAGATGTTTTCCAAGCAGTGGAGAAGGCAAAGAGCAAGTTTACAATATACGCTTGGGGTCTGGCTGATACCACATTGGAGGATGTTTTTATCAAGGTTGCTCGAGGGGCCCAAACATTCGACACACTCTCCTGACTGTATATATGGTTAACCTACTTATTGTTTTATTCTTAGTAGTTCATTGTAACTTATAGTATTTTTGTAGCATAGGTTTTGTAAACAATTGAGCATCAGATCCTTTACATGTATTCTAATGAAATATGTACTCCTTTTTCTATAGGTTTTAATATCATTCATAGTTTTAGTTATTTATTTATTTACTCTCTTCTGGTTATATATATATATTAAGAATATCGGTTACAGTACCGATGTCCTGTCGTAGTGGCTAGTTTGGGAGCTTCATAATTGAGCTTTCTAAAATTTACAGAATCAAAGGGGATGTATAGTAAGTAGTCGTCGTATGCTGCTGATGAGGGGATGCCATACCCAGTCCATGGCCACAAAAGGGTGTTGCAAATCATCATGCAAAATGGAAATAAGATATTCGGAATCTCCCAGCAAAAAACATGTTCTCCACTGCCGTGCTTGGATGAGAAGTAGAGCTGCCTCAGCTGCATGACATTCAACCATCGTAAAGCCAGTTACCTTTCCTTCAATAGGGCTTGCCACCTGAGCAAGGAGCTCGCCTTGGAGATTGACCGCAGAAACACCAATTGCGCTTTGTTGAGATGAGGCAAATAAGCTAGCATCATAAGTAACAACAATTGTATCGGATCCTAGTGGTATGGAATGGGTTTGGGCTGAAGGGATCTAGAATTTAAAGGGTGATTTTTGGGTGTTTGGATTTGAACATGAAGAAGTTTTATCCTGGTTGTGGCTAACTCAGTCGAGTCGGCCCGACTTGGAGGGTGTAATAAGTGTTGTGTGGTTTGATCAAGAATCGATAACTGCTGTAACAAGGAAATGGTGAATGGAATCCATTTTGTCAATATCTTGACTTGTCGAAAGACACTGATGACTTGGGGAGTTGATGTTCGTGGGAAACCATTGGTGTTTCCATGTTTTCCAAGTACGGTGAAAAGAAGATAGGAACTGCTGAGGGAAAAATTTGGTGTTGTTGAAAACCCAATTGTCTTGAGTAGAGATTTTCCACAGTTGGTGAATGACCGGGTAGAGGAAGAAAAAATGAGTAGTATCCTCTATGTGGTTATTACAGAAAATACAATAATCTTCGATTGGAGTGTGAAGCCTCTGCAAATTGGTCATTGTAGGAAGGGCATTTTGACTAATGTTTCAAAAGAGGAAAAGGACGCAGGGAGGCGCTTTAATTCTCCACAATTCTCTGAGAATTTTGATATTTAACATGTTCGCGGTAGAAGAAGAGGTGGAACAGTCAAATTGTTCAGTTGTGAATGCCTTGGTTACATTTTTGACTGAAAATATTCCTTTTTGTATCTGGTAGCCAGATGAGCTTATCAAGACTTTCAGAGGGTCTAATCAGAATGTCCTAAATGTCTTTAGCAACTAGGGGAAGGAAAAAAGAGTTGATGAGAATAGAGTCCCACTGATGGTGATGATTAGAGGAGGTGGTCCAAAGATCAGAGATCTTGGCAGACATGCTTTGGTCCTGGAAGTTAGGGTTGCAAACAATTAGCACCAATCCAGGTTTGACCCAACAATCTTTCCATAGGTCAATAGTATCACTAGACAACACTTTGCCAAATGAAATGTCATTTCATTTTGGCCAGCGCTGAGAGATTGTCTCTCCAAGAGAAGGAGGCAATTGAATGGGATTTGGAGATTTAAGAGATGCTCTTGGTATGAAAGTACAAAGCTTTGAGTTGTTGGACTCACGCATTAGCGGGAGAAGAGAGCGCTTGCCATATACTCTTAGCTATCAGAGCCAAATTTTTGTTTTTGGTTGGAGGAATGTTAAGACCACCTAGGTGATGAGGCTTTGAGATGCGATCCTAGGTGCATAGATGTTTTTCTTTACTGTATGTTGTCCCATTCCACAAAAAATTACTGGCAATGTTATCAATTTTAGTGGAAATAGAAATAGGGAGAATTAAAGTTTTCATGTTGTAAATTGGGATAGAGTTAAGGACCGCTAATGATAATATCAAACTGTCCTCTAATCAGCACCATACACGTGTCATGATAATATCGTCAACAAAACAAAGCAGGCCCAATTGCATGTTCAATCCAGCGAGGCCCAAACAACATTAAGCCCACTATTCGCATATTCCAGAACGTTGGACCCGAATTGCAAATAACCATTAAGCCCACACGTCATGCGGTCAAGCCAATACTTGTGAGCCCTGATAAGGCAAGTATTTGGGGGATCAACCTAAGACAGGCAGACCAGCAGTACATCGATTCAGACTAGGAAAAAAAACTAGAGTATAAGTCGGGCAAGAAAACTTCCTTGCATGGACAACACTCAGAAAGGGAAACCTCCCCCGCAAATCTAGGAGCACAAGTCGTGTAGGGAAACTATCCTACATGGACAATTCCCAAATAGGAAAAGATCTCCAACAAAATTTCTTTCCCTAAACTACGCTACCAAAGGCCTAGCCGAACAAGGACTCCTACATTGTAAAAAGGAGATAAGGTTAATGAACTTAAGGTACACTACAAAAAATCAATTTACAACTTTAAGCCTTTCCAAAGCCTTATCTAACTTAAGCATCAGAGTCCCATCGACCGCTATACGGTGGTCCTTGGCTCACATGTGCTACCTTGTGCAGGTCTAGGTAAGTAGCAAGGAAGGAGAGCATGAATCAATTACATCAGTTTGGCGCCGTCTGTGGGGAACGACATTGTTCCTCAGAAAAGCAGTAGCACCATCCTTCATAGAGAACCAAAAAGATGGTGATGACAAGGTCTCGCAACAATGGAGATTCTGCAGAACCCTTGAACACTCAAACTAGTAGAATGCTGCCTATTTCGGCTCCACCACTGCCATGGGAGGAACCTTCTCAGACCCCTGTGTAGCTGGCAACCACGACCGACCCCAGGATGGACCTACTGTCAACCCAGATGCAGCAAATCGCAGAAGCGTTGAAGGCACTCATACAATGGAATCCTTCACCTGCAGAAGGAGACCACAAGCAGCGAAGAGCTCAGTCCTTAGTGAGCTCTAAAGAGCATGTTCAGAAGAGCCGCGTTGCCCCAAAAACTTCTCAGTGGACTAGAGGTGGAAGAGTAGTCAATAGAGACCCAGCGTCCAGAGCCGACAAACACGTCTCTCACAACCCCATCCATAACGGAGCCACGAATCCATACATGTTGTTTAATCTCATGGTCCCTCCGTCCATGGATCATATCATGGATGAACCACTGCCAAAGAAATACACCCCACCGAAGCTAGAGTTTTACAACGGGACATGAGACCCGTCCGATCACTTGCGCCACTTCCAACACATTATGGTACTCATGGAAGGGTCTGATGCGATAATGCGTAGATCATTCCCTGCTAGCTTGAAGACGTCAGCACTGACATTGGTCCACAGACTCTTTCCGAAATCTATTGATTCATTCGGACGTTGGCAATGGCATTCCTCACACGCTTCGTGGGCAGTCAACGACTCAGAAAGGGCCCGCATTATCTACTGACCCTGATGCAAAAACAAAACGAAACATTGAGGGAGTACGTCACTCGTTACAACGATGAGTTGACCCTCATCGACATCTGCAGTGATGACACCGCCGTCACAACTTTCACTTTGGGTCTGAGAAGGGGAAAGTTCTACAACTTCCTTACCCTGAACCCCCAACCAATATGATGGACTTGCTCAGGGATGCCCAGAGATATATCACTCTGGACGGGATGGTGGCCGCCAAGAAAGAAGCAGAATCATAAAAGAAACCATCTGTCCCAGAGATAAGAAATAAGGGAAGAAAAAAGAGGGCGACGACGGGAACAAGAGGAAGCGCATTGACAACAACAAATCAGTTACTCTTCTCAACATCAGTTTGTCCGACATCCTTGATTCCATCAAGGATTGGGAAGAGCTAAAATGGCCGCCTAAGCAGCGAGGAGACCCCGCTTGGCACGACAACAACAAATACGATGCCTACCACAAGGAAGACATACACGATACTGAGGATTGCAGAAACCTCAGAGGAGAAGTCGAGTACTTGATCAGGAAAGACAAGCTCAAGGAGTTCCTAGGCTCGGACATGAGGCAGGGTCGAGCAAAGAAAAAAATAGACGCTGTAAAAGAAATTGAAAAAGAAGCTCCTGGCGTCATTTATGTCCTCCACGGGGTCGATCCCGAAGGGTAGCAATCTAATAGGTCTCGCAAAAGGACACTGACCGAGATGCCGACACCATCTCAGTATGAGGACCGTTAAGTGCAACATGCACGAGTTCACAGCTCAGTCCCATTACCGACGTTTACAAAAAGGGATCTCCAGGGGGTACATTCTCCTCACAATGAGGCACTAGTCATCTCCGTCGTCATCATTAAGTGGGAGGTAAATATGGCCTTAGTGGACACAAGAAGCTAACTGAATGTGTTGTTCCTCAGTGGATTTCGCAACATGCAACTATAAGAGAAAAACTTAACCCCCGCCACCCACCCCATGGTTGGATTCAGTGGAGAGAAGTGCTTCCCCATCGGGAAGATCAACCTAATGGTGGTGGCGAGAGAGCCATAATTACGAAAGTACCATGTCCAAGAGTTCATGGTAGTTGACACTCCGTCTACTTACAACATTATTCTGGGAAGGCCGTGGCTTCATCATATGGAGGCAGTGGTTTCCATTTTGCACCAATACATAAAATACACAACCAATCAGGCCCAAGGAACTATCCGAGGAGATCAACCTGCAGTAGGAGGCTGCCATTATGCAGCCCTGAAGCAGCTGAATTGTTGCCAAATACAGCTAGGGCCCACAGAACCAACATGTCAGGCACCAGGCCTAGACAAAAGAAAAAAACCACTATCTAAGGGCAGAGGAGCCCCAATAACCAAAGTGCAATAATGTGGAGAGCCAGAAGTCAGAGCTGGAAGCACAATCTAGACAAATAACGAGCTAAGTAATGATACTTCAACAAATGAGCACCTATTCCAAGAGTTGTTAGTCAGCAAGGAACTGCTCGCCAGCACGAAGTTCACTATTTAGTAACTTTGCTAGTTTTGGCAAAATAAAACACTTCGCTAGAGAGACTATGCAATCCGAACCAGGACCATATGAGCCTCCTTTAGGGCCGGATTAGTTTAGTCCCGATCGGAGTTAAATTATCTTGTTGCTTTGATTTCGTTTTTTGTATTCTGTTTTTCATTTCAGTTCGAAAAATTGTTCATACAAGACAAACTCCAGAAATAAAACAAATTTTATTGGTTCGAATGAGAGTTATTACAAAGCTTGCCGACCAACTAGTACATCAGTTCATAGTATCTAGGTCCGATGCAAGTATCTATCCGCTGAAACAAGGGTAGAGGTTCTTATATGCTAATCCGCTTCTAGAAGAAAAGGTGGTGAAAGTAAAGTGTCCACAACAGAAGATAAAAAAGCGCACTTAATTCATTGCCCCGTCAAATCACTTTACAAGGACGATTTGAAAGTAGCAAGAAAAGTACTTGAAAAAGGTCGCGAGTACTTCCTCGATTCTTTGCTCCGCCAATCTGTCTCGTGAAGAAAAACAAAAGGAAGCCACAAAAAGCTGATGAAAACGTCCCTGAACGGCAGATCATCGAGGTTTCACAGTGCTGCCAAATGAGGACGCCTCTCAAATGTGTAATGCCTGGGGTGACACAAAGATACCACCCTAGGAATGAGTGTCACGACCTCCAACGCTCCCATCAACCATAAACTAGCTGCGAGGATCATCCCCCGACAACAGTAATGGCTGAAAGAGTGCTTGAGCACCAGAGGATGGAAGAAAAAATTGACCTCCGAGGGGAAGTCCGTAACTCTTCTTTGCAATGTAAGAAGATATTACAATATCTCATGAGATCAATCAGGTGCTCACCCAAATCAGGCGGCACCGCATACTATCATGTCTTATCAAGGCTCATCGGCGCAAATGTCAGAACATTTGAAGACTCCAACGAAGGAGATATTCCTTCAGCCTTTGGAAAACCCAAAGCAAATTCTCTAGTAAGATGCATTTGATTAACATGCTCTACTATTCTCATTTGCAGTGCTTGAACACATAATGGCCAGCCTATATATAGGTGCTATGGTTTACGAAACAGTGTCAGCCAACAGTTACTTCAGCATTAAATGTCGTACGGGAAATCGGGAAAACAACGGTTCCAACAGCAACTGCACAAGTCCACATCTTTCGAATTAATGACCCTGCAAGCAACCCCATTAACTTGGCGGAGTAATCGATACTGAATCGTCTCGGAGTATGCATCGTATCCCTGGCATGCTAATCCACAAATATTTTTTCTAATTGGGCCCACTACTAATGGGCCCAAGCTTACGCCCTGCCAGATCCGGCCCAGCACATGCAAAGGAACAAACAACAAAGGCCTTGAGTGCCCATGGAATATGGAGCGCGCCTACAGAGTATTATCATTAAATCCAAGGCATCAACTCTATTATTATTCTGCTACTAATTCTTAAAGTCGGTCAATCTATTATTAGTCCGATCAATTGATCCGACTCTGGAATCAGACCGCCAGGCAAACTAAGTAAGTCAGGACACCCAAGTCAGACTTACACGCCCAAAATCTTATTTTGACCAAAATTTAGTCAACTACGACTGATTACAATCGCTTCTGGTCCGCTCTAACACCTAGCCCGCTAAAGCAAACGATGATGGGTTAGAAAGTGGGAGCTTAGTCAACGTTTGTAATACCTGACCACGATGACTTGCCAGGGACCATTGTCCAACTGTAGAAAATGGTCGCCGAACCTAAACAAAAGTTAGTCGGTTCAACCTATGACGATAACTTCTAGTATGCTCTAACACCCAGTCGGTTAAACTAAACGGGTGTCAGCAGTTTAGAGAATGACATCTTAGTCGGCGCTTTGATGCCTGATTGAGATGAATTGCTAGGGATCATTGTCCAAACATGGGCAATAGTGACCAAACCCGACCAAAGCTTAGTTGCTGACAACTGACGATGATGGCTTCTGGTCTGCTCGAAGCCTAGTCCGCAAATAATGGATTTCAACGACCTAGAAAGTGGGAGTCTAGTCATTGCTCTTGACGTCTGATTAAGATGGCTTGCCAGGGGTCACTACTCTTATGCAGTTAGTGATCGCCGAACCCCGACCAAAGCTTTGTAACTCGCCGCTGATGACGATGGCTTTGGTTTGCTCGAAGCCTAGTTCGCTGAGCGCGAATTCTGATGGCCTAGAAAGTGGGAGCTTAGTCAGTGCTCATGTAGCCTGTGAAGACGGCTTGTCAGAGATCATTGGCTAACTACAGACAATGATTGCCGAACCTCGCCAAAGTTGAATCGGAACAACTGACGATGATAACTTTTGGCTAGCTCCAATTCCTAATCTATTACTAACGGATCAATATGGGTTGGAAAGTAGGAGTCTAGTCAGTGCCCTCGACGCCTGACCAAGATGGCTTGCCAAGGACCACCATGGTCGCTGAAACTCGATCCCGGTTTAGTCAGTCAAAACCGGCGATAACAATCCCGGTCCAATTAAGCTTATTCTACGAATAGCAAATAAAGATGAGCCAAAAATCTGGTCAGAGTTCTAGAAGCTCGACCCAGACGACTCACAAGGACTGTTGTCCAATCATCTACAATGGTGCACATGCTGGGACCACCATTGGACTAATTCGCATACAACAACAACAATAACTGTTGGTTCAACATACAGCCAAGCCACCAGACAAAGGGTGAATTACACTCGCCAATCTTTAAGAAGATTCTGACCAGAGTTGCACGAACTATCGCAGCACAAGGAGTCAAAACTCTCACAAAAACATCAATCATAAAGCTTCCTGGTCTAGCGGAGCCTCTCGTCTGACAATTAATGTCGAAATTAGACAAAGTAGATAAATGATAGCAAAAAAGCAAAGGTAAGAACGAACACGTACACAATACTATTCATTTGAAAGCCAAAAGGAAAATACAAGGTTCACCCTTCATCAGGAGGAGAATCAAATACAACATAACCCGACTTAGCAGAGGAAAAAACTGGAGATACATCTGTACGTGCTGCCTCTAGATCCTTCTTATCAGGATCACCTTTTTCTTCAAACGAATTGGAAGCCACTCCAAACTCTGCATATGTAATCTCTTTATAATATGAGAGATTCCAGTTGGGATGCTCTTCCTTCATCAGATGCAACAACTCCAGCCTTTCATGCATGACTCTGCTGAACTCAAACGTGCTTTAGGCCTTGAGAAGCCTCTCCTCACGCACCCTTGTTTCAACAAGCTTTTGCTCAAGCCGCTTTAGCTTGCTAGACAACAAGTCAGTCTTGGACTGCTCGGCACCCAACTTATCATTGATGATACTCAGCTCATTCTGTGTCAGAAGGAACTGCTCTTCAGCAATCTGTACACTCTTGGCATTAAATTCAGCATCGACCTCCAACTAGTGACATAGGACAATCCATTTGGATTCCTTCTCGACCATCTCTGTGTGCAAAACCTGCAGTTCAGTCTACACTCCAGCCACAGTCTCGCGGGCAAGCTGCAAGTCACGATGGGCGAGGTTCAATTCATTTTTGAACCGATCCCTCACGAACATACCCTCGCCAGGTCAGACTCAAACTTTTCCATGCGAACCTTTTGAGTTCCCAACCCAGTACACCAGGACTCCACTCCAGTATCTGAGTAAGCTCCAAGCTGCTTCCTCAACGAATCAATCTCGTAGAAAGCGTCAGAGTATGACTTTTGCAAGTTTGCAAAGAATCGCTCTATAGTATACACTCTCTCACGAGCGGCCTCAACTTCAGTTCTAGTTGCGGCCACTTGATTCAGGTATGATATCCCCAGCACGAGATGTTTCTGCCTTTTATCCATACGCTCTCCCAGTGTCTCTCCAACTTTCTCTGAATCACAGCTTACCAGCCAGTCATTCGACCTGCTGATATGCTTCCTCAAAGCATAAGAAATGTCAACCTCTTGATGCCACGCTTGGTTGTTCATCCTTACTACGTTTAGAACATACAGACTGATCCGCGCATTCGAATGAAGATCATTCGGGACCAGAATCACCCCAGCACCACCCTTGGCCGTCTTCATTGCATCAGGGCCCTCATCAACAACCTTCCCTTTACCGGCAACAACTGACTTTCTTTCATGCGCCGATCCAGAATCAGTTGGCGAGGAAGAGGGAAGCGAATTATTCCTTGGACCCATCGCCAGTTCAATATGGGGACAAGAACAAGATGAAGGACAAAATGGGCAATGCGAAGAAGACCCCTCAACGGGTTCATGATCCACAGAAAAGCGAAACTCAAAGTCCTTTATTGAAAAGGGGTGATCATGTAAAGCTTCCATGCCCCCTTGCAACAACATTTTATTCAGAAACTCTGTTTGCTTGGTGCTCAGTTTGGTTACATCCTCTACTCCCACCATTTGTCGATACTCCCTTTCCAAGTCAGAAAGGAAATAGGGGCCTTGGCCTAAGCATCACGCCCCTCGAAAACAACAGTCTCATCCGGCATGTGCCTAACACCATCACGTCCCTCGGACGAGGCCAAACACCCACAGACAGGTCTAGAAAAGGCATGAGACCTCTTCAGATGCACAGGAGAAGGAAACACCTAATCTATTTATGTCCTTCTTGAAGGGCTTGAAACCTTGATCTTGAAAGTTTCCTCTTTCTTGAAGCAGACACACCTTCGGGTTTTGGCTTATTTACTCGAAAAAGAGTAAGATCCACATGCCAATGAACCCACTGTCCATTGTGCTCGACATTAGAAGATGCAATGACATCCTCTATCGGTAGATAAGGCATGTCGCGAAACGCATCCAAAGTTACTTCATCCTCAGCAGATAGTGGCAAAACTCTCCCTACGAAATAACACAGGTCAATATAATATGCAGCTAACACAAGCAAGACCAGAAAAAAAGTCAAGCTTACTCAGTGGTCTGAATTCATGCTCGACCAGACGACCAGCAAGCTCAAATACGCAGAGTCCTCAGAAGCCAGAAAACAAAACTTCTGCCAAGATTTGAAATCATCAGGTAGGTTGCCAAAGCAGTCCAACGACATTAGTACACACACAGCGTGCTCATTTATCCAAGAGGTAGCAAGCGGTTTAAGCACCCTCGAAGATACTCGGACACTAGCGTCCCTAGCCCTAATCAAAATGACAATCACAATCCTATACCCATTCGACACCAGTTGAGTGGGTGCAATGCCGAGGTATGCAAGGAACTCCTAAATCTCCTTGATAACAGAAAAATGGACACCCAATTGAAGCTTACCTCAGTGATGACGGATAAACCCCTCATGAGGGGACAATGGCGTCAGATCGGTGCCGAGAGTGCAGAACACCAGATCATCAAGATTCTCGTATGTCTTACGAAAGACTTCCAGATCCGATTTAGAGAGCAACCTCACCTCAAAAAACTTGTGGCCCTTAGTGAACAGTTATTCAGAAAGTTGATTTCGGCCTGCCATGAAAGATAGTACAAGCTTTCAAATATGAAAGTCAAGCGAAGTCAAAAGCACAGAAGGCTATACGACAAAGCAAAATCTCTGAGATCGAAAGAGTAAAAGGCTACACTCCATAGGCAAGAGATCTATATAGAAAACTGAACTCCCGCATTTCCTTCTTTCAAGCTGGCGCACACCCAATTAATGAAACTCATCGCTCGAGGATACAACTCAGAATCAACCATCATGACTTCACAGTGGCTTCATGAAATGACCTAGTGGACCGATAAGACGACCCACTAACTCGGGGGGAGTAGCTGATGATACATCAAACTGTCATCTGATCAACACCGTACAATGTCATGATAATCTTGTCAACAGAACAAAGTAGGTTCGATTGCATGGTCAATCCAGCAAAGCCCGAACAAAATTAAGCCCACTATTGACAGATTTCAGAATGTTGGACCTGAATTGCAAAGAGCCACTAAACCCACAAGTCACACGGTCAAGCCCAATACTCGTAAGCCCCGATAAGGCAAGTATCTGGGGATCAACCCAAGACAGGCAGGTCAACAGTACATCAATTCTGACCAGGAAATAAATACTAGAGTATAAGTCAGGCAAAGAAACTTCCTTACATGGACAACACTCAGAAAGGGAAACCTTTCCTGCAAATTTAGGAGCACAAGCCAAACCTTTAGATGCCCTTAGGTTTGAGTACCTTAGGAAGTCTATCGAGGTTTGTTTTCCTCATTAAACCTTGATTATTTTCGTCTAGTCTATATTCTGAAGTTCGTGTAGGAAAACTATCCCACATGGACAACTTCCAAACAGGAAAGGATCTCCAACAAGATCTCTTTCCCTAAACTATGCCACCAAAGGCCTGGCCGAACAAGGACTCCTATACTATAAAAGAAGATATGGTTGATGAACTTAAGGTATGCTATAGAACACTAATTTACAACTTTAAGCCTCTCCAAAGCCTTATCTAACTTAAGGAGTGCCATCGGCCGCCACACAGTGGTCCTTGGGCGCTCATGTGTGCTACCTGTGCAGGTCTAGGTAAGCAGTGAGGAAGGAGAGAAGGAGAACACTCTAGATTTATAGCTAGAAAGTTTAGCATTGATCTTTTCTAAGAGGAATTGGAAGTCATTGGGTTTCTTTTTGGATAAGAGCAAAGGAGATCCAAGCTACTTGTCTCTAGGGTTATACAATTTGGAACCCAGGATCATGTTGATCATTTTAGCATATTCAGGGTGGACATTCGAGCTGTAATAAACAAAAGATTTATTAAAATTGACACCTTGCCCCGACGTAAAACAATACTCGTGAAAAATATCCATAACTAAGAGAGCTTCAGCCAGCGAGGCTTGACAAACGATTATGAGATCATCTGCATAGATCAAGTGGCCGATAGATGGGGACTGCCTTTTAATAACAATACCTTTGAGGGTTCTTTCAGATTCAACACGAGCGAGAAGACGGGAAAGGGCTTCAACAATAAGAATGAAAATGTAAGGGGAGAGGGGTTCTCCTTGCTGAATGCTTTTGGATGGTTGGGGAAAGGGGAGAACCATTGAGCATGACCTATAGAAAGGTAGTGGAAACGCATTTCTCGATCAATTTAATCCATTTGGAAGCGAAACCAAGCCTATAAAATATTTGGAGTAGGAAGGACCATTCCACTATCATAGGCTTTAGCTATGTCAATTTTTATCGCCGTCCAACCTTATTTATTTTTATGGAAGTGCTTCATTTGAAAAAATGTATCATGAGCAATGCTAACATTGCCAGCTATGGATTGACCTTTAAGGAAAACTCTTTGATTAGGGGAGATAATGTTATCTAAAAGGGGTTTCAGGCGATTTGCCAAGATTATTTTGATAACCTTATAAATAACATAATTGTCTGCCCTAATAATGACCGGAGTCAACAGAGACATAATCTTAGGATTGGGATTAGGGCTTGAAGAGCTGAAAATATTGGCAAAATAGTTATTAAGAATTTCCCCGACAGCAGCAGTGTTAGAATGCCAAACATTATCTTCATCCTTAAGGCGGATGATATGGCGGAGCAAAGGAGAGAGATGGAAGAATTCAATGTTCTTATCTCTGTCCCTGAGCCAGGATCAACCATACTTGTTCTTCTAAAAAACTTCCTCCTGGACAATTTTTTTTGAAAGTCTATCTTCCAACATAGAAATTGCCAAAGCATTGTCCCTTAAAGGGTGCTCATTTTGAAAGTTGTCCAGAGCCTTTTGAGTTTCTAGAATGGAGAGTTGAATGTTTTCAAAATCAACATTTTTCCATCGAGTAAGACAGTAACTCAGTTTTTTGGTTTTAAGATGGAAGTTATTGTCCGGACTGGTATGTCTTCTAAGAGCCCAAGAAGAAGTCACAAGTTACCTACAATGGGGGTCTTTAGTCCACATGTTAAAAATTTTAAACAGTTTGGGACCCCTATTCATATTCACAACTAGCTGAAGAGAAATTGCACTGTGTTTTGAAGTAGAGGTGTGAATTGTACATGCAGTAACAGAAGGAAAAAGGTGCATCCAATCAGTAAGTCACTAGTATGCGGTCAAGCTTAGCTTTGATACCATTTTTGTCTTTTCGTTTGTTGTTCCGGGTGAATTGGGAGCCATTAAACCGGAAGTCTAAAAGGGCATGGGTATTAGTGAAGGTTTGGAAGTGATTCAAGGAAGACATAGTAGGCCAGTTACCTCCCATTTTTTCCTTGGGTCTAAGAATAGCATTAAGATCCTCAATAAGAATACCCAGAAAAGATTGGTAGTGGTACATGGTAGACAATAGTATCCCAAACTATTTTCGAAGAGAGGGGTTGGGTTCACCATAGGCAAATAACCGACCAAGTAGATAAAGTACAGTATTCATCTAAAGTGCAATTAAAATAATATTTACAAAATGTAAAGGATGGTGAGATAAATACATTCTTTCCAAACTAGTGCAATGCCACCTGAAAGTCCATTAGCTGCAACTGAGACTCTGTGTCTGAAGCCGAGTCTCCGGTGTAAGCGATCCATGGAAGTAGAGGATGCTTTGGGACTGATGGGACAAGGTATTGGACTGATGAGACAAGGTATTTAGATTCCGAATTGGACTGATGGTACAAGGTATTTAGATTTCGGAACGCTTTAGCATACTTGATGCCCCGGGTGTTACAAGAGAGAATCGTGAATACTTGGGCGACCCTTTTGCGGCGGTTGCTAGAACCTGAACAACCTTAGAAGAGGTTGTGATCATAATGATGATAGGAGCTGATGTCTCTGAGAGACCAATAAGAGACGCTGCCATTGAAGTACTCACTACCACCACTGAAGTAGGAACTGATGCAACTGAATGGATGTTGGAGTTGGAATGAGATGTGATGTACAAAGTATAGGTGGGGTATGGAGAAATTTTTTTGTTAGAGTTGTTTGTGGACCCAATTGTTAAAACTGACGGCCAATCAATTCGATTGCAGTCATTTGTAACGGTGGTACTCTCCTACTTGCACTCCGTCAAAACGGCGATGCCAACTGCCATTAAAGTTGATGGCAAATTAACAATCATCAAAACTGAGCATGAAACTTTCAGATTTTTCACTAATATAGATGTCATAACGGCCATCAACACGTCCGTTAACTGGATGCTAGAAGCTGTCAATGACGAAATTCGGTGACTGTAAGTGCTCCTGTCAAAATGACATAACCAACTGCCGTTAAAATTGATGGCAAGTAAAACATTATAGCTGTCATGATTTCCATTGGTGTAGACATTATAACAGCCGTCAACCTGTTCGTTAAGTGAGTGATGGAAGCTAACATAACTGCCAGTAGTAGCAGATAGTAGGCAACTTTTCTATTCAATGCCGTTACTCTTTTCTGAATAGCAGCCAGAGAGAAGGTCAACGGGGGTGTGGTGTTGATGCTTTGATTGCTAACTGTCTCAGGTGGAAATAAGTCACCGAATTTTTGGTCGGTTGATCCAAAAGATCCAGACCAAGAGGATTTGAAATAAACAACTTTTAAGGTGGGTAACTCATTGATTCAAATTGTGAGTGAAGTCATTGAGCTTCGCCGACCTCGATGGATAATAAAGCAGTGAGATCCGGCCACGTACATGAGTAGTTAACTTCGACCACCTCGACGGTTACTGTGAGCCGCATAGTTGAACAGGGAAATCCAGTCGTCTCGACTGTCAGTGAGAGAGGGCGTTATGGGCTGGAACACTCTCCTTTGATCATGGCAAGAACTTGATGCCTTAGATCCCCATTTCCTTTCAAACCTAGGATGTATGTTGGGTCTCTCTTTGAAGGGGAGGAAGATTTCATCTGTCTTACATCCGGAATATAGACCTTGGGAGAAGATTAGTCCATGGTAGGTGTCACCGGAAAAGAGCTGGCAGTCTTTCATGGCTAGTTGAACCTTCGTGATACAGATCAGAGATTGAACCTCGTGAGCACTTTCATGGGTTGAATGGATATTTGTATGTGAGCGTGGTAATACTAGATCACTTCTTGTAGGAGGGATTTGTGGGTGGTGGATAAGGTGTGAGCGGTAGTTCCATCTGGAGTGGCATGGGTATGGAGAGGGCAATATAGCCCTGATTGAGTTTGGGTTTGGGATTGAGGTAATACGTAGATTTGAGGAATCCATTAATAAGGAGATGTAGCAATGATGTTCCAAGAAAATGTATGAGGACATACCACATGATGTAGTCGATTATGCTCTTCGTCCTTGCTGCTTACCTACACCTACACAGGTAGCAAATGTGAGCAAAAGACCACCATATGGCAGTTGATGACACTTCGATGCTTAAGTTAGATAAGGCTTAGGAGAGGCTTAAAACTGTAAATTGGGATTCTGTAGTGTACCTCAAGTTCATCGACCTTATCTCCCTTTTATAGTGGAGGAGTCCTTGTTGGGCTAAGCCTTTGGTGGTGTTGTTTAGGGAAAAAGATCTTGCTAGAGATCCTTTCCTAATTGGGAGCTGTCCATGTGGGATGGTTTTCCTACACGACTCGTGCTCCTAGATCCGCGAGAAAGGTTTTCCTTTCTGAGTGTTGTCCATGCAAGGAAGTTTTCTTGCCCGACTTATATTCTAATATATGTTTCCTAGTCGGATCCAATATGTTGCTTGCATGTCAGTCTTGAGTAGATCTCTCAGATAATTTCCTTAGAGGTCTTACGAGTATTGGGCTCGACCGCGTGACGTGTGGGCTTACTGGCTTATTGCAACTCGGATCCAACTGTTTGGATCTTGCCAATAATGGGCTTAGTGTTGTTTGGGCCTCGTTGGATTGAGCATGCAATCGGGTCTGTTTTATTATGTTGTCGATATCATCATAACACGTGTACAGTGCTGATCAGAAGACATTTTGGTGTATCATCAGCTGCTCCCCTAAGTTAGTGGGTCATCTAATCGGTCCGCTAAATCGTTTTGAAAAAATCTGTACAGTTGTGATGATTGAACCCAAAACGTTGTCTCGAGTGGCATACATCATTAAATGAGTTCGTGACCGTTCAGTAAGGAGAGGGGGCGTGACTGCCCGGTGCTTATATAAGCCACCGCTTTTGTGAGAGGGAGTCTATTCACCTTGTATCTCTTCTACATCCTTTTAGTTTTATTTTCTCTGTGTTCTTAGTTGCAAATCCTATTTTTTTCTTTTAAAAGTTAAAACTTTCTCTTCATGGTGGAGAACGTCGAACTTACCCCTGGACAGAACATGTTCTGTGCCTGCCATACTTTTTATCGTGAATAGAAGGGGTCTGATTTGGATAAGCTTCTTGAGGACTATGGGGTTCCTGAAGACTTGGAGCTTACCCCGTTGAGTGCTACTCGTAGTCCGTTGACATCCCCACGAGAGTTCATTGCCTTGCACAAAAGCATGTTCTAAGCTAAACTTTTCTTTCCAATTCCGAATGATATTTGGCGTTTCCTTGTGCACCTTCGTATTCCCCCTACTCAAATGGTGCCTAACGAATTCAAGACTCTGATTGCTGTCCTTATCAAGGCCATGCTTGTTGGCCTCCTATTGACTCCGCGAATACTCTACTTGTTGACTTCTCCTCGTCTAAATGCTCATGGAGTCTGTTGGTTGAGTACTTTGAAGTGTTTGGGTCCCTTGTCTGACGACTTCAAATTATGGCAAAAGTATTGCTTTTTGGCTTCTTCTAATTCCCTATACTTCAAGGTGAATGGGCGGTCTCTTGTTATACACTTCAAATTTGATATCAGTGAGCGTAATGCTTCTCCTTATTTTATACTTCCGTATGCTTTCGCAAAAATTGACACGTTGTCTTGCTATTTTGTGCAGGTAAATTTGTGGCTCTAACTCTTACTAAGGAGGAAAAATCAGTGAGGAAGGCGTTTAATGAGCTTCTCTTGATTGTTGTTGAGGAGGTCATGGCCACAAACAACGTTGTGCGGAGTGGAATGTTCAGGTACTTCCACGCAGGCCCTGCTGTGCCTTGGTCGTCGCCAAGGGAGACTGGTGGTGACCATTCCAGGAAGAGGAGGCTCACAACACCTAGCCTTTCGAAGCAGTTCGAGTTGGTGGCGGACATGCCGCTTATCGGTCGCCCCAATAGAAGACGGGCTGGCAGCAAGGTTGGTTCTTTTTCTAAACCGATCCTGCTAGAGCAAAAACTGACGGTTATGGAGCTTGGGCCCAATCAATCCGTTAAAGAGATAGCTCCTGGGGAGGGAATGTCTGTCTGAAAACTCTTGCTTCTTTAGTTGTGTTGGTGGATAGTTACGAAGTTAATGCTGTCCCTGATGATCTCCAGCCCGTTGAGCCTGCTACCCTGAGAAGTAGATCTTCTCTCCCGCCCTAGAGGCTGACGCTGAGCGTCGGGCTAATCTTCTTGTTGAGCATTCTTTGGGTGCGGAGCTGATGTCTCCCAAAGGTTCCTTGTCATTGTTTGTTAAGGGTAATCTACACCCTGACGCTCGCAGTAGAGTTCATGTTTTGGAAGAGCCTTTTGCGAAGCTTTGTAGGTCGTACTCAGACGCGCTTTGTAGGTTAGGCTTCTTAAGTGAGCAACTGAAGGGGTTGGCGGGCAAGGTGCAGTCTCATGAGTCTGAGTTGGCTGTTTTGCGCCTGGAGTTTGAATTTGATTTGGCGGTGGGTGAAGTCGAGTTCATGAAGTTGAGGCTTAATCTGCGGACGCTTTGGCGGAGCTGAATTCGCTGAGAGAGTGATTGGTATAGGAGGAATCTCATGTGAGTGCGCTTTCCCACAAACTATCGGAGGCAGAGGCAAGGTTAGCGGAGCCCAAGGCTCAGTGTGGAACTTCAGGATCTCCTAACATTGCCTGTGGTAGGCTGGAGCTGCTCTGACTGATTGAAAATGAGAATCCCCACGTGGAGCTTGTCTTTGATCGGTACAGGAAGGCTGATTTCTGGAAGATTGACGAGGCAGAAGTTTCTGATCTTGTGTCATCGTTTGGCAACTCAAGACTGGCTTCAGATAATGCTGTTTTATTTCCCGCAGTTCCTTTTGATGTAAGTGGCTCTTTGGCCTCTAGAGCAACTCTCCAAAACAATTGTAACTTTTGAAGTATGACTTAAAGAGTGTTTATCAAGTAGCTTTTTGTACTTGTACCCTCTATAGCGAAAGTGTGTTATTGTGCTATTGCGCCAGTTTGTTGTTTGCATGCTTGATCCTGATGTTTTGCACTTCTGTTTCTTGGACCCCTTTTGACTTTCTTAAGTACTGGGCCATAGTTTCGGTCTTGATCTATTGTTAGTAACCCAAAATGGCTAAACCTGTTAGAGCGATAAGGCTCGGCGGTCATTGTCTGTGGAAGGACAATGATCTATGGCAAGCTGTCTTCACCAGGCTACATGAGCCAATGACCATCGTGTGGCGGCCGATGGCACTCTGATGCTTAAGTTAGATAAGGCTTAGAAGAGGCTTAAAACTATAAACTGGGATTTTGTAGTGTACCTCAAGTTCATCATCCTTATCTCCCTTTCATAGTGTAGGAGTCCTTGTTCGGCTAGGCCTTTGGTGGTGTTGTTTAGGGAAAGAGATGTTGCTGGAGATCCTTTCCTAATTGGGAGTTGTCCATGTGGGATAATTTCTCTACACGACTCGTGCTCCTAGATCTGCGGGAGAGGTTTCGCTTTCTGAGTGTTGTCCATGCAAGGAAGTTTCCTTATCCGACTTATACTCTAATATATGTTTCCTAGTCGGATCCAATGTGTTGCTGGCCTGCCAGTCTTAGGTAGATCTTTTAGATACTTACCTTAGAGGTCTTACGAGTATTGGGCCTGACCGTGTGACATGTGGGCTTAATGGCTCATTGCAACTCAAATCCAACTGTCTGGATCTTGTCAATAATGGGCTTAATGTTGTTTGGGCCTTGCTGGATTGAACATGCAATTGGGTCTGCTTTGTTCCATTGAGAGATCATCATGACATGTGTACGGTGCTGATCATAGGATGGTTTGGTGTATCATCACCACAGTTGAATGAGGAGTTGGTAAAAGAATGAGGTGGGTGTAGAGAGAGGAAAGTAGGTGGTTTGTAAATGAGTGTTGGTAAAATGTCGGTACTGGTGTGCGGTACATGATATGGATGGGTATTCATGATGATGGAATAATGATAGATCAAACCTAGAGGATGAAAGTGGTACAAGGTATATGGCACGTGGGGGAGAAAAACAATAAGAAAAGGAAAACGGAGACGCACTTCGTCGGAGACCTGCAAAAACAACAAACTTAAGGAGAAGCAGTAAAACAGTAAACAAAAATCAGGGAGCTCGCACAGGAGACGAAAGAAGAGTATGAATGAGAGGATATCGAATTTGGATGAAATAAAACAAGTGGATTGAAAAATGATAACAAGATAGAGTTCGGTTCAAATTTGTTGTTAAGTGAAACTCGGGCAACCTTCTCCGACCACAACCACTCACAATGTGGATGCTCAAAACATTTTCTTTACTTGGATTTTTAAGGACTAGTCCTCCTAGTTTTATAGTTGTGTTCGACACATTGCTAAGCAAAATAAAATGGCACATTGCCAGATATTTTTATGGTTTTTGCTGACATGAACACCATAGAATCCAAAGTGGAAGAATTATTGTCTCTACTACCATAATAAATCTTTTTATTGGTTTTGTCAAATCTCTTTCCTGTTTACCTGATAAAATTCAGAAGCTCGATTGAACTGTGTCAAATCTTTTTTTCTTGGTTTCGTGCTGATGTATTCTGGAAGTGCTCATTGATATTCTTTTATTTTTCCCCACATATATCTTTTTGTATATAAATATTCTGTCTTACAAAATGACACACACACGCAAGTCTTACAAAACATCTTTTTTGTATATACACATTCTTTGTCTTACAAAACGTTTTTTTTTGTATTTTCCATCCAAAAACTAGTGTGTATTTAGATGGGATCCTCTAGGAAAGGAGTGGCTTCGGACCAACAACACATCGACCTTAATTTTGAGGGGAATACTCTCCAACAGTATTGTAGAGGAGCCAATGAATGCTAGCTCAGCTGATAAACTTGGAGCTGATGGTAACACAAATCCTTGGATAAGAATCTACAATGTACTAGAACGCCCTTGTTGAAGATCTTTTACTCTGACAACATGTGGGGTTCCTCGAACAATGTGTATCTCACATCGGGTAAATCCTTAACCGTTCCTCCTCTAACTAAGACTACATAATGTTATTGTGAATTATGGCCAATACTAGGTATACAACCAGTGATTTCAAATCCAGAGGTTTATCATATAACCCTGCTGAAGGCATTTAATAAATAACCATGCTCACACTTTGAAAAAAGTACTGAAGAATAAATGCCTATCGTTTGTGCCTTCCTATTCAATAAGAGAATACATATTGATGATACACCGAATTGTCCTCTTTTCTACACCATACACGTGTCATGATGATCTCTAAGAACAACAAGCCCAAGCATTAATCTAGAACTGATCTGGCCCAAATGGCACCAAGCCCACGAAGTGTAGTCCGCCAGACGGACCTGAATTACTGCATCCTGCTAAACCCACTCGTCTCACAGCCATCCCAATACCCATAAGACCTATTGAGACAAGTATCTCGGGGATCAACTTCGGACGGGCAAGCCAGCAGTACTTTGTCTTCAACAAGGAAGCAAATACCATAGTATACATCGTACATGGAAACTTCCACATATGGACAACACTCCAATTAGGAACTATTTCGTGCGTATCAAGGAGCACAGGTCGAATAGGGAAATTTTTCTCCTCAAGACGACTCCTAATTAGAGAAGGATCTTCAAGATCTTTTTCCCTAAACTACACCACCGATGGCCTGGTCGAACCAGGACTCCAGTACTATAAATAAGACATGAGGTTGGTGAACAAAGGTACACTACAAATTCCCTGTTTACAACATTAAGCCTTCCTTAGATCCTTGTCTGACTTTAGCATTGGAGTGCCATCGGCCACCGCAGGTGGTTCGTGGCTCACGTGTGTTCCTTGTGCAGGTCACGATAAAACAAGGAGCGAAAATCAACTGCATTAGTTTGGCGTCGTCTGTGGGGACGACAGAGTTGCTAGCAAAGCACTGACATCATCTCTGTTCATAATTCAAGAAGATGGTGACCACCAGACCCGCAACATTGGAGACCAGGGGAACACGTCAAACCCTCAGACTTGCGATAAACCACTGCTTCCACCGGTGCCGGTGACACAAGGGCACCAGGCTTACACCTAGCTTCAGCAGCAGCTGTGACAGACCTAAGGATGGATCTACTATCATTACAGATACAACAGATCGCTAAAGCAGTGAGGATCTTCACTCAGCAAACTCCACCCGCAGATGGAGATCAAGAGTAGAACATACCTCAATCTCCAGACGACAACAGAGAGTATGCACATGAAAGTCAAGCCCCCGCCAGTTCTCACTGCACTAGAGGTGGCGACGCGATCAAAGGAGATCCAACTTTCAAGGTAGACAAACCCGCCACACAGAACCCTTTCCGCTGAGGGGTTTACGACCCAAACGTGCTATACTGCCTTTACGTTCCCCCGTTTGTGGACCACATCATGAACGAAACTTTGCCAAAGAAGTTCAACTCTCCAAAGCATGAGTTCTATGACGGGACTGCTGACCCATTTGATCATTTGCGTCATTATCAGCACGTAATGATTCTCAAAATAGGTTCTGAATCGATGATGTGCATAACATACCCTACTAGCCTAAAGAAGTCAGTGCTGACATGGTTCCATAGCCTCCCACCAAAGTCAATCGACTCATTCAAGGCATTGGCCAAAGCATTCCTGACACACTTTATTGGAAGCCAGCGAATCAAGAAAGGCCCGCAATATATACTCTCCCCGAGGCATAAGCCAAACGAAACTCTAAGGGAATACGTCACGCGCTTCAATGAGAGCCGGCGCTCATTGACGTCTGCAATAAAGATACCTCCGTTATGACTTTCACTGTAGGTGTAAGAGAGGTAAAGTTTTATGACTTCCTTACCTTGGAACCCCCTTGGATATGGCAGAACTCCTGAAAGCGCCCAGAGGTACATCACCTTGGAGGAAATGAGAACAACAAATAAGAAAACAGAAATAGAGAAGGAACCCTCATTTTCTAGAGAAAGAAGGGAGGGAAAGAGGCGATAAGACGAAAATAGAAAGAAATGGAAGCGCAACGACAGCAGGTCAAACTCTGGCCACCCCAAGCTAGAGAAGTATTCCAACTATGTCGGATCCAAGACCATAACCCCCCCTTAACTCTAGCTTATCAGACGTCCTTAATTCCATGAAGAACTGGGAAGATCTAAAATGGCCCCCGAAGCAGCGCGGAGATCCCTTCAACACGACAACAACAAGTATTACTCATACCACAAGAAGGGTGGTCACGACACCAACGACTGTAAGAGTCTAAGGTACGAGATCAAGTAAAGGATTTGAAAGGGCAAATTGAAGGAGTTCCGGGGTTTGGAAAAAAGGCAAGACCGAACCAGGGAAAGGGGAGAGGCGGTCATAGAAATCGAAAAGGAGTCCCCGGGCATTATATATGTCCTTCACGGAGTCGAATTAGAAGAAGAACAATCAAACAAGTCACGAAAGCAGACACTCCTTGAGATGCGAACACAACCAACCAACAAGGACCGATGCATGTATTACTTGCAAGTACAAAGCCCAATCCTAACCTTGACTTTCACATATAAGGACCTCGAAGACGTCCGCGCACCGCACAATGCCACTATTGTCATTTCAGTTTCTATTGCGAGGTGGGAGGTAAAAAAGGCCTTGGTGGACACGGGAAACTCTCTCAACGTTCTATTCTACAACAAATTTCACAGTATGGACCTCATTGAGGAGAACTCGACACCTTTTGGCTACCCACTGATCAAATTTAGCGGAGAAAATGCTTCGCAATCGGGAAGATAAAGTTAGCAGTGGTGGCAGGAGAGCCACAACTGAGGAAGGTCATGTTCTTGGACTTCATGGTATTAGATGCACCATCTACCTATTACCTCATCTTGGAGAGGCCCTGGCTTCATCAGATGGAAGCAGTGGTCTCCACCCTTCACCAGTGTGTCAAGTATACCACCTACCACTCAAAGGGCACCAACCAACGGCACAAAGCTGCCACTATGCTGCACTAAAGCAGATAGAATGTTCTTAGATTCAGCTGGAGCCCGCCAAACAAGTTGAACAGAAGCCAGACTAAGAAACTGGGGAGGAGTCGCTCCTCTCAGATGGGGACAAAGTGCTAGCAGCAGTGGCTCAACTTAGCAACGAAGAACAATCCAATATTACAGGAGCGATTTGCCCTCTAGCCCGACAGGTCGTCTGGCCTAGCGGAGAGGTCATTGCAAATGGAAGCAAAACCCCACAACTGTCAATGGGCGCGGAAGGACTCTCCCATGAAAGGTTTACTCTTAAGTAACCTTAACAGCATAGGTGAAACTTGACAATTTGCCGAAGGTGCTTATAAACCAAGCAAGGGCCATGCAAATTTATTTCAGGGTCGGATCAACCTCTCCGCCAACATTCAATATATCCAGTTGTTTAGTTATCTTTCAGTAGTAGGTTTAGAGTTTTAATTCTTAGGAACTTATGTGATTTGTAATCATTTGAGAAATAAAAGAGAATTACGCAAACACACTCTATTGATACTGGAAAGATGTTACAATGTTAGCCCAATTGGCGGATACAAAAGATTACAAACTATAAGCATCCAAATCCGCTGCGATGTACAATAAAATGATCCACTTAAACAGTCTAACTTCAGAAGAGGACTCATAAGTGACAGCAAAGGTACCCAAAGTAGACTATGGTACCCACTAGAAATTCCACTCAGCGACTTCTCTGGAGAAGATGATTTACGAGCAAGAGCAAATGTACAAAAGGAAGTATGAAAGGGCACGCTTAGTCCATTGCTCCGTCAAAGCACCCCAAAAGAACGGTCCTCAAACAGCGATATGAGCCTTGCGTCGAGCTGTAGACATCTTCGCTCCAACATCCAGCCTCTCGAAGGAAGTAGAAGAGGACAGACAAGGGTGCCCATGAGTGATGAGACATTTGAGGTCTCACAGTGCTGCCAAGTGGGGACACTTCTCCCATGTGTGATACTTGGGGTGACGCAGAAATACCATCCCAGGAAGCAAAAGCGCATCTACCAATACTCCCAACAACCATAAATTAGCCAAAGGAAGTGTCTCCCAACAGTCAGGATGGCGCGAGACTTCACCAAAACACCGACGAATAAAAGGCAGACTCATCCTTTAAGAGGAAGTTTGTAACTCTTCTTCGCAATACGAGAAGAATTACAAGGTCTCAATGAACCAATCTGGCGCTCACGCAGAGCAAGTGACCATGCATAATAGCAAGTCTTATCAAGACTCATCGATGCAAATGTCAGAACATTCAAGACTCCAGTGGAGAAGATCTTGCTTCAGCCATTGGAAAACCCAAAACATATCCTTTGAGTAAGAGAATCTGAAGAATGCACTCTGTAGAAGATAATGCCTACAACAGTGAAGGAACATCATTATATAGACGAATTGGCTCACCAAATAGGCGCGTCAACATTAAATGCCAGCATTGAATAACTTATGGGAAACAAGGATGTGAATGTTCCCAAGGAAACCGAGAAGGTCCACGTTCAATTAGTTAATAATGTTGCACACAACCCCATTAATTGAGGAGGAGTAACCGATACTCTACCGTCTCACAATCTATGTCGTAAGTGTGGCACCATGCAATCTACGCCGTACACATGGCACCATGATCCTTCGACGGGACCTACTATTTTCTTATATGAGCCCACCAGCTCGGCCCACTATCCGAACGACACTCTACCACGTGTGCTGATGCAAGCAGTAGAGGCCGTAGTCACTCTTGACACAGAACACACCTACATATTACTAGCTGATTCATGGTACATCTTTTTAAAATAATTTTCATTGAAATTAGTGGAAACTAATCCGCACAATGCAATCTGACTTCGGAGCTCCAATCTAGCCAGGTAAGCTTAGTCAGTTTCGACTGCTGACGACGACTTCTGGTTCACCTTGACGCCTAGTTCGCTGCTCATGAATGTCAATGCATGGCTTAGGAAGTGGGAGTCTAGTTAGCGCTCTCACGTCTGATGATGATGACTCACCAGGGATCATCACCCCTTCCGCGAATGATGGTCGCCAAACCCGATCAGGTAAGCCTAGTTAGTGACGACTGACGACGATAGCTTCTGGTCACCTACCAAACTTGTAGCTCGCTGCGTGCAGGTGTAGATGGTTTGGAAGGTGGGAGCCTAGTCAGTTTCGACTGATGCCGACAGTTCGCCATGGGACCACTATTCTTCTTCAAACCATGGTCGCCGAATTTCCAACTCCCAAACCTGTAGCTCGCACCGCGCGTGTGTAGATGGTTTGGAAGGTGGGAGCGACGACTTGCCATGGGACCACTGCTCTTCTACATACCATGGTTTCCAAATCTCAAACTCCCAAATATGTAGCTCGCTCTGCGCGGGTGTAGGTGGTTTGAAAGGTGGGAGCCTAGTCAGTTCTGACTGATGTCGACGGTTTTCCACGGGACCACTGCTCTTCTACAGACCCTTGGTCGCCGAATCTCAAACTCTCAAATCTGTAGCTCAATGCGCACAGGTGTAGATCATTTGGAAGGTGGGAGCCTAGTCAGCTCCAACTGATAACGACGGCTTGCCACGGGACCACTGCTCTTCTACAGACCATGTTTGAATGTTCTCATCCCAAATCTGTAGCCCGCGCCGTGTGGGTGTAGATGGTTTGAAAGGTGGGAGCCTAATCAGTTTCGAATGATGTCGATGGCTTGCCAAGGGACCACTGCTCTTCTATAGACCATGGTCACCAAATTTTCTATCCCAAATCTTTAGCCCGCTCCACGCAGGTGTAGATGGTTTGGAATGTGGGAGCCTAACTAGCTCTGAATGATGTCGACGGCTTGCCACGGGACCATTGCTCTTCTACAGACCATGGTCGCTGAATTTTCTCATCCCAAATCTGTAGCCCGCCCCGCACAGGTGTAGATGGTTTGGAAGGTGGGAGCCTAGTCAGCTCCGACTGATTTTGACGGCTCACCCAGGACTACTACTCTTTCTTAGGACAGTGGTCGCCAAATTTGATTACAGGTCAAACAACATCTTCACACCTGCATAGGATGATATCCTGTTATCAACAATGGCCACTTGAGCTTACTAGAAAACTAATTCACTAAGCGCGGATGAATGCTACATGGGAGACCAACCCGAGCTTACGAAATCTAACTCGGGCCAAACACTCTTGCCCAACTTCAGAAGACAACGCATGTGCTCCACTACAACAGTTCAGTCATGCCAACGACCGCAACCGACAGTCAAATATACAACTTGAGTCTCCAACGACTTACCTCAAGGATGAGCTGCAACCAGGATAGAGTAGCCCGCTGCCAAACCATCCGCAAAATGTTCACTATTGGGCATAACCACGCGATAACAACTCTGAGACCTCATGGAAGTATATGTCAGAATTATTTGCGACATAAACGGTCGAGCTCTCAACAACAGACAGACCTTTCAGTTTACTGCTAACCCAACAGGACCTATGACAGGCAAAATGGAAAGCATGCAATAGGGAGACCGAACAGAACACGAGTGCAAAATGTACTCGAAAAGAACATGTTTTCAATAATAGTTTAAACTAAAGGTACAAAATTTACTCCTCATTAGGAGGAGGTACAATTACAGGGAAACTAAGCTTAACAGGATAAGAAGCTGGAGTTGCGTCCGCACGTGCCTCAGCTTGAGTGACATGATATGGGTCGCCGTCTTCTTCTGACAGGTCAGAGATAGCTCAAAAGTCTGCAGAGGACACCTTCCTATAATAAGAAAGGTCCCAGTCTGGATGCTCTTCTTTCATCAGTGCCAATAGCTCTAACCTCCCATGCACAATCCTGCGAAATTCAGACGTAACTTGCGCCTTGAAAAGCCCTTCCTCGCGTGCCTTTACTTCAGCAAGTTCACACTCCAACAGCTCCAGCTTGCCTGTTAGTGCGTCAATTTAAGACTTCCCAGTAATCATGCTACTTTTAACTGCGCTAAGTTCATGTTGCTCCAAGAGAAGCTGGTCCCCAGGTTTCCTTGCTTCCCAAGCGTTGAATTCCATGTCAGCCTCTAACTGCTATCTTTGGACAACCCATAAGATTTTTTTCAGGTATTCTCCTCAGCTAGAGACTACAAGTCATAGCGCACCCTAGCCGCAGCTTCCTGTGCAACATCTAAATCATAGTGGAACATGTTCAACTCTTCTCTGGATCTGTACCTGCAGACACCGCCTCTGCTAAATCAGACTCAAAGGCTTCCAAATGAAGCTTATGGATATCAGAATCAACGGCTAATTATTCCAGCCTCTTATCTTCGAGCTGCTTTCTCAGTGATTCAATCTCAAAGAGTGCAACAGAATATGACTTCTGCATATTTGAGAAGACGTGTTCCATGGTGTGCACTGTCTCACGAGCCGCCTCAACTTTCGTCCCATCAACGACCACTTGGCTCAGATATGACATCCTCAGCATAAGATGTTTCCTCGAAGCATAATCAATGTCAACCTCATGATGTCAAGTCTAGTTGCCCATTTTCACTACATTCGGAGCAAACAAACTCTTTCGCGCATTTGGATGAAGCTCCCTCAGATGAAAAATTATGAAAGCACCGCCCTTTGTAGTCTCCACCACACCTAGGCCCTTGTCTACAGCCTCTCCCTTGTCACCAGCAGCCGATCCTTTGTTGCGAGCCAGCTCAGAAGAATCTGAAGGGAGAGAAGGAGACAAATTGTCTATCGGACCCTCCATTATCTCGATATATGGCTTGGAGCGAGATGGAGGGCAATGCAGACTTTAAGAAGGACTGTCCACGCTGCAGTGGTCACTGCCAGACGATCCATCAGCAAGGCGATTAACCTGCATGGATTGGCCAATATTAGTAGAAACCACCACATCAGTCAACATCAGCTTCTTATTCAAGGCCTCAGCCTACTCGGTACTCAGCTTCGTCGCATTATCAACCTCTGCTAACCGCAGGTGGTCCTTCTCCAAATCAGATGCTACAACCTCCATTTCTATGGACAAGTCAGAATCACGCTCCTCCCCCAATGGAGCAGACCGTTTGGAAGCAGGCTCATCCCTAGTGTGAGACCTCTTCGAGCCTATGAAGGAAGCAAGCGTTTCAGAAAGCCCTTCTGTATCTGATAGGATAGGAGCCTTAACTTTAGAGGCCTTCATCTTATTGGAAGGAGCTCCACTTTCGGACTGAACCTTCGGCACTCTGAAAAAAGTGGGCACCACATGCCAGTGGGCCATAACCCACTGCGACTAAAATTGGAAGGGCAAATAACATTCTCCACTCTCATTCGAGGCATGTTACGAAATGCCTTCATAGTAGCTTCCTCCTCCTAGGAAAGAAGAGTAGTGGGGAACCTCCTTATAGAGAACACACACTGTGATAATCATACAATCAGCACAACGAAATCAAATGACGAAATTATACTTGCGAAGTGGCCTGAACTTCCGCTCAAGAGGACGACCATTGAACTCGAAGTACTTCGAATCCGAAGGAGCTAAGAAGCAGTGTTTCTGCCAGAACTTGAAGTCATCCGGTAGTTTCCTGAAATGAGCTGGCGACTTCATCTTACACATGGGTGATCATTTAATCGAGGAGAAGTCAGTAACTCAATCACCCTCGGAGTCACGCGAACGACAACATCCTTTTCCCTGATCAATATAAGAAGAATAATCTTGTGCCCATTTGGTACCAACTAGGCAGGAGGGATAAAAAGGAATTCCAGAAAGCCCCAGATCTCGTCGAACACAGGAAAACAAACACCAGTTTGAAGCATGTTGAGGTGCAAACAGACAAATCCTTCCGAAGGAAACATAGACATCTGGTTATCGCTAAGGATGTAGAATGGCAGATCTTCAGGGATCCCATATGTCTTCCTAATCTCAACCAGGCTTGATTCAGAGGCTGACCTATCTTCAAAGAGCTGGAGGCCCTTGGCAAGGAGCTCATCGTCAAGGTGATTTTGGCGAGCCATGAAAAAAGTGAGTAAGCTCTTAATTAAAAAACTGAACAAAATGGAGTCTCTACAAACGAATAAATGGAAGAGTCAATCTCTGCAGAAAGGGAGATCTAAATAGATATTGATTTCTCGCATTTCCTCTACTGAACCGACTCACTTTTAATTAATGGAGCGTCCCACTCAAGTAATGGTTCAGACTCAATCATCATTAACAACGTATCTTTTCGAGAAGTGACTTAGTGGACCGATGCGATGATCCACTAACTCTGGGGACAACAAATGATACACCGAATCACCCTCTCTTCTACACGTACACGTGTCATGATGATATCTAGGAACAATAGGCCCAATTGTAAATCTAGCACTGATTCGACCCAAGTGGCACCAAGCCCACGAATTGCAGTCCGCCAAACGGACCTGAATCACTGCATCCTGCTAAGCCCACACATCTCAATGCCATCCCCAATACCCATAAGACCTATTAAGGCAAGTATCTCGGGGATCAGCTTCGGACGGGCAAGCCAGCAACACTTTGTCTTCAACTAGGAAATAAATACCAGAGTATACATCATACGTGAAAACTTCCACCTATGGACAACACTCCAAGTGGGAAGTATCTCCCGCGTATCTAGGAGCACAGGTCTAACAGGGAAACTTTCCTCCTCAAGACGACTCCTAATTAGAGAATGATCTCCAAGAAGATCTCTTTCCCTAAATTATGACATCGATGGACTGGTCGAACCAGGACTCCAACACTATAAATAAGACATGAGGTTGGTGAACAAAGGTACGCTACAAATTCCCTGTTTATAGCATTAAGCCTTCTTAAGATCCATGTCTGACTTTAGCATCGGAGTGCCATCGGTTACCACAACGGTGGTTCGTGGCTCACGTTCGTTTCTTTGTGCAGGTCAGCACGTCAGCAGGTCACGAGGATATAGCGTCCAATCTATTGGGCCAGCTCATAGAGCCCACGAGGAATAAAGCCAATTACAGAGGCCCAGACAAGGCCTGCCAATGGAAAAACATAAACAAATCCTGAATCTAGGCCCGAACGAATCAGAGCCTGAATCCAGGAAGAGGAACGTTGCACCAAAAAAGAGTCATGGAGGGAGTTACGCCTCCATAGACGCATCTCCATTAAGGAGGAGATTGTTACGAGAAACATCTTCTTCCGTTATGCCTCACACGCTTAAGTCACGCAGAGAATTAACCGCGACCATTATAAAAAGTAAAAGGAACATTCGACACAGGTGTGCAACTTTAACTGAGTTTTGTCCAGATTACTTCCTTATTCAAACAGAGTTGCTGAATTAAGAATCAGAGTGCCTTCGGCCACCAAAAAGGTGGTCCTTGGAAGTCTAACATCTGTTTTGTAGGTCAAACTCACAAGATGACAATTTTTGGACGCATCAATTTTATGTCGTCTTTGGGAAACGATGAGTTTCCATTCTAAAAACCAGATCCACAGTCACAAAGCTCACCATAACCTGAAAAAAGATCAACAAGCCATTAGAGCAAATGACACACTCTACAGATCCTCAACCCAGTGATAATCGCGACAACTCTCCTACTAACAATAATGTATCACAAATAGCTCATGTCGATCGTGATGTAGAGTTAATGAAGTAAAAGTTGGACACGTTAACTTAACAAAAAAACTTTGAGTTGATCGAGATGTCGAGTTAACGAAGTAAAAGTTGGATACCCGAGTCAACTTAACACAAAAGACTTCGAGTCGATCGAGATGTTGAGTTAACGAAATAGAAGTTGGACACCCTAGTCAACTCAACGCAAAAACTTTGAGTCGATCGAGATGTCGAGTTAACGAAGTAAAAGTTGGACACCTGAGTCAACTCAACGCAAAATCTTCGAGTCGACCGAGATGTCGAGTTAACAAAGTAAAAGTTGGACACCCGAGTCAACTTAATGCAAAAATTTTGAGTCAACCGAGATGTCGAGTTAACGAATTAAATGTTGGACACCCGAGTCAACTCAAAGCAAAATCCATGACAACTACAACTGAACTGAAACGAAAACACAAAAGTTCATTTTATTGGTAATACTACTTTGTTACATCCGAAGAAGGAGATAAATAAGTGGGGGAAGAAACAGAGGCAACTACAGGATCATCACTCACGGGAATAGGTGAAGGACTCTCTTCAGGAGAGAGAGAGAAAGTAATGACACTGGGACGCTCGAAGGCGGAGGAAGCAATGGTTCCTTAGTTACTGAAGCATATTCTTCAACATCGTTGTCCTTGAAAGCTTCATCAACCAAGTGGCGGTACCTGGACAAATCCTCACTGAGTCCCTCAATATAGTCAAGAAGCTCAACCCATCCGTCAACAACTCGCTTCCAATCTTCGGCTTTGACAATACGCCTATCCTTGGCAGCAGCGAATTCATTTTTGGCTGCGGCAAGCTGTCCCTTAACGTTGGAAAGCATACCAAAAGTATCTACCTTTACATTGTCGAGCGTAGCAGATATCTGTTCCACCAGCCTCTCAGTGATCACAAATAACGGATAGCTCAATTTCAACACAAGAAGCTTCATCAAAAGCTGCCTTTTAAGTGGATAACTCTTTTTCCACATCACGTAGACGGGTACGAACCCCATCCAACTTGGCTTGCAAATATTCAAGCTCAGCAACAGATTTATCCCGCATACTTTTCCCCTCAATCAACGACTTTCGAGCAACCTCTTCAATTTTCTTAGATTCCGTGCATTGCACTCTCAACACGTCAAATTGGGAAAGAACGTGAGAAAACACCAGCAACATTGCCACCAATCTCCTCTCCAAAGAAGCCATTTGATCACGACCAGCTCGATAGACCGAGCTCATCACCTCTGCATAGGCGAGATTATTCATTTCGTCCATTATCTGCTCAAGACCATGATCGATGTGATCAAATGGATTCAGTACGGGCATCAAAGGCCTTTCCAATAATCACCTATGCCACTCATTTACCAACATGCATGCACCTTCTTGCACGTCAAGCTGAGTGAACTAACAAAACTTGCCATCTGACTTAATACAAATATCTTTTGGGCCAGGCTTGGTCCAACCAACCTGTGGATGAAGAACACTAGGATTCAAAAGCACTGAAGAACAACCCCTTACAGTCGGAAGGGCAAAAGGAACAGTAGTAACAATGGAAAAATTGCTTTTAGCTCTCGTCGAGAAGCGTCTGTGGTAAAGGCGGGACCAAGGTTAATGGCGGGAGCTGGAGAACCCTGACGGACATGAGAAGAAACTAAGAACCTGGCTGCTTCACTAACATCAATAGAAGGAGAAGGTGAGTGAACCTTGAAACTCTGACCACCAAGAATATCTTTAGACTGCTCCACCGCTAGTTGAAGCATTTTATCATTGATAACCCGGGGATCATCATTAGACAACTTAGCAGCGTTCGAGACACCATAAGCATAAAAAGCCTCTTTTTCATTATCGTCCAACAGACGAGTAGTCTCCTTTTCATTCCGATCCAACGCAAGCCTCAATTCCTCAGCCTTCTCGAAAGATTCACGATCCCCTTTTGCAACATCGTCGTGGGAAGAACTTGGGCGAGAGGCAGCCTCCATAACATCCTGGACAGGATTTGGATGGAATGCAATCGAGCAGAACCATGAGTAGAAAGTCGCGTTTTTCCTTGGAACCCGACCAGGATCTAACGATAATCGCCTTGATAGACTCGTGGACCTCGCAAGCTTTCTTTTTTTGGAAGTAGGAATTGTGATATTAACAGGAGCATCGAGGTCTGTAACATGCCTGTTTGAACTCACTTCCCAATCAATGCTAGCATCACTAATGCCAGCACGAGTAGCGGGAGTAGTAAATGCCTTAGCATGAGAATCAGTAAATAAAGCTCGCTCCGGTTCATTCATAGTGTACAAACCACTACACTCCAGGATGCCCTCGGAAATAAATGTCTCCACAGGAAACTGGTGAAGCTTCGAGAATCAGTCACCAATCCTCTGCTCCTTAGCAGTTAAGTAAAGATTCTTCCATTTATTGGGACCTCGGAATGATAGAAAAATCAAATGACCTCACAGTTGGAAGTAGCCAGAGTTCACAGAAGCATAAAACCAAGACCTCGACCAATCGCGGATGTCATTACTAAGCTTCTCGAAACAAACTTGAAAACGGATGAAGCACATGTCCCTGTTCACCCACAGACCAACTACCGAATGCAAAACCCTCATAGTCAAATGAATGCTGGAAAGAATAGCCCTTGCGTATGAAGAACCCAAATGGAAAAAGAAAAACAATGAAAATGAAGAAGGCGAAGGAATGAGCGAACCCTAATTTCAAAGATAGTGTAAAGAGGGAAAACAAATTCATTACATCTTTTTTATGAGTTGAACAATGAAGGGACGATGCATAGGACTACATGCGAGATATGATGGCCACACAAAATCCAAAAAATATGAAAAAAATGAACGGGCAAGCAAATAATCGACACACCAACCTGCAAAAAGTTACTGACATCATTAAATACAAGGCAATGGCGGAATTGAAAGGCAAACCGTCACGAAGTTAGTGGCCACATTAGCATACCCAGTAACTAAAGTGAGGAGTAGCCGATGATACATCAAAATAGACTGATCATCACAGCCGTACACGTGGCAGAGAGCATCCATCACGAGGATATAACGTCCAATCTATTAGGCCAACTCATAGAGCCCAAGAGGAACAAAGCCAATTACAGAGGCCCAGACAAGGTCCACCAATGAAAATACATAAACAAAGTGCGAATCCAGGCCTGAACGAATCAAAGCCCAAATCTAGGCCCGACACGAGTTTTCTCATAAAGAAGAAGAACGTTGCACCAAAAAGAGTCGTGGAGGGAGTTACACCTCCACGGATGCAACTCCATTAAGGAGGAGACTATTACGATAAACATCTCCTTCCGTTGTGCCTCACATGCATAAGTCACACAGAGAATTATCCACGGCCATTATATAAGTTAAAGGGAACATTCGACACATGTATGCAACTTTAGTTGAGTTTTGTCCATATTTACTTCCTTCTTCAAATAGAGTTGTTGACTTAAGCATTTGAGTGCCTTCGGCCACCAAAAAGGTGGTCATTGGCAGTTAACATCTATTTTTCAGGTCAAATTCACAGGAGGACGATTTTTGGACGCATGAGTTCTATTTAAAAAATGATGATCACACAGTTATTGAATTAGTGCTTGTTCTTTTGTATGAAATGATGAAAAATCATATTTATCATATACAAAAAACTAATATTATGGAAAAGAAAGCAATTTTGTGAAGTCTGGAAAAAGATTCTCAACTCTCCCCTTACCTCGCAAATGGATGGACATATTGAAGAGCTTTTATTTGTCGTGACATTCCTAACCATATGATTTATTTGGGAGCTCAGAAACATGTGAGGTGGTAAGTCAATTGATGTTCATATATAGAACCTTAAAAAGTACCTAATACTAATAGACGAATGATGGATGCAGTGACTTCTTAGAAACAAAAAGTTAGTTTGTGCCAATAATTAACAATTACGCTATTCATCCTTTTTCATTTTGTGGGTTTCCAATGATTTTACCCTACACAAACTGGATATGTTGCACTAGACTGAACCGTTCAAGTAAGTGTACATTCGAAATATATAAGGAGCAAGCTCTTATTTCAACCGCTGTATTGAGAAATCGCTTGAAAAAAAATCATTTATGATTCTGTGGGTTTATATGGCAAGGTTTTGTACACGTAGTTATTGGTGAGCATAAATGATGCAGCTGATTTTCGCTCCCTGATAGACTTCGACCACCTGACCAGCACAAGGAATGCACATGAGCCACAGACTAATGTTGTGGTGGCCAAAAGCACTCCGATGCTAAAGTCAAACAGGCTTCTGAGGAAGGCTTAAAGTTGTAAATAAAGAATTTGTAGCGTACCTTTATTCACCAACCACCTGCCTTATTTATAGTGTTGGAGTCCTGGTTCGGCCAGGCTATCGGTGGCATAGTTTAGGGAAAAAGATCTTCCTGGAAATCATTATCTAATTAGGAGTTGTCTTGTAAAGGGAAGTTTCCTGTTAAACCTGTGCTTCTAGATACGCGGGAGATAGTTACCCATTGGAGTGTTGTCCATATGTGGAAGTTTCCACGTATGACGTATACTTTGGTATTTACTTCCTAGTTGAAGACAAAGTACTGCTTGCTTGTCCGTCCGAAGTTGATCCCCAAGATACTTGCCTTAATAGGTTTTACGGGTAATGGGGATGGCTGTGAGACGTGTAGGCCTAGTAGGTTGTAGTAATTCAGGATCAACTGGCAGACTACACTTTGTGGGCTTGATGCCGTTTGGGCCGGATTAGTGCTAAACTGATGCTCGGGCCTGTTGTTACTTGAGATCATCATGACACGCGTACAATGTACATGAAAGGACATTTCGATGTATCATCAACTACTCCCCCCGAGTTAGTAGGGTGTCTGTCAGTCCACTAAATCTCTGAAAAGTGACTGTACCGTCGTAATGATTGATCCCGAAGCGTCGTCTCGAGCAACCCATAACATTAATGAATACGTAATTGCTCAAGAAGAAGGGGTACAGTTTATATTCTTTATAAATAGCTATTGTTTCAAGGAAGATTTTTTTGTTTTTTTTTGTGGCGTCTTCTTGTCTCTGCCTCGTGTTTTCTTTTGCGCGAGTGTCCTTTTGCAAAGTTTGATTTGTACTTTCTTTCAATGGCTGCTAACACCGAATTTAACCCGAACATGAGTTGTCTTATACCTGCCACAAGCTCTTCGAAGATAGCTTGGTTGATGAAATCGAGTTAATTAGGCTTTGGGGCCTGTACTATGTTCCCGAAGATTTGGAGCTCATCCCCGTGTTCATGGCTCGGACTCCGACTACACCCCCATAGGAGTATATAGGATTGCATCGGGGGATGTTTGAATTCAGACTCCGATTTCCAGTGGTGGACGACATTTGGCATTTCTTTCTTTTCCTTCGTATGCCCCTCGCTCAGCTGGCTCCATGCAGGTTTAAGATTTTGATTGCGACCTTTATCAGAGTGAATGATGATGGACTTTGCTTGACTCCGACGATAGTTCAACGCCTGACCGTCGCTCAATTGGATTCTAGAGGGGTTTGTTTGTTGAGCCCTCCTGATTGCTTGCATCCAGTAGCAGATGATATTGAGCCTTGGCAGAAGTATTGGTTTTTGGCTTCAGCGAATTCCCCATACTTCAAGTTGGGAGGATGTCGGGTCCCCAGATTCTTCCAGTTTGATCTTAGTAAGTGTTGTGTTGCTGTCTTACCATCCCGGATTTCGGATGTAGCGCTAACTTGATGCTTCGTTTCTTTTTTTTTTAGAAAAGTTTGGGACCCCGATCCTCCTTGAGGAGGAAGAATTGATAGAGAAAGGGTTTAATGAACTCCCATTGATGTCTGTTGAAGAACTTATAATGCCGAACAACCTTGTACGCAGCTGGTTGCTCGATAGTTCCCATGAGGCTTCTGTTGCACTCAGCTCACCGATTAAAGAGGTCGGAGGTCGTCGTTCAAAGAAAATGAGTCTGGTTATGCCCAACCCGTCGAGGTTGGTTGAGTTTGAGGCGGGCATGCCCCCTATCGTTCTCCCTAAGAGGAGGCGACCCACTAATCACATTGTTTTTTCTTTTGAGCCGCCATCCTTATTAGATAATGAGGCGACTGCTGCAAACATGAATTATCTTTGTCTGCTCAGGAGGTGGTCTCAGGGGATCATAGTCTCTCGCTAGATATTTTTTTCCACCCTGTTGACTTGAAGGGGAGCGCACTTGACCAAAGGTCGATGTTGTGAGTCACCATGGGTCTTTGGCAGGGGCTTGCGCTACTGAGTCACATGATTCTATTGTGCTGCATCTCGATGCTTGTGGTAGAGTGCTCGCTTTGGAGAAGGCTTTTGCAGACTTGCGAATGTCATATTCGGATGCTCTCCATCAGTTGGATTTTTTGACTGATCAGCTGCAGGATTCCCATGCGGCTGCAGACTTTGGGGCCATGCGGAATACGATGTCCACATCTGAAGCGAAATTGGTAGCCGTAAAGGCTGAACTCAAGTCGACTTGGCTTCTACCAGGGCGAAATTGGTGCGGGCCCGTGCTGAGTTGAAGCGCCTAGAAGGTGCGGTGGATAAGTGGTCGTTTGATCTGCAGGTTCAGATTGCTGAGAGGAAGCAAAATGAGAAAGAATGGGCTGTTATACAACGTCAGCTCGAGTCAGAAGTTTTTGAGGGACTTCGACGCGTTCGTGAAGTAGAATGCTTATTGGCGGAAGAGCGTTCGCACTATGCCACATTGGTAGGTGCAGTGAATTTTGGGGCTTCGGGGGGGGGGGGAAGCTGCAGGTATCATCGGAGGTCATTCGGGGCAAGCTGGAACTTTTGGAGCCTATTAAAGAAGAACACCCTAGTCTTGACCTTGATTTTGCCTATTATAGAAAAGTTAATTTCGGAATTATTGTCTTGGAACAAAGTTCTGACTCTTCGGGATGGACTGTTGAGGAAGCCGTTTTATCCCCTACCGTTCAGAAATAGTTGTAATGTCTTTATCAGAAAAAGAACTTTTAATGAAAATAACATTTTGTAACTTTGCTTATTTCTTTTATACTGTTGTGCCATTGTGTCTTTCTTAGAAACTTTCGACACGTGTTGTGGGCCCTATAGTTAGTATTTTTAGGCCTTTCTTGCTGGTAGATGGTTTGGGTTGCCAGTTGAGTCGCCTCGAAGCTGACTATGTTGGGTGCACCAGAAGCCGTCGTCATAAGTCGGAACTAACTAAGCTTACCTGGTCAGGTTCGACAATTGTTGTTTGTAGTAGAACAATGATCCCTTGGTGAGTCGTCATCATTAGGCGTGAGAGTGCTGACTAGACTACCACTTCATAGACCATCGTCATCCGCATGCAACGGACTAGGCGTCGGGTGCGCTAGAAGCCGTCGTCATCAGTCGGAACTAACTAAGCTTACCTGGCCAGGTTCGAAAATCATTGTATGTGGTAGATCAATGATCCCTTGGCAAGTCGTCATCATTAGGCATGAAAATACTGGCTAGACTCCCACTTCCTAGCCCATCGTCACCCACACGAAGCAGACTAGGCTCGGGTGCGCCAGAAGCCGTCGTCATCAATCATAACTGACTAAGCTTACCTGGTCAGATTCAACGATCATTGTATATAGTAGAACAATGATCCCTTGGCAAGTCATCGTCATCAAGCATGAGAGCATTGACTAGACTCCCACTTCCTAGGTCATCGTCATCTGCACACAGCAAACTAGGCGTCGAGTGCACCAGAAGTCATCATCATCAGTCGGAATTGACTAAGCCTACTTGATCAGGTTCAACGATCATTGTCTATAGTAGGGCGATGATCCCTTGGCAAGTTGTAGTCATCAGGCATGAGAGCACTGACTAGACTCCCCCTTCCTAGGCCATCGTTATCCGCACGCAGCGGACTAGGCGTCGGGTGCGCCAGAAGCCATTGTCATCAGTCGGAATTGACTAAGCTTACATGGTCAGGTTCGGTGATCATTGTCTGTAGTACAACAATGATCTCTTGGTGAGTCATCATCATCATCAGGTGTGAGAGTAGACACTAGACTCCCACTTCTTAGGCCATCGTCATCTGCACGCAACGGACTAGGCGTTAGGTACACCAGAAGTCGTTGTCATCAGTCGAAACTAACTAAGCTTACCTAGTCAGGTTCGACGATCATTGTCTGTAGTAGAGCAATGATCCCTTGGCGAGTCATCATCTCACATTAGGTGTGAGACTGCTGACTAGACTCCCACTTCCTAGGCCATCGTCATCCCCACACAGCGGACTAGGCGTGGGGTGCACCATAAGTCATTGTCATCAGTCGGAACTGACTAAGCTTACCTGGTTAGGTTCGACGATCATTGTCTGTAGTAGAGAAATGATCCCTTGGCGAGTCGTAGTCATCAGGTGTGAGAATGCTGACTAGATTCCCACTTCCTAGGCCATCGTCATCATCAGTCTGAAACTGACTAAGATTGTCTGTAGTAGAGCAATGATCCCTTGGCGAGTCATCATCATTAGGCGTGAGAGTGCTGACTAGACTCCCATTTCCTAGGCCATCATCATCTGCACGCAGCGGACTAGGCGTCGGGTGTACCTAAAGCCGTCGTCATAAGTCGAAACTGACTAAACTTACTTAGTTAGGTTCGACGATCATTGTTGTAGTAGAGCAATGATCCCCTGGCAAGTCATCGTCATCAGACGTGAGAAGACTGACTAGACTCCCACTTCCTATGCCATCGTCATCCGCATGCAGTGGAGTAGGCGCCAGGATAGATCTATCAGATTAGGCCATGGCGGGATGATTGGACGTTGGGTTGGTTGTAACGAACAGTAGTGGAAGTTAAGTGAAAGCAAATATTTTTTATTGATAATATTTTTTGAGGTGTTTTACATTCCACGGTCGTTTAAGTCCGTTACCATTTGTGTCTTCCAACTAGTACGTACCCAACCTATTGATCTTGGTCACCCTGTAGAGCCCTTCCCAATTCAGGTTTAGCTTTCTTGCACCCACTTTTTTTCCTGAGTACCCAGTTTCCCACTTTGAATTTGCGTAGCTTAACCTTCTTGCTGTAGTATTTTGCTATTTGTTGCAGGTATGCACCTATTTTGGCAGAAGCATGATCGCACATTTCCTGAATAAGGTATAGTCCGACACGCAAGGCTTCGTCATTATCATTTGCTCTGAACTCCTTCGTTCGGAAGGTAAGCACTTCGAGTTCCACCGGAACCATGTTTTCTGACCCATAAGCTAGAGCGAAGGGCATTTCTCCGATCGGGGTTCTTTTAGTTGTTCAATACACCCAAAGTATTCCTGGTAGATCAGAAACCCATTTTCCCTAGGCTGCATTAAGCTTTCTTTTGATCTCTTCGAGGATCGTTCGGTTGGTAACCTTCATTTGGCCGTTGGTTTGTGGATGCCCTGGCAAGGAGAAATGGTGACTGATGTTTAGTCTTTCACATTGTTTTTTAATTTTGCGACCTTCAAGTTGAGTTCCGTTATCGCTGACCAATACTCTGGGGAAGCCAAACCTACAGATGATGGATGCACATATGAACTTTTCTATTTGGTTTTGCCCTATCTTTGATAGGGGCTCTGCTTCGACCCATTTGGTGAAGTAGTCGACTGCCACAAGAATGAACTTTTTACTAGTTGATACTTGGAACGACTCGAGGATGTCCATCCCCCATTGCGCGAATGGTCACTAACTAGTCATCAATATCAGTTGTTGGGCAGGTATGTGCGTGTATGGCGTGAACCTCTGACATTTGTTGCATTTACGGAAAATATCTTTGGCGTCTCGTTGCATCGTCAGCCAATAGTACCTCAGAGTTAGAGCTTTGCAAGCAAGGGTTCTCCCACCTGAATGATTTCCACATATACCGACGTAGATCTGTCTCAGAAAAGGACATGTAACAGAGCAGGGGCCCGGTTGCTGATCTCCTATATAACTTGTCACTTAAGAGAGTGTACCGTGCTGCTCTGCTTCTGAGTTTTCTGGCTCCGGCTTTCTCGGCCGGCAGGGCTGCGCTTCCAATGTATTCAAGAATCAGAGTCATCCAACTCGCCTATGTGCCTGTGGTGCAAACATCGCTGGGCTCTTCTTCGTTCAGGCTTGATTGCTATTGGTATTCGATGAGACCGTCTGAGACTTCTACGGAGGCTGAGGCTTCCTTGGCTAGTGAATCAGCTATTTTATTATCATCTCGATGGCATTGTAAGAGTTCAAATCTCTTGAACCCACTTATTGCGCGGAGTATCTTTCTACGGTAGGCTATCATGCGTGGATATTTGTTGTTGAATTCTCCTTTGACCCGGTTGACTACCAGTCTTGAGTCGCTATACGTTGTTAGCTGATCTATTCCGATCCCCTTTGCTAGCTTTAGGCCGGACAGGAGGGCCTCATATTCAACTTCATTATTTGAGGCGGAAAACCGAACCCGACGGCTTTCTCGAGGGTGAAACAGCTTGGGGAGCGGAGGGCGATTCCAGCTCCGCTTGCTTTCCCTGTTGATGACCTATTGCAACACAAGATCAATCCTTGATTGTCTGAATCTGGGGCTTGAAAGACTTCCATTGGTTCCTCTCCACTGGTAAACTCGATGATGAAGTCCGTTAGCGTTTGGGCTTTGATGGCGGTTCTTGGGGCATAACTTATATCAAACTGCCCGAGTTCTACCAACCATTTCACAATTCTGCCAGATAACTCTGGCTTGTGCAGTACCATGCAGAGCGGGTGCATGGTCAGAACTGTTATAGAGTGGGCCTGAAAATAAGGCCTTAATTTCCTCGAGGATACAACCAGTGCCAGAGCTAATTTCTCCAGGTTTGGGCAGTGTGCCTCCACTTCCACGAAGGTCTTGCTGGCGTAGTACAATAGTGTTTGGGTTCCCCAGTCGTCACACACAAGGGCTGAACTGACAGCGTGCTTGGAGACAGACAAGTACAAGCAAAACATTTCTCTTGTTGTCAATTTTGAGAGTAGTTCGGGGCTCCCCATGTACGCCTTCAAATTCTGGAAGGCATGTTCACACTCCTCATCCCATGAGAATCCTTTGCTTCCTCTCAAGATATTTAAGAAAGGGAGGCATTTGTCGGATGATTTTGATATAAACTTGTTGAGTGAGAAAAGGCTCTAATGTTGGTGAGGGGTTTCATGTCGAGAAAAGGCTGAATGTGCTTCGGTTCTCCTTTGGTTCACTATGTAACCTAGAAATTTCTCTGACTCGACTCCGAACGTGCACTTTTGTGGGTTGAGTTTCATTCGATACTTACGAAGTTGATTGAAGGTTTCGGTGGGGTCTGCTATGTGGTCGGGGCTGTGGAGGCTCTTGACCAGCATATCATGTATATAGACCTTCATGTTCCTGCCGATTTTCTCTTTGAAAATTCGGTTCACCAGTCATTGATACATCGCACCCGCGTTCTTCAAGCCGAACAACATCACCCTGTAACAGTATATTCCCCTCTCAGTTATGAAATATGTATTTTCTTGATTTGGGGGTGCATTAATATGTGGTATTTACTCTGGTATTTACTTCCTAGTTGAAGACAAGTACTGCTGGCTTGCCCGTCCGAAGCTGAACCCTGAGATAATTGCCTCAATAGATTTTATGGGTATTGGGGATGGCTGTGAGACATGTGGGCTTAGCAGACTGTAGTAATTCGGGTCTTGCTGGCGGGCTGCACTTCGCGGGTTTGATGTTGTTTGGATCGGATCAGTGTATGTTTGGGCCTGTTATTCCTTGAGATCATCATAACACGCGTACGGTGTAGAAGAAAAACGTTTTGTTGTATCATCAATAACGTATTTTGTATGGTCACAACATTTATTACTGATACACATACTTATTTCCGTAACTTTCATCCAAACTTTTTATTGGTGATATCTATTTGAGGCATGAAATTGAGTTGCTGGTTTGGTTTATGTATCTTTTACTCGTTAATTGCGGAAGGATGGGTGTCTTTTTTTTTTTTTTTTATGATGCTGAAAGTACATGATTCAACTATAATTGTATCTTCTACTGGCATGGATATAGTTCATAATGCTGAAAATAATTGGGGCAAGCTATTTTCCAATCTAGTTTAAGGCCAAGTTCAATAATCTGTCGGTTCTGTAAATCGTTTAATGGTTTTGTAAGAAAAAGGAGAAGGTTCAGTTCATACACGAGAAAGGGATCCCAGATTGAAACTTAAATAAGGTTAGTTTTGTTTATCCTACTGTTACAGTCTTTGCCTTTTCCCTTTTTTTTCCTGATATTTTTCCTGTTAAAGTTATTCGGAAAATGCACTATAGCTTTCCAACATAATGGTAAGTGGTCTCATGCTTTCAAAAAATTGTGGATCCCCTGATACAGATTCCTCGAAGCTTGTTGATGTAAGCAACCAATATATGTCATGTATTTTAAGCCACTGAAAAGCATTGTATTATTATTATTACTGGAGCTTAACATCTCTTGCAATAGCTAGCAGGGCAGCCGTATGATGTATTTGTTGTTGATGTTTCCAAGTTGCTCATTGTGAACACTCATTGACTTCCGATACATAGAGACTACTGCTCACATTGGTCTATCATTTGAACACATGTTATGTAATTGTGTCGGCTGGCTTGCACTTTTCAAGTCCAAAACCTGAACTAATTGAGTTGTTGGTGTAATTACTATTCTATTAGTGGCTTGGAATGTTGGTTGACACAAATAAAACTGTGTGGAGAATCAGAAAACAGGGCACTTTTGCAGGGACTTGTTGTAATGAGTTTTTAGTTGAGATAAGGTTTTGAACAAATTCTTTTGATTGTTTATAGAAAGCACTGAGACTGTTTATGTAGTATAAAACTAAACTCTGATTGATTTCAAACCAAATCTTTGCACCAAAAAGTAGTACTCTCTCTACTATACAAAGATGCAGATTTGATCATTTGTCATCACCTTGGATGCTGATTGAGTTTCTTTTGCATATAAAACTCTGAATGTACTTATCCCACTCTGTCAAAAGGATTATTTTATATTAGCTAAAACCATGATTGAGGGAAACCATCATTTGTCCTCTTTATGCTAATCTAATATCACGTTGAGCTCATTCATGTCTAACTCGGTTTAGTTAGCTTTATAAATTATTAAGAAAAAGCATCTTTATGCTAAGTTGGCAGTTTAAAATGATGTCGCCCTTTAACAACCATGAGAATAAAAAAGTATTAATTGCTAATGTAGTTGCAATGTTTGGTACTCTTTGACTGGTCTGAAATTTTGGGATCCTCTCGAAGATATTGTTCGTTTTTTTTAACCTAAACAATGTTTATTCTATTGTATTGTATTATACTAAAATCCATGGATTTCATTTGTGATTAAGCTTACAACAACAAGAAGTAGAAACAAGGATTTGAAAAATGGTATTATTATGCATTATGTCATCTTCAATAATACATGCAAAGCTCCCATGTACCACACATTTGAGGAAGTCCTTTTCTGTGAAGAAATTTCAGTTGCACTACAATTGTAGCCATAATTGAAACATGTCCATGAGTTTTTTGAGTTGACAGAAGAACAACCATATGTAAGCTCTGGTGAGCTGCAGTTATGGTTGTTACTGGATGATTGATGTTCAATGTCATTGATGTTGACCTAATGGTGAGAACTTTGGGGTTAGGATGATGCTGACTCCATATTTCCTACTTAGCCTTATCTTTTATTCGGATCGGATTTTGGATTTTTTAATTCAACATTGCCAGCTCGAAACAAGAGGTTGGTGCCTTAGATCTCTTTAAGATTGTAAAGACGATGATCTTCTTCGAAATTCAAATCAATTTATACTTCTTTGCTCCATGGAAGACCACAGAGGCAGTATGTCATATTGTGCTTGAACTCAAGTTGTGACGGAGAGATCTTGACCGTTTAATTTAGGGTCGAGAGCTATCTTATGGAAAGTGGATATGATCAAGTATAAGGTCTAACCAAGTCCATTCACAGTCCTAAATGTGTATAAGTAATGCACACTAGCACTAGCATTGGTGGGAAAAAAATTATGTTAATCTCTTGGAAATTTAATTCTTTGAGAATGAATCCTCTCGCACATTTTCGTTTTTTTTTTGTGAAACCATTGCATTCCAACACAAACTAAGCATTATTACACCATTGTCTTCCTACCGAAGTAGCTAAATTGTGTGCATTTGAGTTAACTTCTCGATTTATAAAGTTATAGTACCACAAGTGCTGATTAGAAAGCAAATGTCCAATGTTACTGATAATAGAGCGCCACAACCAGCATGTGGCCAAAAGGGAAAGCTGTAGATCCTATTTTAAAATAGAATTAAGCACGCCTGAATCTCCTAGGACTAGACCTGAGTTCCACTGTTTTGCCTGAGTCAACATGAGAGCCGCCTCGGCTGCAAGACACTCCGCCATGGTGCTATCTAGGATCTTCCCAACAATCAGACTAGCAACTGTAGCCAAAACATCCTTCTGTAGGTTGACCGCAAAAATTCCTATAGTACCCTATTGTGAATCAGGAAAGAAACTGGCATCATAAGAGACGATAATCATGTTTTGGTGGAGTGGGTTAGGGAAGGAAAGAGTGTGATTGTTTGTGTAATTGATAGAGTGGGCTCTAGCACAATGAATTTGTTCCTAGATAAGGCAGACACGGGTACTTTCCTCTCTGTTGAGTGATCCATAGAGGAGTTGCCTAGCTGCGTCGGTCGGTGACAAGGCTTGGGGATTCTTGTAAGAAGTAGCCAAGGCTTCATGAAACTGGATAGTCTCCTCAGGGGAGTAAGTGTTAGTGGAGAACCATTGTTTATACCAAATCTGCCAGGATTTATGAAATTTGTTTAAGAAGGTGTTTGGGCAAAACTTGATATTTTGAAAGATACAGTTATCCCGGGTTCTCCAAATGGTTTGCATGAACAGAACAAATTGTGAAAGCATTTGATCCTTGTCAATAAGTCTAGTTTTGGTTGTTTTCTACATGTAGTTGAAAAACTTGGGGATAGTGGGATGTTGGAAGTCTTGAGCCAGCCAGTCAATTGGGATGGGAGAGATCCTCCAAAGTCGATGGGTGATTGGGCATTAAAAACAAGGTGAGAAACATCTTCCTGATGATTTTCACAAAAGGTACAGACGTCTTCGACATGTAATCTAACCAAATTAGATATGTTCCTAGCAATTTTTCAGACTAAGAATAAAGCTGAGGAGGGCTTTGATTCTCCACAGATCTTTGAAAAACTTATGATCCAACAACTGAATATTTGGGTTCGACGAAGAGCCAACCAATCTTTCATTTGAGAAAACTTTAGTTGCACTTTTGATCGTGAAAAAACCATTCATATTTGGAATCCAGATTAAAGAATCCAGAGAATCCGAATTCTTGAGATTAATATGCAAAATATCATTGGCAACCGGGGTAGGAAAGATGTTACGAATCAGCGTATGGTTCCAACAAATATTTTGATTTGTAGGGTTATGCCAGAGATCCTAGACTGAATCGGGGAGGTTTTGCAGATTGTGATCCAAAAGACAATCTTTATGGAGAAGATCTGGTTTATCCCAATAATCTTTCCGAACATCGATGTTATGGCCATATCTGATCTGCCAAACCATCAGGTGTTTAATTTTATGGAGAGCAGTGATATTGCCTCTCCAGGCAAAAGGAGCGGAGGATGGGGCTTTAGACACCTCAGAGATACTCTTGTTACTGAAGTAAAAAGCTTTAAGCTGACAAGCTCGATGAGTAAGAGGAGAGGAGATGATTTGCCACATGCTTTTGGCTAAGAGAGTTAGGTTTTTGTTCCTTATAGAAGGAATATTCAGATCGCCAAGAGAGCTATGCTGGGAGATGAGATCCCAGAAGCACATGTGTTTTGCTTTAGTGTCTTCTGTGTCATTCCACTAGAAATTACGCCCCAAGTTGTCGATTTTTGTGGAAATTGAGCAAGGCAAAAGAAAGGTTTGTATAGTGTACACAGGGATGGAGTTGATGACCGCTTTGATCATAACGGTTCCATCAGCTTGGGAAAGGACCTTGGATTTCCAACTTGAGAGTTTAGTATTAACTTTATTAATAATAAATTGAAAATCATTGGCTCTATTTTTTGAAAATAGGAGAGGCGAGCCAAGGTACTTATCTCTGGGATTATAAAACTTTGACCCTAGAATTCTATTTATCATTTTGGCGTGTTTCTGTTGGACATTTGAACTATAGAAAACTGAGGATTTATCAAAATTAATAGCCTGACTCGAGACTTGGCAGTATTGAGTGAGAAGATCTTTTACTATATGAGCTTCAGTCAAAGATGCTATACAGAACAACATGAGATCATCCGCATAAAGAAGATGACTAATAGACGAGGAATGTCGTTTGATGTTAATCTTTTTTATCAAGTTATTGGATTCCACCCTTCGAAGGATACGAGAGAGGGTCTCGGCAACCAAAATAAAGAGATAGGGGAAAAGAGGATCTCCTTGTCCAAGTCCCCTGGACGGTTTTATAGTGGTGAGCGGAGTGCCATTCAGAAGGACCCGCAATGAGGTGGTAGAAATACATTGTTGTATCAACTGAATCCAACTTTCCGAGAAACCAAGTTTCTTAAGGAATGAGAGGACGAAAGACCATTCGACCCGATCATAAGTTTTGGCCATGTCTATCTTGATGGCCATCCATCCTTGCTTCTTTTTACGAAAATGTTTCATCTGGAAGAAAGTCTCATGAGCCAGACTCACATTATCCGTAATATAACGACCTTTAAGGAAAACACTTTGATTGGGAGAAATGATATCATCCAATAAAGGTTTTAAATGGCTGGCCAGGATTTTGGAGATGGCTTTGTAGATAACATTACAAAGGCCTATGGGTATGAATTTGTCAGGTGTGATCGGGTTTCCAATTTTGATAATGAGCGCAATGAAAGTTTTATTGTGATTTGGATCTATTTGTCGGGTGGTAAAAAAGTGAGTGATCACCCCTATAACATCAGTTTTGACAATGTCCAAGTAATGCTTGAAAAAGAACGCATGAAAACCATCTGGATCTGGAGCTTTGTGACTTCCGAAAGCAAAAATGGTATCCTTGATCTCATCCTCGGAGGGGATCCTGAGAAGAGAAGTGTTTGTCTCGTCAGAGATTACAGGCGAGAAGAGGGAAATGATGTCTGGATCTAGAATCGGATTAGAGGATTGATAAATATTTTGGAAATAGTCATTAAGGACTCTTCCCACCAAGTCATGACTATTATGCCAATCATTTTGATCGTCCTTTAATCGAAGTATCAGATTCCTTTTCCTATGAAGCAAGGTGGAAAGATGAAAAAAATTTGTATTTTTATTAACATCCTTAAGCCAAGATTGACCCGACTTATTCCTCTAGTACAGTTCTTCTCTGATAAGAAGTTCATCTAACCTGTCTTCTAAGACACCAATTTCCTCAGTATTATTTTTCGAGGGCATTTCATTTTGGAGATGAGTGAGGGCTTCTTGGGTATCTTTCAGACAAGTATACAAATTCCAGAACTGTAATTTATTCCACTTGGTGAGTTTGTGACTCAGCTGTTTGGTTTTAATGTGGAAGTTTTGGTCTGGAAGAGAGTGTTGTTGAGTAGACCAAGTAGAGGCGACTACTGGTAGACAGGTAGGGTCCCGAGTACACATATGAAAGAATCTAAAGGGTTTAGGACATTTAGGCGAGAAGTTGGAGACCAACTGGAGAGAAATGGCGCGGTGGTCTGAGGTCGAGGTGTGGATTGAGCGGCCAATAGCCGTGGGGAATAATTGAAGCCAGTTCGTGGAAACTAGAATTTTTTCAAGTTTTGCTTTAATCCCATTTTTGTATTTCCTTTTATTATTCCATGTGAATTGGGTACCATTTAGAGGGAAGTCTATAAGGTTGGTGGTTTCTAGAAATGATCTTAGATCATGGAAGGTAGAGTGTACAGGTTGGGTTCCTCCCATTTTGTCTTCAGGTTTTAGGAGAACATTTAAGTCTTCTATGATGAGACTAGGAAGATGTTGGAGAGAGTATAGGTTTGTCATATCATGCTAGAATTGATGCCTAAGGGTAGGATTGGGTCCTCCGTAAACAAATAAAGTAGATCAGGAAGCAGTAGTGAAATAGTCATCTATGATGCAATTAAAATAATATTTATAAGAAGACAAAATTGTAATTTGTGTACCTTCTTTCCAGAAAAGAGCAATTCCCCCAGATTGGCCAGATGTTGCGAATGAGACTCCGTGTTTTTAACCAAGTCTCAGGCGAATACTTTCCATCCTGGGTACAGTTGTTTTGGTTTCCAAAATGAACAAAATATCTAGATTGGACTTTAGGGAGTGAGACTTGAGATTTCGGAATGCCAGGGAAGTCCCTATGCCACGAGCATTCCAAGAGAGAATCATATCTGTTTGGGTGGCCCATCATCGGCAGCCGCCAGTACCTCTTTCATGTTAACACTAATGATTTCATTAGTCCCATGTCATTCCTTCAAAACTTCAGTTAATGTAGGATGCCTGTGCTCAACTTCCTGATGGGTAATAGCACATGCTCGACTGCCTTCAGCAGCAGTCATACGGATAAACTGATTGTTCCTCCAAGTCGTGCCAAGAGTCCGTTTCTTTTGAGTTGCCATGCTTTGGTATTTCTTTTTTTTACTAGGGAATTCCATGTTTTGAGATGTAATGACTCCTATGCTTGTTTTCCTTTTCTCCAAATTGCTTACCTCGGCCATCACTAGATTCCCGATGTTCTTCTTCAAGACTTTTATCTTACCTCTGCTTTTCTTATTATCTATCATTGAAATACTCGGATTAGAGTGAGTCATCACCGATGTCGAGCTGTAAGGAAGAATGTTCCTTTGTTGGTTTAACTGTAACTGAGCACCTTATATTAAATTATGGTTATCACTCCCTTGGCGACTCGCTAATTGTATCATATTTCGTTGAGGTGTAGCACATTGATCCTGAGGTTGAGGTTCATTCTGGAAGAATTGTGAAATGTAATTCTTATTTTGGAGACAAGGAGGTAGCGAGACAGTTGAATCAATTTGTGTTTCTGCAAGAGGAAGATGAGTGTTTTCCCTGTGAATGTCATCTTGAATTACATTATGTTGAAATTCCTCTTCAATAATTACTGTTGATGTGGAGTTGTGATGTGTAGAATTGGAAGCATAATTGTTCGCCAGAAAAGGAGACCCATTCCAGGGTGGGATGACCGAGCCTATCGAAGTTGGGTTTATCTCTGAGAGTGAGAAGATATCTGGGTATTGCTGTGAGAGTTGCTTCACTTGTTGGGTGTAGGTGGCAAGTATGTGAGTTTGGGTTTGATCCATGATGGGGGGATTAAGAAGAGAATAAAGGCCCTGAGAGGAAAACCTTGTAGATTGGGACAAAGTATTGTATTGGGTCCAATTGGGCAGATGTAACAAGGATATTAAAGATATTTGGGCTCGGATGAGTAGGGTTTGGTTGTAATAACAATTGGGTTGGACATGTATAGTTTTGGGCTTTGTTTGGGTTTAATTGCAATGAGGTTTCTTAGGTTAGGGTTTAAATAGCGAGTTGATATTAGGTTTTGGGTTGTCGAGGTATGAGTGTTTGGAGAGTTGGGTTTGAGTGGAGAAAAATGAGTAAGGGGTTGTTTGGGAAGAATGATTGATGTGGTTGGGATATGCATCTTTACGACTGCCAGATCTGTAACTGAGGTTGAATTTTTTTTTTGTTGTTTGTATTGTTTGACAGTGTGGGTCTCAAGGAATAGATGGGGCATGTTGAAGGCAAATTTCTGCCGGAGAAGAAGAACGAGCACCGGTCGGTTCGATCATATATTCGGAGCTAACAAGAACCTGAAGATGTTGTTGAAGATCAAGATCTTCTCCCTGAGTTGAGTGCTCTAAGGAGTCATTTGCAACCTGCTGCACACTCCGAGCAGGTCGGAGCGATGTAGCTGCTACCTCCGAGCGGCCGGGTATAACTGCTGCAACTGTTAGGTCCGAGCATCCAGAGTAGTGCAAAGATTGTTGTAAGAACCTTGGAGTCTGACATCTACTGACCACTAGAGATCGACCCGAAGTTCTCTCTGTTCTCACCTTAATTCTGGAGTTCAAATGGAAAGGTAAAGCTAGGGCTTTTAAGCTTTTTCTAGGGTTTAATTCCTTGAACTTTTGTGTTGCAGGTAGGGGTGGGCACGGGACGGGATGGGACGAGATATACCCATCCCTATTCCATTCCGTTCATACGGGATCGGGACGGGATGGGAAAAACCCCATTCCGACCTCGTCCCATCCCAAACGGGTTCGGGACGGGACGGGATCAACGTGCTAATCATATATAATTTTTTTTTCCAAAAGCACCATTTTCTGTGAATGAAGATACAAATATGTTAACTTGATCATTATAGCCTACATAGTTGATACATAACAAGCCTTGTAAATACAACAATTAAATAGAGAAGATGCATGTTCAATGTAGCATATATGATAAAATTATGTAGTGTTTGATTCATACCTTTTAGAATTGTCTTCTCTAAGCGTAAACCTGTAACTCTGCCACCATTTTCATTTTGATACCAAAACTTGTTAGGTCTCCGGAAGAACACAAAATGTAGTTCCTGGATGGGAGCCTTGGGAACTGGCTGCTTTAGAAAGTATTTCATAAACCCGTCTTTGAATTCGACAGTTTTTCAGTTCTTCCTGGAACCAATGATTACATCAGCATATAAATACATCTACAACAGTATGACCAAACCCAGAAAAATGTAAAGTGCAATGTAACACTGTGAGATGGAACTATGTAATACTATACCAAAACAAGGGCAAAGATATACCTCATCTGCTGCTGATTTGGAAATGTTAGCTTCTCGAATGTGAATGTACAGATCTTTAATACCTGGAAGAAGTGAAAATTATTACATCAAGGTTAAATTGGCTTCTATAACATGTTATATTTCAGTTTTAAAGTCTCAACCATTACCCAATGAACAAACCCAGAAGAACAATGCAAAAGAAAAAGCACTATTGAATCAAGGTAAAAGATCACATGCAAACATCATTCAAAAGGCTTATTAGAGTTCCATGCTAGCTAAGCATTTCTTGCATGCATCCATTTCTCTGGATTTCATTTGGAAAATTTATCCGATATCTCCAAGTCTATAGAATTTCAAGTCTTTTTTTTTTTTTCAGCAGTTCTTAGAAGCAAAGTCTTGGTCTCTTGGAAGTACTCATTCATGATGTCTTGTTGGGACGACAATTGTGATGGTTATGATTTGATCATAGCTAAGGGTCTAATTTAATGGATTCAAATCCAAGTGAGAAGTATTACAAATTTAGAGGAGGAGAACTAAGAAAGTGAGAAGTATTACAAATTTAGAGATATGTGTGAGAGATTCATTGAGATGCTAAAAAAGTAAAAATGTTATATACATCAGTATATTTGTATGGGCATCCACAATTCTAAAATAAATAATTAAATAAAAATATTAATAATTAATATTAATATTAATAAATTAGTTCGGGACGGGACGGGATTGGCGGGATTGAAAATCTTCATCCCATTCCATCCCATTCTAGATCGGGACGGGACGGGATCGGGATGAAATTATTCAATCCCATTAAGACCCGAAAAAATCGGGACGGGACGGGAACGGGATCGCGGGATGGGATGCCCACCCCTAGTTTCAAGTCTGATCCTTGGGCAAGACTCCGTGAAAGTATGACCTATCATTCCGCAGTAGAAGCAGAACGTAGGCATATCCTCATAACTGAAGCAGATAAGGAAGAGTCAACCCCTAGGCAACCCGAAATCTGTCTCCATCTTACATGGGAGTGGTTTAGAAGCATCGATCCAGATTTTGAATCTTATGTATGATAGCAAAGGATCTCGTAAGGAGTTCAGATCTGCTTCCATCAATGTCCCCAAGCAAGATGCCAGAATCTAGAGGTCTTCCAAACAAATTTTCTGAATAGGAAATTCATGGAATCACACCCAAACAGGGATTTGGTTGTAATTGATCGCATGGAACTCCGACTCCCATTCTTTGATCGAGATGAGCCAACCGAATAGAGACCACCCTTTCTTAGTATTTTTTTTCATATCTTCAGCGTGAGTGAACTGAACCAAGTAATAGCAGTTGTTTGCATCAAGATTTTTGGCAGGGTCTCTATGTAAAAAGGGTGTTCATTCTCCCATTGCAGAAGCATACGCATTGTAAATGTTTCCTTACTAATCTGCTGATGATGGAAAATTTGTGCAACTGTTCGAAGTTCGGGGTCTTCCAAAGCAGAAGTCTGTTTAGGAGCAAACACAGGGGCCGATAAGGTTAGATTCTTAGCCAATTGCTTTTCTAGTTGGTGGATTAACAGTTCATTGTGTATTTTGGTCCGATCCTTTGAGGTGTGTACAGTGGGAGTGGTGATGGTTTGTTGTTCCATTGGTTACGAACACGGTGGGATGGGCTGCATGTTGTGGAATTGTAATAAGGGGTTGAAGACTATTCGAGGTCTGGTATGAGTGGGGGATGTAGTTGTTGTAATTGGAGATTGATATCTATCATTGTTGTTTTGTTGGCTCTCCGAATACATTTGAAGGAAATGGTAGCAAAAATGGGCTTGGAATGCATGGGTGAAAAGACTACCATCTAAGCCTGTTACAAATAATCTGGGTTGCAATCTTCCAAAATGCTCATGATGTTGTGGTTAGAGGAAATGCGGCGAAGGTGATAGATGAATCTATGTGCAGTGAGTGAATCGATTTCGTTATCCATTCTAGGTAGAGAGGCGATATGATGTGGTTGCGGCGGCTAATTAAGAGACGGAATGATGAAAGATTGTTGGTAATGGTGGTAACTTGGTGGAGGAGGATGAAAAGTATGTCGCCCGAGACCTGCAAGAAAAACAACAAACACAGAAGAAACAGTTACAGAATTTGAAATCTTTGTTCAAAGCTAGCTCCTTTAGAAGTGAAATGGAAGGAAGGCTAGTAGCACCAAGGGTTGAGAACGCTTGCAAGTGGAACCCAAAAGACCCCTGACGTAAACCGATTAGATCGATGTCCTTTATGCTTAGTTAAACAACAACTTCTCGCATATTTTTGTTGTCAGTGATAATACTTTGTCAATTTATTTGCCTTAAAGTAACAAAGTCCTAAGTAACAAAGAGAGCATGAAACAACTAGATTTTATTCTTTAAGAGCGAACATGGCTTTCAACGGATCCCAAAACCATATAAATGCCTTTGCCAGGGTTCAAAATGTGATTTGTTGTATACTAACGGTGGAATATTAAGTATGGTATATCAAAAAGGTCTCCTTGGAAGAGCTATAGAAAATTACAAAACCTTACTTCCTTGGACAACTTAGAATGATGAGGAAAAAAACCCTTAATTGGCTGTGTAATTTAAATATATCAGTTTGAATGAAAATTGATTGAAAATCTTTGGTAGATTATGTATGTAATTCACAAAGACAAGGGGCTGGGGGGGCTTCCTCCCAATTTTCATTTTATATATTTCCCAATGTTACAAGAACCCCAACTAAATTTCTTTAGGGAATTGGATCTCAGCTTCATATAACCATCTCCTCTTTTCTTTTTCATCAAACATCATACCCCATGTTAACTACCTATTGTCCCCCAACACTCCCACACAAAAGCAGTAACCATAAAACCCTGTTTTATATCATTGTTCCTGATGACCTTTGAAGTGTTATACAATAAGAGAAACCCATTTGGGATACATACGAGTTAGGTTGTGATGAAATACCAAATAGCAACTTGACTATATATTATACATATGAAAGAATCTTGTGCTAATTTAAAGAAAATTAATATCAAACCTTTGGTTATCTAAATGACTTTCTTAATCAATAAAATCCAGGTCACAGTTCATATAATAAAAATGCAATTGTCACGGTGATCTCATTGTATCCTTTTTTATGTGAAACATTTTCATTGATTGTTCATCATGGTTCTTAGGTTTATGGTATTTAAGGATAATGGTTGTTATAATGGATAATATCTCACAAGTTATGTCTGGAACCCTGAATTTTGGTATTTTTTGTTCAAAAAAAAGGAGGAAAAATAATTTTTGTTTTCACCATACATGGTAATTGATAGGTGGTTGTTAATTGAAAAGTTGAGGACTTTTTTTTGCTTGCTTGTGCTCATATCCACAATTCCTAATAACAACCAACATTCTGAAAGATTTGATAATGGTGAGTAGGAATGGATGGTAAGACATGTAAGTCATCAACAAGTTGGTTGTTTCAAAATTTGCTGCATTGCTTATGAAGGGTCCCCCCATCCTTCTCTGGTAGGTGGTTCTCAATGTTGTGGTGTGAGATAATGCAGCAATGCAATGAATTGGATGTCTTTGTGTGTGTTATTAGTCACAAAAGGATCTCTACAGTTGATTATGTCTTCCTTAATAGGCCTTGCACCTTGTTTCCCAAGCACATTATCAATTCCATTATGATTACAAATTGAAGTGTGATAATGGCCTTGGCTCATTCACTTGGTGTTTAGTGAACAAACCCTCAGTAAAATACATGCTACCCAAATTAATACCATTTTACTTAAATCTCGACTGAATAATCAAATAATCCTAGAATTGTATTCAAGCTTTGTGCAAAGAAACAACAAAACCACACACAAGAAATCCAATTGTAGCTTTGACATCTACACTCTTTGTGAAAGGTTGCGGATTCAAGACTAGCTATGTGAGATATTGTAAGTTTCCATCCGATAATTAAGAATGTAGTTGTGGTTTTCCCCATGAGTTAAATAAATAAAAATGGGACTGCAGCTTCGAATCTAGGTCCAAATCTTCTAGTTTTGAACCTAACAACACTATGGTTGTACCCATGGCTTCAACTCCAAACCTTCACCCTTTTAATCAGTGCTCTCCACAAACGAAACTATCACCAAGCAAACCTTTGAGCTAAGGTGCTTCCTTAGATAGCCATGTCCTTGTCATTCATTCAGTCATATGGTGGATAATTCCCACAACTGTCTTTGATCTCCAACAAATAGGGTTTTTAGGTACTTTAAACGCAACCTATAAAGGTAATCTTGATCTACAACATAATTTGAATCCGCCTGCACAATAACTGTAGAACTACCAATTTTGTTGTAGGCCCTAAAGAATATATTTTAATCCAGTTGACGACTTAATTTTCATTGAATTCTTTCAGTGTTTGCCGTGTATTTGCTAATCTTGCTTACTGCATGAGCCAAATCTGACCTAGTTCACATCAGCAGACATCCCACTGTACCAGCATGAGAGATGTCCTCCATTTCTTGCTCGAGAGTAGGCTATTGATTTTTTAGAATACTTGAAATTAATGATCTGCTAGAGGGCTTTCACACCAATTTTGATTCACATATTAAACCACTTTATCGTTTTTTCAGTGTACCTAATTCGGTGTGAAAAAGTGATCAGTTTGCCGACAACCCCATCCTTTTTTTTTTTTTTTTTTTTTTTCCAATTAATACTAGGAATATATCTTTTAAACCAAGATCTTTCATATTAAACTCAATGCTTTAACCTGCTAGGGGTTGTAACACCAATTTTGATTCATATGTTAAACCTCTCTATCACCTTTTCCATACCCCTTTGATGTGAAAAAAGTGACGAGTTTGCCCACAACCTCATCCTATTTTTTATTTTTTATTTTTTATTTTTATTTCTTTTCCCAATACCATGAATTTATTATTTAAACTAAGTTTCTTCATATCAGACTCCTTGAGTCACAAGGATTGTAACTCATCTAGTTATGATGATTTTTTTCTTCGTAACAATCAACAAGAAAAATGATGCATGAAAGGTTCGACAAAACCGGGTAGATCTAGGGGCATATGGGGTCACGAGACCTCATAAGCTTGGCAAAATCACCATTGGGGGTCTGATGTTAACCCCATACAAACTTGGTGTTATCTACACCAAGTGTTTTACAAAATGCCCCAAAGAGCAGGGTAAGTCGCTTATGAAAAATATGTTTTTTCTTGTATTGAAAATGAAGTTATAACGGGATGCTATCAGACAATGTTATGAACAATTGGACTAATTTGTAATGTTCTTTTTTCTTTCATGGGTTATAATCATTGTAGTTTTTTTTTTCTTTTTCCTATGCGTATTTTTCTGCTAAAAAATTTGGAGGTTTTATAAGGTTACCACATAGGTAATGAACCCTGGATCCACCAATGACGCCACATGTACTTGACTTCGAGCACAAACCATAAATTTATGTTTTTAAGAACATCACAGTAGACCAAATAATGGTGGGATAAAATTATCCCTCCTCACATGACCCACAATAGGCCAAATAAAAGGAGGATAAAGTTGTACGTGGGATAAGTTTATCCCCTCGCTGTCTCATGTGGGTTAAGGGTGAAGTGGTGCTTGACTCAAGCGACATTTGAAGTGCCGCTCCAAATGTCGCTTGAGATAAGCTCTACTCCAGAGGCTGCTTCACCGTTAACTACTATTTGCCATCAACGATGGTCTTTGTGTCCCCAACCACTAGTTTGACACCTTTCCCCATTTTTCTATTTAAAGGTTCAATTTCCTTATAAAATTTCTCAAAAAAAAATCAAACTATCTTTTTGTCTAATTTCTTCCCATTCTTTGTTATTAGTATTGACACTCCTCCCCGTCTTTCTGTTATTAGTATTGTTCCTCGACTCTATGGCTTAAAACGCATACGATATTTTCAAGGGTCGTTGCCCCGGTATATACTTATCTTGGATATCATGTAATACACAAGTTGATTGTTATAGTGGTGCACTATTTCAATGATACTCAAGTGTTGAAGAAGCACGAGAAGCATATGCGAGATATGTCAATATGAATAATATGCAAATGAGGGAACTTAAGGACAATCAATTATGATGTAGGAACATAGTAGGTTATAAACAATAAAAGAAATCTATCATTTACCAACAAAAGTTTTTCTATAAATTTTAATTTCCTTGTTAATATGGTATCATTGTAAACGAAAAAATATTTCATTGAAAATCCATAAACTTGTTAACTTTTTCCAACAAAATATATTTTGTGGGAAGCTTTCCTTGTTAAATAGGTGGCAGGAAGCATTCCCTCCAGACCTAATTTTCCGTCGAATTGATCTAACAATGAAATATTTTTTATAGCCACAAAATACTAGTTCCTTGGTAATTATGCCATCATCTGAAATGAAATATTATGTTGCTAAAAAAGACTAATTATAACAACAATTCACTTTCCTTGTTAACGAAATATTAACACTTATTCATCTCTCTTTAGTAAGGAAATGTTTTCCTTAGATAATAATCACATTATTAGTAACGATTTGGTTCGTTGATATTGATTTATATTTTTCCATTAGCTTTTTTCTTGTTAAAACTCGTTTACTAATTTATAGCAACAAAGTAATATTTCGTTGAAAATTGTTACACTATTGACAACTTTTTTATTTTGTTGGAAACAATATCTTTTTTAATGAAGAAATAAAATTTTGTTGGTAATTATAACTTTTTTGGTAACAAATTGTTTTCTAGGTAAAAAGTGATAATTACTTTCATGATAATCTTTTTTGTTTAAAGTTCACTAACTATTTTATAGCGATAAATCATTATTTTGTTGAAAATTGGTATACTAGTCATTTACAATGAAATTTTAGAAACAAAGTAAGGAAAATTCTCGTTAAAGCTCACCAACATTATTTAGCAAAAAATATATATTTATGTCATGAAATTTTAGTTTGTTAGTAATTAAGACGTCATTTATAATAAATTGTTTCATTGCTAATAAATATTAATATATGGACAAACATTTTCTTGGTAAATGCACTATAACAATTGTTCGTCTCTCTTCAACAATGAAACTAAATTTTCTAGTTAATTATCACGTTATTGTTAATGATTTATTTGGTTACTTATAATGAAATTTTTTTCTATGAAATATTTTTATATTTAAAGCTCCTAACTTCTTTACAGTGAAAATATATTATTTCGTTGAAATTTTTTTATTTATAGCAATGATATTATGTCATCTGAAAATTATTTCTTTAACTATAAAATCTTATTTTATTGTTAATTATAATATTATGGGTAATAGTTCATTTTGTTGCTAAAGATTGATAACAATTTTCATGAATTTGTTTTCATTTTAAGGCTCGTTTCTTATTTACAACAATTTAATATTATTTCATTGGGGATATAACATTTCAATAACATATCTGGCAATGAAATGCTATTAAGATTTTGTTGCTAATTATAATGGTGCTAATGTGGATTCTTTTCATTGCTAAAAGTGGTAAATATTTTACATAAAACTTATATTTGTTAAAATATGTAGTACTAATTTAAAGTGACAAAATATTATTTATTGGTCCCTATTATATACGTAGCAATGGTTTTTTTTTTTTTTTTTTGCAAAACAAGAGTAATTTGATTTAATAAGCTATAAAGTTGTTTCACACAACACAATTATTCAAATAGCTCAACTGGTAAAAAAAAAAAATCCTCCCCCCTCTCAAAAAAAAAAAAAAAAAAAAGAATTGGCATATCGGAGATGCTCTAATGATGTCACCAACAATGAAAGCACATAGAGAATGTTGGGGGTGTACATATAGGTCTATTATTTTGGCATATAAACTTTGTGGTAACAAAACTATAGTCACTATTGAATCAATGAAGAAGGTATCTTCTATCTTTAATATGATTGAGAGGCAGTTCAAAAGTGTCACCAGAAGAAAAGATGGGAGGAGACAATCACCACATATAGACACAAAGCAAGTGGGTGTTCAAAGTTGAAACCCTAACCCTAACCCTAACATCAGCTGATACCATGTAAAATGTTGCATTGTAGATTGTCAACCTATTGATCCATACCTAACCATGGTTAATAACAAGAAAGAATTGCAATGATTAATTGAATGGGGATGGGACCTAGCTGATTATCTTTTTTCTTTCCAATAATCCCTTGGTGTTTTTTGACTTGAGACTTAGCCCTACCACCACCTCTTTCTTTTTGGATCAAAATTTATGAAGAGCAACGCACGTGGAGTCTGAACCAAGGGACCTCTCCAACCACAATTAAAAGCTACCAAAATTTTACTTACGAGAGATTTGTTTTCAAAGAATTTTTTTTTTTTTTTAAGAAAATTAAATACTAACTAGAAGAAATAAAAGCAATTTAAAAAAAACATTGCTTTTCATGCCCACCTCATATAATTCTCAGTCATTATATTGTTTCTTGCTTAAAGCTTCCCTTCTTCCTCTCTATTATCTTCCATAGAGAAAACCAAACATACCCAATCTCCAAATTTTTTTTTGCAAATAAATATAGTCACAAACGGTCACATACAGTTTACTTGTTTTGATCATCAGATGTTGTACATATGTTGTTAGACATCAAAGAAGACGACTAAAAAAACATGGGAGGTGGAGGAGGAGACCGACCAAATTTTCCATTACAGTTGCTAGAGAAGAAGGATGAAGATGTTTGTTCAATCTCCGGCTACCCGTCTCTAGCAATATCAAATCAAACAAACCCATTTCGATCTTCGAGCATCCAAACAGCTGAGCAATCCAAGAAGGCTCCTCCCAAGAGGACTTCAACAAAAGATAGACACACCAAGGTTGATGGAAGGGGACGAAGGATACGTATGCCAGCAATATGTGCAGCTAGAGTGTTTCAACTAACTAGAGAACTAGGCCATAAGTCGGATGGCGAAACAATTGAGTGGTTACTCCAACAAGCTGAGCCTGCAGTGATCGCAGCCACTGGAACTGGTACAATTCCAGCCAATTTTACATCTCTTAACATATCTTTACGTAGTTCTGGCTCTAGTATGTCTGCTCCATCACAACTAAGGAACACATATTTCAATCCGAATTTTACAATGACTCAGTTAAGGATGAGAAGTGATTTGGAACAAAATATTGATGAATCACACCGTAGGATTATATTCCCCGGTGTAGGATCATCGCCACCTGAAAACACTTCTATGCCACTCAATTTCAATCCCAGTAATGTGAATTCTATGTTACAAGCAAAGCAAGAGGAGGAAGACTCATCGTCACAACATCAACTAGGTAACTATTTGGCGCAATCAAGCTCAGGTTCCATCCCGGAGAGTCATAGTCAGGTTCCTACAAACTTTTGGATGATTCCTACTAACCCTAATAATCAAGTTATAAGTGGTGATCCTATATGGACATTACCTTCATCAGCTAGTAACCCTAACATGTTTAGAGGGTCTTTATCAAGTGGTCTACATTTTATGAATTTCCCTACCCCCATGGCTCTCTTGTCCAGCCCACAGTCGGGTCCAGGTATGGGTGGCAGTAATGGTAGTGGTGGTGGTAGTGGTAGTGGTAGTGGTAGCGCTGCCACTGATGGCCATTTGGGAATGTTGTCAATGCTCAACGCTTATCGGTCCTTTCAAGGTATGTCCACCTCAGATCCTCAGGCAAGTGGTGGAAGTCATTCCAACCATGAAGATGGAGGGAGTGAACAACATGATCAGACAAGTAGACATCACAGTTATTTTATGTGCAATTGATGGATGAAATACACTTATTGTTTTGATTGATGATTGCTTTGAAACTAGAGTTCATTTTTTTTGTGTGATTAGCAAGTTTTTGGGTGGTGATGGTTATTTGTTGATTCTCTGATCGATCGATCTACTGTTTCTTTGTTTGTTACTAAGTAGAATTTCTTATCATTATTGGTTTTGTTAACTTTATTCTTCCAAGATGAACTGAAATATGTGATTTGGATTCAAGAATAGTTGTATACGTGCATTATTCTAGTCTAATTTTTATAGATTAGTTACAAACACTTCCAAGATCACACAGCCTTGAATGGCATTATCGGAATTCAGCTGATTGTGAAAAATGCAACATTACATATCTTGTAGTGCAAGAAATACTAGTTACTAAATCTCCCAGTGATTCTCCTTCTCTTCTTTAATGCACTTGATTATCAATGTCTATATAGTTTTGAACAAATGATCGATGTTAAATACTCTGATTCAGTAGCTGAGTAGTAGGTAAGTTAGTGGGAACCACATTTTTCTTCAAGTAAATCATCCAGTATTACAGACAGGTGGTGAGACCCAGATGCTTGCTATTTGCTAAACAAATGTACACACCATCACTGACACACCATTATCATCACTAGCTAGTCTTCTTTTTTGGTAGTACAGAGTGGTTGTCAGGTTTTGTGGTCCTGAACAATACCATCTGATCTTACCATTTGGGGTCACATATTTCATTCAGTGTTCTGGACTTTTCCCACCACGATCAAATTCATGGTCTGTGGCCGAGCAATCGAAATTATATCCATCTCTATCACATTTGATATTTTCTTGATCATCACTTGAGCAAGCAATGCATTGTTTGGTTGTAAAGATAGCGTTGTTAGCTAGAATATAAGAGTTGGTTTGGAACAACAACCTTGCAAAATTCCAATTTTGTTCTATATACCCACAGACAGCTCTTAACTGTTATTCTGAACTTTTTAAATAGAGAAAGGAGGAGACACCTCAACTAGAGGCCGAACACCCAAATAATAACATAATATTGAACATTATTTTGTTTTATACCCATTGGAGATATTTCCATGATTATTATTTTGGTTGTTTTTTTTTTTTTTTTTGAGAAAGTTTATTGTGATCCCAGATCATGCATTCATAGAGACGAGGTATATGCATGGTATATAAATGTAGAGAATCACAAATGTACAAACTGGAAAGAAATGGTGGAAAAAATGTTGAGATTTGAAATGAAGAGAGGTGAAAGAGCATGTATTTGATACTATATATTAATTGCACATGTCAAGGTCCTTCTGCATTTTCTTTTTGTCCATTAAATAGCTAGTTGTACTAAGAAATTGTTCCCTGCTTAGTTCATCTGGAACCAGTGGCAATCCTGAGTCTATGGGGGCCCTGGGCGAACTCTAAAAATGGGGTCTTTTTTAGAAAGAAAAAAAAATTTAATGCCTTATTTTACTTACATATGACTCTTCTAGCATTTTGAGATGCAAAATCACAAATTATATTGTTATAATCAACTTTTTCGGCCAAGTCACTCTCAATAGACATCATAGCTAACCCATTTAATTTTTCTTGAGACACGGTGGACCAAAGATACAATTTTATCAACTTCAATTTTGAAAAAACTTCTCTCTGTGGAGGCTATCGTTATTGGAATAGTCAACAATATTTTATATGCGATTCAGGCATTTGGAAAACAATCATCCATTGTTTGCAAATGATTTAGACTTCAATAGGTTTTGGGTATAAAATGGGTGTGGATTTGAGTCATGAATCTGTGTCTCTGGATCCCAATCCATAATTTAATTTTGAAGGTTATATATATATATATATGGAGCCCCTGGGAAATGGAGCCCTGGGCAGCCGCTCATGTCGCCCATGCCTAGGGACGCCCTTGGGATCCCCCTCAAAATGGTAAAGGAACCAAAGCTTTGAGTTGTTTGCATCTTGAGAGGGTCCTCTTATGTTCTGGCAATGGAACCCACTATAATATACCCACTATGAGTCATCCTACCCTGATAAAAGTTTTCTTACTTCTAGAGTACTTCTCTATTCTCTTTCCTCAGTTTTGTTTTTTTTCCCCCTTTACGGGTGACACAGTGTTTAGAGAAGCTAGTTCTTAACTTGTTAAAGTCAATGAAAAGGTAATCAGGCAATTTCCAACTCTTTTGATGGCTTGCAAGTATTTCATATTAGTAGGAGTAGTAATGCTTTAGCTTAGCAGCTTCAGTTTATTAGCATTTGGACAATTTGTATGAGTTGCATATGGGCTTTAAACTGAACTTATGTTCTATCATAAATATTGAATGAAATTCTTTCGTTTTGCTATCATAAAAAAAAAATAACCCACTAATTTTCACAACCAAGTCATGAGAAATTAAAATAATAACAACAACTACTATAAGAGATACTATGCACCAGATGAAATGAAATTCTTTTTTATTTTTTTAAATGGCAAGCAGGGTTTTTATAGGATCCCAAAGCCAATAAAGATGCCGCAAGCTGAGTTTGAACCCATGAACTAGTACCATCCGCCAAGCTCTAACCGTTGAGCTGTTATGCCATTGGCGATGAAATGAAATTCTTATTCGTAGTGATAGGTGCAAAGGTTGGTTGCAAGTGTGAAATGCTTAAATGAGGTAGCACTAGAGCTTGCATTGTTGCAACAAATTAATACATAATGAGGAAACAAGAAGGAAAATCTTCCTTGGACTGCTGCCATGTTGCGTTTGTTTGTTTTTTTTACTTGTTGAAATACTATCATCAAGAGCACTGAGTAACAGTGCGCACAACTACATTGTGGACTAGCGAGTTCTTTGTTCTAACTATTGTGAATGAGCATGAAGTATTGAGATTAATTACCCAGCGGAACTCTCTGTTGCCATGGTAAGTGCTCATTAGTTTGTTCATTGTCTAGCTGTTGTTGGGGGGAGAGTATCTCAATGAAGCAACCTGCTTGCTATGCCATGTAATGCATACAATTTGAGCTTGTTCATCGGGAATGTACCCTGGCACAATTTTTGTCCACCTAGCTTTCTTGTTACTGAAACCAGTACAATACTCACGAACACCAAACTATCTAAAGTACCATCAACAATATGATGTATTTATTTTTCATTCAAGACCCCAACAACATCAATGATGAAAAATACAATACTTGAATCTTGAATAATGGTGACTATCTTTTTTTTCTACGTCCTTCATTCTTCCCTGCATTATGAGAGCTTAAGTTAACTTCAGTCTTTATTTAAGCTGTATTTGGCGAAGAGATTAGTTTTGAGCAGTACTGTTCACCTAATTCAGACATGAAGCGAGACATAGGAGTGGATGGTTTCAAATTCCAGGCATCAAGCCAAATCATAGTTAGCACTTGTTTTTATTCGGATCACAGCCATACAAGTAGACCACTTTGAATAGGATGCTCATTTTTGCTACTATCTGTATCACCAAGAACAGGCTGACTGCAAAAAAAAAAAAAAAAAAAAAAAGTCACGCTGATCTTGTAGCTTAATATAGCCAACTTCTCTAAAAGCTTAAGCTAATAGAGATGACATATCTAGCATATATCAAGGTCGGAGTCTACGGAACGGGTGGAGTGGACTCTTAGTCTCAATACTCCCCCTCAGCGCAATGGCTGAAAAATACCTTAGCAATTGTGCTGGGCGAGAATTGAAACTCCAACCTTTTCGAACCAAAGCGTTGATATCATGTTAAATTGCCAACTTCTCTAAAAGCTTAAGCTAATAAAGAGGGCGTATCTAGCATATATCAAGGTCGTGGTCTACGGAACGGGTGGAGTGGACTTCTAGTCTCAATACTTTTGGCCTTTTGGTATGCGAGTTCTCAACACAATAATGTGGATCAATTTGGGGCTCTGGAATGCGCCAGCATTCCATGTCTGAGGAAACTCAGCCCAGCCTATCCTGCCAAACATGTATTTGTTCTTATGTGGTTCAATTACTTAGCTTGAACTGCAATGCGCATGTCTGGATCAAGCAATTGAAACAATGATGAAGCAATTGAAACAATGTATTTGTTCTTATGTGGTTCAATTATTAAGCTAATCATCACTTTTACAATTTTCATTATCTGGTTCAATGAAGATCCAGAGAGTGCAGAGATGTAGATTTTCCACAAATAAATAAAAACATTGATCTGACTTGATTTGTAGCCATATGGATCCATACTACACGACTTTTTTTTTTTTTTTTATCCCTTAACCCCTCCCACTACAAATGCCGTCAGCAGGGTTTGGACCATGAACTTGTGATACCACACGAATTCGAAACAGACAATAAACATATAATATCAAGCAGGTAATTTGCTAGTGTAGAACTAAAATAATTTAACAGTTCAAAATAATATTGTTCTATTGAGTTTAGAATTCCCAATCCTCCAAGGCTCCAACTATTGTGAATGTTCTTAGAGACAATATCAACTCAACAAATTATAAAAACAAACCGGTCCAAGTACAAATTCCAAAGATAAATGCATTGAGAACCATATCCTTGTTCATGTATCCACGGCATTCTTGTTTTCATTGTCGTTTTCTTTTTGCATTGAACAAAAAATATTGTGAGACATTGAACAAAAAGATTGTGAGGCATTGATTTAGTTAAGACTATACTACTAATATTTCTAGATTTGTACCTAGTGCCTAAGGTACTCTCCTTTCATCTGATTGATCTGATAATAGTGGCATTGGCTGAATGTCAAAAACTCCCAAGTCCAACTCCAACTCCAACAGTACCACAATCTTTGTCTGAATTTTCTCATAACTCTATATTTACAAAAGCTTAGACAAATTGGCTAAAATCTGACTCAACAAAAAGCGTTGGAGGGATGGGCACTACGCCAAAAAGCGTTGGAGGGACGGGTTCTTCTTCTTCATAACTCCTTGCAAACCTCTCTAAAAAACCCTAACAATGCCGCCATTAACATAGTTGCGTGAGATCAATTTGTCGATTTGGATCACTTCCACTCAATTCTTCGTCCAAACCCACTTTCTTGGCTCTAGGGTTTACTACTTCCCGCAGTGTCACGCTGAGCACTCGGCTTCCCCGCCCGATCTCTCTTCATTCATCAATGTCAAGTCTTTGGTGCTTTGTCAAGTGATTTCACTGAGGCTTTTAGCCAATCAGGACACCGATGACATTTATAGCAAGATCATGATTTATCTGTCTTCTCGCCGGCAAACCAGTCTCCGTCGCGTGAAACCACTCTTCTATGCTCATCTCGCCGAAGGAATCATGGAACTGACCGTCGAAAATCGTCCAAAACTGGCCGGATCTCTCGGTGTTGGGTGTAATTTGTGTTTCATTTATAGTTGATGACATTAACTCTTCCATTTCTTCGTTCTTAGAGACTCCGTTATGTTCAGCTTTTGAATGAAAGTTTATTCACTTTTTTCATGGCCCGCCAAAATCACATTGATGATGAGGTTCTTACCAAGGGCCTCTAGTTCTTTGAAGATAGGTCGACTTCCAAATCGAGTCTGGCTAAGATTCGAAAGACATATGAGGTCGTTGAAGACCTGCCACTCTACACCTTGAGTGATGATCAGACGCCAATGTTTCTTTCGAAAGGATTTGTCTGTTTGCACCGCGGCATGTTTCAAACTAGTGTCTGTTTTCTTGTGCTTGACGAGATTTGGGGCTTTCTGGAATTTCTTGAAATCCCTCCTGCCCAGTTGGTACCGAATGGGTATAAGACTATTTTTCTTATATTAATCAGGGCAAAGGATGCTGGTGTCCGCGTGACTCCGAGGGTGATTCAGTTACTGACTTCTCCTCGGTTGAACGATCACGCCGTATGCAAGATGATGTCATCGGCTTGCTTCGAAAAAATGTCGAATGACTTTAAATTCTGCTTCCTGGCTCCTTCGGATTCAAAGTACTTCAAGTTCAATGGTCGTCCGCTTGAGCGGGAGTTCAAGCCACTTCGTAAGCATAGTTTTGCCCTTTGATTTCATTGTGCTGATCGTTGCGTGTGTTTTTTGTAGGGAGATTCCCTACTACTCCTCTTTCTCCAGAGGAGGAGACTGCTATGGAGGCATTTTCATGACATGCCTAAAATGAGTGGAGGAAGTTATTTGCCCTTCCAATTTTAGTCGCAGTGGGTTGTGGGTCCACTAGCACGTGGCTTTCTTTCTCTTCAGAGACTTAAAAGTTAAGTCCGAAGGTGAAGTCCCTTCTAAGAAGAGGAAGGCCTCTAAAGTTAAAGCTCCTACCCTGCCAAACGAAGAGGGCTTTATAAGACGCTTGCCTCCTTCATAGGCTCAAAGAGGTCTCGCACTGGGGTCGAGCCAGCTTCCAAACGACCCGCTCCGTTGAGGGAGGAACGTTATTCTGACCTATCCGCGGAGGAAGAGGTTGTAGCATTTGATTTGGAGAAGGACCACCTGCGGTTAGCAGGGGTTGATGATGCATTGAAGTTGAATGCTAAATCTTTGAATAAGAAGCTAATGATGGCTGCTGTGGCAACTTCTATTAGTGCTGACCAATCCAGACCTGTTTTTCTGGAAGGTTTTGATGAAGAGGTCAATCGTCCTGCTGGTGGATCACCTGACAGCGGCTGTTGCAATATGGATCGTCCTTCTTATAGTCCGCATTGTCCACCATCTCGCTCCAGGCCATATATCAAGATAATGGAGGGTCCACTAGACAATTTACTTCCTTCTCTCCCTTCGGAATCCATTGAGTCGGCTTGCAATGAATGGTCGGCTGTTGGTGATAAAGGGAAGACTATAGATGAGGGCCTAGGTGCAGTGGAAACTACAAAGGGCGGTGCCGGCGTAATTTCGCATCAGGGAGAGCTTCATCCAACGCGTGGATGAGTTTGTTTGCTCCGGACGTAGTGAAAATAAGCAACCTGGCATGGCATCAGGAGGTTGACATTGATTATGTTTCAAGGAAGCATATAAGCATACGTTATAGTTGGCTGGCGAACCGTGATCCGAAGCCCGAGGAAGATGCACTGGAAGAGCGTATGGATAAGGGGCTGAAACATCTTATGCTGGGGATGTCACATTTGAGTCAAGTGACCGTCATTGGGAAGGAAGTTGAGGCAGCTCGTGAAAAGGTATACACCATGGAGCGTGTCTTCTCAAATATGCAAAAGTCGTATTTTGATGCACTATTTGAGACTGAATCGCTGAAAACAGATTGAAGAGAGGAGGCTGAAACAGTAAGCCATTGATGTTGAGACCCAGAGGATTCGTTTGGAAGCTCTTGAGTCTGATTTAGCAAAGGCGGTGTTTGCAAGGGAGTGATCCAGAGAAAAGCTGAACCTGATCCGCTGTGATCTAGAAGTTGTGCAGGAAGCTACGGCTAAGGTGCGCTCTTAGTTGCAAATTCTTGTTGAGGAAAGTACTAGCACTACACCACAACTACCCATTAATAGCACATGACAATAGCACTTTTTTACTTAGTGCTATGAAAAGTCCAAAGTTTGTCCCATTTCATGTCTCTTACATTGCTAAAACGCTATCAAATGAGCGGGAGTTAAAAATTTCACAAAGCGCCCAAATTTCCCTCTCGATCGAAAAGAAAGAAGGAAAGAAGAGAAGGAAGGAAGGAAAGAAAAGAAAGAATTGAAGGAAGCTCGCTCTGGTCTCACTCTCCCTCTCCTCACTGCTCTCGTTCTGCTCACCGCCTGGTGTACTTCTCGGCATTGTGGTCTCCCTCTCCATTGCACTCTGCTCTCCCTCTCCGCTCCGCTCTGCTCTCCCGCTTCAGCTTTAGCTTCAACTTGTTCGCTTTGGTGGTGCTCCCTACTCGTGATTTGGCTTTGCAGGTTCGTTTATTCAATCGACTTAGCAATCATTTTTCTCTTTTGTTCTTGTTGTTTTTTGGGCAATTTTCTTTTTTGCTTTGTGCCATATGTTTGCTGATATTATAATTTATTATTGACTGGTGAAAGAAAATAATTATCGTTCTATTGTTGCTGATAGTTAATGTGTTCCAAAATAGAACAAGCCCACAACACAAAATCCCAATCAGACAGAAGTGAACATGATCAGTCAAATCTAGGATTTGGGTATATGAAAATGTATTTTATGGTTCACACTGCTCCATTTTGGAACTAACGCAAGAATATTTTTCAGTTATAATGTAGTATCTTAGTTAATTTTGCAATAGTTATCGGAGTTGACCTTGCAATTTCCTCCAAACCAAAGTTGAGTGTAGGAATAAGAGATACAAAGGGTTACTAAACTTCAAAGTTTGAGTCTTTTTGCTTGCTAGATTTCATGTTTAAGTTCGGGTTTGATAAAAGCCAAGGTGATTAATTAGTATGATGGGTTAGCTAGGTTCACCTATTTTTTTTTATTAATAAAGGGTGTTATTATGTCAATGTTATTTAATTGTTTTTTCCTTTATTGTTTCTAGCATAGTATAAATTAAAATCTGAGACTACTAATCTTAATGTATTTGTTCATTTACTTTTAACTATTCTGTTGCTAACAAGATATCTGCTATTTGTTTTGCTTCAGGTTAAGGAAGTATTTTCTGCTATTGCTCCTGCAGTTGGTTTGGTTGTTGGTCAAACTTCAATTGCAGATGAGATCTCAGTGCTTATTAAGAGACCTAAGCTTGAGGCAGGTGTTTGTTATGACCCAGAAAGCCGGTACATGGAGTTGCAGAGTGCAGTGGACATATTAGTGGCAACCCCTGGATGACTAATGGACCATATAAATACCACAAAGGGGTTCACTCTTGAGCATCTCTGTTATCTAGTATGTACAACAAACAACAACTTGTGCTTTCTGTAAGTATGAAAAACTTTGATTTGTTTCTGTTGCATGTTCAGAATGTACCTGCAAATGGATAATTTGTTTGTAAAACATAAAGGAGTTTATTTGCAAGTAGGAAAAGAGTTACTACCTGACAGTCAATTTCTGAGACCATTATTCAATAGTTCATGTTTGCAACGTCAGAAAGATAGAGTTACTTGTTGACAGTCAATTCCTGAGACCATCTGAATAATTTCCCATGTCACCAAAAATAGTCAGTGAAAAATGTTTGATTTGTTCTCTTTTATGGATATTTTCTGGACCACGTGTTAATTGTCACGACACTTGGGAACATAGATAGATGCACACACACAAACAATCTCATGCTCATAGTATCATGATTCCTCCAACAAATCTATTAACTAAACATTTAGGGTCACTCAATCAACATGCTACTTTTCTTGTGTGAGTACCATTGTACACATGATTTGAGCTGATATTTATTTATGTATTTATTTAATTTGGGACATTGTTGAATCTTAAACTGAATTTTATAGGTAGTGGATGAAACATATCATTACTCAGTCCTGGTTGCCTACAGTTCTTCAGTTGACAAGCTCAAGTGGTGAATGAATTTTTCACCATGCTAGTAAATTTGCTCATTTTACTATTGGTTCCTTGAGAACTATAAGGAAGTTGTATGTTCTATCATTTATCATACTTCAACATCTACCATGTTATGCTCCTTTTTCTCTCGGATGAAAATGTTGTTGAATGTGAAATTTTTTGCAACACTGATGTCCGGATAAATAACCATGACTTTCATCTAGGAAAAAAAACTGCACAGAACCATATGATTTTGACTCATCAAAAGGATCTCTTTGATGAAGGTCAATTTGATCGGGCTATCCAGATGCTGTGCTTTCTGCTGTTTTTATTGCTTAGCAGTGTAGTATACCAGGTCTTGTCAAGTTTTATAAACTAGATCATTTGATGCTTTGGCTTTTTGAAGTTTATTTAGAAAATATGTCTGGTTGGACCCATTCATGCTGTGCCCCTAGGTAGACAAAGACAAACCTTATCATCTTTCCTAGTTTCCGGTTAAACTTAGTTTTTTTTATTGATGAATATGAAAACTAGCTCTTAAATATGTCTCCTATTTGATTTGATACCGTCTTTCTTCTTTTAAATTAAGAAAGGGATGTTGTAGAAGTTATATGAACTCCTAATAACTACCTTTTGGTTTCTTGATCTCTGTGTTGTAGTGGCGTTGAAAGAGGATTCAACGGAAATGCTTATCCAAGGCTTGTGAAGATCGTACTATCTGCTACCTTGACGCAGGATCCGAGCAAGCTTTCCCAGCTTGATCTACATCGTCCTCTGTTTTTGACAACTAGGCCTCAACGTTATCAGTTACCTGAAATGCTAGAATCTTACAAGCTGGTAGGTGTCACCTACTTGCTTACATGTATGCACGAATTTTCCTCATTTTCTAAGAGCTGTTCATATAAGAAGTCACTTTCTACTCTTGTACACACGGTTAATCGGAAGATTGAATGACTTCTATAAATATCCAAATATTTTTTTTAATAAGTTGCATAGATGATGCACATATCTTTGTCTGAGTTAACAAAACTTAAATTTATTTGTGCTAGTTATGAGCTATGTGAGGCCGGCCCTTAAAAAGTGTATTGTTTTCACATCGTCCGTAGAATCTACCCACAGGCTGAGCGCCCTACTGAAATTGTTTGGTGGATTGAAATTAAAGGTCCAGAAGTATTTAGGGCTGCAACGTCAATCTGTACGAAGGTATATACTAGTACTAGAAGTATTATCGGTGCTTGTGAAACATCCAATGGTTTGGGGAGGAACAGTTTTAGTTACAGCCTCCCCTATAGTTGTTTACTTCTTGAAATGAAATTGTATCCTTGATTTCAAGGTATTTAAGATAATTCGGGTGACCATATCACTTTCCACTAGTAGCATGATTAGGGGATATCGAAAAATCTCACATGTTCCAAGGTTGAAGGTTACATTATGGCTTTGGGCTTCTAATTGGGACATATATAGGGATACTGAGTTTTCTTGTATGTTTAGTTGGCAAAATATTCTTCATTGTTGAGAGGATGCACATTTGTATATCTTTTGTACTGGTTAGTGCTTTGCACTAATCTTTCTGGCCTTTACTGAATACTATGATACTTGTTTTTGTGATTAAAAAAAATATACCTCTCTTGGGTTAGTGTGTATTGTTTCTTGTGCTGTATTTATGATATGAAAATTATGCTGCAGCAAGACTGAGGGCATTTCGAAAAGGAGAAATACAGGTTCTTGTTTTGTCAGATGCTATGACGCATGGAATGGACGTTGAAAGGGTGAGGAATGTCATTAATTACGATTTGCCTCCTTATATTAAGACATACATTCACTGGGCAGGACAGACTGCGAGAGCTGGGTTGGCTGGGCATTGTTTCACCTTGCTACGGCAACATGAGGTTTTGGAGATTCCATCTGAACTTGGGAAGCTCACCATGCTTTTGGACAACAATTTCTTCTTTTAGGCTTCTTTGTGACAACAATTTCCAGGGAAGCATTCCATCCGAACTTGGGAAGCTCACCATGCTTTTGGAGATTCAGTTTGATCCAAACCTCACATTTTCTGCATCAACTGGAATCATCTGTCTACACAGAAAATTTGGACACTGGTAAGAGATTAGGTATTTCTAAATAGCATATATACGATCTTATACATATATTTATCTTTATATTACGGGGTTTTGTAAAAAAAAAAAAAAAAAACAGACAAAAAGAGAGCTTTTAGAAAAAATCCAGCCCCCAAAATTTTATTAATAAAACCCCAAACATTTTAGAAAAGGGTTTACATGTTCCTCATGGTTCCTTTCAGATTTGGACCGCGACATGTTGCAGATTGAGAGAGCCCGTCTGATGTCCCCTGGAAAATTTGGTCATGAAAAAAGTAGGCCCCATTGTTTTTGACAAATGGTATGCTGTAGGTTCCATGCTTTGTCATTTACATGCCTTGTCCTATTTGAATTTGGCAACTTGATTTCTTAGAAACGAACCTCTAAATTTTTACTTCTGGTGTTATCTGGCCTGAAACAATGATCCTCCACCCAAGCATACTGCATATCTAAACTTTAGAGCTCAATCTTGATGATGATTGAGGACTTGTAAATGTTTATTTTTCCAGAGTTCCAGTGACTAGCTCAATCAATTATGCAGTGTGCCATAATGCGTTGATAGGCAGATCCCTACCATATTGTAAGAATCCTTTTTAGGACATCACATTCCCTGTAGCAGCCTTTCTCTTCAATTTCACGAAGGTTGCTGATGGGGTTATGGTCATGTCTGTTGGAAAAATTGTGGCATTTCCTATTACAGTCAAATAAGAATCTGTTTATATCATTCAGCTCCTCTGAATCTCCCATATAGGTCTCGCTACCACCTCAATTTTTGTTGTGTTCAGCCTTTCTTTCCCCTTGTTTAACCTCATATAAAAGCATCTTTGCTTTTAATAGTCCAACCAACCCAATACAATTTACTATTTTGCTATTTTATGTCTGGAGTTTTAATTTTTGATCTTTTATAAATGAAGTATATTACATGCTGTCATGGCATGCGTTTTTCTGTTCTCGTCTTTTTTTTTTTATTAACTGTTGCGTTCATATATAAACAATGTTACATAGTACGTTTCAATATTGTCTTGTTTTTTACTAATATAATTTTTTTATTTAGATTAAGAACCAGCAATTGACTAAAGAGGGTTGTGGGAAAGATGTGCGCCATTTTGAGTTTGAAGCTCTTTCACAGGTAGGTCTTGAATTTTATTTCATACTGAAGTCGTACTAGTATTTTCTTTAACTAGTCCACTCTCTATATGTTACATATAGTCTCTCTTTTTAGCTTTGTTTAATTGTGAAACCTTCATTACTTTTAGGAAATTACATATAGAGTTGGTGATGTTCTTGAGATTCTCCCTAGACAAGATCCTGATTCAGTGGAGGCGTTCATCCAGCGTTGTAATGTAGACCCTGATTTGTATATCAGTGTAAGTCGCCCCTTTTTCTTGACGGTGTGATTGGTTTTATCAAGGTTTTAATTATTAAATTTTTTTTTAAATTATGTTCATTATTATTTTTGTTGTTGACTAGCTTTCAACCGCTCGTCTCAGTGTTCAGAAATGAATACACAGCCATTGTGTTCGACTTCTTTTAAGATCCAATCGTTGAGATTGCTACCTATGTCTCAGGAATTGGAGTGGATGGCCTTGTAACTGATTATCCTGGAACTGCAAGTTCATTCAAGAGTAAGTTCCACTGACCTGATCTGGCACAACGACCAACTTTTGTCAATGAAGAACCCCACTATCCTAAATGATGCATTACGCTACCCTGCATCCCGGTTTTTCATGTTTGTTACAAAGCGGTTTAGCTTACATACCTAAAAGTCCATTCTAATGACATGGTTGTTTTCTTATGCGACTGACTACAGGAAGTCCATGTTTTGATCCAAATTCTGTCGTTGAGTACCCTATCTTACCGTTACAACCTGGTTCCTTGATTCCAAGAGAATCATTGGCACCGGCCTAAGCCCCTGCACCAGATCTTACAGCAGCAGATGTTCTAGAAGGGCGATTACGACCGAGAGCCATCTGGCTGCTGCTTCTGGAATGAAAGGCGATTACGATCGAGAGCCATCTGGAATGGCAAAAGGTCGACCTAATGGTTCTTATGGTTATTACTTTCCAGGTTAGTTCTTTTGAGTGTATATGTTGTTCTGGGGCATGTTTAGCTGCTGCTGAATGGAAGAGGTTAGAAATTCTGATTTTGCCTTTTGTAGGGAGTTCTGATTTTACAGGGAATGATTGGGTCGGTCTCAGACGAACTAGTCAAGGCTACATTTGTACAAGGAATGCTTCAGTGATGTCATTCCCAGTGAGTTATTTACTAATTAAATTTTTTCATGTTTTCACTTGACAGCATTATGATCTTTAATTATTATTTTTTTTAATTTTCTTTAGTTATAATCAACTGCTCAATAAAAGTTTGGTTATACTGAAACTTATATGCTCTTAAATTGTGCTGTTGGACTCTTCAGGGTATGCATTCAAATGATGCCTCTCCTGTTCATTGCATCTGGCTAAAACCCATATGCTGCAGGGAATTTGATTGGTATTGATGGACAATATGTAGCTCAGTTTTCCATTGGGATACCCGCAACTTGTTATTTCTTATTGATCAGAAGATGTATCATCGTGTTCATGTGGTCCAAATTGCACAGCATCTTTACTTGAAAGTACAAAGCCTGATGTTTTCGCTGCAGGTACATCTGCATCGTTAAAGCTGAGAGACGTGAGGTATGTTAAGATGAATGGGACTGTTGATGCAAGAGTTTCCAAGCTTCCAGTAGACTCGTTTACTGCCTCATCTAAACCCACTCTTCAAAGTCAACCTCTTGAGCCTTCAAACAAGGTACTAAGATATGGTAGATTTTATTGAATCAGGATGTTTTGTTCTGTTATTGTAATAAAGCACCATTAGTGAATAGGATATCTGTTCTCATCTTTTATTTGAACAAATTTCTTTAGCAGCTTGATGTGAACATCATCTATGGTATTTTTTTGTTGCCTGAAAGATGGCATTGGACCTCATATTTTGAGAAACTTCTGTCTTATATTTTTGCGAAATAGTTTTCTAACTCTCTATAGTAAATGAGGAAATAGCATTCAACTCCACCCAAAAGGAACTAGTGTGCATGTGACTTGTGCTGTTTATGGCTTTAGTTTATATCCGATCACGTTACTTTTCAGGTGCATCAGTTGGGATCTGATTTTCGATCGCCTGAGATTTTTGAAGGTCGTCATCCTGGAAGACACGTATCTTCATCATCTAACCATTCACATGGACCATTCCCAAACAATGAACCCTGCTGGCCAAATGGTCATACCTGGACTGGCTCTAACAGACATATATTGGGAGGGACTTCTAATAGAAATGAGGATCTTGAAGCTGCCAGGGATCGGCCAAATTCTTTCCTTTTGGCATTTTAGATGGCTACTTTTTGTGATAATATTCTCAAAAAGGGTGGAAGTGAAAAATTGAGTGATGAAGTAATTGAGGAAACACTTGAGAAGGTACCATATTTTCATTGTTGATATCCCATAACTATTGCGACTGCTGGAGCAGTGGACAGGTTTGTTTGATGCTTTCATAGATTCTCCTTACTTGAACAATGGAGTTTTTGCATAATATAAAGTACTGAAGTCCTTATCTGTAATTTAGTTAAACTGATTCTTCCATGTGCATTTTTGTTTCATTTCAGTGATGTGAAGTTCTGGGATACCCGGAATTTGAAAGGCCCCATATTTCCAGCATCTTCTCACATCGAACCATCAAATGAAAAGGTCAGTTAACCCCCAAGATGCTAATTCTTGTCTGTCCGCTCAGTGGAGACTAGTTTTCATCTACTGCAAAAAGACTGATCTGAAAAAAAGAATTTTATAGATTATAACGAGATCAAGGTTCTACCAGTTTCAAAATGTTTAACATTGTGTCCACCATGTGTCAAGTGTTCGAGTATTTTGATCCCTAAAGACCATAATAGCTTTCTAGACTAGTCAGGTATTGTATAGTGTTGACTAGTCAGGTACTGTATACATCGTTCCAGGTTTAGCAAGCACCCATAAATCAGAAATCCTAATTACGTTGCAATAACACAATCAGGGCTGCATCCTCCCTCGAATATGAAAATAGTCTTGTTCACCTACAGGAAAGTCAACTAGTTAAACTTCAGGGACAATATATTATACTGATATCACAGAAATAGTTATATCATGTATTGCATATGAGCAGGAAAAAACTCACAGTCCAGCTTATCACAACGGACTTTCTCCAATACCCTACTGCACGCAGCCTGAAAAACTCAAGATGGTGATGGGCATGGTCGTGTTTTACTTTGGCCGCTGCAAGTAGATTTATTATTCAATCGGAACATTATTAGTTGCATATAGAAAGTTCTCCAATAGAGTTCAGTAACATTGATATTCAGATTCCTACATGTTCTTGGGTCTGTACGTTCATGCCTAATTGAATTCTCCCAATGCGCCCATTGTCGAATCTACGCGGAAAAAAAATGTAAACAAGTCTGATTATGTTGCTCATTTAGTGTACTGTCTCCCAACCATAGGTAGAAGAATAAAGTGATAACTTACTTTTGCCCCTCCAAGAAGCATTGTAGTGACACAAAACATCATATGAACAACTGCCAACACAAAAATGAAAATGTGTAGCTGATGTAGTCCTTCTAGTGATAGCAATGGGACTTTCCCCTGTATAATGGATGTAGGAATACAAAATAGAGGACACTGTAAGTACTTGTAGTGGTATGGGATAATAGGAACAAAATGTCTGAAGTTTTTTTATCCTGCATATTTCATGACTGGAACAATCTGCTAATCTGTTGTTGCATGTTATAACTTATATGATATATGTTCTCACTTCTGTTTTTCTCCTTTGAGAATTCAGATGATTAAGCATATGTTGCACTATAGCTGATTTACACTGTCGACTCCTAGTAGTTCTCAAAGCTTTTTCCAATTTAATGTTATTAGGTCCCTCAAGTCTTATTCATATATATGTTATTTTTGCAGGACTGGCTCTGGCTCAATGGATGTGCCTGGTTGGAAATTCTTACTTGTTTAATAAGTGGGCAGTGAAAATATTGAAAATGAAGTGTACCCACTTGCTTTGTTATGGTATATATCAATAAGCTTCAATGAAGTTCATGGAGATTACTAGAATTAGTTGAACTCAACACATCGTACCTTATGTGGACAATATTCAGCGTTGCCTTCTGACAAAAGCCGACGCCCATTCCAAAAGGTTGCAGGAGCAAAAGTGGCATTGCTGACAACCCCATGCTTAGAAGAGCTTTCTTTCTCTTTCACCTCCTTTTTGCAAGGAAGCATATGAGCCATAACATACTTTGGTATGCATATTTGGCTTATCAAACTTTGAAAGACTGTTAGTAGAAGAGAAATGAAGCCCAGAAGCATCAGTTCTGCATACACAAAATGCACTCAAAATTGTTAGTCATAGGGTTTCTTTCTTTATTATTAATTTGATAGATTTTGTGACTCATGTAATACATTATCTCGTTAATTATATTACTTTGCCTTCATTCATGGAAATGTTTAAGTTTGGCACATTAAAATTTTTATTTTCTAGAAATAAAACTTATAAGATGTAATAATAAGTCATTTGATAGCCAAAAAATAAAAAAATTCCTATGTATACTTACGGTAGCGTTTCTGAAACGCTATGGTAGACTCTACCATAGCGTTTCTGAAACGCTATAAAAGGCCAACTTACTATAGCGTTTTAAAAACGCTATGGGTCTATTATAGTTCTGGCAGACACTGCGTTTTTGAAACGCTATTAATGGCCTTTTTTCTTGTAGTGTAGGAAAAAATCTGAGTGGGTTGTCTAGATAGAACAGTTAGAGGCCGGTGTGAAATTCAATGCTCGGAAAGCAAGAAAATCTAGGGACCAACTTCTCCTGGAGTAGCATGAATTTAGTGCAGTTAAAAGTAGCCTGATTACTAAGAAGTCTCAGACTGATGCGCTGACAGGCAAGCTGGAGTGTGAACTTGCTTATTACTGTTGGCGCTGATGAACGAAGAGCATCCGGAATGGGACCTTGCTTATTACAAGAATGTGTCTTTTGTAGACTTCAGAGTGATCTCTGAGTTGTCAGAGGAAGAAGGTGATTTGGATCATGATGCTCAAGCTAAGGCACGTGCGGACACAACTCCTGTTTTTTCTCCTTTTAAGCTTAGTTCTTTTGTAATCGGACCTCCCCCTGATGAGGAGTAAATTTGCACATTTCGTTTCAACTGTTAATGAAAACAAGTTTCTTTTGAGTATACTTTGCATTTGTATTCTGTTCGGTCTCCCTATTACACACTTTCAATTTTGCCTTGTCGTTTTATTTTAACGAAAGTCCGGTTGGGTTAGCAAGGAGTCGAGTAGTTTGTTTGTTGTTGAAAGCTCGACCGTTTATGCGGCGAATAATTATGACTTGTTATTCCGTGAGGTTTTAGAGTTGCTATCACGTGGTTATGTCCAATAGCAAACATTCTGCGGATGGTTTGACAGCGGGTTACTCTACCCAGGCTGCAGCTCATTCTTGAGGTAAGCCGTTGGAGACTCAAGTTATGTATTTGACCGTTGGTTGCGATCGTTGGCATGAGTGAACTGTGGTAGTTGAGCACATGCGTTGTCGTCTGTACTTGAGCAATAACGTTTGGCCCGAGACAAGTTTCATAAGCTCGGGCTGGTATCCCGTGCAACATTCTTCTGTGCTTAGCGGGTTGGTTTTCTAGTCGACTCAAGTGGCCATTGCGGATAACGGGATGTCAGCTTGTGTGGGCGTGAGGACTCTGATTAAGTGGTAATCGAATTCGACGACCGCTGTCCTGGGAAAGAACAGTGGTCCCATGGTGAGCTGTTGACATCAATCGGGGCTAACTGGGCTCCCCCTTCCAAACCATCTACACCTGCGCAAAGCAGGCTACAGGTTTGGGATGGAAATTCGGCGACCATGTTCTGTAGAAGAGGAATGGTCTGGTGGCGAGCCGTCGACATTAGTCGGAATTGACTAGGCTCCCACCTTCCAAATCATCTACACCCGTGCGGAGCGGGCTACAAGTATGGGAGTTGACCAGAAGCTGTCGTAGTCAGTCCTCATTGATTAGGCTTACCTGATCGGGTTCGGCGACCATCATCCGCAAAGAGGGCACCGGTCCCTGGCGAGTCGTCGTCATCAGGCGTAAGAGCGCTGATTAGACTCCCACTTCCTAAACAATTGACATTTGTATGCGGCGAACTAGGAGTCAGGGTGAACCAGAAGCCATCGTCATCAGTTGAAATTGACTAAGCTTGCCTGGCTAGGTTCAGGCTTCGCCTGTTACGGGCGTGCGAGCCTACTTTTGCAGACAGATTGCATTGTGCGGATTAGTTTTCACTAATTTCAATGAAAGTTTTTTCTATAAAAAAGGTACTTTAAATTAGCTGGTGATATGTAGGTGTGCTTCGTGTGTCAAGAGTGACTAGGGACTCTACTGCTTGCATCAGCGCACGTGGTAAAGTGTCACTCGAATAGTGAGCTGAGTCGATGGGCCCATATTAAAAGAACTAGGTCATGTCGCAGGATCGTGGTGCCATGTGTACGGTGTAGATTGCGAGATGATAGAGTATTGGTTACTCCCTCTCAATTAATGGGGTTGTGTGCAACATCATTATATGATTGGATCATGGACCTGTGCGGTTTCCTTGGGAACTGTCGTATTCAATGTTGATGTTTAATGTTGACGCGCTTGTTTGGTGAGCCACTATGTCTATATAATGGCAATCCTTCACAGTTGTAGGCATTATCTTCTACAGAGTGCACTCTTCAGATGCTCTCACTCAAAAAGTATGTTTTGGGTTTTTCGAAGGCTGAAGGAAGATCTCCTCCACTGGAGTCTTTGAATGTTCTGACATTTGCGCTGATGAATCTTGATAAAACTTGCTATTATATGTGGTCACCTACTCTGGGTGAGCACCCGATTAGTTTGTTGAGACCTTGTAATCTTTTCTCGTATTTCGTAGAAGTACGGACTTTTCCCCAAGGGATGAGCTTGTCGTTTATGTGTTGGTGCCCTGTCGGTGCTTCGAACCACATAATTTCTTAGATAACACCAGCAGTCAACCTTGGAGCGGTTGTTTTTCTCCCTTCTCAACTAGCCTTGACACATTGTGCTGCGCTGGAACTCGGAGTTGCGGGGAAGAATGGAGTTGGACATGGCCTGTTAGAGTAGGCTATTGACTCCTAGACGCCCCTCTCATCCCTCAACGAGAGAGTGCACACGATTTGTTTCAACCCAATACTTGTCCCAAGCACATGGTAGAGTGTCACTCGAATAGTGGGCTGAGTCGATGGGCCCATATAAAAAGAACTAGGTCATGTCGCAGGATCGTGGTGCCATGTGTACGGTGTAGATTGCGAGATGGTAGAGTATTGGTTACTCCCTCTCAATTAATGGGGTTGTGTGCAAAACCATTATATGATTGGATCGTGGACCTTTGCGGTTTCCTTGGGAACTGTCGTATTCAATGTTGATGTTTAATGCTGACGCGCCTGTTTGGTGAGCCATTATGTCTATATAATGGCAATCCTTCACAGTTGTAGGCGTTATCTTCTATAGAGTACTGTGCACTCTTCAGATGCTCTCACTCAAAAAATATGCTTTGGGTTTTCCGAAGACTGAAGGAAGATCTCCTCCACTGGAGTCTTTGAATGTTCTGACATTTGCGCTGATGAATCTTGATAAAACTTGCTATTATCTGTGGTCACCTACTCTGGGTGAGCACCCAATTAGTTTGCTGAGACCTTGTAATCTTTTTTCGTATTTCGTAGAAGTACAAACTTTTCCCCAAGGGATGAGTTTGTGGTTTATGTGCTGGTGCCCTGTCGGTGCTTCGAACCACAATTTCTTAGATAACACCAGCAGTCAACCTTGGAGCGGTTGTTTTTCTCCCTTCTTAGCTAGCATTGACACATTGTGCTGCGCTGGAACTAGGAGTTGCGGGGAAGAATGGAGTTGGGCATGGCCTGTTGGAGTAGGCTATTGACTCCTAGACGCCCCTCTCATCCCTCAACGAGAGGGTGTTTTGTTTCAACCCAATACTTGTCCCAAGTTCGTCTGGTTGGTTGGATCAAGCGTGAGTTAGTTGTAGCTTTGGTTGGCGTGTCACGGAGCCTATGATTGCTGATTTTATACCACCTCAGGTCATCCTTGCAAGGTGGGTCCGACGAAGTATTGAATTGAATGCGTTCTTTCATACTTTTTTCTGTACATCTGCTCTTGCTCGTGGATCATCTACTTTGGAGAAATCGCAGAGTATAACTCTTAGAGGGCACTGTAGTTTACCCAGGGTACGTTTGTTGTCACTTCTGAGTCCTCTTTTGAAGTCAGACGATATAAGCAGATCTTTACTGTATATCGCATCGGATTCGGATGCTTGTAATTTGTAATTTTTTGTACCCGCCATCTGAGCGATCGTTGTTACATCTTTCCAGTAATCAATAGAGTGTGTTTGCCCAATTATCTTATATTTGTTAAATGAATGCAAATCACATACACTCTTAAGAGTTAAAACTCTAAACTGACTACTGAAAGAAAAATAAACAACTGAATAAATTGATTGTTGGCGGAGAGAGGTTGATTCGGACCTAAAGCGGATTCACATGGCCTTTGCTTGGATCGTGAGTACCTTCGGCGAATTGTCAAGTTTCGCCGACGCCGTTGAGATTATTGAAGAGTAAACTTTGCATGGAAGGGTCCTTCCACGCCCACTGACAGTCGTGGGGTTGTGCTCCCGTTTGCAGTGACCTCTCCGCTAGGCCTGACATTCTATCGGGCTAGAGGGCGGACTGGTCCTGGGTCATTGTCTCCATATGGGTGAGGCGACTTCTCCACAGTTTTTTAGTATTGATTCCGTTCAATTTGTTTGGCGGGTTTCAGTTGAATCTGAGAACATTCCATCTGCTTCAGCGCAGTATAGTGGCAGCCCCGAATTGTTGGTTGGTCCCCGCGAATTGTTCCCTCCGAGTGGCTAGCGGTATACTTGACGCACTGATGAAGGGTAGAAACTACTACCTCCATTTGATAAAGCCATGGTCTTCCCAAGATGAGGTTATAGGCAAGGATTGTGATTTTGTTTTTCGAGTTGATTTCAGTCTCCCGATTTTAAGAAATATTTTGTGAAATATTTCATTTTGTATAGAAAAACATAAAAATTTCGATTGTGATTTTGTATTAAACAATATAATTTATGTATTTTAAACTCTTAAATATTACATAAAAAGTCTCACAAGACTCATAGTGTCATACAGACTACATACTACATAAGAATCACTCACATAACAAACTTTTGATACTAAAATAACATTTTAGCATCTTAAAATATACAGATATGAAAATATCTATTTCTTTTCTCATAAAATTTTGACATATTAAGAATTTCGAAAAGATTTCGGTAACTTCAAAATAAGAAATATTTCATGAAATTTTGACATATTTCGAGAAATCACATTCCTTGGTTATAGGTGGACAGTGCATCCACCACCATGAAGTCCAGGAACAGGACCTTCCTCAGTTGTGGCTCTCCTGCCACCACTGCTAACCTTATCTTCCCAATCGGAAAGCATTTTTCTCCGTTGAACCCAATCAGTGCGTAGTCAAAAGGTGTTAGGTTTTCTTCCTTGAGGTCCATACTGCGGAATATTGCGTTGTAGAATAGGACGCTGAGATAGCTTCCCGTGTCCATCAGGGCCCTCTTCACTTCCCACTTTGCAATAGAGACCGAAATGACAAGAGCGTCATTGTGCGGTGCGCGGACGCTTTCGAGGTCCTTATCTGTGAAGGTCAACGTCGGGCTGGGGCTCTGCACTCGCGAGTAATACATGCGTATGTCCTCGTTGGTGGGTTGTGTCTGCATCTCAAGGAGTGTCTGCTTGCGGGACTTGTTTGATTGTTTTTCTTCTAATTCGACTCCATGAAAGACATATATTATGCCCAGAGTTTCCTTATCGATTTCTTTGACCGCCTCTCCTCTTTCCCAGGTTTGGTCCTGCCTTTTCTCTGAACCCAGAAATTCCTTCAACTTGCCCTTGCAAATCTAGTACTTGATCTTGTACCTTAGACTCTTGCAGTCGTTGGTGTTGTGGCCACCCTCATTGTGGTATGAACAATACTTGCTATTGTCGCGTTTGAAAAGGTCTCCGCATGGCTTCGAGGGCCATTTAATTTTTTTTTCTTCAGTTTTTCATGGAATTAAGGACATCCGACAAGCTAGAGTTGAGGGGGTCATTTTCGCTTGTTTCTATCTCCGTCTTCTCGCATTTTCCCCTCCTTTCTGTTTCTAAAAGCGGAGGGTTTCTTCTCTACTTCAATTTCCTGTCAAGAGTTTTGCCATATCGAGAAGGTTCCAAGGTGAGGAAGTCGTAAGACTTTCCCTCTCTTAGACCCGCAATAAAAGTCGTAACAGCGGTATCATCGCTGCAACCGCCAATAAGCGGCAGCTCGTCATTGAAGTGCGTGACGTATTTCCTTAGTGTTTTATTTGACTTTTGCCTCAAGGAGAGTATATAGTGCGGGTTTTTCCTGATCCGTTGACTTCCAACAAAGCGTGTCAGGAATTCTTTGGCCAATGTCTTGAATGAGTGATTGACTTTGGCAGGAAGCTGTGGAACCACATCAGCACTAACTTCTTCAGGCTAGTAGGGAACGTCCTGCACATCATCGACTCATAACCTTCGTTGAGCGCGATTACATGTTGATAATGACGCAAGTGATCAAATGGGTCATCGGTCCCGTCATAGAACTCAAGCTTCGAAGGGCTGAACTTCTTTAGCAGAGCCTCGTTCATGATGTGATCCACGAACAGGGGAACAGAATGGCGGTATGATAGGCTTATAAATGGTGCATTTTACGCCCCTAATTCTATATTTCTTATGTCATATTAATTAATAAAATACTCTCATTACGTGTATTTTGTGTATAATGCAGGAATTCAAGTATTAATCATCAAATATGCACAAAATGAGACAATAAGGCTAAGTTCAACAACTAAAAAGCCGATTGGAAGTTCACACATGCATTGTCAAGGATCAAAGATTTTCACTCCCAAAGGCCCATGAAATCAAGCCCAAAAAAGTATCATCATCTACGAATCTCAAGGAAATCAAATTGAACATCCACATGGAAACTTCAACATAACAAAAGGAATCTCTACACATTCCACCTCCTACTCCATTATCCATTCTCCAATACAATTCCTTATTTTATGCTAACATCTTTTTCTTTATTTTACTCCACCTCCTACTCCACTATCCATTCTCCAATACAATTTCTTATTTTATGCCAATGTCTTTTTCTTATTTTACTCCACCTCCCATTCCTCTTCACCTATAAATACCCCATCCTTGGAGTATACCAAAAGGACTTTGGAAGGAAAGAAAATCGAGAGTAGTTGTAGTAGTATTTGAAGCATTAAGTGTAATAAGTGAAGGGAAGGCCTAAGGATTATCATGCTTGGCTAACATCCCACCTTAGGGTGTGGGGGAGCCCATGGGAGGATAGCTCCAAGATGACTATCTTTTAGATTTGTTTTTCCATTTTCATGTAATTGAGAAGCAAGTTTAGTTAGATTGATCTTGGTCCTTGGTTGTATCATGAACATATGAGGTAAGTAACATGTTATAAATTCAATTCATGTCTTCTACTTCTTAAGCTCGAGATTAGATATGTTTCTATACTTGCCATTCTCTGACAAGCTCCATATAATGTTTACATATTATTAGTCTAAGTTTCATTGTGATTTGTTAGATATATGGTTTTTCATTTAAGTATGATTCCTTCTTTTATTTTAAATCCACATTTGATTCTTATGTTAGTAATATAATTTAGGCTTGAAATCAATTGTTCATATTGCCATATCTTCCATCCTAAAGTGGGATGAGAATCTACCTTAGGATGTGTTAATGAATTTGGGAAAGATTAATCGAATAGTGGCCTAATGGTGATGTCTAATCATGATGGTAAACTCAAAGCCGTAACTCTCAAATTTAGGTTTTATTTTGTATTTTTAATTCAAACACTTCACCCATCAATTCTTTTCTAATTAGGTTAAGTTTCAAAAGAGATTTGAAAGATTAGTTTTCCGATATTTTAAAGCTCTCCTTGTGGGATTTGACCCGTATTTGCCGTTATCTAACTCAATAGATAACCGTGCACTTGCGGTATGATTTGAGATAGATTAAGTTTTTTGCACTGTTGTCGTGGAGAGTAATGGAAAATTAGTTTTAAAGTCAATTTTTAATGCTTATCACTAGTTTAGTTTAGTTCATTTTCATAGTTTAGGTACATTTGCTTTATTTGTTAACATTTTGTAGTCTGGAAATTTGAACATCTTGAAGGTTTTATTTTTTTGAGTATCTAACGTTTACTGTTTTATTTTTATTTATTTAAATTTATCTGGTAAATATACATGATTTGTGCTTTCACGGACATCTTTTCATTTGTTCATTGAATAAAAGGTTAGTGAGAACCGAAATTTTGAAGGTGGACTGTCTGTGTTGGAATTTGACTGCTATAAATGATTGTTGTTTGGACGTCTGTTTCTACTGATTTATGATTTTATTTTAGCATATACAAGTTCTATCATGTTCTACATCGTGTCTAGTTTCTAGATCATCTTGCAGATTTCATATTGGATAACCGGTTGAAACAAAATTTGAATTCTCGTAGCATCTACGCAATCTGGACAGTGTACTATTTTTTACGTTCACTTCGAATTTCAGTAACCTTCTAGCTGCCAAATGAATTTTAATAATTTTTCTTTGAAAACTTTTGTTTGTTAGAAATCCATGAAAATTTGAAAATCTGAATTTCATCAAGAATTGAACTCTGCACGATTTTTCAAAGTCGATTTGTCAGTTTTGAAAATTTCCAGCAATACACTGTTTTGCCAAACTTGAATGATTTTCAAAACTTTGGTTCTATACTTTGTATTTGAAGCCATTCATAATTCTCCTAGGGTACAATTTTCAGGTTTTGCGCATAAATGATACTTGGAGAATAGCTTTGGTGAACTTAGTGAACAATGGAGAACACTTGGATCATAATTAAATTTTTTTTTGAGTGATTGTGAGGATTTGAATTTGTATTATTAAGTTGTAATAACTAAAATAGGCCTAAGATACAACCAGAAGCAAAGTGAGGTACCTCTCTCAACCCACTTCGAATCTCTTGCAAGAAGTGTTTCTGAAATGTTTTTGAGTGTTTAAACGTTTCGCAAGATATCGAATTGTGCTAAACTACATTAGAGCGGACCTTGCTAATTGCATCTGAGTAGGATTTGATCACCTACCTCATCACTCCAATACATTCAAACTTGGAAAAATTTAATAAAATGAACTCAGATAACTAGAGCCAATTAGAACGGTGCTTATAGGACCTCAGAAAAGGAATTGACTGTGATTGAACTCTTTCGAAGTAAGGCTACTCTAGTGCCAATTGGTATGCATCAGTAAAGACCAGTGTGACTGCACCGCCATTTCTTACATTTTTGCCTAGAGAGTGGTGTTTTGACGGAGTTTCTCACAAGTCTGATCTTATTTTATTAGGAACACAAGGGTTCTTGAAAGTATTTAAGTCGTAGCTTAAAATCGTAAGAAATCCTTGGATTTTAAATACGCTTTTCAAAGGCTTAGCCAGTTCTAGCATACCAAACAGGGTAAAACCTAGTTAGAACGCATCTCTGCTTAGTGTGGTGATCTAGGGAATTTTTACGTAATAAACTACCTCTTACTTGCTTACAAGATATATGGGAAAATCTAACTAGGGTGAGAATTGATTTTGAGATGCTCAAAATCATTCTCCACTTCAATTAGATTGGGTTTTAAAAATTGATCGTCCATTGCAATTAATTGAAGATAATCAACTTGTTGTTTGCTAGATGGATGAATATGAATTGATTGAGCCGTGTTTGTGTGTCATGATTAGTAGCTCAATTTAGGTGCATTCGCATATTGCATTTAGTCTAGATCATATCATCTTAGGTTGCATTAGATTTTAGACATATAAAAAAAAAAATATATATATATATATATATATATATATAATCAAGATTGATTCAAGCTCAGTGTCAAGGAGTTTATCTTATATTATGAGCTATACAATTATAGACTTTCATTGGGAAAATCACGACAATGCCTAGGTAAATTATTTTGCCTTAGTAAACCGAGGTCAACCCTTAGAATCAAATTTTGTTTATGGCAATCATTTTTCACAAATGGATAGGGAAACAAATCATCTTGGAACCAACACCAACCCAATTGAGGTTATGAAACTTTTAGGTCCACACCATCATTTGATCCCCAATATGTGCATAACAATGAGTCTTACCTTAGTTGTCCTACAATGCCTTCTGTAGAAATCAATCCATACCATGTCATGCAAAATATGCAATCCTCATCATCTGCATACCCAATTAGCTTATGGGAGAAAACTAACATTTTTCCCTCATTTCAAGAAAGTTTAGATCAATATATGCAATCCTTAAGTCATTCCATACGAGAGATAGAACAAAGTCAGCAGGCGACTGACCAACTTTTGTCTTAAATTTGGGATTTGAGGCGTCAAAAGGAAACATTGATGAATGTAAAGGAGGAATATAAAGAAAGTCTATTAGAGGAGAGTGAGATATCTGATGAATTGTACCACATTGATGTGTCATCCATTATTGATCATACATACACTTTAGAGAGTGATACAAAAGAAGAACCAATTAAGCTACCATGTGGTGATATTCCTCTTTTGACCATTGTTGGAACATCCATATCTAATACAAATGTGAAATCTGAGAAATTTGTTAACCTTCTCCCAAGTATTAGGAAGTTCCCTGAGTTTAGACTTGAATTGCATATTTCAAAAACCTTGGAGGATTATTTTGAGAAATGTAAAATAAATTGTGAAAAACTTAAAGAGGCCGATGACCTATCCAAGCTTAACTCATGGCATCTCCCAGAACATCAAATTGATTTTACTCCTTTTGACAAATTGAACTTGTATCATTCTTTAGAGGAAATACTTTCTCACTTGTGGGGCATGTCAAATCACTTGCATCTTATTGTCCCATATACACATGTTTGGTATGACCCACAAATTTTTAGGTTGTTATTGTATGATTTATTGTTAGATTAAGATTTTATTGTACATATTAGGTCAACTAAAAAAAATAAAAATAAATTATTTGACTTGATTTGATTGGAGCCTACTTTTGGATCTTAACAAAAGTCATTTGAGCACTCAAGCCGTTTAATGGTATGTTTTTTCCATTTCTATTTATTATTGTCTCTCTTTTGTTTAAGTTCGACCCACGGTGTCTTATTTTAGAACATTGAGGACAATGTTTAATTTAGGTTTGGGCGGGAGATATTTCAAAATTTATGTTTCATTTGAAAATGGGTTGTTCAATTTATTGATTTAACTTAAAATTAAATTGTTTTTTCATTTTTTTAACCCAAGTACTTATCCATGATGAGATTATGTTCCATAAATCTAGTTGCAAAGACATTTGAGTGTAGGATTTGAAGCTTTGAAAGTTAGTAGAATGTCAATATTAGATAATAGTTTGTACTACTCACAAGCTAGGCATTTTCTAAGAGTTTACATTGAGAGTGTATTTTAGCTTCGATGTTCTTATTTAAAGTTGAAAAAGTGGATTAATTATCTGGTGAACATGACATAATAGTGGAGACTTGAACCCTGTGAGATTTCTAGCATTTCTTATTTCTGAGGGTTATACGCTAATTCATAATTTCTTGAGTCCTACATTATCTTCTTGCATGATTTTTATAATTTGTTTTTGTCAAAAACAGTGAATAAATATCAAAATTGAATCACACCACTACATTATGTTCTGAAATTCACCCAGGTCATAGAAACCATGTAATTCTTAGGAAATGAAGAAAAATCATTATTTGCCTAAATTGAGCCTTTTAACCTACCCATGTATTGTTTACCCTTAGAGCTCGTTTGAAACCTGACATATTAACAGTTTTGTTGTTAACCCACTAATCGATAAACCCAAATAACCCAATTATATTTTTCTGACCCTTGACCCTTGTGCTTTTGAGAAAGGTTAGAGATTAATGATAAAAAATGGTTTTATTACCATCAATGGAATGGGTATATAATTCTTAGTGCCAAAAAAGTGTAGAAAGAGCTTCATATCCCATTACCATTTTGTACAAGGCTATCACACACACACACACACAAAAAAAAAAAAACAACCTTTGTTTTTCACATCCATGAAGATGTAAAGCTCTTTAATAGAAAAGGAGTTAAGCCAATCCATGAAGTTTAATTAACACTAAAAAAAGACTTCTAACCTTATCAAAAGTACTTTTGTTTGTCTTTAACCTTCAATGTTACCCTGTCCTAAGCTCCGTCACAACCTAGTCAAAATCTTTTGATCCTTAGGAAAATATATGGCCAAAGTGTGGAAGTGATTTAAGAAATATTGTGGTGAATGAATCAACATTCTCAGTGGATGATATTCTTTTTGAGATCATATTTATTGTATTATCAAATTCCCATCTTTTGTTTTGTATGTGAACTATCTCTTATTCATTGTTTCATCTTATTCATATACATTTGAGGAAAAAAAAACCCAAATCTCTTAGTGATTTCATTCTGAGTGATTATATACCTTCTGAGATTTGAAGGTGAAGCGATTTTTCTAGAATGTGAACCAAAGAAATGTCCACTTTTAAACTGAAGTTTGCAATAAAGAAGAAGATCAAACTCTTAATATAAACTAGAATGAATAATTCCTATGTATTTTGTATAGTGCTTACTGAAGTCACTTATTGACTTAATACTAACCAATAAGTTACAAGAATACATCTCTTAAGGCTTACGCATTCAAGTAGGAACTCTCTGAGGTTAAATAAGAAAAGAGTTATTTTTTACCAATTTTTTAGTTCGAGTTCCGAGTATCAGAAATGTTTGTGGGTATCATGTCTGGAAACCCTCACGAGACTACAACTTGTCCACTAGGGGAACCTAGAGGTTTAAAGGCTTATTACATATGCTAAATGTAATCATGATTCCTACGAAAGTGAGTTAGTTTTTATTTTTCTTTTGCTCAAGGACTAGCAAAATGTAAGTTTGGGAGGATTTGATAGGCTTATAAATGGTACATTTTACGCCCGTAATTCTATATTTGTTATGTCATATTAATTAATAAGATATTCTCATTACGTGTATTTTGTGTATAATTCAGAAATTCAAGTATTAATCATCAAATATGCACAAAATGACACAATAAGGCTAAGTTCAACAACAAAAAGCTCATTGGAAGTTCACACATGCATTGTCAAGGATCAAGGATTTTCAATCCCAAAGGCCCATGAAATCAAGTCCAAAAAAGTATCATCATCTACAAATCTCGAGGAAATCAAATTGAACATCCACATGGCAACTTAAACATAAGAAAAGGAATTTCTACACATTCCACCTCGTACTCCACTATCCATTCTTCAATACAATTCCTTATTTTATGCCAACATCTTTTCCTTATTTTACTCCACCTCCTAGTCCACTATCCATTCTCCAATACAATTTATTATTTTATGCGAATATCTTTTTCTTATTTTACTCCACCTCCCATTCTTCTTCACCTATAAATACCCCATGTTTGGAGTATAATGAAAGGACTTTGGAGTGAAAGAAAATTGAGAGTATTTGTACTAGTATTTGTAGCATTTAGAGTAATAAGAAGAGGGGAGGCCTAGAGATTACCATGCTTGGCTAACATCCCACCTTAGGGTGTGGGTTAGCCCATGGGAGGATAGTTCCAATATGGCTATCTTTTAGATTTGTCTTTCCATTTTCATATAATTGAAAAACAAGTTTAGTTAGATTGATCTCGTTGCTTGATTGTATCATGAACATATGAGGTAAGTAACATGTTTTGTGTTTCATGTTATGAATTCAATTCTTGTTTTCTTCTTCTACTTCTTAAGCTCAAGATTAGATAGATTTCTATACTTTTCATTCTCTGACAAGCTCCTTATAATGTTTACATACTAGAGTATGGCCCGTGCCGTTGGCACTCTACATAATTTTATTTTTATTAAACATTTTGTTACTTAACACCTCTGTCACTATCCTCATTTTTGCTTTCAATCAGTATTGAAATGCAAACATATTCTAAAGTAAAAGTATATATTATAAAATTTGAATCAGTTGGAGGAAATATTTAAACGTCGAGAATGAGTTCTCCCCCAATCTTTGATTGCCAAAATATGAAGTTTAGGATTTTTGTTTAAATGTGCATTAAGATGTTCGACTCATTTTTTCTAGTATGATCAACCCATCTCATTGTTTTGAAAAATATTGAAGACGTGAAATACCTTATATGCTATTTTAATTATAAAATATATATTTTTAAAATTTTGGAGCTTGTATTGATCATTGATGTTGTTGGAAAGATCTTAAAAAATGCATTTCAAGGATACTAAGTTTACCAAAATCTAACGACGATGTAGATAGTTATGATAATTTTCAATTTGCTAAAATAAACACAATACTTTCTCTATCCGCCACATGTACATTCCACCAACTTTTTTTCAAAAATTTTTATTATTATTTTTGCCCTTCTACATGTTCTATATTTACAAATATGTCAAATGAATCTCAACTCTCAAATTCAATATATTTTCCAACTTTCAATTGTAACCATATTTTATCTCTAATCCTTTTGATTTGACTTTGTCCCAGTTAGCAATGAATAGTAAAACACCATTATGAATTGTAATATAGATTATTAGTCTAAGTTTCATTGTGATTTGTTAGATATATGGTTTTTCGTTTAAGTATGATTCCTTGTATGCTTTTAAATCCACATTTGATTCTTATGTTGGTAATATAATTTAGCCTTGAAATCAATTGTTCATATTGCCATATCTTCCATCTTAAAGTGAGATGAGAATCTACATAAGGACGTGTTAATGAATTTGGGAAAGATTAATCGAAGAGTGGCCTAATGGTGATATCTAATCATGATGGTAAACTCAAAGCCCTAACTCTCACATTTAGGTTTTATTTTGTATTTTTAGTTCAAACACTTCACCTATCAGTTCTTTTCTAATTAGGTTAAGTTTCAAAAGAGATTTAAAAGATCATTTTTCCGATATTTTATAGCTCTCCTTGTGGGATTCGACCAGTATTTGCCGTTATCTAACTCAATACATAATTGTGCGTCTGCGGTATGATTTGTGATCGATCACGGTACAACACGTTTGGGTCGTGAGCCCTTTGTTGGAGGGGGTTATGCGGGGTGAGTCTGTGTCGCCGCCACCTCTAGTCCAGTGAGAAATAGCAGGGGCTTGACTTCTCTGTTGTCATCTAGAAATTGAGGTTTGTGCTGCTCCTGATCTCCATCGACGGGTGGAGGGTTCTGCTGAATGACAATATCCATTGCTTTAGCGATCTGTTGTACTTGTGATGATAGCAAATCCATTATGAGGTCGTCGTTGCTGCTACTAGTGTGAGATGTGAGCTTGCTACCCTTGTGTTGTCAGTATCGCTGGAAGCGGTTGTATAGTGTGAGTCTGAGTGTTTGACATGTCCCTATGTTCCCCATTGTTGCGGGATCTGGTGGTATACCACAGTGATGTTTGAATATCATCCCAAGTCAATCCAACTTATGAATTAGCACGAGAAGAAAAAATAACCATGTAAGTGGGGGTTCCCCATTCGCAAAGGCACGTGAGAGTGGGGTTTCCCCATCCACACGAATTTGGTTGAGAGCGGGAAAAAAATTGATCGAGGAGAAGAAAAGGAACAAAGAGAACATGAATAAAGGACAAAAAAAAAATTAATGAGAACAAAAGGAAGAAGATGAACAAAGAAAACATGGAAGGTTTTTCTTTCATTTTCAACGAGTCTTGGATTCATTCACTCTAATTTAAATTGGATTATATTAGTTTTTTTAATGCAAAAATTTAACTTAATCTCAAGTTTGTTACGTGTACATCTTCTCATTAACCTTAATAATGAGTTGACAACGAAGAACTAATTCATTATTACTAGTACTACCTTCATGCACACTACGTGTACCCACATTCACATTCATAGGGTTTTTTTGTTTTTTGTTTTTGTTTTTTTGTTTCTTTAATTAAACCAAGATAGTCTACACATATTTGTGTTTGCACATATTGGCATCACATGCCCAACTTTAGTCTGAAGCCGTTAAGTAAAATGTAGCACACACCTGAGTATTTTTTTAACATTTTACGAAAATCAATAAATTTCACTACAAACTATAAGGTCTTGAATTTATAGAGCTTGCAAAATTACTAGCCTTCTAATTCCCTTGAAATTTGAGTTTATCTAATCACCAAAACAAACAATGTGAAGCAATCTAAATTTGGTCAACATTAAGTTTAATAAATTATTTTAGGAACTCTCAACCTCTCACACACTCACATCAAAATTCAAAAATTCTAAGTGCCTCCACATTATACTCAAGCATGCCCACTTTTGACTCCTCGCACTCATTCTTCCTTTTCTCAATTCTCTCCATTCTCCCTCAATGGTTGGGGAATGAAAAAACAAAGAAGTTTGAGAAAAATTAAGAAACAATTTGAAATGACCATGAAGAAATTCATAGAGAAAATCTCTTGCTGCATCTAGCTAATTAGTTTTTGCTCTTTAAGGTTGTTATGTTATTTTGTTTTTAGTGAGAGATTTATTTTATGGAAAAAGACTTTTAAGACCTATTTTTTTTTTTTTTACAAAACAGACCGTTTAGATACCGTAGTTGATATAATGGCTAATTTGTGCCTACTTTTATATTTTTTTGACCAACATTGACTCTTTTATTAACCCATGTTAACCTATAAGTTATAAGACATTTTTATCCTTCACAAACAAATAAAAAAAAGACACTGTTATTAATTTTTATAATTATGAACAACCAATTGTTGGTTGGGTTAGGCTATATAAGTGGATGATTTCTGGCCTATTATATCTACAATCACTCTTCAGAACATATCTAATGGATCCATAAATATCATATAGTTATTATTATTATTATTATTATTATTATTATTATTATTATTATTATTATTATTATTATTATTATTATTTATTTATTTATTTATTTTGTGTGTGGGGGAGGGGGATGATTTCATTTCTAATTAGATAATAATATTTAATTCTCAACTCGCTCATTAAAAGTCTCTAACTTAAATTGTTAAATTTTTTGAAATACTTTATTCAACCTTGTAAATCGCATGACTTCAATAATTGTTGGATCTATTTGGGTTAGGCTATATAAGTTTGTGATTTTCGTCAATTTATACCTTTCAAAACACATCTAATGGAGCCAAAAATACCACCAACTTTATTTATTTATTATTATTAAAATTTTGTAGCATGATTTTAGTTATAAAAAGATTACAGTGTTTACCCTTTAACTTAGATCGTTAATAGCCCAAAACTTCAGTTGTTAAAAAAAATCAAGAAAACTAGTATACATGAATAATACTCATGTTAATTAATTTCTTATAAAGATTAATATTTGTGAAACAAATAAGGGATTGAGCAATCAATCATTGGAGATACATCAAAACTGCCAAAATCTTTTCAATAAGTGACAACTGAAATTGAAGAGGCTATCAAGAACAACAAAAATACTATGAATGATCATTCCAGTGAGCTATAGCAAGCAATAATAATAATAATAATAATAATAATAATAATAATAACAATGTGATACTTCTGGCTCTATTAGATATATTTTGGAGATTGATTGTAGAAATAATATGTCAAAAATCATCAACTTATATAGTCTAACCCAACCAATTGGTTGGTCATAATTATAAAAATTAATAAAAGAGTCATTGTTGGTCATAAAAGTATAAAATTAGGTTGTCTATTTGTTTATAAAGGGTAAAGATGTCATATAACTTTATGGGTTAACTTGAGTTAATAAAATAGTCCTTGTTGGTCATAAAAGTACAAAAGTAGGCATAAATTAGTTATTAAGTCAACTGCGTATCGAAATAGTCTATTTTGTGAAAAAGTAGGCCTTAAAAGTTAGTTTTCATTTATTTTATCACTTAAAACTTAATTCTAAAACTCCAATGTGTTCTAATTTAGTGGTGTTTATTAATATGTTTGGAGTCTAAATTGAAACAATCATTAATACTAAATTAAGTGTTTAGAGTGTCTTGCATATTTCTAAACACTGAAAGCTTAAAAGTATTCAAAACCTTTTATTTGTCTTATATTTGTAGTTGAAAATAAATAATTTGTTAAAATATTTAATTAATTAGTTTTTATCGGTATAAAGAATCCAACAAACAATACTCTCAAAACATTTATATGAAGCATTCACTGTTTATTTTCAGTGTTAGCATCCTGCATAAGCTTCAGTATCAACATTCAAAATATGCCTTCAAATTTAGTGTTTTAACATACAGGTTCTAAATGTTTAGAAGTGAACAAGCGAATCTTGTGTTTCCTTAAACCGATTAACAAATGTACACTTTCGACACATTATACCCCACTGCTTGATATCTTTTTTAGAAATTTGTTGGCTCAATCTTCGCTCTCAACAATCGATTGAAGCTGAAAGAGCATTCTCAAAGCTTAGGTTTGTATGATATGGTCGTGGTTTTGGGATTATATATTAAATATGAACTAAAGGCAATCAAATCAAAATTTATTGGCTAAAGACATTGTGGAATCTCTAAATCACACATTGTTTTGTATGCAATGAACTCCTTGATTCGGTGAGTAATCCTCGAGATTAGTATAACCAACAAATATTATCCCTAGTTAACCATCCCCAAAAATATGGGGTGTTTAGCTCACACACCATCAGTTTAACCCAAGGATTGTGATTTCGTTTTTCGATTTCATTTCGGTATCTTGATTTTAAGAAATATTTCGGTGTGTAAAAAAAAACGTAAAAATTTCGAGGATACGTAAAAATATATATAATGAATTTCGAGAGTATGTGAAAATGTGAAAAATAGATGCAAATAAATAAATATATTAAACATATTAAATGAAGCCGAAATATCAAGAAATGAAACAAACATTAAATCAATATATAATTAGAAAATTATAGTTTCAAAAATCAATATATAAGTAGAAGAAATGATAATTAGAAAATCAGAGGGGTGGTTTTAAAAATTAGAAGAATTGATAATACGAAAAAACCTCGAAATTTATGAAAAAACACTAAAATTTTTCGAAAAAATGTAATTTTTGGTAGCTGGGTTTTGTATTTTTATGGAAAAAAAACAAAATTTACGAAAAAAATTCTGAAATTTACAAAAAAATCTCGAAAAGTTTCAAAAAAAAACCCTAAAAAAAATGTAACTTTTAATTTCGCCATTTTCCTTTTCGTAATTTCAAAAAAACGAAAGTTTTGTTGAAATTTCGCGAGATTTTGCGAAATCACATTCCTTGGTTTTACCATCTCAAGACTTGACCACCCCATAGAAATGTGGGGATTTTAGCTCAGACACCATCTTCCCTGAAAAATGTTTGTGTCAAAATAATGCAAATCTAGTAATGAATCTCAATCTAACGATTGTGTAAGTGATATGTTGTCAGGACGCTGCCAAGGTGCTACTTTTTTTTTTTTTTCTTTATTTCTAAAAGGTGACGAAGCTCCGCCTCAGCTAAAGCGGGTAGGAGTTGGGGGCGCTTGGGGCACTAATTTTACGTTTTTTTTATAATAAAAGTAAAAATAAATAACTTAAGTTAGTTTAAATTATTACTTAATTTATTTAAGTCACTAACACAAGGATTTATCTATATGAGGGACGATGAAGATAAAAATGATAGAATTTGCTTTGCGGATAATTTTTTCTCCAGTAAGGTTTTGTTGTTAGAGGCTCCCTGAGGCGCTCCAAAGGTGTCTGGCATGCTAGGAATCTCGTTAGCACCTCGGAGCGCTCCGCACCCCTGACAACATGGTTTAAGTGAAAGAGACAAAACCATCACCCATTTAGGTGACTTTCCAACACTTCATGAAACCCATTACCACTCCTCAAACTAAAGGCCATGTAGTAAGGTGTATGTCACAATACACCTATGTGTATTGTGTACTATTATCCAGTCCAGTTGAGGATCTTTCAAAAATTGCTCAACTACAATTTAGATCTTGAGAAAAAGAGTCCATGGACAACCCCCTAAAGAGAAGTGTTATTAACAATGAACTTGCTACATGACAGAACGACAAAGACCCGAAAAGTATCCTAACACCATAATTTTTAAGGAATCGTTTTTAAAAATTAATTAAAAGATTATGACCGAATTAATCATTAGGAAAATGGTTGTCTTGAATTTAGGATTTGGGAGTTTACATGGAATCCCCTATGATGATACATCAAACTGTCACCCGTTCATGGCCATACACGTGGCGCAAACCATCATAACTAGAGATGGTTGTTACGAATAAACTAAGTCATGGCGGGAATCACTCCACCAAGGACGCAACTCAATTAAGAGAGTGTCGTTAGAAAGGATATAAGTCATAGTGGAAATCCCTCCCCCAAGGACACATCTCAATTATGAAAGAACCATTACGAAAGAGATAAGTCGTGGCGAGAATTACTCCCCCAATGACACATCTCAATGAAGGAAGAAACCATTATGATAAACGTCTCCCTTCATTAAGCCATTCGAACTTAAGTCGTGCACATAGTTGAATGCACTCATTATATAAAGTAAAGAAAAATGTATGAGAAGATGACATTCCATAAAGGGTATGCAAACACAACACACCTATACTTTGTCCAAATTCATTCACTTTCGCAATTAACTGACTTAAGCATCAGAGTGTTTTTGGCAACCAAACATGTGGTGTTTGGCAATCTAACCTTGTTTTGCAGATCAGATATCTAGGAGGACAAATTTGAACGCATCAGTTTAATGCCATCCGCGGGGAAAACAATTTCCTTTTTTTAAGAGCATAAAAGCATTTGCCGTGATTGAGTTCGCTCCGGGTGATTGCTCAGCCATAATAATATATTCTTCAATTCTTCTTTCAGGCCGATTCTGCTATAGCAATTCAACATAGCAGTAGCTGTAATCAGCATCAGCTCCTCAAGATGAACAACAGGAGCAGTTATTTAAGCAACTGCAACTGTTCATTTGAGCAACTGTTCAAACAATTCCAGCAAGCTGCAATTCAGATTTGAGAGATACAAACAATAGCTAATTTCCACTCAAACAGTAGCTGATTCGGACAACAAGTACAGCAAATTCCAAGTGGATAGTTGCTCAATTTCCAGCCAAACAGCTGTTGAATTTCATTACGAAGCCACATTTGAATTTCATTGCAAATTCAGTTCGGTAGCAGCGGATTCAGCAACAGCAGATTTAGCAAATCACCTGCTGATTTTAAAGAAGAACAACAGCTGAATTTTAACAACACTTGCAATTGTAGCTTAGTTGCTCAGACAATCACTCTCTTTGTGAGAGGTTGTGGGTTTGAGACTCACCAACTAAGATTTTATGAGGTTTTTGCCTGATTTATTAGGAGCGTGTGTGTTCCGACCGAAGAAGATAAGTCATGACGAAAATCACTTCCTCAAGGAGACACATCACAATAAAGGAGGAAACTGTTATGATAGACGTTCCCTTTCATTGTGCCATACAAGATTAAGTCATGCACATAGTTGAATTCATTCATTAATGCACTTATAAGAAGATGACATTCTATACAAACGCAACACAACTATACTTTTTCCAAATTCATTCTCTCTCGTGAAACAAAGAAAAGGGAAAGATGGATCATGCAACTCACGTGACCATCCAATCTATCCATCATCTTCCAAACTGAGTCTATACACAACTTTCTTCTCAAGTTCTTACACACAATCACATGGAACTGGAAGAAGAAGAAAAAAGAGAAACGATGACGTCTACTTGTCTCTGTCTCAATATGCAATTTGTGTTTAATTTTCATTTCATTTCTACAACTAAAGTGCTGTTGCCTCTCCCTCTTTGGTGACAGAGACGAGAATAGATTTTAGATATCAAGGAAAGCGAAAATTCTAAACAGCACTGCTCCTTTACCTGGGATTTCGCCTGGATGGTGCTAGGCACGTGCCCATCCAGGCGTGCCAAGCATGTGCGATTAAGGTGAGCAAAAAAAAAAAAAAAAAAAAACAGCAAGAACCCAAATCGCAGAGAGAGAAGAAGTTTTCTCTAGCAAGCAAATCCAAAACCCTAGATCTATTTGTGTAATCAATCGAATCCATATCAATCCAATCCAAGAAGAACACAACACAAAGGTATTTTTCTCCATTTCTTTCTCTCCTTTTGATTTTGATTTTCGAAACCCTTTCTTTCTACCAAACCGAATCAATTTGGTGATTTTCACTTTGATTCAACCAAACCGAATCACAATTTTTGGTAAGATTAGCCTAGTAATGACGACTTCAATATTCAGTCAAGTGATCTTATCATCTGGTAAGGACATATTTTACTATATTTCATAATGATCTTATCATCTGGTAAGTTTTTGAATATAGTTTAGGGGGATTTTATCAAAAACTTATGTTCTAGCACTTTGATTAGTTTTTGAATAATCGCCCTAAACAATTAGCCTGGTATGATAAGTTTTTGATAAAATCCCCCTAAACTATATTCAAAATGTTCGAGTTTTGCTGAGTGTTTAGAACCACTTTGATTAGCTTAGTAAGATTTTAGGCTTTGATTAGCCTAACTTCTAGGGTTTGTAGAACCACTTTGATTAGCCTAGTAAGATTTTAGGCTTTCCTGAGTGTTGTATGATTAGCAATTGTATTGTTAGCCTATATATATATTATTGTTAACTTCAGTATAGTAGTATTAGAGATTTAATGGGGTTTTGCTTGTGTTGAATTTTTCATATTTTCAGGGATGGATACATTAGAAAATAATGAATGTATGGAAAATGAAGAATTTTTAGATGAGATAAAAAAGCCTTGCAAAGGGATGGAATTTAACAATATTGATGAGTTTCAGTCGTATTATCATGATTATGGTAATAAAAAAGGATTTCCAGTGAGAGTAAGGGCGACTGAAAAAGATGTGGATGGAAATTCTAGATATGTTATTCTTGCATGTGGTCGGACTGGGACATCAAAAAGTAAAGGAGAAAGTGTTATAAAATTGCGTCCCATGGGTAAATGTGGTTGTAAGGTTAAAATTGTATATTCAGATTGGGCAATGAAGCCTGAAAATGAACGGTTTGATGAGATGTGCAGTATCTTTTATGAAATGGCTGACATAGCTTCCGAGGATCAAAATGAGACAAACAATGTTAAACAGTGGTTACAAATGAAGCTTCGTGAACTAAAGATATCAAAAGGTGATGGTGATGTCAATGTTGAGCCAGAGGGGTTGTTCGAAGTTGGCGCTAAAAGTAGTGCTGAAATTCATAGTCCATTGCATGTTCGTTGCAAAGGACGACGTTCTACTTCGAGAATGCAATCTACAATGGAAAAAGCCTGTAAAAAGAAGAAGAAGAAGACGAAAGAAACACAAAAAGAGAATAATTTGGTAGGTTTACTTGTTTGTTTTGCTTCAATGAATATATTTATTTTTTCAATTCAAGATAATATATTTTTAATTTGACATGTCATTTGTCGTTTTGAAGGGTGAAAGTATGGGGTCATATTATTCACAACCTAGTGGACTTGGTCAGGTTTTTCCAGTGATATCACAGGTACATAAATTACATGTTTATTGTCATTTTAACAACCACATAAAGATTGAAAGCCTTAATCATTTATTTTTGCAGCGACCAACTTCTAGCAACGACATGGAGTCGTACAGAGATTGTCCAGATATTGCAAATGAATTCTCCAACCCTGAAAGAGATCATTCAAACATAGTGTCAGACATATGGAAGCGTTGAGGATCCAGTTCATGCAGTTTCATGTAATGTTCAGTGTTTCATGGGTGTAATGACGGGTTTTCAGGGTGTAATTTCAGTGTTTCATGGGTGTAATGACGGGTTTTCAGGGTGTAAACTCGTATAATTTGCTATGAACTGTTAGAACAATTTGCTATGAACTCGTGTAAATTCAGTTTTTCAGTTTTCAGTTTTTTCATCTAAACTGTCAGAATTCCAGTGTTTTTATCAGTGTTTTTTATCAGTGTTTTTATCAGAATTCAGTCTAAACTGTCAGTGTAATTTGCTATGAACTGTTTTTCCAGTGTTTCATCTAAACTGACATAATTCAGTGTTTTTCCAGTTTTTCCAGTGTTTTTTCAGTGTTTTTCCAGTTTTTTCAGTGTTTTTCCATATTTTTCAGTGTTTTTCCAGTGTTTTATCAGTGTTTTTTCCAGTTTTTTCAGTGTTTTTCCAGTGTTTATCTCTGTGAAATTTCTGACAGAATTTCAATGTTGAAATGTTGCTAATGTTTCTGACAGAATTTCCAATGTTGCAATGTGGGAACCCTGTCAGTAAGAACATAGCAACATAAAAACACTGATTTTATAAAAAAACATAGCAATCAGTTTTATACACAAACACTAGCAATCAGTTTTATACAAAAACACTAGCAATCAGTTTTATACAAAAACATAGCAAATCAAAAACATAGCAATCAGTTTTATACAAAAACAACCCTGTCATAGCTATATAATCAGTTTTATAGCAATCAGTTTCAGTTTTATAGCAATCAGTTCTATGCAACAGCATAGCAACAACCCTGTCATAAAAACACTGATTTGATAAACACTGATTTTATAGCAACCCTGTCATAAAAACACTGATTTTATAGCAACCCTGTCATAAAAACATAGCAACATAGCAACCCTGTCATAAAAAGACTGATTTTATACAAAAACATAGCAACATAGCAACCCTGTCAGTTTTATGCAACAACATAGCAATAGCAACAACATAGCGACATTGACTTAGAAACAACATACAATAGCAAAGAAATAACAAAACAGAATAATATATCATCCAAGATCTTCAAATTCATTTACCATCCAAAACATATTCATTTACATCTCACATACTATCCAAGACCTTAAAAAACAAAAGTACAAGAATTAATAAAACTACTACTAATATACTGTTGATAAGGTCCTTAGTAAAAGCCCAAGTATCGTTGAGTTGATTTTCATGAGCTTGATTGCGACGACCCTCGGGAGCATTATTGGGTTGGTCCACCACTTCTTCAGTGTCGTTTGTTCTTGACTCCCTTGTTCTTGTTCTTGTTCTTGATTGGTGCTCTCTTCTCGACGCTTGTTCTCTTTCTCTTCTCGCCTCCTGCTCCTTCCACATTTCATAATCTTCAACCGCTTCTTCAAGTGAATTGAAACCCTTGTAGACAGCATCCGTATACCCGTTCACTTGTAGTGCGCAACTTGACCAAGTAACATATATGCCAGGAACATGCCCACGATAAACAACATAAGCTACGTATGTCATTCCTGCGTTGGCAAAGTAATATATGTTAGTTGGCGTGACATAGGCAAGAATACATAAAAATACATTGCATTAGAAACAACAAAAACAAAAAAAAATACATTAAAACACTGAGATACATTTCAGAAATTATATACACAAACTAATTTTATCCAAACCAACCAGCTCAACCAAACTAGAGAACATTATATACACAAACTAGAGAACAATTTTTTGCTAAGACTTAATTCCATTTTTTGCCTTTTCTAAGACTTAATTCCATGTCTTACCATGAAATGCTCAAGCCAACTACTTGAGAAGCTAAATTGTGTAGTTGCTGCTTCGCCATACATCCTTCAACAAAATAACTCTTTTGCTTTGGCCTGGATCTCCAATCATATTCACCTTCTCTTGATATTGGAAAAACCACTCATATAATGTTTATCTAACTCGATATATTTTTCTGATTTGTGCCTCTTAACATTGTCATTTTTTTAACCTCATTTAACCAATGCAGTGCTGACCTTTTAAGCATGTTTGATATTGTTGATTGGCTGATGGAGCTGATAATTTTCTTGAACCTATTGTTGCAAATGTTTTGGTAGTATAAGAATGATGCTCATTTTATACTCGAATAATGCCTTCCTCATCTCATCAGTTAATGTAGATTTTTTTTCACTATAGATTTTCATAAGATACAAAATAAACCAATATAAAGAAATCGTAATTTCAGTATGAAAAAATGAATAAACCAATATAAAGCCTTAATAATAAAAGAACTATGGATAACAAAATGAACAAAAAAATTTAATTAATGTAAACAATCTACTAAACCAAATTTCAAATGACATGGAGACAGCCCTAATTTCAGAATGAATAAAAATCAAAACTGAAGGGCTTAATAGTATAGTAATCTTCAATGTCGAAACCCCAAACATCAAATTTTCAAATAGTTTCTCTACAAATGGAGAAATCGAAGATTTGGAAGCATAAACATAACAAATAGAAGAACAAGAAGACTTACAAACTTGGGATCACTGAAGAAGTCCCGTCCAGGAATCGCAAAGAGAAAGAAGAGTGAGGGACTGAGAAAGAAAGGTCGACCTTGTTTTCGCAACTGCTTGTTTTCGCGAGATGAATCGATTTGGAAACGATTTGGATTGGGGATCTAGGGTTTCTAAGCTTCTCCTGGATTGGGGATCTAGGGTTTTTGTTGTACCCAAATAGAAGAGAAGAGAATGAATCGAAGAAAGACTTCACTCATTCTGTTTTTTTTTTTTTTTGTCCGCTTTACTCACACGTGCCTGGCACGCCTGGATGGGCACGTGCCTAGCACCATCCAGGCGAAAAACCAGGTAAAACTCCGGTGCGCCCTAGCTTTACTCGTCACCAAATCTATTCCTCTGTCTGTTCAAGCCAAAAAAAGTTGATAAAAAATCAGAACTACAGAAAGTAAATCCCAGACAAACAAGAGGGCAAATAACATGATGAATAAAAAATAAAATAAAATGAATATTAGATCATTATTATTAGCGAAGTCATTGACTAATTTGCCCATAGATTCTTCTATGCATAAATTCCTCCCTTGGTATGGGGTGAGGGATATAGTTGTCTTTTGACGAAGTTGGAAATCAGGGAGAAATTATTACAGAAAGTTGCTGCCATTTGTTAAAACATAAATGAAATAAATTAAGTAGATGAAAATAAAAAGATAGTCGTCATGTTTGTATGTTATATGAGTATGAAAGAGGAAATGGGAGTCGAACCTTATGTATGTACAGGAATAGGATGGTCTCAATGAATAACGCTCCTGTTGCCGCTGAGAGGCGAAGAAGGCCTCCTAGAAAACAGAATAGCACCAACGTGATGATGATAATGATGATGCCATGATCTCAATTGATGGAAATCATTTGTGGTCCTGATTTCTTCACCTGTGTACGAATCCTCTTATCTGATCTTCAACAATTGATGATGCACAATCGATCACTACAACAAAAATGATCTTTTACAGCATTTGAGAATAGCGTTTTTGACACAAATGCTATAAAAAACCTACTTTTAGTATCATTGTATCTCAAAATGCTCTTAGAGAATTAAGCGGGAGATTGAAAATGTGAGACCGCCCAAATATTTCAGCTCTCTCCAACTTAAAACCTACAAAGAAGAGAGAAACACACAGCCCGATTCTCCTCCCTCCCTCTCTCTGCCATTCTCCTCCCTCCTTGCTCTCGCTTTCTAACCTACTGCACACCCCACACAACCGAAGGACTAATCGAGGTGGTAAGCTTCGAAGAATTGGTCGAGAAGGACTGGTCCTTTATGGACTCAGACCCCAAAATCTCACCCCAACAACAAACCCGAACACTCAATCGAATCATCTCAGCTGGAAATATCGGTGGGGGTTCCAAGGTCCTCATCTCAATTGGGACTGAAGAGTTTGTAGACCGAGTGGTCGACTCCTCCTCCTCTGTTTTGAAACCCGACAATTTGCTTGTTGTTCATGATTCTTTGTTTGTTCTTGCTGGGGTTAAGGAGAAGCATGATAGAGTGAGGTGTTGGCAAGGAGAGATCATCTACGTGCCTGAAAAATGGGGACCTTTCCAAGTTGTCTTTCTTTACTATTTGCCTGCTTTGCCCTTTGAGCTTCAACAGGTGTTCCAAGCCATTTCTCAGCGTTGTGTACCAGGTAATTTGTTTATCAACTTGTTTTTTTTTTGTCACATTTCAAAAATAATACATTTGTGATAGTAAATGTCATCTTAAATGTTACATTTGAAATATTGGAATTTTGGAAGAGGAAAAATGGGAAATGAAATCCCTTGACTTGAATGTTAAGCATAGTAGTTGTTTGATTGAAACAATCTTCAATTATGATTATGTTGTTGGGTGTTTGTTATTCCTTTTTAGAGAGGTTAAATGTCTAAAGGATGTTCATATCCTTTTATTTATCCTGTTTATTGATGGATCTGATTCTCACCGAAATGCTTTCATTGGAATCTTTCTATCCCTAGTTCAAAGGTAAGATTGAGTTGCTCTAATAGTTTCAGAGGCAAAAGCTAAACACCTCTCTTTAGGGTGGTTATTTGTTCCAGGTTGAGTTTTATTTTAGGATAGTAATCTCCCCAGAGATGGGTTTCTCAGGAAATTGATCGAAGAGAGTGAAGATGGAAGTATCCTTGATTTTGAGTTTGAGTTCAATCTCTTGTGTTTTTAGTTAAAGTTGAGATTATTATGATTGCTTGAGAAAAATGCATTTGTTGTACATGGGATGCTTTTTACACTTCTCACACTTTTGATTGGTTTGTCTGGTGTACATGGGATGCTTCTGTTGTTATCTGCCTATATTTACTTCTATCAAAGACATGGTTTTTTAAATGTATGGATCATATTGGAAGTGTGCCTTTTTCTGGGCTTGCCTGTTTTGATCTGATTGCTTTGCATACATCTAAGGAAATTTGTGGTGGTAAAATCACGTTCCTTGATTCTGTTCCATTTTTCACAGCTTCCTCACGAAATAAACCAATGATGATGTCATGTTTGAGCATATGCAAGTGATTAATGTTTGTTGATGATGGCTTTTATGTTGTAATGATAACAAGAGGACTGATCTGAATCGCACCACATTCATTAGGTTTGCTTAAAAAGGTATGGAGGTAAATAAGACACTAACATGTCTTTATGAGTTAGTAGTCGTAACCATCATCATCATCATCTTCTTGTATACATGATGTTGCAGCTAGAGAAAACCAACCTTACCTATCAGATCCCAGAATTCAATCAGCTTGTGAGTGAAACGACTCATTTTATCAATTTCCAAACTGTGTATATGACGCTTTGTTCTTAAAGAAAGCTTTGATTATCTCATGTCAGGTGACGGAGGCCATCTACTATTTAGACTTGGGATCTGTTTGTCCAGGAAATGACCCGAAGTAAGGCTGCTCATTTACTTTATGTTTTGTCTCATTTGAGAGTTTCAGTCTTTGTATTACTCGAGCATTTTCTGTCACCAGCATTTCGCTCAGTTTTTACATTTTAGACATTCTAAACTCGTATAGTTTGTTCTCAAGTCCTGAAATACTTTTACCAAGTCCGTTACCACCCTGGTTTCTAACGATTACTTGCTGCTGCAGTATAAGGTTTCAGCATCGGCAATCAAGTTTTAAGGAACTCCAATACATATGTGATGGGGATAGCAATGGAGTTATATACTTTGCAGGCACATCATTTGGTGAACATCAGTGGGTTAATCCAGTCTTGGCGAAGGTAACCTTTTGATCTTTTTTTTCCCCTAATCTGAATCTGTATCTGAACTTAAAAGATGCAACTTGCTAACATGAATTGTATTTTAAATATGGAATTACAGAAAATTATGGTGACACCTAGCACCCCAACTTCAAGATATACCGATCCCAAGGCTTTAGTCTCGAGGACATACCAGGTATGTGGGATATAAATGACAAGCAAATTTCTTAGATTCTTTAATGACAGTAAAAATAAACTTGGCATGCATAGGGAACCTCCTTTGCTGGGTTGCGGGTTGAGGATGGAAAGAAATGTTCATGGTGGATGGTTGACTTAGGCAAAGAAATTTGCTCATCAGAAATGGTGTGGGTTTGATGAGTTGTATGACAAGTATTGTGAAAGGATGTTGTTCTTTGATAAGATGAGTGCTCAGCAATTGCGCGAAGGAGGTAAATTTTGAACAAGTTTGATTTACATTTCTTGATTGTTAGTACCAATTTTGTGAATTTTGATTTGTTTTATGAAATTGTTGAATTACTCCAAAAAAAACTTACTGAGATAATGAGATAGTACATGTAGATGTAGACATCAGTGTGCTTTGTGGCATTCCATTAGAATGTTAGTCTAGATGTTAATGAGTTGACATATCCAAACTTAAAGGGCTTGATTGTGATGAGAAATTTCATGGGACAAGTCATAATTTTTGTGCACTTTAGTGAAAATCTAAAGCTTTCACTATAACAATCTTCGCATTGTAATTAAACATAGCCTTAATGAAATGTGTGTTAATTGTTTTGACTACATTGAGATCAATCACGAGACTAGAGTGATTTGTGGCAATGAATCAGAGTTTGGTTGACGAATTAGCTAGTTTATATCAAATCTGGGATGCTTCTCGTATTCATGCTTGCATTTTCATTGCCTCATTAGATGTTTCAAATCTCATCGGATCTAAGGTATTGGCATTGGATGGCTTTTCACTTCCAATTTTGTTATTACAGATGTCAATCAAAAGTTTCGACCGTTTATGTGTTCGATTGGAATTGATCACAATTTTGGGTAATGCTTGAAGTTGATCAATTGTATTTTGCATTTTTTTGTCGCATTAAAGATAACGGAAGCGACAAACTTGAATTACATAACTGGCCTATCAGCATTACTTTTAGATCATACTGAGCAGATCCTTCGTGATTAGGCTAAGTATGGGTTGATTGCTGAACATCATTTAATTGTAGCTGAAAAAATGGATCATGCTTTGTCTTGATTGAATTTAGATCATTTGCCCGATTCTTAACTATTATTGAAATAGCAGACTTACTTTCTCCTTCCCCTGTTTTAACTGGGTTTTTTTTTAAGTGATAATAACCCATGCAACTCAATTTCTTGCGCTGCAGGCTCTCTAGTTTCACCCAGTCCATCACCAAGATCTGCATCTAAGAAGCTAGCATTTAGCCTTCGCAGCCTTTCTTTCAAGAAGCGGGAAGATCCTCAAGATGATGGTGAACTTCTGCAGGAGCAGCAACAACATGACCCATACCTAGATCTTGAGACTGCATATGTTGCACACCTATGCTTAACTTGGGAAGCGCTTCACTGCCAATACACACAACTGAATCGAGAAATCTCATTCTATCCGGAAAAACCTACCTGTTACAGCCATGCTGCTCAGCAGTTTCAGCAATTTCAAGTATTGTTGCAGAGGTTTATTGAAAATGAGCCTTTTGAACAGGGTCCTATGGCGGAGATTTATGCCAAAACGAGAAGTTCCTTTCCAAAGTTGCTTCAGGTTCCTCGAATTCAAGGTAATGATTCACTAATGGAGTGGAATAAATGTATAGTATGTAACACGAATCTTTGTAACACGAATTCAAGGTAATGATTATACCTTCTTCGGAAGTTGGGACTAATTTTTGGTCTGAATGTAACACGAATCTTTGTACAATATTCTTTCAGTGACAGTTGTATATTTAGTTAGCAAACTTTCTTCTTCTGATATTAGGGTATCAATTTTGTATATTTAGTTGGCAAACTTTCTTCTTCTTCTGTTTAACTTTGGCACATTAAAATTTTTATTTTCTAGACATAAAACTTATGAGATGTAATAAAAAGTCATTTGATAGTAAAAAAAAAAAAAAAAAAAAAAAAAAAATTGCTATGTATACTTACCATAGCGTTTTTAAAACGCTATGGTAGAGTCTACCATAGCGGTTTTAGAGGCTACTATAGCGTTTTTAAAACGCTATGGCAGAGGCTACCATAGCGGTTTTGAAACGCTATAACAGGGTAACTTTCTATAGCGGTTTTAAACCGCTATAATAGACCCTGCGCCGGCAAACATAGCGTTTACTAAAACGCTATGGTATCCTACCATAGCGGTTTTGAACCGCTATTAAAGGGCATTTTTTTTGTAGTGGATGAGGACCAACTAGTCTTCTTCTTCGTCTTTCTTGTCGTTCGCCAATCAGATTTCCACACTGATTTCGGTGATTCCATCTCCTCCGCCTATGACGATCCTCTACTCTTCTGCTTGCTCTCCAATTCTTCAAATCTCTTATTCTTTTTCATCAAGAACTGATCAAATGCATTCAAATTGTTATTCTTTTTATTGAGATCCATGACTGATTTCGTCTCAAATTGCAGATCTCGATTTGGAGATTCTACTACAGTCATCAAGAACAACAACACATGTATAGTATTAGTATAGTATAGCAATGGAATGGTGGTTTCGTGACACGCGAAACACTCATCTGTGTTTTCTTTTAATGAGTTTTGGGGACTATATAGAGAAAGAGAGGAAGGCGAAGCCGTGAGAGATGAGAAGAGAAGAGAAGACGAGGTCAATACAAATGGGTGATAGGGGAATGTGGACGACGCGTCACGTGTGCAACGTTGCTATCATACGCATCCTCTTCGTGTTAGACACTTGGTGATGACACTCGTGATACAAGCCATGGTGACGTGTTACTAACCTTTTGATTAAGTTCTCATGCGGATGGTCTAGGCAGTGAGCATGCGTAACAACGGGCATCTCATTTCCGATTAGCCACGTCATCACGAGTGCCAAGTCATTTGATTTGATTTGGTAAGTGGTTCAAAAATTAGGCAAGCCAGCCCCATTCCCGTTCTGTTCAGATTTTCTTTTCTCTGTGGCTTCCCACCAAACGTGATGATTCATTATTAGTTTAATCCGTAATTAAGGTCCAGAATGATAAGCTTTGTAGTCAACATCAAACCAACGTTTGAACAATAGATAATCAGATTCTTTTTTCGCTCTACACATGTTGATTAGCGAATGGAAAAATAAAAGTCCTGAAAGTAAACGTGTCAGTTTGAATATTAATAAGTTATTTTTATCCACGTGGCAAAACTCGCTGGGAAGTTAGTCTGGTTGGGATTAACAGAACAGAGAAGGGATGGTGGGGACTGGGGACTATGTACGTGTAGGGGTGGGCACAGGACGGGATGGGACGAGATAGACCCATCCCTATCCCATCCCGTTCATACGGGATCAGGACGGGACGAGAGGGGGCGGAATCAGCGTGCTCTCATTTTTTGACAAATTACTGCTTACCCAAGACCCAATTTGCTTAGTTGAAAATAGGCAAAGCCAATTCGCTGAACTACACATAAATGATAGCCTTGGATTGAGTATGCAACATCATAATAAACTACCATAAATGATAGCTGAAATTCACCCTGTAATTAAGATTTTTGCAGAGTTTTGAATGACTAAGATGTGGACAGTATAATGGCAATGGTGGACTTGCTTTACTTTTTCGAATAGTGAACAAAAGGATGAGTAGATTTGGGGTGCTAAGAAGAATGTTTCATTATTGCTTTTAAAAAAAAAGTCATTAAATTCATTCTCTTGACACGAAATAAAATCTCCAATGTAGTTAGCAATCCCATTTTGAGTTTTAAAGAGTTTGCAATTAAATAATTCATTTAGAATTCTAGAAATAAACCAATATCAATTAGTTGCAGATATAAACTAATATCAATTACACTGATTTCAACTAAATTCATTTTTCTTCAATTACACTAATATTGCAATCCTAAAATAAATAAATAAATAAAAATATTAATAATAAATATTAAAAAATTAGCTCGGGATGGGACGAGATTGGCGGGATTGAAAATCTTTATCCCATCCCATCCCATTCTAGATCAGGACGGGACGAGATCGGGATGAAATTATTCAATCCCATTAAGACCCGAAAAAATCGGGACAGGAACGGGATCGCGGGATGGGATGCCCACCCCTATGTACGTGTGTTTGTTTGGGGAGTCTTGGATTACATTTATTGGGACAAAAGTTTATCTATATATTATATAGTCAAATTCAATATTATGATTGTCTCGACAAGAATAACGTGGTCGTCTCTAATTGACTGGCGGGGGTTGATGGTTGACTCCAATCACAGGCCAACCACACTAGATGGATCTCATTTAACATGTGAAAAATGTGGTGGTCAAAAAAGTTTGACTGCCACCTCCATGTACAGATACACGCCACCACATCTTTGCTTACTCTGGTTTTTGTTTTGTTGAGAGCATCCACATCCAAGTTTACAACTCCCAGTTGTAAATCAAGTAGGCCACTAAGTGAGTATCCATGCAACACCACATCATAGAATAACAAACACGATAAGTTCCAAAAACATTCATCGATCTAAAATGTTTTTTAGAGAATCCAACTTTTTACATAATAATACCTGAGAAAGGTGACAAACAGGATACTCTGAAATGAAATTAACCCAACACAGGGACATAACCAGTATAGAACAATGTCAATGGAGAACAAAAGAACACAACAGTTTACATGATATTCTCTGTTAGAGACAAAGAAGACAATTGATCATGAAAACAAAACACTATTCATGTAATGTTTATCAGGTTCCAGTATTTTTGACAAACTAACAAATACCAGTGCTTCAAATTATTGAATTATCCCGGAGCTACATCGTGATACCCTTTCAAAGCCCTCGCAGTGAGAGATAAAGTGTGAAGATGTAAAACAATAAGAAAAAAAGGAGAGGGGGGAATGGCAATGAGTGAAAAAAAAAAATTGGACCTAGGACAATGGTTCTTGTGAATCCTGATTAAAATCTTACTTTCCCAGAAATTAAGGTGGAACACCCATTAGCCTTTGTGTTATGCTCTTGAAAAAACAATCTTGTACATACCTTCCAGCATGAGGCTGCTATACATGGTGTCACCAAAATCTAGCATGTCAGCACCCCATCACGGCACAATTATACACAAACCCCCCTGATTGCTTTCTAGCAAGGAGGTTCCACTGCGGCACTCCTACTCCTGGGATCCAGGAATTGAGCTCTATCATTGCTCCACCCAAAGATCTAGGCCCACCAATAACAATAATCTGGTCTCCACATGCCCTGAATGCAAGACCCCAACCATTAGTTGAGACGGCACGCTCAGGCAATCTGCCAACCGTATCCCATGAGACCCTTTCCTTGTTGTACTTCATCAACTCCCTCTCAGCATAATCAGCTGCATACAACTCGTTGTTTACAACTGCAACCAAAGGAGGTGCTTCAGTTGGCCCAGTACGCCGAGGGCACATATTAGGGATCTCACGCCAAGTCCTAGTCTCTAAATTATACTCCTCACCGCAGCTGAGCAATTCTGTATTGCTTCCTCCAATAACATAAAATTTTCCATCCATAAAGACTCCTGAACACATCCTCCTTGGCTTTTTCATGCTTGGCAAATTCTCCCAGGTTCCCTTCTCTGAATTATAGAGCTCGGCTGAGCTCAAAACTTTCCCTTGTGAATCACAACCCCCTGCCAGAATTGCAATCTCCCCAGAGCTTGCAGACCCAAATAAACACCGCGGAGCATTCATTTCCATGCCAGAAGACCATGAATTTGTCCGAATACTGTACTTCCATATCACATTGGATGTTATCACTTTCCCAAAAACAAGAAGTTCAGTGCCCACAGCAAGGGACTCCTTATCAGAGCATCGGAAGCAATCATTCGCTGGCATCCTCGGTAAATGCATCCAATGTCGGCAGATGGGATCAAACGCCTCCCATTCGAGGATATCACAAGAGAAGTAGACCCAATGCTCGATTACCTGCATCTGCCTCCGCAGCCTATAGAGCTCACCATTTCGAATTAGATTCCGGAAACTTCGATTGAGTGAAGCAAGGGAATTATAATTAGACCTTGAACAGCGAAGCAGACAATTGATAGAGATGTCTCGGCCAAGGGACTGGATGAGGGAACTCGGATCTGCTTGATCTCCATCAATACCATGCTGATCTGACTGCTCAACAGAGGATAATAAACAATCCTTCAGCATACAAGTCACCTCATCACTCACATGCATGACGAGTCGCTTAGATGATTTCCTTTTTACACGAAGCTCCTCTTCTACATCTTCACAGGGACGCTTATCTTTCACGTCTCTCTGATCACAATCATCACATTGGTCATATTGATCCACAGAAGATATCCGTATATCATGAAGGGTGGGGATCAATTCCTCTTTCTTATGCATGTCCAGCCTCTTAGAAGACTTCCTCTCCCCAAGTAAAGCTTCTTCCCCGAGATCTTCTAAATGCCACTTACCATTCCCATCAAATTGATACCAATCATGACACTGCTGATTAGATAAATTGGCAGTAGACAGATGGAGGTCATGCATTGTAAGGGTCAATTCATCATTCACATTCAAGCGTAGCAGATTGGATGACTTTTTCCAAACTAGCCCATCTTTTAAATTAGGTGCACCATTCACATATTTACACTTCTGATCATATATATTGGATAGAGATAATTCAAGATCATCCATTCGTCTGGATGACTTTCTCTCCCCATGTAATATTTTCCCTTCGGTGGGATTACAATTAACATCTGCTTCATCACCATCATGACTCTGCTTATTACAAGCATCAGCTGTTGATGGGAAGAGATTGTACAGGGTAGGGCTGATTTCTTCTGCCCCATGTTTCCCTAGCCTCTTAGATGGCTTTCTCTGTGCAAATAATTCCAATTCCCCTTCTTCATCTTCAAAGTGACGCTTACCATTAGAGACCTCAATGAAACTGTATCTCATGTAAACCCACTTGCTATCTTGCTCACAGGAGCTCGACAACACCCCTGAAATCAAACAGGAACGACCATCCAGCATATCTCTCAAACTCAACCAGAAATGGGAAGAAAAATCACTGGTAATCCCACCAAGCCGAGGCCTCCTTTCTTGCTCATCAAAACAAAGTTCAGCACAACCAAACAGTCAAGAACAAAACCTCATAATCTTTACCAAATCAAATAGAGGGCAACAACCCAGACTGAAAAAAATACAAGCTTTCTAACTAATGAAGATAAAAAAAAATATATAAAATAATAATAGTAATAATAATAATAATCATTCCCAATTGTTCATCAAATTGAAAAAACAAACAGAATTGAGTTAAACCCAAAACTAAAGAAGTCTCAAACAACCCAACTTTAAATTGCTAAAAACCTTTCATTGATCCAAAGCTGAGAGCCAAAGAACATACAGACATACTTTTTATCACACAATTCATCAAAATTGCAAAGAACCCAGACATGAAAATGCCCCAAAACAGCTAAAGCATGGAGAAAACACCAAAAGCTAAAAACTTGACACAACCTGATCTGTAAATTCTGAACGATCTAAAAGAAGAATTAACAGAGTGTTTAATTAACACAATGGGTACTCAGAAAGAGTAAAAAGACATTTTCTTTGCAAATGTAATCAATTGAATTATGTCAGCTAACAAGTAAAAAATGAAAATCAATTGAATTACTTGGTGAACTCTACTACAATCTTAAGTAGATGAGATTCGAGATCAGATTTGAACTTACAGAGAAGCTAGAGAGAATTGGATAGAAATCGACGGAGATTCAATTCAGTAAAAACTTCTACTTCCGCTTCTTCTTCTTCTTCTTGAGGTCTGGTTGAGTGAGTGGAGGAAGGGAAGGAACTGTGGCCCGAAAATGGAGGCCTCGGCTTTGGCGTTGGCTTTACAGTTGTAGAGAGGGATGGGAGGGCCAAAGGAGCCTCTTTATCCCCTCTCTTTCTCTCTCTCTCTCAACTCTCAACAGTTTCTTCTCTCTCCATTTCCCATTTCTCGCTCTCTTTTTTGGGTTTTACACTAACAGGCAGTGGTGATTTGGGTTTGTTAAACTGGGTGTTAAAAGGTAAAATTTTGGGAAAGATGGTGGCTGTTAATCACATCCTGCACATCTCAAAGCCAAATGATTGAACATTTTAACACCATAAAGAAACCATCTCTACAAGATAAATGATTCGAGGGTAAACTCGTAATTTTACAAGTTCTGTGTTCCATTAAACGGATAATCGGAGAATTAGAGGATCTTTGACCTAGGGCTAACAAGAATCAAAGTCAACCACAGTGTCATGCGCCTACTGCATAAGGGTCATCATGGTTATTTGTTGTATTCTCCTTCTCACAGAATTTGTGAAAATTATAGTTTCGCGTTTCTAACACTCTATTATGATTTATGAAACCGTTTTAAATTTGGAACTTTGCTCCAATACCCCCCATATGCTCGTAAGGTAGTGTTTTAATGAAAAATGATCACTCCAAAAATATTAAGGTGTGCAAGTAATCTGTGCAAGTGAAATTTCAATAGGAATCTCACTTCTCGAAGAATCAACTATAAATACCTTAACTAATGAAATGAAGATCATTGAACAAAGAACAAATAAAGTGCATCAAAGTGTTCAAAGTAAATCGTAAATGTTGTCGTTTAAAAAATTGAAAAACACATAAAAGATAGATCGTGATCAAATAGTCATAACATAGTTGTAAGCATGTTCGGGAACTCTTATATAGGATGGTTCAACAACCCTATATATATATGATTAGATAAAAAACGAGAAAAGTAAAAAAAAAATATTTCAACACCAAAAAGGTATCAGCTAGTCATATCAAATCTCTAGTGAGCTTGGAAAATTCTAGGGGTCGAGGGAGGGGTCGAGGGAAAGGGAGCGAGGGATGGGTGTAACCACCCATCCTCCTCGCGATGAGCGCCCGCGCGCATCTCCAACACGATGCGCTCATCCCGAGGAGGATGGGTGGTTACACCCATCCCTCGCCCCTTTCCCTCGCTCCCTCCCTCGCTCTGTAGCAAAGCTCAGTGAGCTTTGACAATGTGTTAACAAATTCTTTTTTATTTTATTTTTTTTTGTGAGCGAGACATATCATATATTAAGAAATAGTACATGATTTCTTTCCAGCACTCGAAGCTGAAGTATTTGCTTCACAGTTAAGTTCACGCGGAATATAATTACAAGTCTAATTTGAGAGATTTGACAAAAGTGACTTAATACTGTGAACAAGGGGCCTCCACATCCATCGTAAATCCGTCTGCTGATTCTTCAAATCGGAAAGCAAAAGTGAGTGTAATGCTCCACTATCACCCAAGATGAGTCATGTTGGCTATTGGTGGGCCTGAACAAGCAAAATAGTGGCTTCAACAGCAAAACACCCGCCCATCGTACTATCCAAAACACGGTCGGGAATCATGTCCAACAAATTCAAATAAAGGAAAACCAAATCTTTTAGGTCAAAGCATAAATGCATAAGGAGTAATCTCTTTGGCTCTACAGTGCAAAATTTTGATACGTAAATTGATTTTGTTGCCTTCAATAATATGCTTGATTTGTTAAATTCTTATTGTTTATATTTAAGTGCAAATATCTAATCATCGATAATTGAATTATGCAACTGAACTAAGGGACAACGGGATGTTATATTTAAAGTGCAAAGTTTTATTAATAATGGTCAAGAAATATTGGACAAGTAATAGAAAATGTTAATAGTGGACATTCATCAAATTAATGCTAAGGTTGGTTGTACCCCTCACCTTAATCCACCTTTATTTGATGCTCCACACACCGGGATTTTTTTCTAATCAAACAAAGTGTGAAACAATTTCTTTCTAGCCCAATCTCCTCCAAGAGGCTTATAAACCTAATTGGATTCAAGCAAACCCCAATCTAGACTTATTTTAACTTATTTATGCTTACTAATCCAAATTAGGGATGCCTCGATCATGAACAAGCCATCGTCTCTTTTCTAACTCACATTCTCTCTCTTGCCTATAATTTTTGTTTGTTCACTTCAATCATTCAATGTTTTTTATAATCTTAGATCTTTGAACAACAAATCTAAATCCAAATCCAAATAAATGACAAATATTTACAACATCTTCGTCAAAGTGAAAGAACTAAAAAAAACTTTCCGACTTAGGTGTTGTTGTAGTTAATTTTATCTATTTATTATTATTATTATTATTATTATTATTATTATTATTATTATTATTATTATTTCGCCCTTGATTCTATTTTTGGGTCCTTCCTGATTTGTTATTATTACTTCAAAATAAAAACCTAAATAACTAAACAAGAAGTATGAATATAAACACAAGCATGTTGATAAAAAAAAAAAAAAAATTGTTCGATTGGCTATACTATCACATGTTTATTATTATTATTTTGATTTTTGGGGATTCTTTTTGGTTTCTCAGATAGTAGAAGAGGAGGGGGGACTAATATTCACAAAATTCTTACATTTATACCAATTCAATCTATTCGTGTTGATCATCAATTTATTTTATTTTGAATTACTTATTTTGTCTTTTATATTTTCATAGGATTCAAAGGTTTATTAGTCAAATTGGTGAATTCGAGATGCTAAAGGATTTTGCAAGCATGGTGGTAAAAGCTCGACCGAAATATTGAATGGTTTGCACGTGATTAAAGATGGAAGAATTATTTAAGATCAAATTGCAAACCCAATTTAAGGTCTTATTTAACCCATTTAATTAAAACCCATGTCCTTATCTCCATTTATATCCATCAACTTAGCCCATTTCATTACCAATATTCCCTTTTTAACTTAAAGGGAATAAAAAAGAAGGGGACCTTATATCTTCTTCCTTTTTTTTCCTTCTTTTTGTCAAGAATAACACAAAGGCAGCGAGTACTTCACATCACAATTTTCTCTTTTTTCACATCATTCTACTCTTTCACATCACCTACTTTTTTTCATACATCACCATACTTTTTCATACCATCTATATAAACAAAAAACAAACATTTTTCCCTCCCCATTTAAATCGAAACTCGATTCCTCCATCCCTCATTCGAATCTCTTCCCTCTCCCACATTCAAATCTCTTGCAAATCTCCTCCATCTCCCTCGAGAATCTCTTAAACTCTCCAAAACACATCTCTTGCGACTCCAACTCGAGCCATTCATTCTATCTTTGGGTTTAGAATTTTTTTTTAGATTGTAAGTGAGTCATCCATAACCAGGGTGAAGACATCTCTTTATACTGATCTTAAGCATGATAATATAAAATAGAATGAATTGACCAACATAACATTCATACGTGAAGAAAAGTGACTAGGAACAACATTTGAAGAATAAATTTACTAACATAGCATTCACAAATGAATTTTTTTCTTGTTCGCAGCTTGCAATGTGAGGTATCTGAGAACAATTTTTTTTTCGAACAGATTTGCGCGACTTTAGTAAAATAACCATAACTTGTTAATTTAAAAACATTTTTAAGTGATTCAAGTTGTGTTTATTATATAAGTCGGAGTAATACAACTTTTGTGTTTTGATCAACTTGAGAATCAGTCTCAATCAAGCACATAAGTTGGCCGAAAGTCAGGAATACTATACCGTTTTTATTTTTTGGACAAATTTGCGCGACTTTAGTAAAATGACCATAACTTGCTCATTTCAAAACATTTTCAAGTGATTCAAGTTGTGTTTATTAGATATATTAGAGTACTACAAATTTTGTATTTTATCAACTTGAGATTCGGTCTCAATCGAGCACATAAGTTGGTCTCAACATAATATGGTCATTTGTAATATAATCGCCGTGTCACTAGTGATTTTTTTTTTATAAAAGACTTAGCATATATTAATATTAAATAGAGCTACATAGAGTATGTCCAACATTGGAAGCTAACGAGGGAGCTTTACAATTTAAATCCCTAGGAATAAAATTACATGACCAGTGCGGCAAATTAAGCAAAAGAGACTTAATACTACAGATAATGGGTCGCCATGTCCATCGTAGGTCCGCATGTCCGTCCCCCAAGTTAGTGCGTAAAAGTGAGTGAAGAGTGCCAAAATCCCCTAGAATCAGCCCAGTCAACCAATTTTGTGCTTGGATCAGTAACATAGTAGCTTCAGCGGCAAAACACTCAGCCATAGTGCTATCAAAAACTCGTCTTGGTATCCTATCAGCAAGGATGGCATGTATCCTACCAAAAGTGTCCATAGCGACCACTCCAAAAGCTCCCTGCTGTGTAGAGGCAAAGAAACAAGCGTTGTAAGTCACCATAATCATCTAAGAAGAAGGCTCGTCGGGGAAAGTCCGATCAGTCCTGTAAAACACATTAATATGGTGATTTCTAACTTCCATGATTTGTTCGCTGATTAACTAGAAACAGGCTAGTTGGTCAGGTGACATCGAGGAAACTTGCACGGAAGGGTGTTGATCTAGGTGAAACATATTGGGGTATGTATCCAAGGTAGTCGTTTCAAGCACATGGTGCAGAAAAGAAGGGGTGGGGGATTAACAAGGATCCATGAGGGGCAAGGCGAACCACTGTTTATACTAATCCATCAAGGTGCAGTTGACTGGCTTGGCAAACATGAGGACAAAGATTTTTCCTTTCCGAAAGATAATATTGTTTCTGGACTGCCAGATTGAAAGTATGATAACCGTGAACTGGGAGAGTATCTCATCCCGAGTCTAAGGTCTGGTAGAAGCAGATACCCAGATGTAATTTAGAGCAGTATGGGTAGCGTTGTTGTGAAGATCGACACTGCTCCAGTTGATTGGAAGGGAAGATAAAAGCCATAATCTCTGGACCATGGGATAGAGAAAAAAGAGATGTGAAGTGTCCTCTTTCTGATGTTGACAGAAGACACACTGATCTTCAATGGGCATGTGAAGTTTTGTGAGATTGGACATGGTGGGTAGAAGGTTCTGAGAAACATTCCAAAGTAGTAGTACAACATTTGTTGGGGTTTTGATGCGCTATAAACCCCGTAGGATTTTAGGCTGGAGTGGACCCACAAACCGAGTTGAGGAAGATGAGTCCAACTCCTTAGATAGGAAGGCTTTAGTCGCACTATTGACCGAGAAAAATCCTCTTTTGTCAAAAGGCTAGATGAGCTTGTCAGGTGTCTCTAAAGGTCTTATTGTAATGTCTAGGATCTCTTAGACGACCAATGAAGGAAAAAGAGCGTCGAAAAGGTTTATATTCCAAGAAATGCCCATGTTTGTGACATTGTGGTCATGCCAAAGATCCCGTACTAAATGTAGGGAGGCACTATCAGCCTGCGGGAGGCAGCAATCGGGAAGGAATAGGTCTGGTTTCACCCAACACTCATTCCAAAGGGGGGCTTGTCTCCCTAATGGATTTGCCAAGCCAAATACTCACGCATCAGGTTGCCTCTCCAAGCAAAGGAGGCTACAACAGGTGTCTTGGTGAGAAGAAATATACTTTTATAACGAAAGTATATAGCTTTAAGTTTCTCATTACCCGGAGTATTGGGTTTGTCGATCAGGTTCCAAACACATTTAGCTTTCAGTGCAAGATTCCTATTCCTAGCACAGAGATGTTTTGTTTTACTTGCCTCCGTGCCCTGCCACTGGAAATCTCTAGCTAGATTATCTATTTAGGTGGTAATCGTGTGAGGGAGAAGGTACGTTTGCATTGTATACACATGGATTGAGTGTATGACGGATTTGATCACCAGTGTTCGTCCAGCTGGGGACAATACTTTGGCTTTCCAGGAGGAAAGCTTAGTGTTTATTTTGTCAACCAGGAACTGGAAATCAGATGTTTTTTTTCTTGGAAAGTAACAATGGAGTGCCAAGATATTTTTCTTTTGGATTATACAGCCTAGACCCCAAAATTCTATTAATCATCTTCATATGGACATTTGAGTTGTAATAGACTGATGACTTATCATAATTAACTGCTTGACCAGATGTTGTACAATACTTTGCTAAGACATCTTTGATGGCATCAACTTCTGTGAGGGAGGCTATGTAGAAGATCATAAGATCATCCGCATAAAGGAGGTGACTGATGGAGGGTGTGTGTCGGCAGATGATCAGACCTTTAATGTTACCCTGAGATTCAGTCAGGGCTATCATTCGGGAGAGAGCCTCGGCAACTAAGATGAAAATGTTGTACCGAGGGTTGGGAAACGCCATTGAGCAGGAATTGAAGAGATGTAGTCGAGATACATTGGTCGATTAGACTAATCCATTCTCGGGAGAAACCCAATTTGTTGAAGTACTTAAAGCAAGAAGCTCCACTCGACCCGATCATAAGCTTTGGTCATATCTATCTTGATAGCTATCCAACCCTGTTTCTTCCTACGAGAGTGCTTCATCTGAAAAAAAGCCTCATGGGCAAGGTTGACATTGTCCGAGAAACACCTGAAAACACACTGGTTGGGAGAGATGATATGCTCTAGCAAGGGTTTCATGCGATTAGCCAAATTTTTTGAAATGGACTTGTAGATGACATTACAAAGTCCTATAGGACGTAATTTGTCATGAGTGGTGGGATTTGAAACTTCGGGATCAGGGCCAGGAACGTCTCATTAAGCTTAGGATTTAAGGTTTTGGTGGTAAATGAGTTTGTAACCACATCCATCACGTTTTGTTTGACAATGTCCCTGGAAGAAGAAAGCATGGTAACTGTTTGGGTTGGGAGCTTTGTGACACCCAAAAAAAAAAAATAGTGGAACGTATTTCTTCTTCTTTGGAGATTTTCAAAATATCCTCATTTTTCAAGTCAGATACGATAGGGATGAAGAGAGACATGATTTCTGAATTAGGGACCGGATGAAAGGACTGAAAGATATTGGAAAAATATTCATTAAGAAGTTGTCCCATCGAACTATGAGTGAAGTGCCAAATATTATCCGCATCTCAAAGTTGTAAAATAGTATTACGTTTTCGGCGGAATAAGGATGAAAGAAAAAAAAAATGAAAGAATGAAAGATGAAAAAAGACATCACAAATATGTTATAACACTTGCAAAATGTTATAAAAAGAGACATCACAAATATTTGTAACATATAGCCATGACACAAATAACTATTAAATTTTTTTTTTTTGAAAGGCTAGCGCGGGGAATATATGGGCTCCCCAGACCACAGAAAAGGATTGTTATCGTTTACATTCGAATATATTTCCTACCTCTTGCATCATCAAAGACAATTTTTTTAACATCCTCCGCAAATGAACTCGGCGTGATCTCAATAAAGGCAGTATTAGGTAACAGTTTTGCTAGCTTGTCTGCCACTTGGTTAGTTTCCCTTACGGTGTGCATAATCTTACAGTCAGTAAATTGTGCGATTGCTCTTTTAATCCGCCTGCTGGTATGTCTTGCTTCCCTTGGTGCAGCTTTGGTGGATGTTAGGTACGTGAAGACGTTTCTCGAGTCCATGCACAACACGACTCTTTGGATCCTATATTGATGAGCTAACCTGATACCCAACTCGACACCCTGCATCTCATGAAGAGTAACTGAGCTGCCCACTTGCGACCCTGCTGCAGCTGCTATCACCTCGCCTTGGTGGTCTCGTATGACGGCCCCATAACCTCCTCGCTCGCCTACTAGTGAACCATCTGAGTTAATTTTAAACCAACCATACTCTGGTTTCTCCCATTGGTGCAATGTCCCTGTATTATGGAAGTACCGAACATCAATTCTCCATTTTTCAAAGAACCATCTGCTGTCTGCATTGTCGTCGACTCGAAGATCTAGTACTGAAGTGCGTAAGCGAACATCCTGAATGATCTTAGAGATGATATCAGCTGGAAACAAATGCTTCTGCTGAAATCTTCTTCTATTTCGCTCAGCCCAGATATGGTAAATGGTTGCATTCAATGCAAGCTTTTTAACTTTATTGCTAGGGGACTGTCCTGTGAGGTGAAGAGAGCACCAGTTCCACTCATCAGTCCAACTCAATGGCTGATGGTTATATCCCATATAATGAAGGAAGAAAGACCAGATATACCGAGAATACCAGTATTCAAAAAACAAATGTTCCTCGTTCTCGCAGGCATCGCTACATAGGATGCAAAGGGACCTCTCTAATTTCTTCCACTTTACCAATTTATCTTGAGTTTTCAGGGCCTTGGTGAGTGCTAACCAGGCTATGAAGCTATGGTGAGGGACTCTACCCTTAAACCACACTAGCTTGGTCCACTGCGCAGTATCATATTTGAGTCTAACAGCATGGTAAGCGCCCTTATTGGTGAATTCAATGTCATAGCCTCCAATCCAGACTACCTCGTCCTTGACTCCGCTATCTATTTCCACCAAGGATAAGTTATCATAGAGCTCATCAACTGCACCTCTAATGTGACCCCGGCAATCCCATCTGTCGTCTCTGATAAGGGCACTGACTCTAGCATCCTTATTTAAGAGAGAATCATATGTAAGATGTTGTGGAAACTTGCTCATTAAAATGCCACTGGGGTGCCAAGGGTCCTTCCATAAAAACGTATCATTCCCATCCCCTATTGAATGACGGATCAGGGAGCTGGCTTCTTTCCTGCAGTTAAGTATATTTCTCCAGCACCAGGACGCCTCGCCAGGAATTTCCATGAGCCAGAATGCCTTGTCCTTAATCATGTTGCTCTTGATCCATCGCACCCAAAGGTTCGCTTTATTTGAGACAATGTTCCAAACGTGTCGTATCATTGCTGCTTTATTAGAAGTCTCAACACATCTAACTCCAAGACCCCCTTCATTGTAAGGCTTACATATTTGCTTCCAACTAACCAACGGAGTTTTGATATAGTTGTCGGATGCTGACCACAGAAAGTTCCTCATAATAGCTGTAATATGATTAATGACAGTTTTAGGTAGGGCGTAACATGAGGTCCAATAGACGTGGATGTTGTTCAGGACAGATTTGATGAGAGTCACCCTCCCTGCAAAGGAGAGGGACCTGTTTTGCCACGAGAGGACTCTCTTCCTGATTCGATCAATAAGCGGTAAACAATGATTGTAACTCAATAGAGAAGAGATGAGCGGTAGTCCTAAGTATCGCATTGGCAATGCTTCCAATTTGAAAGTGAGGCTGTTGGTTATCAATTGTAGTTCATCAGTAGGAACCCCTGCTGTGAACAGGCTGCTCTTTGTGCAGTTTACATCTAGTCCCGTGCAAATTTTGAATGAATGCAGGACTTGTGATAAAGCTGAGGCAGATTGGAGATCACCTTGAAAGAATGCAATAAGATCATCTGCGAAGCTCAAGTGTGTTACCTGAGGAGATGCACATCTGTAGTGGAGTTTATACTCTCCATCTTCCCACTTTTTTCTTAAGCAACAAATGAAATATCTCCATAATAATCACAAATAGATAAGGAGACATAGGGCATCCTTGTCTAATACCTCTCGAAGCTTGGATATATCCCTTGGGCAAGCCATTCAGTGAGATAGAGAAGCACGGTGTCGAAATACATGTATGCACCCAAGTTATGAATAAATCCGGAAAAAGCATCCTTCTCATCATGTGAAGAATAGCGTCCCATCTAACCATATCATAAGCCTTAGTGAGATCAATCTTAGCTGCACATCTAGGTGGGCCTTGGTCCCGGTGGTAGTTCCGAACCAGTTCATGGGCTAACATGACATTGTCATGAATATATCGTCCCTTGATAAAAGCTGATTGGTTCAAACTAACCAACTTATGCACAACTTTCTGCATTCTGTGCATCAGGACCTTAGTGATACATTTATAGAGAACATTGCAACAAGAGATGGGCTTGAAATCACTGAGATACGAAGCATTAGAAACTTTAGGAACTAAAGCAACATAGGTGGCATTTACCTCACGTAGAAGACGTGTGCTCCTGAAAAAATTCAGAATGGCCTTGATAAAATCATCCCCTATAACTCGCCAGGCTGACTTGAAGAAGAAAGAAGAGAATCCATCAGGTCCAGGAGCTTTATTGGAATCAATAGTAGACAAGGCCATAGTAATTTCATCTCTGGTCACCTGTTGGGACAATTCTGTAGCTTCCTCAGGGTTAATGGTGCATTCAAGTTGTAGCTCGTCAATGATAGAAGAGTCATAGTGTCCCTGAGAGCCTCCAAATATTCCTTCGAAATAACTGATGCATTCAGCTTCAATTTCTCGAGGGTCATCGAGTTTGTCATTCGCAGCATTATAGAGAGACAATATTTTGTTTTTCGAGCGTCTGTCTTTCAAGAAATTGTGGAAATACGCAACATTCTCGTCCCCGGCCAGCATATGTTGCGCTCGTGCTTTTTGTGCCACCTCAGCTGCTTCACTCCTTGCTGCAACTGCATAGGACCTAACAACTTGTTGTTCATGTTTTGTAATCACCGGATCAAGTGGATGCAGCTGTAACGTAGTCAGTAGGGCCTCCATGTGATGTTTAGCAATGACCACATTGGACTTAGCATTTACAAAACTATTCTTTCTCCATTCTATCAAATCTGCCTTAACTTGTTTTAACTTTTTCACAAAAACATACATTGCATTCCCCTCCACTGTCAAACCCCATGCATTTTTTACTACATCCATATAACCATGCTCATATACCCAATAGTTAAAGAAGCGAAAAGGGATGGGGCCCATATTTTGGTGTTCGTAAAGAGTAAGGATAATTGGGGAATGGTCAGAGATACCAGGATTAAGGAACTCTGCCTCAGAGTCGGGCATATCGATCATCCATTCCTGATTTATCATAGCTCTATCCAATTTGGACATGATCCTTGCACTACTTAATTGTTTGTTACTCCAAGTTAAAAAGCACCCCTTATATTGACAATCAATCAATTTCGCATTCTGAGAGCACTGAAAGAGGTCTATAAAGTGCGCTGGCCGAATCTCATCACCCCTTAGACGTTCCTGGGAATTCAAAATAGAATTAAAATCTCCCAATACTGCCCATGGTACATGATTTGTTGCTGCGAAGTGTTCCAATTCCACCCACAACTTCTTCCTGACAGAATTAACATTGCTGCCGTAGACAAAAGTAAGCATACAAGAGAATCCATTTGGCCATATTGTATGAACGAAGATAGCCTGATCTGACTTGGATATCACATTAACACTAACAGCTAGAGGATCCCACATAACCCAGATTCTCCCACCATGAACAATGTCATTATTATCTGTAGTAATCCAACCCCGCATCAGTTCACCTTGAATTTTGTTCTTCTTGTCAACTGAGATCTTAGTTTCTACTAGGCCTATTATGCTGACTTTATTCTTATTAATAAGCTTCCTTACCTCATTCTGTTTTAGGGGGTCATTAAGGCCCCGCACATTCCAACAAGCTGTCCTGATCATTATGACTTGTTTGTGAATTTGTTACCTCCCTCTAACAGGTTTTGTGTAACCTGTTTAGAGCGCAAGACAGTACTAGTATCCATCTCATCAGAATCTAATGTCTGTAAGGCACCAAAAGAGTTACCTCTGCTCAACAAAGAGTTTAAGTTAGCTTGTGTTTTTGCAATTTTGATGCTTCCCCGCTTGAATGTCGAGGTACGTGGCCCAATTGTGTTACCTCTCCTAGTGCCCTCGCCTCCTGCATTTGGCTTATAACGTGCACTAGTGTCTTTACCACCACTGATTTTAGGGGATGGTTGCTTCATAACTTGTGCACCCCCATGGTCAGTACTAGGAAGCACTTCTAACTGAGCTCGCTCAACTCCTTCTAGGAATTCAACATTGTGATGCGCCACTTTTATAGTTTCAGCCAGCATACCTTCTACTGCCCTAGTTTCAGGCAGCTCTCCTTCTACTTCCATAGCTTTAGTCAGCTCATCGCCCGCAGCCACGTTCCCAGAGTCATCACTACATGTTGCATGCGTACTGCCAGCTTCTTTGGTTTGATCAGTCACCTCCACTACTGCATCGCAAACATCTGCATCCCTTTGCCCGTTCATATTTCTAGGCCTAGCGGTGTGTTTACTAGACGGTACTGTCCAACCTTATCATGTTCCAAAATCTCCGTAGTGGCCCCAGTCTGTGAAGTAACCTGTGGCTGTCCTACTGCTCCCTCACGGAGCTCCCTCCCAGTTGCTCTCCAAAAACTCATTTTCTTGTTGTTTTTAGGCTTGTGTGCTGGGCAACTTAGTGAAGCATGCCCAAAACCTTTGCAATGCTCACATCTGACTGGTCTCCATGAGTACTCTACCTCAACTGTAATGAGTTTCCCATCATCAATAATAACTTGAACTGTACTTGGGAAAGAGCTATTGGCTGAGATCTCCACACAGACTCTCGCATAGGATAGCCTAAATTTATTAGCGGTCGCTTTGTCAAGCATGATTGGAACTCCCAACGCACTAGTTATAGATTGTAATCCCTCAGCACTCCATAAGAAGAGTGGTACCCTCCTTAGATTAAGCCAAACCGGGACAGAATTAAGGACCTCAACGTTGTCCTCCATATACAACTTCCACGGGCGCACAATGAATAGTCTGCTAGCTAAGTGGATAGGCCCTAGTTCCAGCACCTTTTCTCTATCTTCATCGTTGGAAAACTTGAATATGAATGCTCGATCTCAATATACAGACATCTCAAAGTCACTTTTCAAACTCCATAGCTTCTGTAATCGCTCCTTGACATACCCGTAGGCAAGGCGTCGACCGACAAAGTTCCCAACCAAGTATAGTTCACATTCACTGATTTTCTCCTTATGATCTGAGAGCTTAATATGGACTACATTGGTTCCATTCGACAAAGCAGGAGGAACAAACCTCAGTTTAGTCGCAGCGCTAGTTGTGCGATTTACAAATAAAGATGCCCAACTCACAGATCTAGAGACTAGATCTTGGGGTTTTACATCAGCAGGTTTTGCATGGCCATTAAGTGCAGCAGTTAAGGCATCCTTGGAAGCGTTCAAAAGAGACATAGTGGTGTCTTCTCCTGTTCTCGCTTTCTCCGTATCTTGTGACTGCGCAGAGTCTGCAGTTGGAGCAACAAGATCTGTTCCTTCCAGTACGGACTCCACCATTGCGTCATGTTCACCCAAGTTCATTATGGCTGCGCTGGGGTTCAAGTCATTCCCCCTCTCTCTTGTTGAATCATCTCCACAAGGGGGTATGGAGAGATCCATGTCCTGAGTGCTTGAGGTGCTCATCCCTGATCAAACAATGCAGGCATTTGATTTCGAAGTTACTGTAGATCGATGAACAGTAGAATCGATGAACAGTAGAATCGCCTCTCTCCCCCCAAAACCCTTAACTATTAAATTCTTGTAACACATATGACCAATTTTTTAATAATAGAGAACAAATTATTGAAGTCCTTGTTTCAGAGAGTGGACATTAAAATCATAGAGAGCGAAAATGAGAAGTTCACCTTTAAAGATGTAAAGATAGAAAATAATTCAAAACTTGGCAAGGAGGAGAACAAATGGATGAATAAGAAATTGCTTCACTTAGCTCACATCATCAACAATAACTTATTCAAAAGATTTCAAAACTTTGTCAACCATCAAACGTCAAACATCAAACATCAAATGTAACCCAACATTCTTTTTTATTTATCTGAATAATCAAATTAGGTCTAAAATCAACATTTCAAACAAATTCGAAAATAATACAGTTTTTTTTTTTATCTCCTTTCTCCCTACGAAAGCGTGTGTACTTCACAATGCACCTTGGAACACTTCAACCTTGAAGAGACAAACATAACTGTTTCGGAGGTTTTGTGTTCAATCGTGAGAGATGAATTGAGAGAGAGATCGAGAGGTTTATAGAAAGGTTGAAAGAGATGGAAAGAAAACCGAGAAATCGATCGATTCGAGAGAGATGGATTGAAAGAGAAGTTCGAGTGGTTTTTTCTAGTTTGATATGGAGAGATGGAAGGAAAGTGAACGAGAGGTTTTGTGGAGGGGATGAACTTTATCTGCGTGTTTTATTCAAGTAAAGGGTTGTTGGGTTTAAAGTCATTGACATCCAAATCCCTAATTTAATACATCGTGCAGATAGACGGGATAGACCAGTCTCCATTGTATCGAAAGACATGATGGAACCAGAAGTGGGTTCGAGATAGACCAGAATTCATCGTGTTATAAGGCGGGATAGACCCGTCTCCATTATATCGAATGACAGGATGAAATTAGAAGTGGGTTCAGGATAGACTTGAATCCATCATGCTATAAGGCGGGATAAACCCGTCTCCATTATATTGAAAGACAAGAAGGAACCAGAAGTGGGTTTTGGGATGGATCCGAATCGATCGTACTATAAGACGGAATAGACCCGTCTCCATTATATCGAAAGACAGGATGAAACCAGAAGTGGTTTTGGGATAGACCCAAATCCATCATGCTATAAGGCGGGATAGACCCGTCTCCATTGTATCGAAATATAGGATGGAACCAGAAGTGGGTTCGTGATAGACCAGAATCAATCGTACTATAAGACAGAATAGACCCATCTCCATTGTATCGAAAGAGAAGATGGAATGAGAAGTGGGTTCGGGATAGACCCGAATCTGTCGTGCCAAAAGGTGGGATAGACCCGTCTCAATTGTATCGAAAGACACGATGGATCCAGAAGTGGGTTCGGGATTGACTCGAATCCATCGTGCTATAAAGGCGGAATAGACCCGTCTCCAATGTATCGAAAGACAGAATGGAACCAGAAGTGGGTTCGGGATTGACCCAAATCTATTGTGCTATAAAGTGGGATAGACCCATCTCCATTGTATCGAAAGACATGAACCATAAGTGGGTTCGGGATGGACCCAAATCTATCGTATTACGAGACGGGATAGACCCGTCTCCATTGTATCGAAAGACAGGATGAAACCTGAAGTTGGTTCGGGATAGATCCGAATCCATCATGCAATGAGACGTGATAGACCCATCTCCATTATATTGAAAAAAAGATAGAACTAGAAGTGGGTTCGAGATGGACCCAAATCCATCATTTTAAAAGAAGGGATGGACTCGTCGGCATTTCATCGAATGACAAGAGGGAATCAGAAGTGGGTTTGGGATGTACCCGAATCCATCATGTTGAAAGTTGGGATAGACTCATTTCCATTGTATTGAAAGACGGGATGGAACTAGAAGTGGGTTTGGGATGAACCCGATTCCTTCGTACTATGAGACGAGATAAACCCGTATCTATTGTATCGAAAAACAAGATGGAACCAGAAGTGGGTTTGGGATAGACCCGAATCCATCGTGTTGAAAGATGGGATAAACCCCTCTCTTTTGTATTGAAAGACATAATGGAACCAGAACTGGGTACGGGATTAATCCGAATCCATCGTGTTGAAAGATGGGATAGACCCGATTCCATTGTATCGAAAGACAGAGTTGAATCTGAAGTGGGTTTGGGATAGACATGAATCCATCGTGTTGAAAGATGGGATAGACCATACTCCATTATTTCGAAAGACTGGATGGAATCAGAAGTGGGTTCGAGATAGACCTGAATCAATCGTACTATAAGACGAGTAAGACTTGTTTCCATCGTATCGAAAGACAAAATGGAACGAGAAGTGGGTTCGTGATAGACCCGAATCCGTCAGGCTATAAGGCGGGATAGATCCGTCTCCATTGTATCGATAGACATAATGGAATCATAAGTGGGTTGGGGATAGACCCGAATCCATCGTGTTGAAAGGCAGGATAGACCCGTCTCCATTGTATCAAAAGACAATATGGAACGAGAAGTGGGTTTGGGATAAACCTGAAACCGTCTTGCTTTAAGGCAGGATAGACCCGTCTCCATTGTATCGAAAGATGGGATGGAACCAGAAGTGGGTTCGGGATAGTCCCGAATCCATCGTGTTGAAAGATGGAATAAACCCTTCTCCATTGCATCGAGAGACAAGATGGAATCAGAAGTGGGTTCGGGATAGACCCGAATCCATCGTGTTGAAAGATGGGATAGACCCTTTTTCATTGTATTGAAAGACAGGATGGAATAAAAAGTGGGTTCGGGATAGACCCGAATCCATCGTACTAATAGATGAGATAGACCTATCTCCATTGGATCGAAAGACATGATGGAACGAGAAGTGGGTTCGAAATTTACACGAATCCATCGTATTTTAAGGCGTGATAGACACGTCTCCATTGTATCAAAAGACAGAATGGAACCAAAAGTGGGGTTCGGGATTGACCCGAATCCATCGTGCTATAAAGCGGGATAAACTTGTCTCCCTTGTATCGAAAAATACGATGGAACTAGAAGAGGGTTCGGGGACCCGAATCCATCGTACTATGAGACGAGATAGACCAGTCTCCATTGTATCGAAAGACATGATGGAACCTGAAGTTGGTTCGAGATAGACCCGAATCCATCGTGTTATAAGAGATGATAGACCCATCTCCATTATATCAAAAGACAAGATAGAACTAGATGTGGGTTCGGGATGGACCCGAATCCATCGTTTTAAAAAATGAGATGGACCCGTTTGTTTTTCATCGAATGAAATAATGGAATCAGAAGTGGGTTCAGGATGGACCTGAATCCATCGTGTTTAAAGATGAGATAGACCTATTTCCAATGTATCGAAAGACAGGATGGAGCCATAAGTGGGTTTGGGATGGACCCGAATACTTCATAGTATGAGATGGGATAGACCCGTCTCCATTGTATCGAAAGAAAAGATGGAATCAGAAGTGGGTATGGGATAGACCCAAATCCATCATGCTCTCCATTATTTCGTAAGACAGGATGGAACCAGAAGTGTGTTCGGCATAGATCCGAATCCAACATGATATAAGGCGGGATAGACCCGTCTCCATTGTATCGAAAGACAGGATGGAACCAGAAGTGGGTTCGGGATAGGCTCGAATCCATTGTGCTATATGGCGGGATAGACCGATGGAACCAAAAGTGGTTTTGGTATAGACCTGAATCCATCGTGCTATAAAGCATAAATCGGGATAGACCCGTCTCCATTGTATCGAAAGACTGGATGGAACAAGAAGTGGGCTTGGGATAGACCCAAATCCATTGAGTTGAATGACGGGATAGAACTGACTCTATTGTATCGAAAGACAGGATGGGACAAGAAGTGAATTTGGGATGGACCCGAAACCATCTTTCTATAAGGCGTGATAGACTCATCTCCTTTGTATCGAAAGACAAGATGGAACCAGAAGTGGGTTTGGGATAGACCCGAATCCATCGTTTTAATGGACTGGATGGACCTGTCTGCATTGCATCGAATGACAGAATGGAACCAGAAGTGGGTTTGGGATGGACCTGAATCCATCGAGTTGAAAGACGGGATACACCGGTCTCCATTATATCGACAGACGGGATGGAACCAAAAGTGGGTTTGGGATAGACCCGTCTCCATTAGATCGAAAGACAGGATGGAACTAGAAGTGGGTTCGGGATAAACCTGAATCCATCATGTTGAAAGATGGGATAGACCTGTCTCCATTGTATCGAAAGATAGGGTGAAATTCGAAGTGGGTTAGGGATAGACCTGAATCCATCGTGTTTAAAGATTGGATAGACCCTTCTCCATTGTATCAAAAGACAGGATGGAATCAGAAGTGGGTTTGTGATCGACCCAAATCAATCGTACTATAAGACGCGATAGATCGGTCTCCATTATATCGATAAACAATATGGAATGAAAAGTGGGTTCGAGATAGGCCCGAATCCGTCGTGCTATAAGGCGGGATAAACCCATCTCCATTGTATAAATAAAAATGATGGAATCATAAGTGGGTTGGGGATAGAAACAAATCCAATGTGTTGAAAGACGGGACAGACCCGTCTCTATTGTATCAAAAGAAAAGATGGAACGAAAAGTGGGTTTGGGATAGACAGGAATTCGTCTTGCTATAAGGCGGGATATACCCATCTCCATTATATCAAAAGATGGAACAAAACCACAACTAGGTTTGGGATAGACCCGAATCCATCGTGTTGAAAGATGGGATAGACCCGTTTCCATTGTATCGACAAACAGGGTGGAACCCAAAGTGGGTTCGAGATAGACCCGAATCCATCGGGTTGAAAGATGACATAGACCCTTCTCCATTGTATCGAAAGACATGATGGAATCAGAAGTGGGTTTGTGATCAACTCGAATCAATCGTACTATAAGACGGGATAGACCCGTCTCCATTGTATCAAAAAATAGGATGGAATGAGAAGTGGGTTCGGGATAGACCAGAACCCGTCGTGCTAAAAGGCGTATAGACCCGTCTCCATTGTACAGATAGAAATGATGGAATCATAAGTGGGTTGGAGATAGACCTGAATCCATCGTGTTGAAAGATGAGATAGACCTGTCTCAATTGTATCAAAAGACAAGATGAAACGAGAAGTGGGTTCGGGATAGACTCGAATCCGTCTTGCTATAAGGCGGAATAGACCCATCTCCATTGTATCGAAATACATGATGGAACTAGAGGTGGGTTCGAAATAGTCCCGAATCAATCGTGTTGAAAGAAGGGATAGACCAGATTCAATTATATCGATAGACATGATGGAATCAGAAGTGAGTTCGGGATAGACCCGAATCCATCGTGTTGAAAGATGGGATATACCTTCTCCATTGTATCAAAAGGCATGATGGAATAAGAAGTGGGCTCGAGATAGACCCGAATCCATCATACTATAAGACGAGATAAACCCGTCTCCATTGTATCGAAAGACTGAATGGAAGAGAAGTGGCTTCGGGATAGACCCAATCCGTCGTGCTATAAAGCGCGATAGACCCGTCTCCAATGTATCACAAGACAGGATGGAACCAAAAGTGGGTTCAAGATTGACCCGAATCTATCGTGCTATATGGCGGGATAGACCCGTCTCTATTGTACCGAAAGACCGGATGGAACCAGAAGTTGGTTCGGGAATGAACCGAATCCATCGTGCTATAACACGGGATAGACCCGTCTCCATTATATCGAAAGAAAGGATGGAACCAGAAGTGGGTTCGGGATGGACCCGAATCCATCATACTATGAGACGGAATAGACCCGTCTCCATTGTATCGACAAGTCGGATGGAACCTGAAGTCAATTCAGGATAGATCTGAATCAATCGTGCTATAAGGCGTGATAGACCCGTCTCCATTGTATCGAAAGACATGATGGAACCAAAAGTGGGTTCAGGATGGACCTGAATCGATTGTACTATGGAACGGGATAGACCCGTTTCCATTGTATCCAAAGACAGGATAAAACTAAAAGTGGTTTTAAAATAGACCCAAATCCATTGTGTTGAAAGATGGGTTCGACCCTTCTCCATTGTATCAAAAGACAAGATGGACCTAGAAGTGGGTTCGGGATAGACCCGATCCATCATGTTGAAAGACGGGATTGGCCTGTCTCCATTGTATCGATGGACAGGATGGAACCATAAGTGGTTTCAGGATAGTGGGATAGACTTGTCTCCATTGTTTCGAAAGACAGGATGATACCAAAAGTGGGCTCAGGATAGAATCGAATCCATCGTGATATAAGGCGAGATAAATCGATGGAACTAGAAGTGGTTTCGATATAGACCCGAATCCATTGTGCCATAAAGTATAAATTGGGATAGACCCGTCTCCATCGTATCGAAATACATGATAACCAAAAGTGGGTTCGGGATAGATCCGAATCTATCGTGTTGAAAGACAGGATAGGTCCATTTCCATTGTTTAGAAATACAAGATGGGACTAGAAGTGGGTTTGGGATGGACCCGAATCCATCTTGCGATAAGGCGGGATAGACCCATCTCCATTGTATCGAAAGACATGATGGAACCAAAATTGGATTTGGGATAGACCCGAATCCATCGTTTTAAAAAATGGGATGGACCAGTCTACTTTGCATCGAATGACAGGATGGAATTAGAATTGGGTTCGGGATGGAACCGAATCCATCGTGTTGAAAGTCGGGATAGACCCGTCTCCATTGTATCGAAAAATAGGATGAAACCAGAAGTGGGTTCAAAATGGACCCAAATCCATCGTGCTATAAGGCTGGATAGATAGACACATCTCAATTGTATGGAAAGACATGATGGAACCAGAAGTGGGTTTGGGATAGACCCGAATCCATCATTTCGAAAGACGGGATAGACCCGTCTATATTGAATCGAATGACAAGATGGAACTTTAAGTGGGTTCGGGATGGACCCGAATCCATCGTGTTGAAAGATGGGATAAACCCGTCTCCATTGTATGGAAAGACATGATGGAACCAGAAGTGTGTTTGGGATGGACCCGAATCCATCGAGTTGAAAGACGAGATAAAACCGTCTCCATTGAAGCGAAAAACAGGATGGGACCAGAAGTGGGTTCGGGATGGACCCGAATCCATCATGCTAAAACGCTGGATAGACACGTCTCCATTGTATGGAAAAATAGGATGGAACCAGAAGTGGGTTTGGGATAGACCCGAATCCATCATTTTAAAAGATGGGATGGACCCGTCTACATTGCATTGAATGACAGGATGGAACCAGAAGTGGATTCGGGATGGACCCGAATCCATCGTGTTTAAAGACGGGATAGACCCGTCTCCATTGTATCGAAAGATCGGATGATACCAGAAGTAGGTTTGGGATAAAACTGAATCCATCGTTCTATAAGGCGAGATAGATCGATGGAACCAAAAGTGGTTTCGGGATAGACTTGAATCCATCGTTCTATAAAATATAAAGCGGGATAGACCCGTCTTCATTGTATCGAAAGACATGATAACCAGAAGTGGGTTCGGGATAGACCCGAATCCATTATGTTGAAAGACGGAATAGACTTGTCTCCATTGTATCGAAAGACTGGATGGAACCATAAGTGGGTTCACCATGGACTCGAATCCATTGTGCTATAAGATGGGATAGACCCGTCTCCATTGTATCGAAAGCCATGATGGAACCAGAAGTGGGTTCGGGATAGACCCGAATCAATCGTGTTGAAAGACGGAATAGACCTGTCTCCATTGTATCGAAAGACTGGATGGAACCATAAGTGGGTTCACCATGGACTCGAATCCATCGTGCTTTAAGATGGGATAGACCCGTCTCCATTGTATCGAAAGCCAAGATGGAACCAGAAGTGGGTTCGGGATAGACCTGAATCCATCGTGTTATAAAGAGGGATAAACCCGTCTACATTGTATCGATAGACAAGTTGGAATCATAAGTAGGTTGGGGATAGACTCAAATCCATCGTGTTGAAAGACGGGATAAACCCTCCTCCATCGTATCGAAAGAGACGATGGAACGAGTAGGGGGTTCGGGATAGACCCGAATCCATCGTGCTATAAGGTGGGATAGACCCATCTACATTGTATCGAAAAACAAGATGGAACTAGAAGTGGGTTCAGGATAAAAATGAATCCATCGTGTTGAAAGATGGGATAGACCCATTTACATTGTATCGAAAGACATGATGGAATCAGTATTGGGTTCAGGATAGACCCGAATCCATCATTCTATAAGGCGAGATAGACCTGTTAGCATTGCATCGAATGACAGGATGGAATCAGAAGTGGGTTCGAAATAGACCCGAATCCATCGTGCTATAAGACAGGATAAACCTGTCTCTATTGTATCGAAATACAAGATGGAACCAGAAGCGGGTTTGGGATAGGCCCGAATCCATCGTGTTATAAGGCGGGATAGACTTGTCTCAATTGTATCGATAGACATGATTGAATCATAAATGGCTTTGGGATGGACCCAAATCCATCCTATTGAAAGACGGGATAGACCCATATCTATTGTATCGAAAAACGGGATGGAATGAGAAGTGGGTTAGGGATAGACCCGAATCCATTGTTCTATAAGGTGGGATAGTCCCGTCTCCATTGTATATCGAAATAAAGGATGGAACCAGAAGTGGGTTCGGGATCGACCCGAATACATCGTGCTATAAATCGAAATAGACCCGTCTCCATTGAATGGAAAGACCGGATGGAATCGGAAGTGGGTTCGGGATAGACCCGAATTCATCGTGCTATAAAGTGGGATACACCTGTTTCCATTGTATCGAACAACGGGATGGAACCAGAAGTGGGTTCTGGATAGACACGAATCCATCATTTTAAATAACGTGATGGACCCGTCTACATTTCATCGAATGAATGGATGCAACCAGAAGTGGGTTCAGGATGCAACCGAATCCCTCGTGTTGACAGATGGGATAGACCCATCTCCATTGTATCAAAAGAAAGGATGGAACCAGAAGTGGGTTCGGGATGGACCCGAATTCATTATGTTTAAAGACGAGATAGACCTGTTTCCATTATATAAAACGACAGGATGGAACCAGAAGTGGTTTCGGGGTAGACCCGAATCCATCGTGTGATAAAGCGCGATAAACCCATATCCATTTAATCGAAAGATAGAATGGAACCAAAAGTGGGTTCAAGATAGACCGAATCAATTGTGTTGAAAGATGGGATAGTCCCGTCTCATTTTTATCGAAATAAAAGATGGAACCAGTAGTGTGTTCAGGATAGACCCGAATCGATTGTGCTATAAGGCGAGATAGATCCGTCTCCATTGTATTAAAAGATTAGATGGAACCAGAAATGGGTTCGGCATGGACCCGGATCCATCATGCTATAAGGCAGAATAGACACGTCTCTATTATATCAAAAGACACGATGGAACCAGAAGTGGGTTCGGGATATACCCGAATCCATCGTGCTATAAGGCGGAATAAACCCGTCTCCATTATATCGAAAGATATAACGGAACCAGAATTGGATTTGGGATAGACTCGAATCCATCGTGCTTTAAGGCGGGATAGACCGATTGAACCAAAAGTGGTTTTGGGACAAACCCGAATCCATCGTGCAATAAGGCTGGATAGACCCATCTCCATTGTTTCAAAAGACTAGATGGAACCAGAAGTGGGTTTGGGATAGACCTGAATCCATCGTTTTAAAAGATGGGATGGACCCGTCTGCATTGCATCGAATGACGAGATGGAACCAGAAGTGGGTTCGGGATGGACCCGAATCCATCGTGCTGAAAAATGGGATAGACCCGTCTCTATTGTATCGAAAGACTGGATGGAACCAGAAGTGGGTTCGGTATGGACCCGAATCCATCGTGCTATAAGACGGGATAAACTCGTTTCCATTGTATCGAAAGATAAGATGTAACCAAAAGTTGGTTCAGGATAGACTCGAATCTATCATGTTATAAGGTGGGATAGACACATCTCCATTGTATCGATAGACATGATGGAATCATAAGAGGGTTAGGGATAGAATTGAATTCATCGTGTTGAAAGACTGGATACACCCGTCTACATCGTATCGAAAGACAAGATGGAACGAGAAGTGGGTTCGGGATAGACCCAAATCCGTCATGCTATAAGGCAGGATAGACCGGTCTCCATTGTATCGATAGACAGGATGGAACCAGAAGTGGGTTCGGGATAGAAACGAATCATCGTGTTGAAAGATGGGATTGACCTGTCTCCATTGTATCGAAATACAGGATGGAATTAAAAGTGTGTTTAGGATGGACCCGAATCCATCGTGCTATAAGGCGAGATAGACCTGTCTGCATTGCATCGAATGACAGGATGGAATCAGAAGTGGGTTCGGGATAGACCTGAATCCATCGAGCTATAAGGCGGGATAGACCCGTCTCCATTGTATCGAAAGACAAGATTGAACCAGAAGTGGGTTTGGGATAGACCCGAATCCATCGTGTAATAAGGTGGGATAGACCCATCTCCATTTTCGATAAGCATGATAGAATCATAAGTGGGTTTGGGATAGACCCGGATCCATCATGATGAAAGACGGAATAGACCTGTCTCCATTGTATCGAAAGACAAGAATGAATTAAAAGTGGGTTTGGGATAGACCCGAATCCGTCGTGCTGTGGGGTGGGATAGACCCGTCTCCATGTTATCAAAAGGCAGGATGGAACCAGAAGTGGGTTCAGGATTGACCGAAATCAATCGTGTTATTAGGCAAGATAAACCCATCTCCATTGTATCAAAAGATAGAATGGAACCAGAAGTGGGTTTGGGATAGACCCGAATTCATCGTGCTATAAATCGGGATAGAGCCATCTCCATTGTATTGAAAGACCGGTTGGAATCAGAAGTGGGTTTTGGATAAACTCGAATCCATCGTGCTATAAGGTGGGATATATCTGTCTCCATTGTATCGAAAGATAGGATGGAACCAGAAGTGGGTTATGGATAGACTTAAATCCATTGTTTTAAAAGACTGGATGGACCCGTCAGTATTTCATCGAATGACAGGATGCAACCATAAATGGGTTCGGGATGGACCCAAATCCATTGTGTTGATAGACGGGATAGACTCATCTCCATTGTATCGAAAGACAGGATACTATAATAGATACAAGGTCTATTGATAGACCTGAATCCTGAACCCACTTCTTGTTCCATCCCGTCTTTTGATACAATGGAGACGGGTCTATCCCGCCTTACAGCACGACGGATTCGGGTCTATCCCAAACCCACTTTTAATTCATTCTTGTCTTTCGATACAATGGAGACAGGTCTATTCCATCTTTCAACACGATGGATCCGGGTCTATCCCGAACCCACTTATGATTCCATCATGTTTATCGAAAATGGAGACGGGTCTATCCCACCTTATAACATGATGGATTCGGGTCTATCCCAAACCCACTTCTGGTTCAATCTTGTCTTTCGATACAATGGAGACGGGTCTATCTCGCCTTATAGCTCGATGGATTCAGGTCTATCCCGAACCCACTTCTGATTCCATCTTGTCATTCGATGCAATGCAGACAGGTCTATCTTGCCTTATAGCACGATGGATTCGATCTATCCTAAACCCACTTCTGATTCCATCCTGTATTTCGATACAATGGAGACAAGTCAATCCCATCTTTCAACACAATGATTCGTTTCTATCCCGAACCCACTTCTGGTTCCATCCTGTCTATCGATACAATGGAAACCGGTCTATCCCGCCTTATAGCATGACAGATTCGGGTCTATCCCGAACCCACTTCTCGTTCCATCTTGTCTTTCGATACGATGTAGATGGGTGTATCCCGTCTTTCAACACGATGGATTCAATTCTATCCCTAACCCTCTTATGATTCCATCATGTCTATCGATACAATGGAGATGTGTCTATCCCACCTTATAACATGATAGATTCGAGTCTATCCTGAACCAACTTTTGGTTACATCTTATCTTTCGATACAATGGAAACGAGTTTATCCCGTCTTATAGCACGATGGATTCGGGTCCATACCGAACCCACTTCTGGTTCCATCCAGTCTTTCGATACAATAGAGACGGGTCTATCCCATTTTTCAGCACGATGGATTCGGGTCCATCCCGAACCCACTTCTGGTTCCATCTCGTCATTCGATGCAATGCAGACGGGTCCATCCCATCTTTTAAAACGATGGATTCAGGTCTATCCCAAACCCACTTCTGGTTCCATCCAGTCTTTTGAAACAATGGAGACGAGTCTATCCAGCCTTATTGCACAATGGATTCGGATCCATCCCGAACAACTTCTGGTCCCATCCTGTCTTTCGATACAATGGAGACTGGTCTATCCCGTCTTTCAACACGACGAATTCTGGTTTATCCCAAACCCACTTCTAGTTCCATCCAGTTTTTTGATACAATAGAGATGGGTCTATCCCGCTTTATACTTTATAAGACGATGGATTCGGGTCTGTCCCAAAACCACTTTTGGTTCAATCGGTCTATCCTGCCTTAAAGCACGATGGATTCGAGTCTATTCCAAATCCAGGGTCTATTATAGCATTTTTAAAACGCTATTGTAAGTTGACTACTATAGTATTTCAAAAACGCTATAGTAAGTCTATTATAGCGTTTTAAAAATGCTATTGTAAGTTGACTATTATAGCGTTTCAAAAACGCAATAGTAACATTGTTTATAGCGTTTCTGAAATGCTATAGTAAGTCTATTATAGTGTTTTAAAAACGCTATTGTAAGTTGACAATTTATAGTGTTTTTTTATTTTATTTTTATCAAATGACTTTTTATAACATCTTATAAGTTTTATTTCTAGAAAATAAAAATCTAAATGTGCCAAACTTAAACATTTCCATGAATGGAGGCAAAGTAATATTGTAATTAATAAGATAATGTATTACATCGAGTCACAAAATCTATCAAATAATAAAGATCAGACTACATTTTTTTTTTTGAAAGGCAAGATCAGACTACATTTATTTCAGCTGAATAATAAAGAGAATGTATTACATCGAGTCACAATGCTTTCCAATTTCCAACTTCATTGTTTTGGTTCTCCCCTTCCTTCATTTGTTGATGTTGGTTCAAGGATGTACCTCTTGATGTTGTTTCTTCAAAAGAAAAGGCTTTGGCAACAACATCCATGGTACAGCGACAAGGGTCAACAATAGTAACACCAGCTGTATGTAAAGAATATAAGTGACTTACAGACTTGGACACAAATCCAACAGATCCAGGCCTGTAAAGCTTAGATTGGATGATATTGTCAATTGTTCCTGCAGTATCACCAATCTTAAAAGCTCTGGCTTGAATGCTTCCAACAGTAGCAGGGCCAATAACAACCTGAAAATTCCATTGAGAACCTAGGTCAGGCAGAGTGCAACTATCAACGCAGCAAATGAGTTCTGAATAACAACGGTTCCTAGCAGCAACATTTTCAGAACTTATGATCCTAATAAGCATTTACTGTTAGACCAGCTCGACTTATAACTTCGCTTACCTTATTATTTGCTTTTGCAAAAGCAATCAATTGCTTTGTGTCTGATTTTGGTACACTTTCGGCTATGATAGCTATGACTCTAATGGTTGGCTGTTTCAAAGTAGCCATGGAAGTAGGAGCCGCACGGGAAATATATCAAATGAAATTACTACTTTGTATAACAAATTTTGTAATCCAGTTCAGCGCACTAGTATGAAAATAGGCACTAACCTTCTGAACGAAGCAAAGTTAATGAAAACATCAGCAGTTGGATGTGCAGCACAGGCCGCCTCAATTCTGTGGATAAATTCAAAAAGTGTAAGCAAATTTGTAAACCATAATATGCATGATATGAAAGACACCAGATTCGAAAGTATTGGCTGTTATTCAAAGTAGCGCCATTATATACAACTGCATGATAAACCTTAAATAAGAAAGTTTACATGAGATAAACATCTCTTTTAAGGCAAAGGTATAGAATTGAAGACCCAGATGTTTGAAAAGGCGATACCAATGTGTCCAATGGATCAAGTTTTTTCATCTCTTCTAAATTTCATTACTATGATGAATAATAATTGTTAAAATTCATCTATTTTACCGAATAAATGGAGGCAAGTCTTTCCTCTGATTTTGCAGACTTTGCAACTTAACATCTATCGCATGTTTCTATGATTGTTAATCAAATAATTCACAAGAACTTGGAAAGAGGCTACATAACCTCAGAGAAACTTGGACATTGCAGTGCCAGGGGAGGCACAGGAGAGGAAGGTGTTCTGTCATTTACTTTGAGAAATAAAAGAGTCAATTACTAATAAAAATATTCACAACTACAGCCGAGAGAACCGATCGAAGACAACAAAAGAGATTTAGAACTTAAAGAAAACAAGACTATATCTCAAGAGAAAGCATGCAATATTGAACTGCATTACCAAAAAGAAAAAAAATGAGGATTAGGAGATTCTGTTAGCGAAAGAGTCAACTAAGAGATAATCCACTAAAACTTACAGTTGGTTCAGAACTCAGTTTTCCCTAATAGTGATGGAAGAAAGGAAGCATTTCGTCCCTGCTAGGTTGTTTCTCAAGCTCGCCTTCTCCTAATGTCAAAATAGATTTCCAACAAATTTCTTGCAGGTTGAATAGAAAAGAAGCCTTTGTATAATTCCATAATAAAACACTAGAAAAGATGGATACTTCCATCTCTATTTTAGATGTTGTAAGATTGTACTCAACACTATACAGTACCTGACTAGTCTAGAAAGCTATTATGCTCTTTAGAGATCAAAATACTCGAACACTTGACACATGGTGGACACAATGTTAAACATTTTGAAACTGGTAGAACCTTGATCTCGTTATAATCTATAAAATTCTTTTTTTCAGATCAGTCTTTTTTCAGTAGATGAAAACTAGTCTCCACTGAGCGGACAGACAAAAATTAGCATCTTGGGGGCTAACTGACCTTTTCATTTGATGGTTCGATGTGAGAAGATGCTGGAAATATTGGGCCTTTCAAATTTCGGGTATCCCAGAACTTCACATCACTGAAATGAAACAAAAATGCACATGGAAGAATCAGTTTAACTAAATTACAGATCGGGGCTTCAATACTTTATATTATGCAAAAACTCCAGTGTTCAAGTAAGGAGAATCTATGAAAGCATCAAACAAACCTGTCCACTACTCCAGCAGCCGCAATAGTTATCTCATCTTTGAGATACAGAACTGATGTAATGCTATTGGAAGCCCCCTGTAAGAACTGGTATTAGTAAACATAAAGTAGTTGACTATTCACCTGATCAAAAAACATGTATTGTACTCAAACCTTTCCATGACGAACTCGTTTTCTTTGGGACACAATATGAGCCCCAGTAACTGTAGCAGATGGACTGAAGAACATAGTGTACGTTCCCATCTAGTATAAATAATAAGAACCCATCACACAAAGTGGGAAGTGACAGAGTACGAACTTTTTTGAAAGGTTGAGTAAACTTACAACAATGACAAGTCTGTCTGGCTTTTGCATCTCAAGTCCCAAAGTGCAAAAGATCCATCTCTTGAACCAGAGACAGAAACGTCTGGTGCACAAAAATAAAGAGTATTTTAAGCAATTAGATATCTATAAACACTCAACAGCTCTTGAAGAGAAAAAATGGACATCTCCAAGCTAAACCTAAGGTTACCAGGATTAGATGGATGTGAACTCAATGATTTCACACTTCCAGTATGACCTGTCAAAACACCTACACATTCCTTCCTCTCTGTATCCCAAACATTTATCTGTCCAAAAACCAAGTAACACCATTCAAATTTGTAGTTAAAGAAGAAATTAGTTAGCGACTGAATTTGATATTGCACTGAGTTATCTTAATCATGTTTCTTTCCCAAATAAGACTATGAATTTTGCAAAATATTGCATGTTTTGCCAATAACTTCAGAGTTCAGACCTCTAGCTAAATTAAGAGGCGAAAACGAACACCTCCCTAGTGACCAAGATCATCAACAAAGCAACTCATGAATTTAATCCGTATTCTATCTGTACATTGACAAATTTGCTAGTCTGAATTGAAAATTGCAACAGAACTATAGAATGGGGGTTAAACATTTGTTGTAGTGACAACACAATTAACAGTGCAGTGAGCAATATGAGACCCACAGTGTTAGCTCCACAAATAACAATTTTTTGAATGTAGTTAACACTACACTGTTTAATATAATGGTGTAGTTAAGTCCCGCTGATAGATACAAATCACAAACACTTGGAGAATATCTAAAATTTTCCCTTTACATGACTATGCATGTGACCCAGGTGATAACTGGCATGTGAAATTGCTAAAACAACATGTTCAGACCTGAGACAACATGCTGCATACAACAATATAAAACTATCATAAGCAGAAGGGAAAGATACAAACAGAGTTACCAAAAAAGATATTACCAACCATATTTGCCATTGAAAAAAAATTTGTTTGACACTCTGTGCAACTCATTATCAGAATACTTAGGCAATTAGCTGGAAATTTCATATGGAATTTTGTGTTCAAAGTGAAGTACAAGTCTAAGTTTAAGCTAATACGAACATAATCCCACTCCATAAGTAGCTTCTGTGTATACATACTACTCATTAAGGATTTCATGCAAAAATCAAAGCTCAATCCACCAATAAAAAAAAACAACCAATATCATACAACCAATCAAGATTTCTTCCTAATAATCAAAACTAAGAAAAAGAAACTGAAAGACATACCTTGAGGTAACACCAACACACACTAACATGAGGAGGTAGTTGATCTCAGGTATATACAATTGTCCTTCATACTTGTTTGAAGTATGAAAGATCTTGACTCGAGGGAAGCAACTGAGGGCTAGAGACTGTTGGATGATTGAGAATGTGCCGGAGATCATGGCTTGACTCGCAATAATTGCAACCATAACAGCCACCGCAAACATAGGCCAATATAGAGAACCTTCACAACAGTGAAATCAATGTAAGTTAACTGATAAAACTATCAGATACACAATTACAGAGAATGGGAAGACACTAACAACAAAATGGTATTTGAGTTGGCACCTGATATGGACTTATAGAAGGTATGTTGCTTGCCCTATATATGCTAAGACAAGTGATGGAAATACCACAGAGCACATACTTATCTGAATTGATTTTGACTGAGAAATGTCCAAGATCTGAACAATGTTTCAATTCCTGTAGTATATGCAAAATGGTTTATATTACATGTAAACACAGTTCAAAAACTGAGCCATAGATTAAGATACTAGGTCTTATACTTTGGTCGATGAAAATAAAAATAAAAATAAATGGTTTGCACAACTTTGCAGTCACTGGACATGCTGGTGTAGTGAGTTCCAACCGGAATGAGACCTGAGGCAAAATATGTAATCTTTTCAACATAACTGAGGGAAAAAAATTTCATGGTTGCCATTACTTACCTCTCCCAAGGCATCATCAATATTCATATCTTTCACAATTGCAAGTGAGGCTGCTCATGTGTATTGTTCCAGTTCTGATCATGGTTCTCAAACATTTGGTATGTTCTGAACAGGTGTCTGTGCCCCATAACAACATAATCTCAGTGCTCACTAGTTTAGAATTATCAGTCGGAGAAAATAAAATACATGCACATATAAGAAAACAGCCAGCACAGTTCAGATTTTAAAACATAGTTCGAGAACAATCCATTAAATGTTTGGAAACCTATAGTTGGAGAGCAATCACAACATATCTCCATTTACTAAGCCCTCTTTAAGGAAAAAGGCTCTTGCTAAAAAAATAAGGACACGCGAGAAACTTGGAAAAATCTGTCCATGAAGAAGGTTTCCACATTACGAGCTATCCAGAGAAGCCCTGTTGCTAGAGTTGAAACTAATAATGAGAATAAAAAATTTACAACTGCAATTGAAAGCATTCCACTGGAACTAACTAGCATAGCTAATAAGGTGAACTTTGCAATGACCATCCCATGTTAACAGCTAACAACAAAATATATGCAGCTAAACAATTGATAGATGATTTAAATTTGTACCTAGATTTTGGTGGTTTCACCCCCTTCATATGGGGGTCACTTGAGGTACAAATTCAGGGTTCAACTGTAGATTCGCCAGGTATCTCAGATCAGTTACAAATTACAATTTGTTTGACCAGTTACATCTCATTACTTTGAGAAACAAATGAGAAGTCTGCTATTATTGAAGTTTCACTTCACATTAAAGACGACGCCTATAGTGTTAAAGTCAGAAATCAAATAATCGAATACATATATGGTAATAAATAATATATATTTTGGAGGTTGGAATGAAAAGGAAAGGGAGTTGCAGTAATGATGAGGGGAAAGTACTCACTCAAGCTATGGATTCTAAGGGTGTGTTTGTTTCATAGGAAAATTTTCTAAAAAATGCTTGCCAAAAATGAGAATGAAGAACATGAATTTTGTGATGACCACTATTATATGCATAGAAGGAAAAATATGCATGACTGACCAAAAAAAATATGTCTTAGTAATCAGACAATTTCCCTGGGCAAAAAGACATTGAGGAGTAATAACCTTAATTATCAAATAGAAAGGAAAATGGATATAAAAGGCATTGTATAAAGGTGCAGAAGGAAAATGGATATAAAATGCATTGTATAAAGGTGCATATCGTGCAACTAAAGGCATTAAAAATGTCGAGGCTGATTGTAACTGTAACTTGTTGACTCCTTTCTGATTTTCCAGCTTAGACAATGCATATGATGAGGATCAAATTAGTCTATATTACTTGTTCATGTGCATCTGGGCTCTTCTGCCACTTGAAACTTGGTTTCAAAATCAATGGCTCAGACAATTATTTCTGCAAAATAATCTGCTCACTCAAAATTATAAATAGTTTTATTTGGGAAGGGGACTTATTTATTGATTCATACATAAGATGTTTACATACATACACATACATAAAATATATACATGCACATAAATAAATATATATTTAAAAAGGCAGTAAAAAAAAACCATGTTTAAGTGCCTAAGTGTGATTGTCAGCATGAATATATGATGTATCATGCCTCTAACTAAAAGTCTGAGCCAAGTAGGTAAAAAATTTCTGAAAACTAGATGAAACACCGACGATCATAGCACCACCACCGTTGCATTCCTACTACGTTCTACAAGTACTTCAAAAGTTTAAAAACATTTTTTTATGATTATTGTATTGTTTTTTAGAATTTTCTAGTTGCCTCATATTACAGAAGCAAAGAGTCTTAGCGAAAACGCAAAAGCCCTTGGTTGTTGATACAAGCCATTAGATGAAATAGTTAACACTTACCTGAAGTGTAAAAATAAACTTATGACAATTTTGAATGCCAAATATGTTGAGAGATATCGAAACCATCCTAAGCCTTGCTACACAACAGTAACATGCTCCGCAAATCAATCATATATAGAGGATATTTAACAATGGAGAAATTCCTTTGCACCAACAAATCCCCTTTGATACAAGCCGAGCCAACTACATTTTCTGCAGATAAATTGAAACCTTCGTTGGCTAAGCTTCAAGAAAATTAACACATTCCACAAACTTATAGCATGTAATAATAGAGAAATATCCCTACATCTTCTCATAACTTATTCCTACCAAATACAAGACCCACCAACTACCTCTACAGTAGAAATTGTTATCTCAGTAACTGCATCTTACTCGAACTTGTTAGTCTCTCACAGATCTTATAGGCAGTTGGTCAGTCTCAGTAACAATTCAAAAAGCATAAATCCTTGAGTCACATTCAAATATGTAATTGATTATACTTTCATAATCCCCAGCAAATTTCTCGTGGTAAATCCAACTTCCAGGTCCTAGCAATCATTTTTTGCTTCACCAAATGCGTAATCTTCACTTAATAGATGCACCATGTAAATATATTATAAAAATCTAGTCTATCTCATCAGATTGCGACACTTCCTCAAGCATGTAAAGCATCATTAAATTTTTTGTAGGTGAGAGGGGTGCAATACAGAAAATGGATGTGATGCTTGTACCATTGTAAAACCAATAATTTCTCCGTCAGATGATTCTTTTAAATCCCTCCCCAAAGATGCGAGACATGTTAAGTAGAAAGGTACCAATACCAAGAAAGGGCACATGCAACATGTAGAACGTCAAAATTTTGTGGAAGCTGCGGAATATCTGAAGCATGTTATATATCAAAATATGTTGCCAACTTAATACATTAGCAAGAGGCATCGTCTCCACATTATTACCAACTGCCTATAAGATCTGTGAGAGACTAACAAGTTTATATATTTCTGACAACTAACCACACTACCATCTATTGGATAGAACTGCACAAGTGAGAAAGGATCCTCACCTCAAACACAACTTTCTCCATTCCCATGAAATGCTGCAGTACGGTTCTAAAAGTGCACTCCACAAAGGCAAGGTCAGAGAAGAAATTTTGTGATGCAATGCAATCTCAAGGGATCTCTATAGCTTTTGCTCTATTGATTTGTAAGTTTTCCAATATTACAAGGTACTGCTACAAATTCCTTATTCTTTATGCATAACATATCTTGATGAATCATAAAACAAATGGCCTTCTTATGTTGCCCAGGGTGACTAAAGGCGCCAGCAGAACTATGGCTATAAAGTTGGAAACTGTAAAACATAGCCTAACCAAAACAAAGCTATCCACCATTAACCTAAAAATGGATAGAAAAAATATCTTGCCTAAACATGTGCCTGTTCACAATAACGAACGTAAAATGAATGAATGGACACTAGAACCAACAACTGTATTATTCTCAAAGTTAATTTAAATACAAGAAAAGAGTATAACACTTCCCAATCATTTGTAGATAAACTTTCGGATGAATACTGCGATGGACACTTCAATCTACAAAGTAGAAGATGAACTAGAAGAAGGGGGTTTTATAAAACAATCGCCATAGAAGACAATATTAAATGATTGAATGGGGTTTTGTAAAACAATCACCATAGAAGATAGTATTGAATAATTGAATGAATAAAAATAAAAATAAAAGGCACAATAAATTACTTGCCAAGATCGATGTGCTCTTGGACACCGAAACCAAAGCATCCAGTCTTACTGAAGTTCCTCCTCAACAGGTCGTACTCTTTCACCTTCAATCCACTCTCAAGAAGTTGCATCCCCTTGTCACCTCGACGGTGACATAGCAAGAAATCTTATCATTACACCCAATTCTGAAAGATTTTTGTTAACAAAAAAAAAAAAAATCAAAGGGTAAAAAACCCCATCAACCAAATCAATGTAAAATCAAAATGAACAAAAAACATAAAAGAAAGAAACCCTTTTTGTTTGTTAGATACATACCTTTGGAGAAAACTAGGGTTTGTCCACTCAACTACTCCAACACCTACAAATAAAAATCAGTCAAAACGATGGGGGTTTAGAAGGAAAAGATGTGCAATGGGGTTTACCGGGTAAGAAAGAGATAGACTTAGTATACATACCTTGGAGGCCTTGGTGAGACGATCTTTGCTCTTGCCGACAGAGATGTTGAGGATGAGCTTCTGGACCTAGATCTCTATTGATCTCTCGATTTCTCTCTCCCTCACTCTTTCCCTATCCCTGGATCTCTCTCACTCTCACTCTCCCTGGATCTCTCTCACTCTCCCTAGATTTCTTTCTCCCTCACTCTCGCTTGTAGAGCGGCGTACCTTTGGAGAAGAAAAATGCCTCTCCGGTCTGCTGCGATTGACGGGGGAGGAGAGCCAGACTGAGAGGGAGAAAGACGTAGATGCAGAGAGAAGTTTTCTAAAAGTTGAAGTGGAATCGATCAAGCGAGCTTTTTTTATTTCCCGCCTACTCTTTCATAGCATTTTATCAATGTAACGCTATTAAAATTTGCGCTTTTAAGAAGCAATTGTGGCACAACGCTCATTTCTTTTTTCACTTCCCGCGCGAGGCTTTGGTCTATAGCGTTTTTAATTTTAATTGTTCATGAATTCAGTCAATCATAGCATTTTGGACAAAAACGCTATAAACATATGCTATAAATGAGGACTTTTCTTATAGTGGATGGACCCGAATCCATCATGTTGAAACCAGAAGGTGTTCACCCGCAAGGCTTTTCAAGATTATCGATATTTAACTGTGTGCCAATTTTACTGAAAGTTAAAAGAAGAAATGTGATACTTGAAACGAAAATACAAAAATCAATAAATAAGTTAATATTTTTCTTTTCCATGAGTTTTTTTTTCCTCTTATTGTTTTACAATGAAGTAAACCTTTTTCCCATAGCATTGAAATGTTAAAGAAAGAAAGTTTACACATGTTACAGAATAGGAAAGTCAGTATAGAATATGTTACGAGAATCAGAATAGAATAAGAAGTCTTATACTTCCTGTTTCCACAAGGTTAGGTCAGGGATAGCTTATATAAGCTTGTATTGAGTTAAAAAATAATCACAATAATTTCAATACAATTCTTTTCATGGTATCAGAGCAATTTTCATTCAAGCCATGCTATCATCGTTATCTTCTCTTTCATAGCAGCGCTATTCTATCATCAACTAAACCAGATCTTATTCTCCACCACGTCCCCAAGCAAATGCACACAGAGCAGCACATCCGTCGCAACGACTTCATCGCCATCAACCACCACCAAAGAGATCTCTCGCAACACAACTTATTTCTGCTCCAACACGAACAGAGCAGAGACATACAAACTCCTCTTGACTCTTTCTCGCAGGTATCAGACATCGTTCAAACACCACCGTTCAAACACCTGCAAACACCACCGTGCGAATACCTGCAAACACCGTGCGTGAAGAATAGCCAACTACAAGACGTCTACAGATCAACATAACCTGATCAGGGTCTTTAGATCTTGAGATCAACGTCTTCAGATCTCCATCAAATCTTCTCACTTACATGTCCATCATCTCTAATCGCCAGCCAATCAGATCATCTCCATCAGATTTTCTCACTAACACGTCTTCATCTCCGATCGCCAGCCATTAGAGCTTATTCGATCATATCCATCATCTTTGTTTATCAGATTACCAACCATCAGATCATCCCAACCACCAAACCCCTTGAAGTGATATGAAGTGGAGAAAGGGATAGTTTTGCTCTTAATACCCACATAAGTTTTTTTTTCTGTTTTGATTTGTCAGTCTGGTATTTGTAGCAAAAAGAAAGGGAAGAATAAGCAAGAAGATAAAGGCCTGATTTTCTCTTAAATTGTGGTCCAATATCTCTACCTACGCGCTATTAGGATCTCTGAGTTCATATCCACCATTTCACTACATAGCCGCCGCCACCATGGGCGACAATACAAATAGTGGTTCAAACACAACCACCTCACCATACAACAATCCTCATCACCCATACTTTATTCAGCACTCCGATTAACCTGGAGTGGCTCTTGTTTCACAGCCACTTACACCTACCAATTACAACATATGGAGTCGAGCGATGACCATGGCTCTCAAAGCCAAAAACAAATTGGGTTTTGTTGATGGATCTATTAGGAAACCTAGTGACAAAGCCAAAAATGATGAACTACTACAATGGGATCATTGCAAGAACTTGGTGAAATCATGGTTCATCAACGCCATCTCACCTAACCTTCAGGCGAGTGCCATGTACTCTGAATTGGCCTATAATGTATGGGCTGATTTGAAAGAAAGGTATGCACAAACTAATTACGTGTAGATCTATCATATTGAATCTAAAATCCATGGATGCACTCAAGGGATGATGAATATGAGTGCCTACTTTACAAAATTGAAGGCTTTATGGGACAAATTAGATGTTGTGGTTGGCGTTGCTGAAGATACTAGCGACACCATAAACATCGTTTTTACCTATGTTAACACTCAACGCTCGATCAAGTTCTTGATGGGGCTAACCGACCCCTACAATTCTGTTAGGGGTCAAATTTTGTTGATGGATCCTCTTCCTCTACTCAACAAAGTTTACTCCCTTATGCTTCGACACGAACGCCAGCAAGAGATCTCTATTGGCAAACCCACCATACCTGATGTTGCAGCTTTTGCCATGCGGAATATTGATCCCAAAGGTGCACACAACATTGACAAATCAAGAGGACCCCAAAAGCTCTTTAATCCCGACGTCAAGTGTGGAACATGTAACAGGGTAGGTCATATTGCTGGCGACTTTCGTTCTCATCTCACTTGTGATTATTGTGGATTGAAAGCCCACACCATCGACAATTGTTGGAAATTTAAAAAAGCCGATTATGCTAAACAACGACGTCTCCAGAAAGGCCGTCTGAGGGCAACAATATGTCTGCTTCTTCGTATGTGCAACCATCCAATCCTTTTCCATTCACTTCCGATCAGTGCAAGTAAATCATGGCCTTGTTAACCAACAACAAGTCCAAGGCTCACAATATTGGTAATAACCTTTCTATTACAGAATTTTCAGGTAAAGTACTCTCTCTCAAATCTCATGGCTCCCGTTAGTTTTGGATTCTTAATAGCGGCGCCACTGATCATATAGTTCATAACCATCATTTTACTCACCTTTTCCAAACCCGTCCACAATCGAACCGTTGAGCATCGTGATGGTTCAGTTGCTGTTGTTACACACATTGGCACCATGACTTTTTTTTTCTATTTTTACCTTGCATGATGTTATTTGTGTTCCCTCTTTTAATCTTAATTTAATTTCCATTAGCAAACTCACAAAACATTATTTTTTTCTCACAATTTTTCTCAACAATTCTTGTTTGATACATGACATTCGTTCGGGGAAGTTGATCGGGACAACAACTGAGCTTGATGGTTTATACTAACTGTATGGCACCACCACCACCACTTCCACCACTTATCACATCACTCAAGAAACAACCATGTGTTATGGCACAATCACCTAGGCCACCTTTCAGACAAAACTCTCCATATTCTTCATTTCTCTTTTCGCGATGCTAGTACTTGTGTTTCCAATAAATGTGTTATTTGTCCTTTGGCCAAACAAACCAGAAATAAATTTCCTTTATCCCATATTTCGAGTACTGCTCATTTTTCAGGATTACACGTTGACATTTGGGGAGGATATTACGTGGCTTCCCTTTCTTGAGCGCGTTATTTTCTCACCATTGTTGATGATTTTACACGATTTACTTGGATTTATCTCATGAAACACAAGTCTGACACACGGACGCTCTTAATTTCATTAATCAATTCTATTGAAAACCAATTTTCTTCCAAATTCAAAACATTCGCAGTGATAGTGGACTTGAATTTTTCCTCACTGATTTTTATGCTTCTAAAGGCATTACCTATCAAACTTCTTGTGTCTCTACGCCTCAAAAAAATGGGGTGGATGAATGCAAACATAGACATCTTTTGAATGTCGCTCATGCTCTTTTGTTTCAAGCACATCTCCATAAACATTTTTGGGGAGAAGCAATTCTCACCGCTGCCTATCTCATTAATCGTACACCGTCCTCTGTTCTTAAAGGCAAAACGCCTTTTGAACTTTTCTATAACAAACCACCCACCTACTCTCACCTTCGAGTATTTGGTTGTCTATGTTTTGTTTCCACACATGCCCAATGTCCTAGCATATTTGATGCTCGTTCTAGTCAATGTATCTTTCTTGGATACCCTTAGGGGCAAAAAGGATACAAAGTCTATGATCTCATCCATAAAAAGGTCATTGCTTCTCGTGACATCGTTTTTCATGAGGAGAATTTTACTTATATTTTGGACAAAATGCACAATCACCTCATTGGCCGGTCCGACACACTTCCCCGACTGATTGCTCATGTTTAGCTTTTTGATCCTCCAACAATGATTTTCTCTGATCGGTCGGACCACTCCCACCGACCAGTCGCCCAATCCGACGCCTCCGTCACTGACCGGTCGAAAACCACGAAACCCTAACCCCAAGGGTCGTCCCTGCCCCTGTTCCACCCTTAGACCCCCTCTCCCACCTCGCACCTCCACTTGTGAACCATCTTATCTTCAACAATATCATCTTGATGCTCGATTACCTTCCCGATCGTCCCACTCATCTGCTTTGAACGTTGGGCCTTCTACCGGTATTGTTTACCCCCTTTCAGATTTTCTTTCCTATGACCATTTATCCAACTCTCACAAGGCTTACACCATTTCTTTTTCTTTAGTCAAAGAACCCACCAGTTTTATGCACGCTATACAGGATCCAAAATGGCGTCAGACCATGAAAAGTGAGATTGATGCTCTAGAAACCAATAACACTTGGACTTTATAACCTCTTCCTCCTAACAAGCATCCAGTTGATTGTAAATGGGTCTATAAGATCAAACTTAATCTAGATGGTAGTGTTGAGTAGTACAAAGCCCATTTTGTGGCTAAAGGATACAGTCAAGTTGTAGGTATTGATTACAAAGAGACCTTTGCTCCTGTTGCTAATTTAACTACTGTTCGTTTTTGTCCTTGCTCTTGTAGCCACACAGAGTTGGCCTTTATGTCAACTTGATGTCAACAATGCTTTTCTTTATGGTGATCTTTTTGAGGATGTGTACATGAGTCTTCCTCCTGGATTCGGCCGAAAGGGGGTGACTCGAGTATGTAAGTTGAACAAGTCCTTATAAGGTCTCAAGCAAGCCTCGAGACAATGGTTCCTTAAGTTATCCTCTGCTCTCATATCAGCAGGCTATAATCAATCTAAGGCTGATTACTCATTATTCGTCCGATCCAAGGGTAACATCTTTACTGCAATTCTCGTATATGTTGATGATTTAATATTGGCAGGTAATGATCTCCAATACATTGAAGAAACAAAGCAATTTCTGGCTGCAATGTTCAAGCTCAAAGATCTAGGAAAATTGAAATATTTCTTTGGCATTGAAGTCGTGAGGTCATCCAAAGGGATTGTTTTATCTCAACGAAAATATGCACTTGAAATATTAGAAGACACAGGGTATCTTGGAGCAAAGCCTTCACGTTATCCTATGGATCAAAACTTGGTGCTCACACAGGATGATGGAGATTTACTACCAAATCCCGCAACATACCGCAGGCTCATTGGAAGGTTGATATACTTAACGATCACGAAACTAGATTTGGTTTATTCAGTACATGTCCTAAGTCAGTTTATGGACAAGCCTAGAATACCACATTTGGATGTTGGACACAAGGTCTTGAGGTATATCAAGACTTCACCAGGACACAATATTTTTCTCTCTTCCACCAGGACACAATATCAAGGCTAGATGTACAAATACTAGGAGATCCATTACAGGTTATTGTGTCATGCTTGGCGATTCACCAATTTCTTGGAAAGCTAAGAAACAAACTACAGTGGCAAAATTTATAGCTGAAGCTGAATATAGGGTCATTGCTTCCACATGCTGTGAGTTAACCTGGTTGAGGTACATTCTTAATGATTTGCACATTAATCATCCTCAGGCAACCCTTTTGTTTTGTTACAACAAGATTGCACTCCATATTGCATCTGATCCGATTTTTCATGAGCGAACGTAGCATATCGAGATTGATTGCTGTATGATTAGAGAGTCTTACAAGAGTGTACTATTCAGACTGAGCATGTTGGAACACTACATCAGCTGACCGATTTGTTTACTAATGCTTTGAGCACTTTTCAATTTGATAATCTTCTTAGAAAGTTGGATGTTACAAACATACACTCCAACTTGAGGGGGAGTGTTAAAGAAATAAAGTCTACACATGTTACAGAATAGGAAAGTAAGTATAGAATATGTTAGGAGAGTCAGAATAGAATAAAAAGTCTTATGTTTCCTATTTCCACAAGGTTAGGTCAGGGATAACTTATATAAACTTGTATTCAGTAAAAAAATAATCACAATAATTTCAATACAATTCATTTCATGAAATGGAGAAGGAATTCAATCACAATGAAAGAAAAAAAAACAAATTAGCATTAGAAATATAGCTTTTGCAAAATCAATCTAAACCGATGAGAATGACCAAGATAAGTCAATAATCCTTAAACACAACCAGAAAAGAATAAATCAATCTTGTCATATCTTTCAAGCTTTGTGTGGAAATCTAAACCCCATAGAGGAGATTTCTCTGTGTAGCAAATTTTACAAGCACTAGAGAAAAGAGAAAACCAACACGCCTAACCCTTTGTTTTTCTCCCAGAAGAGATGGCGGCAAGTATAGTTGTTCAAGTGGTCGTCTTTGCATTCCTTGAAGTGCTCTTTGACAACCTCAGCTCTTTACTTCAGAGGGAGTTCGGTCTAGAATGGGGTGTCCATGGGGAAATGGAGAAGCTTTCCACCACATTATCAACCATTTAAGTTGTCATTGCTGATGCCAATGAAAAATAACTCACAAGTAATGCGATCAGAAACTACTTCAGAAGCTGAAGGATGCAACATATGAGGCTAACGATGTTTTGGATGAATGTGCTTATGAGCAAGGATTGTGATTTCGTTTTTCGAAGTAATTTCATTCTTCTGATTTTAAGAAAAATTTTGAGAAATATTTCGGTGGAGGAAAAAACATAAAATTTCAAGTATACATCAAACATATAAATAAATTCTGAGGGTATATAAAATATGTGAAAAAATAGGATGAAAGTAAATAAATATATTAAATACATTAAATGAAGTCTAAATACAAATATATCTTAAATTCATAACATAAATAATAATATAGCAAAAAAATCACAAATTTCACTAATTTTTTTCCTTAAAATTAAATCTAATGAATTTCCATAATTCCATCCAAATTATAAAATAAATTAAAATATAGGAAGAAAGGAAACATGTAAGTTTATCCATGTATTAGCAATGAATGCCCTCACTAATTTTTCAACCTCTACCATCCCAATTCCCAACCCAAGCATTAATGACCATAGCTTCTCTTTCTCCCACTCTCCATCATATATATTTTTTTCAGTGAGTGCATCATGGTTTTCTTCTTCATTCATTTGTTCTTATCTAAAATCCATCTCTCTATCTTCCCTTTGTAAATAAACACTTTGATATTTTTCGTCGTCATCTTGTTGTTGTTGTTAATCATCATCAGAATGAAGGAAAACAAGCAGTGCCACCACTAGATCTGAACAAAAACACAAATCATTTAGCAAAGATCAGAGCCAACCATAGAGCAGGAATCGGCGAGCAGAAAAATCGATTCAACAATAGAGCATAGTAGAGATCAAGTAGAACATATTCAAAATTCTAGAGTCGAAAAATTTCGACCGAAAAAATGAGATTTTGGCCGTTGATGTTGGTTTTTTGGGCGAAAAAATGAGATTTACAAAAAAGGTCGAAAAAACACGAAAAAATGTAAAATTACTTTACGCAACTTTTCTTTTCGTATTTCGCGAAATCACAATCCTTGCTTATGAAGGACTAAAACTAGCATCAAAAATGAGAAACAACAATTGCACTAAGCAGGTTGTTGACTCTTTCTTATCCTGCTTGAATGTAAAAGAAACCATGTCCTGCTGTAAGATGGAGAAACAATAAAAGAGCTTAGAGAGAGATTTGATGATTTTGCCAAGGAAAATGTGTTCTTCACTTGATCGAGGGAATAGAAGATAGGAGACTTGACCAGGATCGAATAACTAGCTCCATTCTAACTGAATGAGAAGTTTATGGGAGGGAAGAAGACAAAGAAAACTTGGTGAAGCAATTGCTAAATATGGAAAACGATAAGAAGATTTGTGTTGGAGATGTTAGCTCGAGTTGAACATTCAAATTTAGCCCCACATCGGGTGATGAGGAACATCATGTGAAGTTAATAAATGATTGGATATGTATTCAATGGTGTGAGGCCTTCTTGGGATTGATAGAGCCAAATCGAAAAATATATTGTTAAGAAGTGTGGAGGTATACCATTGGTTGCCATGGCTCAAGGTGGTTTGTTGCACTTCAAAAGGGGACCAAATGAACAATTATCGGTGAAAAGCTCTGAAATTTGGGAATTGCCTGATAATAACATTTTACAGGTTGAGATATAACCATTTGCATTCACATTTGAGGCCATGCTTTGTTTATTGCTCCATGTTTCCAAAAGATTATGAAATCACAAGTTGGTTCATCTATGGTTGGTAGAATGGTTTGGTGCATTCCAAAAGAAGATTGGAGTTGGAAGATGACGGAAATGAAATTTTTAATGTTTTGTTATTGAGGTCATTCTTTCGAGATATAGCAAAAGACATAGGTAGTGGTGTAGAGACCTGTAAGATGCACGACTTTGTGCATGACCTTGCATGTCATATTGCTGCCATTGAAAGTACTTTTGTTGTAGATGATGTCAATGTTGAAAATATTACAACAAGAACTCCCCGTGTTTCATTGTACTATAGCAGATCATATTCCTTCCATTTCATTCCATGCTCGAGTCCATAAAAAGATCCTCACTAAGTTTGTGTTATCTCATCATACTCAATGGCGAGCTCGAGATCAGTGTAATTGGTAGTCAATTCTTCTTTTCAAGTCGCATAAGCTTGCAGGGATTGGAATTGGGATAGGCATCAATTCAAGTGGTACCACACTATATAGGTAAATTCAAATACTAGGTATCTTAACCTCTCCAATAATCAAATCTAATCATCACCCAAGTCTATATGTTTGCTAATAAATCTTCAAACATTGAAACTCAAAATGTATTTTAAATAAAGGGCATGACAATGTCAAAAATTCAGTGGATGCCAACGGAGTCAATCTGATGGGGAAGGAAAAATATTCGCACCCTGGGATTCTCATGGTCAACCTCTCCCATGGAAAAAAAAAATACAAGAGACGTAATATAAGGCCTCCAACCTCACTCAAATCTAATAAGGTTTGTTGTTGAAGGGTATCAAGGAGTAACCTTTCCCAAATGATACTGTGGCGTTCCTCCCAAATTTGGTGGAGATTGCACCCTACTGCTGTAGAAGATGTGAACACCTCCCTCCTCTTGGGAAACTATCTCTTCTACAAAGTTTGTGGTTGTATGAAATGGATGTTGTGAAATTCATTGATTAAGAGGTTTATATGAAGAATGTGTGGAGAAGGAATTTTCCCATCACTTGAAGTACTCAGTTTGTGTAATATGCCAAATTTGATGGCATTGTCATCATGGTTCTTATCTCATGGAGAAGTAGCAGGATCAACAACACTAGCAAAACTACTATTGCCTTGCCTTAAAAGGTTAGTTCTTTAAAACTCCCCTAAAATGACCCCATTTCGATTTTTATAGTCTTTCACTTCCCTTGAAATTGAAGATTTGCTTGAGTTGGAATGTTTTCCAGAAGAGACAATATAAAAGGAGTTGAGTATATCGAACTGTAAAAAGGAGATTTCACTATCAGGGTAGGGATTAAGAAACCTTTATTCCTCAAATACCTTGCAATTGATAAATGTCCTCACTTAAAATGTTTGCTTGAGTTGAAAAAAAATTCTCGCTAAACTGCTCATATGTAATTGTCTCGAGGTGGAACTCTCCACACATGATTTTCAGGATCTAGTTGTCATTGAAAGACTAGGATTGACGAACTTACCTAATTTGGCTTATTTTCTAGAGGGGCTAAAACACTCTAAGATGCTTAAGTATATAACAATTGTGCATTGCTCACAAGATCAGATGAACTTGTCGACTGATTGGTACTCTAACGTCACTTATGGAATTGGAGTTTGAAGGTTGCAAGAATCGCAAAGTGTTGCAGGGAGGGCTGTAAACCTCACTGTTTTATTCCTAAATATATTTGGATGCGATGAAGAACGAGAAATATGCTACAAGGACAAGGGAGAAGACTGGTTCCAGATTTGCTCATGTTTCATCTGTTATGTCCCAAGCACACCATGATGAACTATGCATATCTTTTTAAACTTACATATTGTAAAGTTTAGAAGAATAAAAAAACTTTATTGGTTGAATATCTTACAAGAGACACAAGAATTATATAACCCAAACTAAAAGTACATTTAGAAACAAATACAAATCATATAAAATAAAATAAACCTAGAATAGAAGAATATCCTGGCAAATATTATGCTAAGATATCTTGGCACATTGTTGTTTATTTCTTTATTCTCTAACATGATTGATGTTTATTTCCTTTATTCTCTAACAGATTGTTGTTTATTTTCTTCCTTCTCTATCATTCCCTTTCAAGTTTAAGTGTATGTTGACTACACCCAACTTTCCAAGTAAGAATGTGAACTGAGATTACCCCAACAACTTTGTTAAAATGTCTGCTGGTTGTGACTTTTTTTTCGAACGTGCGCTGTTTTGATTGTGCCATCCATAATTTTTTCGCAAATGAGGTGGCAATTGATCTCCATGTGTTTTGTACGCCCATGAAATACCGGATTGAAGGCGATATGAAGCGTTGCTTGATTGTCACAAAATAGTTTAACCAGTTGAGGATGTGGTATGTTCAAATCTTTGAGAAGATACTTGAGCCAAATAACTTCACCACATGTAGATGCCATGAAACAATATTTTGCCTCAACTAATGATCGTGATATGGTTGTTTGCTTTTTTCCCCCTCAAGATATTGGTGATTGACCAAGCATAACACAATACTCAGTAATTGAACCTCTTGTATCTTTGCACTTCGCCCAATCAGCATCACAAAAAGCTCGCAATTGAAGTGAACTTGCGGTGGAGAATACATTGGCTTGGTGTCTGTTTAATGTACCTCAAGACCTTGTGAGCTGCATCAAGATGAGTTGTTTTTGGTTTGTCCATGAATTGGCTGAGAGCATGGACGGGGTAGGCCAAATCAGGCTTTGTGATGGTTAAGTAAACCAGCTTGCCAACCAGTCTTTTATATGCGAAAGGATTGTTAAGTAAACCGGTTGCGAAACAAATGAGGAAGAAGTGAAGTTTTTTTTTGGTAATTTGCAATATGCCCCCTATAATAAATAGCTAATACAAGGTCCCAGAGTTCCTCGAGATGCGTGTAGAATTAAATCCAGACTATTTTTTCTCGAGATGCGTGCATAATTAATTTGAACAATCAAAATTTCCTTGAGATATGTGTTTGATCGTTAGATTTACCTCAAGATATGCACACAATTAAATTTGGACCGTTAGATTTACCTAGAGATGTGTGTACGATTAAATTGGACAGTTAGATTTTCCTTGAGATGAGTTGTTTAAGATGCAATTTTTTAAAAATCAACTGTTGGATTTTCTTCAAGATACAATTACAATTTCAGTTGGGCCTTAGAATTTTCTTCGAGATGAGATGTTTGAGATATGAAAGATTCATTCTCAGCCTTTGATTTCTCAGGGGTATTTTGATAATCTGCTTTGAAAATAGACGGTCAAGGCACGTTGACTGCTAGTTTTAGGGGGTAAATGCAATATGATTAATAATAGAGGGTAAAATTGAATAAGACATTTATAATAGGGGAAAAATGCAAATAACCTTTATATATTTGGTTTGAGTTGATTAAACGCTTTGACATATAACGATTTATAATCATGTTTTTGAGAGTTGCAACCCTATTCCCCAATGTGGAGATTCAAATCAGATAAAATCTTCATATATGATTTCATGAAATTTTTTTTTTCATTGTTAGACTAGTCATCCCCTTTTAGCCTCTTAATCCACACATTTTACTCACTACCAAAGCTTATAATTCGGGGAGTCACCCACTCACTAACATAGTAAATAATGGTTATCCTAATACTAGTTTTTTTCCCTTGTAAGTTGCAACATTTTGATTGACCATGTTGAATGAGATTGACATTTCCTTTACCACCTCTTTTAATTAGGCCCCTTCTTCCATCACCCACGAGATTAGTAACTATGTGCACTTGGACCGAAGACAACGATGTTCAAATCCTCGTCACCCTTAAACCTTTGTTTGTGATCCTTGGTTGAAGCCTTTTAAAAGTTGATACTCCCTTTTATTAAAAAAAAAAAAGAGGTGATTTAGTGGGACCACCACCATAATGGCCTAATTAGGGTCACACATCATATTGTTCATAAATTATGAGCACCACCCCACTTTTGGTCAACCACGATATCCTCATCTCAACCATTATGTTTAGCATGTGTCGTGCACATGCCTCCCCAGACATTTTCATAATGCCTAAATTACCCATGTTTTGTGATGTGAAAGTGTATAAAAAATGTATCTCGAAGACAATTTAAGGATTATAATCAAAACCCCCTTTTATCTTATTCAATAACCAAACTTTTCTTCTTCAACACCCACTCATTTTGAACTTGAACCACCATTATGCGCCACCCCACCTCCCTAATTGTCCCCCAAAAAGAACATCACCCCATCTTTGATTCTGATTAAAATATTAGTATTACATTGTTTGCACCAAGTGATAAACTACTGAGTTGAGGATATCATATCATTTCATATGCATATAGTCTAGTACCCTGAACCCTCTATCTTTTCTCAATCTCTCCATCTTATTCACTAGTTAGTTAGTTTGTGTTTCGTTGGTGGGGATGGTGAGGTAAACTTGCTTGCTTGTTCACACCCCAATCCAAACTAAGATACCATGCCCTATAATATGAGCATGTATGGCTAGAGTTTTGATCTCATTTTCACACTCACCGAGAAGTCAAATCTCTCAAATTTGTCTCCATTTTCAATTATCCATGTGATTTTCATGTCTGGGTTGTATTTAATTTCCTTGTTTCATACCACGAATACCACATAATCTTTATCTACATCTTCTTGTTTAAATTGTCACCATGACTGTTGTTGATGGTACTCTCACAACATCCAATTCTCATTCTTCACTTGATCTTCAAGAATAGGAAAAAAAACATTGGTGATGAAGAAAACTGTTGACGAAGTGGTGGCGATATCATGGAATGTTGAAAACCATTTACAAGAAGAAGAAGATAGTCCAAAACACATTCCTCCTAAAACTAAATTAGTGTACTTGAAAATCGGGGTAAAAATGTTTCAGGTGAAAAATCACAAAAAGGAAAATTTCCAACTAATTAATAACATCAATGATGAAGGAGGGATTGCTGACCATATGATTGACTCATTTACCCATCCATCCGCATTTCTTCACCAAATTGACTTTCCTTTCCCCAACTTTTTTGAAAATTTGTTGGCATGTCATCTATCTTTTTTTTTTCCAATCAAAGAAGAAAAAGAACCCCGTCACAATTTCTTGCTCAATACTCAAGTAAACATCACATCACTTTTCATCATCAATTTGTTTCTTACCACCATCATCACCACCTTCGATCAAAATCCACACACTGTCGATTGAATCAGACCTACCACTCCTATTACAAGTTACACGTTACATATTTATTAAAAGTTGTCTCCATGAATGCTATGAAAAGTGAAGGTGTCAGCAGTGGAGGATAATACTAATTTTTAAAGGCATTTGTTAAATGACACTACCATTTCCGCTGAAGGGCACCATTGTCTCACTTTTTTTTATTTGCTGAAGGACACCACAATCTTCTCCTTCCCTTCTCCAACTTTTTTTCTCTCTTCATAGGAACAACACCACCCTGCCACCCCACCAACACCTCGCCACCTCCGGCCTCACCGAGCTGTCGCCGAAAATCCCTTCTAGCTCCGTCTGCTTATTATATTATCTGTTTTCTTCTTCCTTTTTCTTATCTGTTTTTCTTTATTTTTTCTTCTTCTTCATTTTCTTGTCTTCTCTTTTTTTTCTTCTCATCTATTCTTTTTTTTTTCTCGTCTATTTTTTTTCCTTCCCCTGTCATATTCTAATTTTTCTCCCTCGCAGAGGTTCTTGAAAGTAGAAAACCCCCACTCGCAGAGCTTTTTGCGAGTCTTGGTTCCCCACTCGCAGAAACCTTCGCGCGGGCGAAAGAGAAAAAAGAAAAAAAATAGATACGAAGAGAGGAGGAGAGAAAGAAAAAGATAGAAGAAGAATAACACAAAGAAGAGAAGAAAAAATAAACAGAAGAGAAGATGAAAAGAAAACAGAGAAGAGAATAAAGCAGGTGGGGGCTGGAGTGATGTTCGGCGGTGGCTCGGTCAGTTCGGCGGTGGAGGGAAGACTCGGTGCGGCTGATGGTGGTAGGGTGGTGGTAGTGCTTGTTGGAGAAGAGAAGGATAGAGGAATAGAGAGGTGGTAAGGTTATTTTTTTGTTATATTGGTGGTGTTCTTAAGTAGGTAGTATGTCATTCAGAAAGATGGTGATATTCTTCAGAAAATAGTGCACTGACGGAGTCATTTAGCAAATGCTATTTTTTAATATCAATAAAGGTGCATATCTATGGGCAATTATGCCTTTATTAAAATATATGAGGAGAGTTATGCATAACACATGTGAAAGATAATGGCCAAACAAAATCATCTAAAAAAAAAATCAAAACTCAAAGATAGGGCCCATAACAAATCAACAAAAAAAACACATCAACAACAGCCCCATTTCATACTTCAAGCGAGTATTTTAGTTCAATACAACTTACGAGTCCGTGAGCCTTCTCTCTCCTCAATTCTCTAAACAAACGCAACAAAGAGACGGAGATTGTAAATTCACTTTCATTGACTCACTTCCTTACATCATTCCATTTTTTCTCTCTCTAAAATGAAACGAAACCATACGAAAGAAACCCTAGAGAGAACTTTTCTTTATGTTTTCAAATTTCAAATGGGTTCGGATGATCTTGCCTAGCCAACAACGTTGGAACACAGTAGCAATGTTAATGTTTGCATCCAAATCAAGAGGCGAGCTTCGTTTCGTTTTCTCTCTAAATTTCCATATTTACATTCATGATGACTTGAACTGATCTTGGGAGTTTATCTTCGTTAGGGTGAGGGTTCAGTTCTTGATAAAATTTCATTTCGAGAGAGGGTTTTCAAGATTCTGCAAATTTGGAGGTTTTAGAAACCGAAACCCTAGAGAGGTAAACATCTAGACTGACTGACTGATTCCATTTAGGTTGGTAGGTTTTCTTTTCCTTGGTTCGACTGTTTCTTTATTTTAAGCTTATCAAAAGGGTTTGGGTTTTGGGGGTGCAAGGGTTAGGGTTCAAGAACCAACGCTACTCTCTCGTCTACAGACCCAATCGATTGAGTGAATTCAATCAACCCAGTTGTTGCAGTCCATACATTCAATCGATTGAGGTGTCAGAGCATCTGAACAATTTAGCTTACTATTTGTATTATGCTTTAATCGATTTTGCTTGATTTGTGTTTATTTATTGTAATTTGCTTGTTGTTTTGAAATTAATCTCATGTTTACCACTTCATCACAATTTTTTTCATGTAATTCTGAGGTGACTGTGAAATGGGGTTCTCTTGAGAGAGGTAGAGATTGAATTAAAACATTGGATGAGTGCATTTCAGTGTTGATCTTCCTTATTAGTGTTTAATGTTGGATTGATTTCACAGTTTTATGTGTAAAAGAATGCATTGATTTTAACTTTCTTAAAATTTGATCTTGACAGAGAATTTCTGCTAGTGAAACTTGGATCAAGCAGTCGCGGAGAAGGAAGGTAATTAAAAACATATTTTTTTATTAGTTTCATGACTTTATTGTTGAATTTCTAAAGAAACAAGAACCAATAAGGATAATGACATTCATTTTGGACCAAAAGGAGATGATCCAAGTTATTGATTGCGAAATGGTTTTACCTCTAGAAAGAAATTGATGCGCTATTTTAGTAGCACACAATTTAATACCCTGCTTTGTGATTGTAGTATAGAATAAGTATGGATCGTTCTGGACCGAGGATTAGAGGGTTTTCCAATTAACACTAAGAATAGCTAAAAGACAACTAATAATCTAATTAATTAAATAACTGGGGATTGGATTTTCTAAATTAAACTATGAAAATAACTACGAAAAATACTGTAAAGATAATAAAACTAAAGGGATAGAAATATGAGAAATTAGCTAAGGGTTTATCTCCACACACCAAACATATGCTCATAAATCAATCTACAATAACCACTTGCTAACTCGTGAGAGACAATGCTCAAGATTAACCGTGATAAATACTGCATTAATCTTATTATTTTTTCAAGTTCGTTGAATTAAACTAAGCGTCGCTTTCAAACTATTCTTATCATGCTATCTAATCAAGAATCGCAAGTTAGATAACAATCTAAGATTATTAAGTTTTGTGGAAAATATGAACACTGACTAGGCAATTACAATTATGATCAGCATCTTGTTCTTACCTAGGTTTTTACTACTTGTGAATACATGATTATAACAATTAGGTGAAACTCTCCTATACCCTAGCCCCAGATCCTAGCATGCTTAATAAGTTGGCCATCTTAACAAACATACAAAGAAAAGTTCTCTATAAAGCAGTTAAGCAAAACACAATCATTAATAGCAAGAAAAATTAAATTAAATTAATTTATAAAACACATGTTCGGGCCTTCGAATTCACACCTAAGTACCTAACTAAGAGAAATTTAGCTAGACATATTAATCATGTTCAAATAGCAATACATAATTAAATATATAACTAAAAATAAGAGAAAGAGTTAAGAGATGAAACAAAACAGTGTCGCCTGATTCGTGGCGGTATTGAGTAGAAGTTGGGGTGCAAATAGCACGAAGGAAGAGATATTTCCTTCTCCTTCCTCACGTGATCTGCTATCTTCGCGATCTGCTCCTTCCTCACGCGATCTTCTTCTTTGATTTCTACTTGTGAATTAGAGTGTGAGAGAGAAAGGGATGACGAGGGACAATGAGAGAGAGGGAGATCAGATGGGTGTTGTGAAGGAGGACGACGGGTCGAGGAAAGAGGATGGAAGAAGGGACTGTGGTTGTAAGGAGGAGGAGATGAACAAAAGTTTGCAATGGTGATGAGAAGACGATGAATGATCGATCGGTTGTTGATGATGGGTGTTGGAGAGGAGGTTGTGTTGGATGATGAACTGAGACAGAGATGGGGGTTTGCGCTATGAATTTTGTGAAGGAAAAGAGGAAGACGACTGAGGGACTGCTGCGATGATGGGTTAGGGCTTGTTTTGGATGCTATGGATGGGGAGGCTATTGCTGGATGGATTGATTGATATTCAAAGCAAGATATCGCCATTTTTTATACTTGTTTTCTTCTTTGTGTGGTTTCCTTGTTGGTGTGGATTCCTCGTTTCCTTGTTTGTGTGCATTCCTTGTGCAATTAGTATTTCTAAATTGCCAATTTGCTTCTATTTTAAAATCTTATAATTGGAAACCTATACAAACACGAAAATAGCAATTAGTCCCATAATTAACAAGTAAAAGCTAAAAATTTATATAGAAATATGGTAGTAAAATTAGCCTAATTATGCCCCTATCAAATTCCCCTACACTTATCTTTTGCTAGTCCTCGAGCAAATTCAAGAAAGACTCAAATGACTCAATCTATACTTTCCAACATTTGTCTCAGGGATTTTTAACGGATCATGACATGTTAAGATTATTTGTAAACACAAGATTAAATCCACATCATTCGAAAACTAATACATGTTTATAACAATGATATAAAAATTCATAATTAAATCAATCTAAGTGATTGTGAAACTCAAGCAAAAAATCTCACTGGATTCACTCTTTTCTTTTTCACTGATTGTTTGGTAATATCACTCCTATTCTAGTTATATGTGAGAGGATTGATGTAAAAGGGAAACAACTAGCTCACATATGATATAACAAGAAAGAAAGGCATTTTCTGACTTTTTTTAAAAAAGATTTCAGATATATGATCTCATGGAAGGAATGCTACTACTTGAATGCAAGAACTAGACACACCATATGCTCATACCTCATTCGAATCTCCACATCATGACATTGCAAGACACACTCAATCAAAAGGTCTTAATTCATGTTGTAATGAGGCCAGGGGTCAAGGGAAGAGAAAAAACGGATATGAAATTTTCAAAGGGCTTGAAGAAATGGTGAAAACATGCAATAAGATTAGAGACATTAGTAAAGAATCATATGGTTCAAGACATAAGTGGGAAAATGAAGAGGTGGCCCACTGATAATGAAGAGCTTCAACCATTATTTTGTATCTACTGAAAAAACTGGACTATCTATATGCTACTGTAATACTGAATGAATATAGACAAGGGCTTGTATCCCTTCTGAAATTTTGTAATAAATTTTTTTTTTTTTTGCAACTCTTTCTTCTTGAACTGTCTACTATAAGGGTCTTCCCCCACACTTGTTTTTCAACGTACCTTGAACCACAATAAAGTATCTGCAAATCAAATTATACTCCACTCTTTTTATTAGGTTAGGGATAAAAATGAGGGTAATGAAACAAAAGGCTTAATAACAGGCTCGACGGGGTTAACCTAAAAGAAATATATCATGGATCAAATTTATTTGCCAATGGTGGAAATTAGGTGTCTTTATCATGTCAAGCATGTCATGCAATTCAATATGATGCTTTGAACGAAATTAATACAAGTTCTAGTGTTTAATTCTTAATTATGAAAGCAATCCAAGTAGCAACCAAAACAAACAAAATTGAGATCATGCAACGAATTATTATTGACAAAAGAATAAAAGATGACCTAACTAAAAACTCTCAAAATCAAAGGAATATAGGCTCAAAACTCACATATGGGTTATAATGAGTTAAATTCAATTAAACATGCTATGGGTACCAATTATTAAGTTGATTACATGTGAATTTGCATATGATGACCATGAATAAGCATTAACCAAAGAATAATATTAAATCTTAAATCATGTTTATAAATCACCTTAAAGTCATGCAATTAAAAACCAAATCTCATCATTGTGTTGGAAAGTATCCTAAGACTCAAAACAACTAAATTTTTTTAAAATTTTTTTATTACACTAATACCAATAAAGAAAATAAAAACCAACATTTTTTTTTTGTATTTTTTAATGGACTGACTCTTTTTATTTTATTTTTAATTTATAATCTTTTTCTTCTAATAAAAAAAACGTTTTGTTCCCCCCCCCACACTTAAACCTAACATTGTCCTCAATGTTAATAGATTATAGCACATGTAATGAAAGATTTAAACGCGAAAAAACAAACTACTAACAAACAAAAACAAAAATAACTAAAAGAAAATAAAGGGATAGAGAAAGCAAATCTGATTGGGTTGCCTCCCAAGAAACACTTGTTTTAACGTCGTGCAGCCTGACGGTATCTCCAATCAATCGTCAGAATAAGTGGGAACATGAAGTGATACGTCCTCCACGTCATGCTCCACAAATAACTCATAATAGGGCTTAAGTCGACGCGCGCATTCATCTTGAACTCATTTCCAGTTGTGACACTTTCCACCTGTATAACACCATGGGGAAAAACATTAGTAACAATAAAATGACCAACCCATCTAGAACATAACTTACCAAGAAAACGTTTAAGGCGTGACTGAAAAAGTAAGACTTTCTGGCCCACAACAAAAGTCTTTCCACAAATCATGCGATCATGAAAAGCTTTAGTTTTCTCCTTATAAATCCTGGCACTCTCATATGCGTCATTTCGAATCTCTTCAAGCTCGTTTAGCTGCAATTTTTTATGAAGGCTAGCATCATCAATGTTCATATTGAAAGGGAGACATCCCTATGGGTGTCTTATATGCTGTTCAATATGCCCATAAAGCATCATCAAGTCGCATGCTCCAATCTTTGCGGGTGGGCTTTACTTTCTTTTCAAGTATTCTATTGATTTCACGATTTGAAACTTCGGCTTGTCCACTTGTTTGGGGATGATAAGGTGTCGAAACCTTATGTATGACATTATATTTCTTAAGCAAAGCTTCAATTGTACGGTTGCAAAAATGGGAACCTCCATCATTTATAATCACTCGCGGCATTCCAAATCTTAAAAAAATGTTAGAACGAATAAATTTTGCAACAACTTTGGAATCGTCAGTATGGGTGGCTTTTGCTTCCACCCACTTTGAAACATAATCCACAACAAACAATATATAAATGAAACCATTAGAAGAAGGAAATGGACCCATGAAATCAATACCCCATACATCGAAGATTTCCACATTATATATAGGATGTTGTGGCATTTGATCTCTAGAGCCTAAATTACCTGTTCTTTGACACCGGTCACAAGTCATGCAAAATAATCTAGCATCCTTAAATAAAGTGGGCCAATAAAATCCACATTCTAAAACCTTACGAGCTGTTCTTTGAGTTCCAAAGTGTCCCCCACAAGCATAGGAATGACAATATGTCAATATTGAATTAAATTCAGAATCTAGTATACACCTTCTAATCAGTTGATCGGTACAATGCTTCCACAGATAGGGATCATCCCATACAAACTGTTTCGCCACTTTCTTCAACTTATCCTTCTGTACTCGAGTTAAGGTGTTCGGAATCTGTTTGGATACAAGGTAATTTACAATATCAGCATACCATGGTTCACTTACCTCGACCAAAAATAGTTGCTCATCAAGAAAAGTCTCAAGAATTGGCAGGGGTTCCTCATTGCGCACCAAACGGCTCATGTGGTCAGCTACCACATTTTCACTCTTTTTTTTTATCCCTGATCTCCACATCAAACTCTTGAAGAAGAAGTATCCACCGTATAAGTCTCGATTTCGCTTCTTTTTTCGTAAGCAAGTATTTTAAAGCTGCATGATCAGAGTAAGTTATAACTTTAGTTCTAATTAAAAAAGATCGAAATTTCTCTAAATCAAATATAACAACTAAAAGCTCTTTTTCAGTTGTGGAATAATTCAATTGAGCGTCATTCAAGGTTCGGGAGGCACAGTAGATGACATGAAGACGTTTTTCCCTCCGTTGGCATAATCCGATGCATCACACATAAGCTCAAATGGAAGACTCCAATCTGGTGGTGCAATGATAGGTGCTGATGTCAACAACTCCTTATGCTTGTCAAACGTTGTCTGACAGTCATTATTGAACTCAAATGGCACATCTTTTTGTAGGAGTTGACATAGTGGTCCAGAAATCTTAGAAAAATCTTTGATAAATCGCCGATAGAATCCTGCATGTCCAAGAAAAGAACGAACCTCTCTCATCGAAGTAGGAGAGGGTAAGTAACGTACAAGATCTATTTTAGCTTTATCAACCTCAATACCCCTAGCTGAAATCACATGACCTAAAACAATACCTTGGTTAACCATAAAGTGACATTTTCCCAATTTAATACATGGTTAACCTCAATGCATCGCTTCATAATCAATGCAAGATTATCTAGACAATGGTCAAAAGAATCACCGAAAACACTAAAATTATCCATAAAAACCTCTATGATTTTATAAATAAAGTCTGAAAATATACTTACCATACATCTCTGGAAGGTTGTCGAGGCATTACACAAACCGAATGGCATTCTTCTATATGCAGAAGTGTCGGATGGACATGTAAAGGTTGTCTTTTCTTGATCCTCTGGAGCGATGACAATCTGATTATATCCTGAATAACCATCAAGAAAACAATAAAAAGCACGACCGACCAACCTTTCAAGCAATTGATCAATAAAGGGAAGAGGAAAATGATATTTCCTAGTAGTTGCATTCAACTTTCTATAGTCAATACAAACCCGCCACCCTGTTTGTATTCGTGTGGGAACCAACTCATTTTCCTCGTTCTTTACCACAGTCATGCCAGACTTCTTCGACACTACTTGCACTGGATCAAGGAGTTTAATGATTTCTTTCTTCAAAACTTCCATCATAGGGGGGTTTAGGTGGCGCTGAGCTTCTCTAGTGGGTTTTGCACCTTCCTCAAGAAGTATACGGTGCATACAAGAGGTAGGGCTAATACCCTTTATGTCTGCCAATGTCCACCCAATTGCAGTCTTGTATTCCTTCAAAACTCGAATAAGCTTTTCCTCCTCTAAATTTGTGAGTGATGATGATATGATGACAGACAATGTCTCATCATCTCCCAAATACACGTACTTCAAGTGATCCGGTAACGGTTTAAGCTCAAGTGTAGGTGCCTGAATCACAGAAGGTAAAAGTTTATTAGTAGATGAGGGAATTCACTAACAATTCGTGGCATTGACTCCAAGGTTGCCACAGACTCAATGATATCCTCCCTCATGTTATCGGCTGATATCTTCATATTGTCACAAAGGACTCCATTTCTCTCATATCCGGCGCCAGTAGTAATGGCGATTTCAAGTTCAACCTCGTTCATGACGTCAAGAAATTCCTGGGACAAAATATCCGCCACGTCAATAGAAAAATAAGAATGATTATCAACAAGATACCTCGTTGAAGCCATTCACATCACCATCAAATTCCATGGTCAGTTTCCTCGCATGCACATCAATATTTAATCTTGCAGTTTTCATGAAGGGGCGCCCTAAAATAAGAGGGAAAGGTGTTGACAATGCCGAATCACTACGCCAAAAGGCTTGGTTAGCTACACGGAGATGGCCACGGCTCAAAACCGTTAGTTTATTTTCCACGACCTAAAACCGTGGCTAAACCCTAAAACCGTCACTACAGCAAAAGGCTTGATTAGCTACATGGAGATGGCCACGGCTCAAAACCGTTAGTTTATTTTCCACGGCCCAAAATCGTGGCTATAAAAAAAAATTTGCTTTGGCGCCATTGCGAAAACAGTTTCGCGGTCTTGCGAAAATAATTGGAGGTACCGCCTCCTTCCATTTTCATTTTAGGGAAGGAAAGTAGAGGAGAGTGAGGAGCAGGGAAGGAAAGTGAGAGAGAGGGAGTGAGGAGCAGGGAAGGAAAGAAAGAAGCGATTCTCCATTTTCGTTTCAAATTAGGGTGAGGAGTAGGAAAGGAAAGCGATTCTCCATTTTCGTTTCAAATCAGGGTGAGGGGCAGGGAAGGAAAGCGATTCTCCATTTTCGTTTCAAATCAGGGTGAGGAGGTAGGTTTTTTTTTTCTTTGGTTCGACTGTTTCTTTGTTTTAAGCTTATCAAAAGAGTGGGTTTTCGGTTTTGGGGTGCAAGGGTTAGGGTTCAAGAACCAACGCTACTCTCTCATCTACAGACCCAATCGATTGAGCTTCTTCACTCAGATTCAGTGAATTCAATCAACCCAGTTGTTGCAATCGATACATTCAATCGATTGAGGTGTCAGAGCATTTGAGCGACTTAGTTTAGGGTTTGTAAATTGCTTTAATCGATTTTGCTTGATTTGTGTTTCTTTATTGTAATTTGCATATTGTTTTGAAATTAATCTCATGTTTACCACTTCATCACAAATTTTCCCATGTAATTCTGTGGTGGCTGTGAAATGGGGTTCTCTTGAGAGAGATAGAGATTGAATCAAAACTTTGGATGAGTCCATTTCAGTGTTGATCTTCCCTATCAGTGTTGATGTTGGATTGATTTCACAGTTTTATGTGTAAAAGAATGAATTGATTTTGACTTTCTTAAAATTTGATCTTGACAGAGAATATCTACTAGTGAAACATGGATCAAGCAGTCAAGGAGAAGGTAGGTAATTAAAAAAACATTTTTTTATTAGTTTGTATGACTTTATTGTCAAATTTGTAAGAACCAATAAGGAGAATGAAATTCATTTTGGACCAAAAAGAGATGACCCAAGTTAGTGATTGCGAAATGGTTTTACCTCGAGAAAGAAATCTTAAATATTGCTGCTATGTTCTGTATTTTTCCTATTATGGACGGCCTGGTAATAAATTTGATACGATACATACATTGATCTAAGATATTCAAATATAAGATGATGTAGGGATCTACTGTCCTTGTACACGTGACCCGAATAAATGGATAGATGATAACCAATAGCTTGCAAATATGTTTTTTTTGTTTGGAAAGCGAGCAGGGGTTTTGAGAATCTCCAAACCTTATATTAATAATAAAAATAAAGGATGATGAAGCTTACAATCGCTCAAGAATTCACTAGTGCAAATATATGTTACAATGGAAGTGTTTTTGGGACCTCCTAGCTTGGATAAATCTTATTTATGTCTTTTATATGCTTAAATGTGTAATATGTTTTTGGACCTCCCTTGACGTAGGAATGATAGATAGGTTTCATTCTAAGCTGGTAATATGTTGCAAGCAAAAAGGTTCAGTGAGAAGCAAGTGCACAAAAATATTATGATATCTAGGGAAGTTTTGAATGATTGTTCTCTATCAGCTTCCTACAGCCAAAGTTGATTGCCTAAAGTAAAAGCACAGATGTAGTCCGCCCTACCCCCTTCCTTCTCTTGTTGAACTTTGCAAGTTGTGCGAATTAGACAAATCTTACTAGGAAAAGAAGTAGGTTCATATTCGAAGGTCCAAATAAGATAGATGGCTAATGGAGGTCTTATGTTTTATCAAGATGGACATAACGGTGAATAAATTTGGAGTGGAATTCAAGTATTCAACTTATCAAAAAACTCTCCCTTGAAGAGTCTATTCCAATTCTTGCTCTATCAAAATAACTCTCTATTGCACGTTGAGAATAGAGAGACAATATGGAAATGAAAAATATACTAATGGAGTGTCAAAAACAAAATTTTTATATCATTGTTTGTTCTAAGTTCATCTTCATATTTTGCTCTTTTGGAGGTGTGATTATAGCCTTCGGCCTCATATAGCTTCTTGTTGGTAACCCTTTGGGTGTACTTCTATTTTATTTCTGTTGTATTTGTGGTTATAGTGTTTAGAGATATCTATCTCTGTCTTTTCTAGATTGTTCATTTTCATCTCTCCCAAGGAAATCAATCTTTCTCTTTAGACATGGTTGTTGAGGAATAATATCTATTTCAGGCATCAGAGTCCTCATGGAAGTTAGTCGGATCCAGCACCGACCAGCCTGGGCAGCAACTCCCTTCTCCACTCCAGATGCAACAGAGAAATCAAGGTTTTTTAGATGACAGGCATCAGTCTGCAGCTGGTACAATTAACTACATGAAGCCCCTTCTATATTCTACTGGGCAGCCTGTGGTTGGGAGTGCCACTGATGCAGTCCTGAATCATAGGGTACATCCAACATTTTGATTATAGGGGATTCTGCAATTTCAATGTCTGCATTTTATGTCCATTGCAGCTTATGCATTTCTAATTGGATTTTTTCCTCCTATGTAGACAAGTAGTACCCAGTCCCAGTAAACAGTGCCATCTCTGAGCTCGGTGAGTGGGACAACTACTTCGTCATCCTCCCCAGGTTTCCTACGCCCTTCACGATCAATAACTGGTAATTCTCTAGATATTAGTTATTTCCAACTACTTCAGATACAATTCTTTGTTCTATTATAGACTAAAAGTACGCTGCAAGTGCCTCTCATGATTATCAGTTTCTTTTTGTTATTATTATTAAACTCTGTAGGCATGCCTAGACAACACTCGTATAGTACTGGGTTTGGTTTTGCTTTGAACATTGAAACACTTGTTGCTGCTGCGGAGAGGAGGGACACTCCAATAGAGGTATTTTGCTTCTCAACTTCTTATTTAGCTTGCAGTGGTGGATGCATGAATCCAACCACATTTGTCACTGGGCACAACAGATGAGAATTGCAAGGTACCTGTGTTATCTTCATCCTTTTGTTTCTGAATCTTTGTAGCAGTTGTTGATGAAAACATTTATTGCTGTATACAACTTTCTTCTCAGGTTCTTCTAAGGTCAGAACTTATAAAATCCAGTTCAGAAGAGCGTTCTTTGTTGAAAAATCTTGATAGCTGGCTTGGAAAATTTACAATTGGGCGCAATCAAGCATTACGGGCACGAGAAATTGATCCTAAGGTTTTAATAATTGAGGTAATGACCTATGTTTGTTGCAACTGTTGCTGATGGGTTTTCATGATCACATTACTTTTGTTATCTTTTCGTATCGAGTTCTTAATTATTTATCTCCAAAAGTTGATGTGTGCTCCAAAACAATCTGATGTCAGACAGGGACCACATCTCACGAATATAAAAATGCTTAGATATATTCTAGGTTTCTTTGTTTACATAGCTGTCACGTTGGCGTTGCATATAAGGGCGTGAATATGCGATTTTATATAAGATATTTGACACAAACTCTAAATAGGCGTCTTTACTCAAAGACCTGGCAAATGATGGACCCAAAGAGAAAAATATTATGATGAAGTATAACCTGATGCAATTTGAGACGAAAGATGAGGTATCTAAATCTTTTATTATAATAATCATATACCAACTTCAAGATTAAGCTAACAATTATAATGAGCTCTACAATAAATAGACAATTCAATCCAAAGTGCTCAATGAGCGGATCTTTGTCTCCGTGGTGGCTTTTTCTTCATCCTAAGGTGAAGTTCTTGTCCTCGATGTACATCTCAAGATCTAAAACCATGGAGCTCTAATTAAAAATGAAATTTAAGGAAAAGGGCGAGGAACTACTTGTGACTTGTGGTATAGCCTTCTCTCTAAGTGGAGCTCAAAAATCAAAGTTGGAGAGAGTGAGCCTGTATTATTCCCTTTATAGGTAATCAATCAACTCGTCATTTGCATCATTTTAGACATTTCTGGATAGGCTTCTTGAGCTACATCATTGGAGCCGCTGCACAAAAAAGGAAGATGCATGTCATTGGTTAACAGTGTATTTTTATACGGAGTAGAAAATTTAAGTTGTTACTTATTTCAAGAGTGTCAAAACAAATTAGGTTGTGGTTTAAGTTATCTGTATAAATTTTTTATTTATTTTATTTTTAAATTTTTTATGTATTTATTGTTTTCTTTATTTATCTTTCCAAAAATACCTATGGGGTTCCAACAACATAGTTACAATCTAGGGTTCAAGGTTATAACAACAATATGTCAGTATTCTAGCAATCTTTGAATACAAATGATATATTCCCAATTCTAACAACAGAAAGCAAATGATGTCAGCATTTATTTTGTATAGCATACCCATTTATTTGGAATCAAAGGTAAAAGAATTGAAGAAATGTTTGTTATTAAAGCATGGAAGCTAGGAAAAAAAATTATATATATATTAAATCAGTTTGAGCTAGGAAAATTTATTGAATCAGAGGAAAATGATGTCAGTAGAGAGGGACTCCTAGAGGGCAACAAACACAGAGAAAAAGGGAAAACCACATAAAGCTTTAAAGAACAATTAAGCAAGATAGAGTCCCAACAGAACATGAAGTCCTTCATTTTCAATTGCCCTGTTCTTCCGGCCATATAAACCAAGTACCACAATATGTAGTGTCCATGGAGTGTTTGGTATGGCATGATATGTTATGAATCCAGGGGTCGTGTTGTGCCTAGAACAACCAAGTCATTTTTAAAGCAGCTCGACAACCCTGTTAGGTTCCTTGACAGATGGTCACATGGCCTTGGCAAACTTTGTACTGCTATAAAATAGACCTCTTGACTATCTTTCAGTTTTCACTTCCATTCTTTGTTTTTTCTATCAGAGAATATATATAACAACAAGATTACTGGCATGTTCTGCATCCGACATAATGAGGCTCTTAATAATGTTTTGTGACATCAGAATTTGGTATGCTCAAGTTGCTTTGTGCTGTGAGGTTATGATGATGATAACTTATTTATTAAGAGAAAGTGTTTGATTGTTTGTGAAGACATCAAGGCTCTGGTCTGGCTTTAGGGAAATATTTGGGGAGTAATATCTGGGGTTGAATTTCATGTTTGTGTGCTTGATTGAGAGAGTTTGTTCCTCCTTTATATCGTTGTTACCTTGTGGGCTTCTTACTTTGGATTATTATTAATATTAGGCTTCTTTTTGTATTGATAAACAAATGAATTATTTTATGTTTAAATTCGTTAGGATGACTCTCTTGCAAGTGCCTGTATGATGATTTTATTTATCTCAATGTTGTTATTGGTTTCAGGCTTATGAGAAGGGATTAATGATTGCAGTTATTCCATTTACCTCTAAGGTAAGTATCGTTGATGATTTTGTCAAATCACCCTTTATTACATGAATGCTATGGTATTTGCATGGAGTCTCATTGAAGCACAAGCTGTACAACAGTGAGTTTGGTCACACTTACATCTTTATTTGTGATGGTGTAGAGTATTTTAGAACTTACATGAGTTTGGTATTCTGTCCACATCAATTGGAATCCTTCATTCTACCAATTGGAACCACTCTATTCAACAAATGCATTGTTGTTCAGATTCTAGAATGCATTGTTGTTCAGATTCTGAATTGAATTTTAACTTGGGTTCTAACCACTCTACTTAAATGCATTGTTGTTCACTACATGCTATGAAATTTCTTGTCTGTTCGGTTTTATTTTTTATTTTATTCGGATCACAAAGTTATTGGATGATTTTTAAAGTTAGTTTGGGGAATGATGAGTTACCATTAGCCTACATCACACGTCGACTAAAAAAACCCACCAAATTGGGGACACACATAGATTGGAATTTTGACTTTATTTTATTTCATTTATTGGTTTAATTGTTTATTTTCCAGTTGTTTAGTTTGCCATAATTTACTTATAACATTTATAAAAGTATGTTTTGGAATTGGAACCTTTGAAAAATATGTGAAAAGTTTTGGATCTAAGCATGGAGTGTCCAATCTAGTAAAGTGTTGGATTGGCCAAAGCATAGAATATTTTGAATACAAAATGTCCTTGGTACATGGGTTTTGATCAGATTGAAAGTTAGCCCATATAGTTATTTCGTTTGTTCTTTGACAATTGCGAACTGCTAATGATTCACGTCTGTAGTCCGTTAACTTGTAACAATAGCGTTTTCTTGTAGGAAGCATGATCCAGAAGGTAGACTTCCTGAAGAATCTTTGGACGCTTCTAGCCTCAAACAAAACTTTCTAAGAAAAGGCTTCTCGTGAGTTTATTCCTTTAACAACCTTTACTTTCATATTTTTTGTAAACTTGGTACCAGCTCAGCTGGTATACTTGTGGCGGATGGTATTATAGTTTCAGGGTTCGAACACTGCCAAAAGCATTTAATGGTGTGGTATCCAATAAAAACCTACCCGCCCTAACAAAAAAAAACCCTCTACTTTCATATTTGTAAATTAAAATCCTTTTCATATATGATTTTTTTTATCCTTAAATTCATGGTATATAAAACAAATGCTACAAGTATTTTCAGTTTATTTCTTTCATATTTTTTGTAAAATACAGTAAACGTAGAATGGAATTTGTGTTGCTTTACCCTACGCCATTGAAAGACTGTTATGGTAGTAATTCTTAACATACCTTGAAAGCAAAGAAAATAAATAAATAGATAACTTCTTTTGTTCACTGAAGCACAAAAAGGAAGACATATTTGTATTTTCAATACTGATATCTGAAATAATTTGTTATGTTTTAATACTTTTTTGATATTCGATCAGGATCTATTACTACAAAGGTCTCAAACTCCACAACTGAGATTGCTGATACGATAGAGGTTCAGAATGAGAAACTGAAACATATTACTACGAAGGCATCATGTTCTCCAGTTATGGGCATGGTTGGGACTGAGGTTGAGAAGCCGAGACACACCACCAGCAAGGCATCAGGCTCTCCAGCGCCTCATGTTCCAGATATGGGCATGGTTGAGCTTTCTGAGAAGACGAAGAAAGAAGTGGATGCACAAATGTCTAAAGATCTTCATGGAGGAAGTCCTCTGAAGTCATTGGTAGCAGATGATATAGTTGATGAGTTGCATGATGCTCATCCTGTTGTTGATTCACCAACTGTGGAGAGCACTGGGAAGGAAGAAAATGGTCATGTACCAAATGAGGAGTTGTTCTCAAAGGAAGTTAAAACTAGCAATGAGAAGGCCAGCAAGAGGAAAGCTTCATTTCCAGTAAAGCAGGAATATCCGGAAAATGGGTCACATAACAGTCCAAAGTTGCCAAGCTATATGGCAGCAACAGAGTCTGCAAAGGCAAAGCTTCAAGCACAAGGCACTGCAAAGGCAAAGCTTCGAGCACATAACAGAGTCTACAAAGGCACTTTGTCGTTGTTGTTTGATTCTTCAGGTTCATACAATACCATGTCTTATATTTTTTTCATTTCATCATTTTTGCCTGTTCTAATATTGAGTGTACTAGTTCATGACTTAAGATGTTTACAATCTAGGAATAAAGTATTCATTTGCAAAGATTGTTGTGGTTGCTGCCTTGTAGTAGTCTGAGTTGACTGTTTTAAGGATTTGATTTTATATGGATGCTTTGTTATGATATACTCTATAATTTGAAGAAAATATTCATCTTAGTAAGGACTGATTTTGCAGGTGTGGGGCTGTGATTTTGCTGCAGCAACAAAAAAAATGTAATTTGTTTCTCGATTATATTAATTTGCAACTGTTTCAAACCCTCGCAACAAACCATATTTCTTTTTATTTGAATTTTGTTTTGACAGGCCATGGCTTAAAACCGTGGTACTTCATGCTTGCCACGGCTTAAAATCGTGGCCATAACTTGCCACGGCTTAAAACCGTGGCCAACATGTTTGCAACGGCTTAAAACCGTGGCTAAATGCAAAAATCATAAAGTGTCCTCGAACATAAAACCGTTGCTAATAAGTGTTGCCACGGTTTATAGCCGTCAAAGGTGATTTGGCGACGCCTCAAATGGCCAAGCCTCTAAGCCGTGGCAATAGCTTATCCCCATGGTCTCAAACCGTTGCGGATGAGTATTTTTGGTGTAGTGAATCCTCCATTTCAAGCACATAGAAATCTGCTGGGAAGATCAAATGATTAACCTGCACCAACACATCTTCCAACAAACCTTGAGGATATACATTAGAATGGTCAGCCAATTGAATAATTACACCATAATTTTTTTGTTCGCCAAGATTCATAGAACGATAAACAGAATATGACATAAAATTAATTGGGGTACCTAAGTCTAACATTGCATTTTCAATTTTAGTATTACCGATAACACAAAAGATAGTGAAACTACCTGGATCCTTACATTTCGGTGGCAATTTCCTTTGAAAAACTGCGGAGACATTCTCCCTTACCTTAACTACCTCTCCATCTTGAAGTCGTCTCCCTTACCTTAACTACCTCTCCATTTTTGAAGCTTTGGTGTTTCAAGGATGACTGGATCATCCTTCTGTAACTTAGCTTTCTTATTTCGACTCTGTTTAGGGACTATTGGCTCATTTTCAATTTGCCTACCACTCCTCAATGTAATTGTTTTTACTGTTTCAAACCCGCCTTTCGGATTTGGAATGGTAGAACTAGGAAGTTTTCATTGCTCGCGAATTTTTCCAATAAACTCAGATATCTGTCCCATTTGTAGTTTCAAATCTACTATATCTTTTGATTGGTTCTGCTGAAAAATAGTCAACGATTTCAAAATCTCATCATAATTAAGGGGCATACCTGAATTGTGCTGAGGTGGTTCTAGTTGCCTTTGGATGAAACCAGGGGGTGGCCGATTCGAAGTCTGTTGTTGAGGTTGTTCTGAATTTCTCCATCCAAAACTGGGGTGATTTCTCCAACCTTCATTGTAGGTGTTCGAATAAGGATTATTCCTATAGTGATTTTTCCCTTGAAAACCTATTGCATTGACATTCTCCAAACCACCATTCTCAATCAGTTGAGGACATTGATCACATGGATGTCCTGACTTAGTACACACGCCGCAAACTTGTGCAACTCCTAGCACATTCGGCTTCCCTAGGGCCTGAGTCACAAGTGATGTAAGATTAACCATTTGAGCTTCCAAACTAGAATTAGTACTTACCTCATTGACTTGGCGTGATGGCTCTCCAATTCCCTCATACTGTTGGGCATTTAAAGCTCGGTTTGCAATCAAAGTTTTTGCTGCTGCTAGAGTTTTATCAACCAAAGCTCCCCCTTCCGCTGCATCTAACATCTGTCGCTCAAGAGGAAGCAATCCCTCATAAAAGTATTGAATCAGGAGCTCCTCCTTCATCTGATATTGCGGACATGATGCTATGAGAGTTTTGAAGCGCTCATAGTAATCCGGATATGATTCTCCTGGACCTTGCTGTATACCACTAATTTTCTTCCTGAACAAGATAATTTTGGAAGTTGGGAAGATTTTATCTAGAAACACCTTCTTCATGCTATCCCAAGAATATACTGTTCCAGAAGGTAGTTCATAGAGCCAATCCGTAGCCCTATCAGACAGAGAAAAGGGGAATGCTCTCAGCTTTAGGATGTTCTCATCCACATTTATTGGCGTCATATTGGAGCATACAACTTCAAATTCCTTTAAATGTTTATTTGGATCCTCCATAAAAAGACCATGATACTTCGGAATATGATGAAATAGGCTGGATTTCAGCTCGAATGACTCAGTCTTGCCCTGCGCGGCTACTGGATACTGAATGCACAAGGGTGCGGCATTGTCCAAGGTGGATGCCGAAATTTTTTTTAATAGATCTATTGTCTCCCATGTCGAACTCTTCAGATTCAGATTCAAAGCTAGATGTTTATGGCTCTTTTGTTTCTCTCATTCGTCTTCTAAATGTATTTTTCAAGCTCTGAATCGTATTTTAATAAGTTGTCGCTGGATCTCCTATTGCGCATGAACTGGTACCTGAGATAAAAATATAAAGAAGAAAAAAAATCAATAAAAATAAAAATAAATAAATAAATGAAAACTAATGAAGTAATTAACAATTTTTCTAATCCCCAGCAACGACGCCAAAAATTGATGTGCTATTTTAGTAGCACACAACTTAATACCCTGCTTTGTGATTGTAGTATAGAATAAGTAGGGATAGTTCTGGACCGGGGATTAGAGGGCTTTCCAATTAACACTAAGAATAGCTAAAGGACAACTAATAATCTAATTAATTAAATAATTGGGGATTGAATTTTCTAAATTAAACTATGAAAATAACTACGAAAATTACTGTAAAGATAATAAAACTAAAGGGATGGCAAGATGAGAAATTAGTCAGGGGTTTATCTCCACACACCAAACATATGCTTATAAATCAATCTACAATAACCACTTGCTAACTCGTGAGAGATAATGCTCAAGATTAACCGTGATAAGCACTGCATTAATCTTATTATTTTCCCAAGTTCGTTGAATTAAACTAAGCGTCGCTTTCAAACTATTCTTATCATGCTATCTAATCAGGAATCGCAAGTTAGATAACAATCTAAGATAATTAAGTTTTGTGAAAAATATGAACACTGACTAGGAAATTACAAGTATGATCAACATCTTGTTCGGGGATTTGAATCCACCCATAACTAAGAGAAGTTTAGCCAGAGATATTAATCATGTTCGAATATCAATACATAATTAAATATCAAACTAAAAATAAGAAAAAGAGTTAAGAGATGAAACAAAACATTGTCGCCTGATCCGTGGTGGTATTGAGTAGAAGCTAGGGTGCGAATAACGTGAAGGAAGAGATATTCCTTTCTCCTTCCTCACGCGATCTGCTATCTTTGCGATCTGCTCCTTCCTCACGCGAGCTTCACTGCTCCTTCCTCACGCGATCTACTCTCTTCACGATCTTCTTCTTTGATTTCTGCTTGTGAATTAGAGTGTGAAAGAGAAAGGGATGACGAGGGACAGCGAGAGAGAGGGAGATCAGATGGGTGTTGTGAAGGAGGACGACGGGATGACGAAAGAGGATGGAAGAAGGGATTGTGGTTGTAAGGAGGAGGAGATGAACAGAAGTCTGCGATGGTGATGAGAGGACGATGAAGGGTCGATCGATGGTTGATGATGGGTGTTGGCAAGGAGGTTGTGCTGGATGATGAACTGAGACAGAGATGGGGGTTTGCGCTGTGGATTTTGTGAAGGAAAAGAGGAAGACGGCTGAGGGACTGCTGCGATGATGGATTAGGGCTTGTTGTGGATGCTATGGATGGGGAGGCTATTGTTGGATGGATGGATTGATTCTCAAAGCAATGTATCGTCCCCTTTTTATACTTGTTTTCTTCTTTGTGTGGTTTCCTTGTTGGTGTGAATTCATTGTTTCCTTGTTTGTGTGGATTCCTTGTGCAATTAGTATTTCAAAATTGCCAATTTGCTTCTATTTTAAAATCTTGTAATTGGAAACCTATACAAACACGAAAATAGCAATTAGTACCATAATTAACCAGTAAAAGATAAAAATATATATAGAAATATGGTACTAAAAATAGCCTAATTATGCTCCTATCAGAAATCTTAAATATTGTTGCTATGTTTTGTATTTTTCCTGTGATGGGACGACCTGGTAATAAGATAATTACGTTGATTGTTGCAGACATTTCCCGAGCTTCAAGAGGAAGTTAGTTTTCTGATGAAGGAAAGAAGTGATTTGAACATGGTATGCTCTCAAGTTTCTTTGCTCTATAAGAATTTATCTTATTGCATTGTCTAATTAGGGATAATTGGATTGTTTCCTTCCATTTTATTACAAATATGAGTTTGCCAAACTACACAGAATATATGAGTAAATAGAACCAAACCAATTTCATATGAAATATTGCCAGCCACAATCATATGCTAAGGCTCCTGCCAATAATAGGGAGAGGAACAAAAATAGCTATCTTTATCTTTATTTATCCGTGGGCTTAGGTTAGTGATCAGTACAAGGTGGAGTGGAGTGGGGTGGATAACTAGATATACATCCAATCTGGGCTTGGCTTGGTAGGGTCATTTGTTGCCCCCCACAAAAAACTGCCTTTGTCTAGAAGTGTAAATTGTATTAATGTGCTCTTGTCTGCATCAGGGACTGCAAATGCAATTTGAGTAATTGGGTGGCTGAGATGGATGGATGTCGACAAATTGAGTAGTTTCCCTATAGTTCGGGGCACTTCCAAGGCCATTTATGGTGGTGCTGCTGGAGATATCCGCTAACACCGCCCACCCCTCCCCCAACATTTAGTACATGGTGGCTAGTGTTGGCTCATGCCAGGTATTGGTGTAAGAGGGCACCGTCATGCATGTTATAATTCTTATTGTCGAATTTCTAAAGAAACAAGAACCAATAAGGAGGATGACGTTCATTTTGTACCAAAAGGAAATGACCCAAGTTAGTGATTGCGAAATGGTTTCACATCTAGAAAGAAATCTTAAATATTGTTGCTCTGTTCTGTATTTTTCCTGTGATGAGACGGCCTAGTAATAAGATAATATGTTGTTTGTTGCAGACATTTCTCGAGCTTCAAGAGGAAGTTAGTTTTCTGATGAAGGAAAAAAGTGATTTGAACACGGTATGCTCTCAAGTTTCTTTGCTCTATAAGAATTTATCTTATTGCATTGTCTAATTATGGATAATTGGACTGTTTCCTTACATTTTATTTCAAATATGAGTTTGCCAAACTACACAAAATATAAGAGTAAATGAAGAAAAATGAAAGCTTGATGAGATTTGAGGTGCCTAATGTGTTCTATCACTCTAAATTTGTTAAGACTCGAGGCTGGATTCTTTTGTGTCAGATTATTGTAGTGTAGCACACACTTATCCCGACCCAGATAAAAAGCAGTTTCTTCCTCATATATGAAAAAGTCAGATTGCTCGTCCTTCATTTGACCTGGAAAATGTGAAGTTTGAACATACTAGTTATAGAAATCAAAACTTTTGAGTCCATTCTGGAATAGTAGTTTGAACATTGTATTGACCTAATTTCTTTCCCTACTCATTTTTTATTCATGTGTCTGTAATTGTTCTGAATAATCTTCAATTCTATATAAGAATTTTAAATGTTCCTTAAAAAGGTCTGTTCCTGCCACCCCATTCTTAGTTTTGTGTCTTATGGTGTGGCAATACAGTTATTGTTAGGTCAATTTGGAATAGGCCCATAAATCTTCTCTAGAATTCAATGCTCTGGAAGATCATTAGGGGTGTATTCGAATGAAGTATGATAATCATAACCAATCAACGAAACAAAACTATTTTATTTATAGGAGTGACTAAAGAAACTACTGTCAATGGTCTGAATAGTGCCAATAGATTGTCATTTGGATTTTTTGATAGAAATATTATATGTTATTTGCATTTAACTTTCTTGATTCATCTTAGCATCTTTCATTTTGTTTTCATTAGCCAAATAGTTAGCTTATTTATTCTTTCTATTAAGCAAACGTCATTCTCCCCCACAATCCTTCGTATACTAAGTCTAAACCATTTGTATCTTACCCATTGCTTTACTATCTATAGATCTGAAATATCATTTAAGATACTAATTTCCAATTTTAGGGAGATACATACATTGGATAGGATGTCTGCTTCACAGCAGACATAATTGAAATCAGTAACCCAATATGCAATAGAGGATCGAAGGGGAGACAAGTACCTTGTTGGAGAGACGCTCTCATTTAATCATGAAAAAAAAGGTTAATTTGTGGTTTTATGTTTTTATAGCTTTCGTAGGCCAATTCTTCTGGACAAAACTGTTTTGATGTGCTATGCATTAGCATGTGAAACAAACAAATGCCATGTTAGATTTGCATTGGCTTGTTAATTTATATAAAGCCCCATATATGAATTTCTAAAGAAACAAGAACCAATAAGGAGAATGACATTCATTTTGGACCAAAAAAAGATGACCCAAGTTACTGATTGCGAAATGGTTTTACCTCTAGAGAGAAATCTTAAATATTGTTGCTCTGTTGTGTATTTTACTGTGATGGGACGACCTGGTAATAAGATAATATGTTGTTTGTTGCAGACATTTCCCGAGCTTCAAGAGGAAGTTAGTTTTATGATGAATGAAAGAAGTAATTTGAACACGGTATGCTCTCAAGTTTCTCCGCTCTATAAGAATTTATCCTATTTCATTGTCTAATTAGGGATAATAGGACTGTTTTCGTCCATTTTATTTCAATTATGAGTTTGCCAAACTAGTAACTACACAGAATATACGAGTAAATGAAGATGGTAAAGCCCCATATATGAATTTACATTTACCATGGAGATGGTAAATATATCGTTACGTCTTATCTTTTCATTTTTATACTGCAATGACTTTGATGTTGATGTCTCAGATAGAACAACTTATTTAATCTAAAGAGACACTGTCGTTTATTCTAGACAGGCATGGGTAAGTTATTGTTTATTCTAGACAGGCATGGGTAGGTGTATGTAACTATTTTAAATATAATTTCTTTACTTTATTTGGAGCTAAAAATGCAAATAAGATTGATTAATCAACAAAAGAATACATGGAAAAAATTAAAGAATGGTTTGGGAAGAGGGAGTTTGTATATTGTGAAGGTTGAGGGAGTTTACACCGAGACTATCTTGGAATGGAAGGACACACCATTAGTTTCTACTTGCCTTATATGACATCCATAGCTTGTATACAAGTAGCCGATTTATTTGAAAATAAAGCTAAAACAATTGAATAACATTTAAATGGTAATAAGGTGCATTCTTTACTAGTCACAGGAAGCTATGGAAGAGACAGCTGATCATATTAAAAAAAGAATTTAGTCAAGTTCTCGTGTTGAATTTAATAGCAGTGAGGCAGTGGAAGGTAGTTTGATCGAGTAGCTTAACAGAAGGATATGAGAACTTAGCCACACAAGACAACTAGGTGTATGAGACTCCCACAAGCGATAGTGTGGAGTTTGTGGAAAGAAAGGAATAACAACAAAAAAATTTATGACAGGCAGTGAATGTCTGGAGCAATTTATTTTGGTCATTCACCCCAATGGTCACCTATGGTGGTCAATATGAAACCAGAGGTGGGTTTGGGATAAACCCTAATCCATCGTGTTAAAAGACGAGATAGACCTGTCTCCATCGTATTGAAATAAAGTACGAAATTAGAATGGGGTTTGGGATAGATCTAGATCCATGGTTTTGAAAGATGGGATAGACCCGTCTCCATTGTATTGAAAGACATGATAGAACCAAAAGTGGGTTTGGGATAGACCTGAATCCATCGTGTTAAAAGACGGGATAGGCCCGTTTCAATTGTATCGAAAGACAGGATGGAACCAGAAGTGGGTTTGGGATGGACCAGAATCCATCGTGCTAAAAAATGGGATAGACCCATCTCCATTGTATGGAAAGACAAGATGGAACTAGATATGGGTTCGGGATGGATCCGAATCCATCGTTTTGAAAGACGAGATAAACCCGTCTCTATTGTATCGAAAGACATGATGGAACCAAAAATAGGTTAGGGATAGACCCGAATCCATCATGTTGAAAGACAGGATAGACCCGTCACCATTATATCGAAAAACAGGAATCCGAATCCATCATGTTGAAAGATGAGATAAACCCATCTCCACTGTATCGAAAGACCGGAAGGAACCAGAAGTGGGTTTGGGATGGACCCAAATCCAGCGTGTTATAAGATAGGATAGACTTGTCTCCATTGTATCGAAAGACAGGATGGAACCAAAAATGGGTTCGGGATTGACCCGAATCCTTTGTGATATAAGGCGGGATAGACTCGTCTCCATTGTATCGAAATACATGAAGGAACCAGAAGTGGGTTTGGGATAGACCCGAATCCATCATGCTGTAAGGCGGGATAAACCCATCTCCATTGTATCAAAAGACAGGATGGAACTAGAAGTTGGCTCAGAATAGACCAGAATGCATCATTTTAAAAGATGGGATGGAACTGTTTCCATTTTTTCGAATAACAGGATGGAACAAGAAGTGGGTTTGGGATGGACCTGAATCCATCATGTTGAAAGACAGGATAAACCCGTCTCAATTATATCAAAAGAAATAATGGAAGAAAATGGGGCTTCGGGATGAACCCGAATTCATCGTGTTGAAAGACGGTATAGTCCCGTCTCCATTGTATCGAAAGACATGTGGAACCAAAAGTGGGTTCGAGATGGACCCGAATCCATCGTGCTATAAGGCGGGATAAACTTGTCTCAAATGTATCGAAATACATGATGGAATCAGAAGTGGGTTCGGGATAGACCTTAATCCATCGTGTTGGAAGACGGGATAAACCTGTCTCAGTTGTATCGAAAGACATGATGGAACCAAAAGTCGGTTGGGGAAAGGCTCGAATCCATCATGTTGAAAGATGGGATAGACTCGTCTCCATTATATTGAAAGACGGGATGGAACCAGAAGTGGGTTCGGGATAGACCAGAATCCATCGTGCTATAAGGCGAGATAGACCCGTCTCAATTGTATCAAAAGATAGGATGAAACCAGAAGTGGGTTCGGGATAGACCCGAATCCATCGTGTTGAAAGACGTGATAGATCCATTTCCATTGTACCGAAAGACAAGATGGAACCAGAAGTGGGTTCGAGATGGACCCGAATCCAGTGCTATAAGGCGGGATAAACGGATTGAACTAGAAGTGGTTTCGAGATAGACCCTAATCCATCGTGCTATAAAGTATAAAGCGGAATAGACCCGTTTCCATTGTTTAGAAAGACTGGATTGAACCAGAAGTGGGTTCGGGATAGACCCGAATTCCATCGTGTTGAAAGATGGGATAGATCCGTATTAATTGTAGCGAAAGACAGGATGGAATCAAAAGTGGGTTCGGGATAAACCCGAATCCATCATGTTATAAAGCAAGATAGACCCGTTTGTATTGCATCGAATGACATGATGAAATTAGAAGTGGGTTCGGGATAGAATCGAATACATCGTGTTATAAGGCGGGATAGACCCGTCTCCATTGTATCGAAAAATAGGATAGGACCAGAAGTGGGTTCGGGATGGACCCGAATCAATCGTGCTATATGGCGGGATAATCCCATTTCCATTGTATCGAAAGATAGGATGGAAGCAGAAGTGGGTTTTGGATAGACCCAAATCCATCGTTTAAAAGACGGGATGGACCCGTATCCATTGCATCAAATGACAGGATGGAACCAAAAGTGGGTTCGGGATAGACCCAAATCCATCGTGCTATAAGGTGGGATAGACCCGTCTCCATTGTATCGAAAGACATGATTGAATCAGAAGTGGGTTCGGGATACACCCAAATCCATCGTATTCTGAGACGTGATAGACCCGACTCCATTGTAGCGAAGGAAAGCATGGAACCAGAAGTGGGTTTAGGATAGACCTGAATCCGTCATGTTGAAAGACGAAATAGACCCGTCTCCATTGTATCAAAAGACAGAATGGAACCAGAAGTGGGTTTGGGATAGACTTGAATCCATCCTGTTGAAAGACAGGATGGACCTGTTTCCATTATATTGAAAGACAAGATGGAATCAAAAGTGGGTTCGGGATAGACCCAAATCTATCGTGATATAAGGCGAGATAGACCCGTCTCGATTGTATCAAAAGATAGGTTGAGTTAGAGATAGACCCGATTCCATCATGCTATGGAGCGTGATAGACCCACATCCATTGTATCAAAAGACATGATGGAACCAGATGTGGGTTTGGGATTGACCCGAATCCATCGTGTTGAAAGACGGGATAAACTCGTCTCCATTGTATCGAATGAAAAGATGGAACCAGAAGTGGTCGGGATAGACCCGAATCCATCGTGCAATAAGGCGGCATAGACGGATGGAACCAAAATTGGTTTCGGGATTGACACGAATCCATCGTGCTATAAAGTATAAAGTGGGATAGACCCGTCTCCATTGTATAGAAAGACACGATGGAACTAGAAGTGGGTTCTGGAAAGACCCAAATCCATCGCCTTGAAAGACGGAATAGACCCGTATCCAATGTATCAAAAGACGGGATGGAATCATAAGTGGTTTCTAGATAGACCCAAATCCATCGTGCTATATGGTGGGATTGACCTGTCTCCATTGTATCGAAAGACTTGATGGAACCAGAAGTGGGTTCTAGATTGGCCCGAATCCATCGTGCTATAAAGCGGGATAGACCCTTCTCCAATGTATCGAAAGACAGGATGGATCCATAAGTGGGTTCAGGATAGACCCAAATCCATCGTGCTATAAGGCAGGATAAACCCGAATCCATCGCACTATGAGGTGGGATAGACCCGTCTCCATTGTATCGAAAGATAGGATGGAACGAGAAGTGGATTCAGGATAAACTCGAATTCGTCGTGCTATAAGGTGGGATAGACACGTCTCCATGGTATCGAAATACATGATGGGACCAGAAATGGGTTCGGGATGGAACCGAATCCATCGTGCTATAGGGTAGGATAGACTTGTCTGTATTGCATCGAATGACAGAATGGAATAGAAGTGGGTTCTTGATATACCCGAACCCATCATGCTACAAGGCGGTATAGACCCGTCTCCATTGTATCAAGATACAGGATGTGATTAGAAGGGGGTTCGGGATAGACCCGAATCCATCGTGCTATAAGGCGAGATAAACCCGTCTCCATTGTATCGAAAGACATGATGGAACCATAAGTGGGTTTGGGATAGACTCAAATCCGTGGTTTTAAAAGACAGGATAGAACCGACTCCATTGTATCGAACGATTGGATTGAACCAAAAGTGGGTTTATGATGAATCCGAATGCATCGTGCTATAAGAGGGGATAGACCTGTCTGTATTCTATCGAAAGAGATGATGGAACCAGAAGTGGGTTCGGGATATACCCGAATCCATCGTGTTATAAGGCGGGATAAATCCATCTCCATTGTATCGATAGACAGGATGGAACCAGAGTGGGTTTGTGATAGACCCAAATCCATCGTTTTAAAAGACGTGATGGACCCATCTGCATTGCATCGAATGACAGGATAAAACCAGAAGTGGGTTCGGGATGGATCCGAATCCATCATGTTGACAGACGGGATAGACCCGTTTCCATTGTATCGACAAACATAATGGAACTAGAAATGGGTTCGGGATGGACCCGAATCCAACGTACTATAAGACGGGATAGACTGGTCTCCATTGTATCGTTAGACATGATGGAATCATAAGTGTGTTCGGGATGACCCGAATCCATTGTGTTGAAAGATGAGATAGACCCGTCTCCAATGTATCGTAAGACAAGATGGAACGAGAAGTGGGTTCGGGAGAACCGAATTCGACGTGCTATAAGCCGGGATAGACACGACACCAATGTATCAAAAGATAGGATGGAATCATAAGTGGTTTCGGGATAGACCCAAATCCATCGTGCTATAAGGCAGGATAAACCCTTCTCCATTGTATCAAAAAACAGGATGGAAGGAAAAGTGGGTTTGGGATGGATTCGAATCCATCGTGCTGAAAGACAAGATAGACCCATCTCCATTATATCGAAAGACAGTATGGGACTAGAAGTGGGTTCAAAATCAACCCAAATCTATCGTGTTGAAAGACGAGATAGACCCGTCTAAATTGTATCGAAAGACAGGATGGAACCAGAAGTGGGTTCAGGATTGACCCGAATCCATCGAGCTATAAGGCGGGATAGACTCGTATCCATTATATCAAAAGACACGATGGGACTAGAAGTGGGTTAGGAATGGACCCGAATCAATCGTGCTATAAGGCGAGATAAAACCTTCTCTATTGTATCGAAAAACATGATGGAACCAGAAGTGGGTTTGGGAAAGACCCGAAACCATTGTTGTAAAAGACGGGATGGCCCCGTCTGCATTGCATCAAATGACAAGATGAAATTAGAAGTGGGTTCGGGATGGATCTTAATCCATCGTGTTGAAAAATGGGATAGACCCGTCTTTTTTATATCAACAGACTGAATGGAACTAGAAGTGGGTTCGGGATGGACCTAAATCCATTGTATTATAAGACAGCATAGACCCGTCTCCATTGTATTGTTAGACATGATGGAATCATAAGTGGGTTCAGGATAGACACGAATCCATCGTGTTGAAAGACGGGATAGACCCGTCTCAGTTGTATCGAAAGACAGGATGGAACTAGAAGTCGGTTGGGGAAAGACTCGAATCAATCATGTTGAAAGATGGGATTGACTCGTCTCCATTATATTGAAAGACAGGATGGAATCAGAAGTGGGTTCGGGATAGATTAGAATACATCGTGTTATAAGGCTAGATAGGCCCGTCTCAATTGTATCGAAAGACGGGATGGAATCAGAAGTAGATTCGGGATAGACCCAAATTCATCGTACTATGAGACGGGATAGACCCGACTCCATTGTATCAAAAGACAGGATGGAACGAGAAGTAGGCTCGGGATAGACTGGAATTCGTCATGCTATAAGGCGGATCGACCCGTTTCCATTGCATTGAAATACATGATGGGACCAGAAGTGGGTTTGGGATGGCGCCGAATCCATCAAGCTATAAGGAGGGATAGACTTGTCTGCATTGCATCGAATGACAAGATGGAATCAGAAGTGGGTTCGGGATAGACCCGAATTAATCGTGCTATAAGGCGATATAGACTCAAATCCATTGTATCGAAAGACATGATGGAACCATAAGTGGGTTTGGGATAGACTCAAATCCATGGTTTTAAAATACGGGATAGATCCGTCTCCATTGTATCGAAAGACAAGATGGAACCATAAGTTGGTTTGGGATGGATACGAATGCATCGTGCTATAAATCGGGATATACCCATTTCCATTGTTTCGAAAGACATGCTGGAACCTGAAGTCGGTTCGGGACTGACTCGAATCCATCGTGTTATAAGGTGGGATAAACTCATTTCCATTGTATCGATAGACAAAATGGAATTATAAGTGGGTATGGGATAGACAAGAATCGATCATGTTGAAAGAAGGGATAGACCTGTCTCCAATGTATCGTAAGACAGGCTGGAACGAGAAGTTGGTTCGGGAGAACTGAATTCGTTGTGCTATAAGGTGGGATAGACACGTCACCAATGTATCGAAAGATAGGATGGAATCAAAAGTGGTTTTACGATAGACCCAAATCCATTGTGCTATAAGGAAGGATATAACCCTTTTCCATTGTATCAAAAACATGATGGAAGGAGAAGTGGGTTCGGGATGGATTCGAATCCATCGTGCTGAAAGACGAGATAGACCCGTCTACATTGTATCAAAAGACAGGATGGTACCAGAAGTGGGTTCAGGATCAATCCAAATCTATCGTGTTGAAAGACGGGATAGACCCGTCTCAATTGTATCGAAAGACAGGATGGAACCAGAAGTGGGTTCGGGATCGACCCGAATCCATCGTGTTATAAGGCGAGATAGACTCGTATCCATTATATCAAAAGACATGATGAGACCAGAAGTGGGTTCGAAATGGACCCGAATCAATCGTGCTATAAGACGGGATAAACCCTTCTCCATTGTATCGAAAGACAAGATGGAACCAGAAGTGGGTTTGGGAAAGACCCGAAACCATCATTGTTAAAGATTGGATGGACCCGTCTGCATTGCATCGAATGACAGGATGAATATAGAAGTGGGTTCGGGATGGATCCGAATCCATCATGTTGAAAGACGGGATAGACCCGTCTTTTTACTATCGACAGACTTGATGCAACTAGAAGTGGGTTTGGGATGGACCCAAATCTATCGTGCTAAAAGGTGGGATGGACAAATGGAACCAGAAGTGGTTTTGGGATAGAACCGAATCCATCGTGCTATAATGTATAAAACGGGATATACCCGTCTAAATTGTATAGAAAGGCAGGATGGAACCTGAAGTGGGTTCGGGATAAACCCGAATCAATCGTATTGAAGGACCGGGTAGACCCGTCTCCATTGTATTGAAATACATGATGGAATCAGAAGTGGGTTCGGGATTGACCCGAATCCATCGTGCTATAAAGGCGGATAGACCCTTTTCCATTGTATCGAAAAAAAGATGGAACTAGAAGTGGGTTAGGGATAATACTCTAATCCCTCATGCTATAAGGCGAGTTAGACCTATTTCAATTGTATCGAATGACAGGATGGAACCAGAAGTGGGTTCGGAATAGACCCGAATCCACGTGCTATAAGGTGGCATAGACCCGTGTCCATTGTATCGAAAGATGGGATGGAATCATAAGTGGATTTTGGATAGACCCGAATCCATTGTACTATGAGACGGGATAGACTCATCCCCATTGTATCAATAAACCTGATGCAACGAGAAGTGGGTTCGGAATAGACCCGAATCCATCGTGTTATAAGGCGGAATAGACCCGTCTCCATTGCATCGGAATACATGATGGGACCAGAAGTAGGTTCAGGATGTCCCTGAATTCATCGTACTACAAGGAGGGATAGACTCGTCTGCATTGCATCGAATGACAAGATGGAATCAGAAGTGTGTTCGGGATAGACCCAAATCCATCGTGCTATAAGGCGGTATAGACTCGTTTCCATTATATTGAAATATAGGGTGAGACCAAAAGTAGGTTCGAGATAGACCCGAATCCAACGTGCCAAGAGGCGGGATAGACCCGTTCCCATTGTATCGAAAGACATGATGGAACCATAAGTGGGTTTGGGATAGACTCGAATCCAAGGTTTTAAAAGATGAGATAGACCTGCCTTCATTGTATCGAAAGACTGGATGGAGCCATTAGTAGGCTTGGGATGGACCCTAATGCATCGTGCTAAAAGATGGGATAGACCGATCTCCATTGTATCGAAAGACATGATGGGACTCGAAGTCAGTTCGGGATTGACCCAAATCCATTGATTCGAAAAATTGGGTTCAGGATGGAACCAAAAGTGGGTTTGGGATGGACCCAAATCCATCGTACTATAAGACGGGATAGACTCTTCTCCATTGTATCGTTAGATATGATGGAATCATAAGTGTGTTCGGGATAGACCCGAATCCATCGTGTTGAAAGACGTGATACACCCGTCTATATTATATCGAAAGTTATGATGGAATCAGAAGTGAGTAAGGCATACACCAGTATTCATTATATCAAAAGACAGGATGGAACCAGAAGTGGGTTTGGGATAGGCCCGAATCCGTGTGCTATAAGGCGAGATAGACCCATTTTCATTGTATCGAAAGACGGGATGAACCAGTAGTGGGTTCGGGGTAGACCCGAATCCATTGTGCTATAAGGTGGGATAGACTCGTCTCCATTATATCGAAAGACGTGATAGAATCAGAAGTGGGTTCGAGATAGACCCGAATCCATCGTACTATGAGACGGGATAGACCCATTTCCGTTGTATCGAAAGAAAGGATGGAACCAGAAGTTGGTTTGGGATAGACCTGAATCCATCGTGTTGAAAGACGGGATGGACCCGTCTCCATTGCATCGAAAGACAGGATGGAACCAGAAGTGAGTTTGGGATAGACCCGAATCCATCGTGCTATAAGGCGAGATAATCCCGTCTCCATTGTATCGAAGAAATGATGGAACCAGAAGTGAGTTAGGGATAGTGATAGGCTTATAAATGGTACATTTTATGCCCTTAATTCTATTTTTTTATGTCATATTAAATAATAAAATACTCTCATTACGTGTATTTTGTGTGTAACGCAGAAATTCAAGTATTAATACTCAAATATGCACAAAATGACACAATAAGGCTAAGTTCAACAACTAAAAAGCCTATTGGAAGTTCACACATGCATTGTCAAGGATCAAGGATTTTCAAGCCCAAAGGCCCATGAAATCAAGCCCAAAAAAGTATCATCATCTATGAATCTCGAGAAAATCAAATTGAACATTCACATGGCAACTTCAACATAGCAAAAGGAATCTCTATACATTCCACCTCCTATTCCACTATCCATTCTCCAATACAATTCTTTATTTTATGTCAACATCTTTTCCTTATTTTACTCCACATCCTACTTCACTATCCATTCTCCAATATAATTCCTTATTTTATATCAATATCTTTTCCTTATTTTACTCCACCTCTCTTTTTCACCTATAAAATCTCCATGCTTGGAGTATACTGTAGTGGAATTGAAAAGCAAAAAGAATTGAGAGTTAGAGATTTAAAGTCTTGAAGAGTTGTACTTGTAAGTTTTCTCATTTTCTTTATGTTTATCACCATGAGAAACCTAAAGTTTACCATGAGTGACTAAACACCCTCTTAGGGTGTGAGGGAGCTCCATGGGAGGATGACCTCAATTATGTATTCTCAAGGTATTTTCTTCCATGTAAATTAGACCGACTTTGTGATTAACATACTCTATCTATTTGAATGTCAATGTTTAATGAAATCGATTGAAGTTTTGTTTTTCATAATCATGGATACATTTCTTACTCTTATTTTTATCTTTCTTAAAGTTATAGATTCAAGATGTCTTCACTAGTATGGGTCTAACAAACTCACCCCTTTAATGCTTTAAGTATGATTGTAGTATAAGGTTATACATGATTTGTTATATATTAGATATTTCATTTAAATATGAAATCCTTATATGCTTTTAGATCATGCTTATAATCTTAGAAATGATTATCCAGTTGGTTTGATTACATAAGCTTCATTGTATAATTTTACATCTTTAGGTGAGGTGAGAACCTATTTAAGGATGAGTTATGATTGGAAGAATAAAATCTTGAGATAAGCCTAAGAAAACCATCAACCCATGGTGGTGATCTCTAAAGCCCTAAGTATCTTCATATTTTATTGTAATTTGTTTACATGGTTTTTATTTAGCTTTTAGTTCAATCACTTCATCAACCACGTATTTTCTAACTAGGTTAAGTTTTAAGATAGATTTAAAGATTAGTTTTTCGATTTATAGCTCTCCTTGTGGGATTCAACCCATATTTGCCGTTATCTAACTCAATAGATAACCGTGCGCTTGCTGTATGATTTGAGATATGATCAAGTTTTTGGCGCCATTGCCGGGGAGAGCACTAGAAAATTAGTTTTAAAGTCAATTTTGAATGCTTATCACTAGTTTAGTTTAGGTTCATTTTCATAGTTTAGGTGCATTTGCAGTATTTGTTAACACTTTGAACTCTGAAAATTTGAACATATTCACGTTTTCATTTTTTTTGAGTATCTAACGTTTGCAATTTTATTTTTTTATTTATATGGTAAATATACATGATATGTTCTTTCCTAGACATCTTTCCATTTGTTCATTGGATCAAAGGTTAGTGAGAACCAAAATTTTTAAGTTGGACTACCTGTGCTGGAATTTGATTGCTGCAGATGGTTGTTGTTTGGATGTCTGTTTCTACAGATTGATTATTCTGTTTTGAGTGTTTTCAAATTCTATCATGTTCTACATTGTGTCTGGTTTCTAGATCATCTTTTGGATTATAATTTGGATAAATTGTTGAAACATAATTTGAATTCTCGTTGCATCTATGCAATCTGGACAGTGTACTATTTTTTGAGTTCACATCGAATTTTAGTAACCTTATCGCTGCCAAATGATTTTTGAGAAATTTTCTTTAAAAACTTTGTTTTGTTAGAAATCCATGGAAATTTAAACTCTAAATTTCATTAAGTATTGAACTCTGCATGATTTTTCAAAGTCGATCTATCAGTTCTGAAATTTTTTCAACAATACACTGTTTTGCCAAACTTGAATGATTTTCAAAACTTTGGTTTTACACTTTGTATTTGAAACCATTAATCATTCTCCTATGGTAAAAAATTTTGGTTTTGCGTAAAAAGGATACTTGGAGAAGAGCTTTGGTGAACTTAGTGAACAATGGAGGACACTTGGATAATAATTAGGATTTTTTTTCTTTGAGTGATTGTGAGGATTTGAATTTTTACTATTAAGTTGTAATAACTAAAACAGGGTCTAAGATACAACCGGAAGAAAAGTGAAGTACTTTTCTTAACCCACTTCGAATCTCCTGCAATAAGTATTTCTTGAATGATTTTGGATGTTTAAATTTTTGCAAGATATCGAACTGTGTTAAACTACTTAAAAACAGACCTGGCTAATTACAACTGAGTGAGACTTGATTACTCACCTCATCACTCCAATTCACGTTCAAACCTGGTCAAACTAATAAAAATGAACTCAAATAATTAGAGCCAATGAGAACGGTGTTCATATGACCTCACAAATAGAATAGACTGTGTCGAACTCTTTAGATCAAGGCTACTCTAGTAACAATTGGTATGCACCGGAAAAGACCAGTGTGACTGCACTGCCATTTCTTACCTTTTCGCCAATAGAGTGGTGCTTCGACGGAGTTTTTCGCTAGTCTAATCTCGTTGTGATTAGGAACACAGGTTTTCTTGAAAGTGTTTAAGTGGTAATTAAATATCGTAAGAAATCTTTGGATCTTAAAGACGCTCTTCAAAGGCTTAATTAGTTCTAGCATACCAAACAGGGTAAAACCTGACTAGAACACATCTTTGACTAGTGTGGTGGTCTAAGGAGTTTTTATGTAATAAGGTTCCCCTTACTTACATTCAAGACATATGTGAAAATCTAACTAAGACGAGAATTGACTTTTGAGGCGTTCAAAAATCATTCTCCACATCAAATTAGATTGGGTCTTAAAAAATCAATTGTACCTTTCACTTGATTGAAGATAATCAATTTGTTGTGTGCTAAACACCAAGGACTTGTTTGTGCATCATCTTTTAAGTGAAATTGCATCTAGTTTAGGTTCACATTTGAGAGTTATGACTGTTGTATGAGCGTTTGGTCATGAGACCATACTCGACTCTTGACTCGCATAGATAGACCTCTTAGTTCATTTGAAAGTATTTTGTCATCTGTTGAAGTCAAAATCCAATGGCAGATCAAGGAAATGAACAACCTAGAGTTGTAATTAGGAAAAACCTAGTCAATGTTGGGGGTAGAACTCTTTGAGAGTATTTTGCCTCAATACGTCAAGGTCAACCCGCGAGCATTGTGTTGCCACCCACCACCACAACTCATTTCGAGTTGAAGCCACATGTGAACTCGCTATTACCTACATTTTATGGCTTGGGGTTGGAGAGAGAGAATTCTTACTCTCACATCAATGAATTTTTGACAATTTGCAACACTTTCAAATTTCAAAATTTCAGTGATGATTCTGTTAGACTTCGCTTATTTCCTTTCTTTGTTAAGGAAAAAGCAAAGATGTGGTTGGACTCATTACCATCTGGATCCATCATTCAATGGGAGCAATTGAAATTGAAGTTCATCAATAAATTCTTCCCAATGTCGAAAACCATTTCCCTTAGAAAGGAAATCCAAGATTTTAGGCAAAGAGATGATGAAATTTTTTATGAAGCATGGGAAAGATTTAAAGACTTGTTACTTAAATGTCCTCATCATGCTTTTGAGATTTGGAGGTTGGTGCAATACTTTTACAATGGGTTAACCTAAAGTAATTGTCACATGATTGAGTCAATGAATGGAGGGAACTTTCTGAGTTTGAGTGATGATGCAGCTTTTGAGTTCTTTGAGAAATTGTCATAGAACTCTCAACAATGAGATTTTGCGAATGGAAGAGATAAAATCTCTACAAACAAAGCAGGCCTTTACGACGTAAACGAAGACGTAGATCTCCACGCCCAAATAGAAAGTATGAGGAGACAAATTAAGGCTTTATCCATGGCTCAAGCTAACTCAGCTTAGAATATTCACCCAGTCATGAAGGTTTCAGGCAGTAAACCTAACACATTTCCTTGCACCATTTGCACAGAGCCAACATATACGACTCATTCATGTCCCATCTTTTATCCAGAAAGATCAACTAGGGAAGAGCACGTCCAAGCCATCAATGCTTATAAAAGAGGAAACCCTTTCAGTGAAAGATATAATTCTGGGTGGCGAAGCCATCCAAATTTTTCATGGAGGCAAGATCAATCTCAAGTTCATGGAAAACATCAATTCTATAGGGGACCAAATCAATTTCACTCTCAGAGACAACAACTCTCTAATGTGCCACACCAGAATAATTAATTTTATTAATTTGTTGCACCGCAACAAACCTAGTCATTCTTAGAGGAATTTTTGCAACAAACGATTCATGCCCAGAACATGGCTACTCAAGGCAACACTCAAGTCATCGTGAAATTAGGGGAGCAAATGAGTCAGCTAGCAACCATTGTTGGCGATAGAGAGAAGGGTAAGTTTCCTAGCCAACCAGTACCAAATCCCGAGGGACAATTTGTGTCACAACCACATCAATCTCAACATCAACAAAATCCCAAAGGACAGTTTGAAATAGGAGCTGTTTCAAACCAAAATGTCCAACATGAGGAAATAAAATCCATTACGACTCTTAGGAGTGGTAAACAAGTTAACAATAAGGTTGAGTCACCCAAAGAGATTGAACCAGTTTAGTCTCAAGAAAGGGAAAAAAGAGACCCAAGTGTCCAAGAGTCTACCAGTTAGGAACACGGTTCCTAAGCAAAACCAAGAACCACAATCAATGAAACCTTTTGTCTCCAAAGCTCCATACCCTGAGAGACTTTTACCACCAAGGAAAGGTCCTTTGAATACTGACATCTTAGAAGTGTTTAAACAAGTGAACATCAACATACCCTTCTTAGAAGCCATCAAGCAAATAGCTTTGTATACCAAGTTTCTCAAAGATCCGTGTACTGTGAAAAAGAAAACCAATGTGCCTCAGCAAGCTTTTCTAGCAGAACAAACCTCATCCTACATCCAACAACGTACTACTGTAAAGTACAAAGACCAAGGTTGTACAACCATTGCCTTGAGAATAGGTGAGAATGAGATCAAGCAACCTTTGCTAGATCTAGAAGCTAGTGTGAATCTATTGTCATTTTCAGTGTACAAAGCTCTAGGTTTAGGGGAGTTAAAACCAACTTCCATCACCCTTCAGTTAGTTGATAGATCCATCAAGGTTCCAAGGGGAATTGTTGAAGATGTGCTTGTTTATGTTGATAAATTCTACTTCCCATTGGACTTCGTGGTGTTAGACACCGAGTCAATCACAAATTTCAAAAACCAAATCCCGGTCATTTTAGGTCGTCCATTCTTAGCAACATCAAATGCCATAATCCATTGCAAAAATGGTATCATGAAGTTTTACTTTGAAAACATGACTGTTGAGCTTAATGTATTCCATAATGTCCAATAGCCAGTTGAGGAAAAGTGTCGGGAGGAAGTGAACATGATAGAATGCCTCAGTGAAAAGTTTCTTCTGAGACAATGCTATAGTGACCCGTTGGAGAAATGTTTAGCACATTTTAGTTTGGACCTCGATGAGGAAAATGCCATTAGAGAAGTCAATTCTCTACTTGACTCCATTAACTTCCTTGACACTGATGCATGGAAATCAAAGGTAGAACCTTTACCCATTGGTAGCAAACCACAAATTCCTTCATTAGTTGAGCCACCGAAGCTAGAACTCAAACCATTGCCCAACTATTTGAAATACACATTCTTAGGAGACAATAATACATTGCCTGTTATCATTTCTACTCAATTAGATAAAAAAAAATAGGAAGGTAAGTTAGTGAAAGTGCTCCAAAAGCATAAAGAGGCAATTGATCGGTCTATTGCAGACATTAAGGGAATAAGTCTGTCTGTGGTGATGCACAAGATCCATCTCGAAGAAAATGCAAAAACTTCTAGAGAACCATAAAGGAGACTAAAGCCTACAATGAAGGAAGTTGTGAGAGGAGAGGTGATTAAGCTTCTAGATGCAGGTATTATATACCCAATCTCTGATAGTCAATGGGTTAGCCCAGTTCAAGTAGTGCCCAAGAAATCTGGCATCACCGTTGTGAAGAACGACATTGATGAGTTGGTGCCTACTCGTGTCCAAACCAGATGGCGAGTCTGTATTGACTATCAAAAGCTAAATTCGATGACTAGGAAATACCATTACCCTATCCCCTTTATTGATCAAATGTTAGAGAGGTTAGCTGGTCATGAGTATTACTATTTTCTCAATGGTTACTCTGGCTACAACCAAATTCAATTGCCCAAAAAGATCAAGACAAAACCATCTTTACTTGTCCATTCGGTACCTTTGCATATGGGCGTATGCCTTTTGGTTTGTACAATGCACCCACAACATTCCAAAGATGCATGTTGAGTATTTTCTTCGATATGGTAGAAAGATTTCTGGAAGTCTTCATGGATGACTTCTCAGTTTTTGGTTCTAGCTTTGATCAATGTTTGAATCATCTAACCCTTGTGTTAGAAAGATGTAAGGAGAAAATTATTGTACTCAATTGGGAAAAAATGTCATTTCATGGTGAAGGAGGGAATTGTGTTAGGTTACATAATTTCAAAAAGAGGTGTGAAAGTAGACAAAGCCAAAGTTGACACCATAGCTAGTTTGCCATCTCCAAGAATTGTCAAAGAAATTTGATCCTTTTTAGGACATGCTGGTTTCTATCATCGGTTCATCAAGGATTTTAGCAAAATTGCGAGACCCTTGTGTGCACTTTTGGCCAAAGATTCCTCGTTTGATTTTAATGATGAATGCTTGAAGGCGTTTGAGCAGTTGAAGTCTAAACTTACCTTAGCACCCATTATTCGTCCACCTGACTGGAGTGTTCCTTTTGAGATAATGTGTGATGCGTCTGATTATGCCATAGGCGCTGTGTTGGGATAGCGAATTACAAACGTTCTCATGTGATCCATTATGCAAGTAAAATTCTCGATGGCGCACAACTCAATTTTTCCACCATGGAGAAAGAGTTGTTGGCAATTGCTTTTGCCCTTGAAAAATTTAGATCTTACCTCATTGGATCCAAAGTGGTTATCTACACTGATCATGTTGCTTTGAAGTACCTTTTACTAAAAAGGATCAAAAACCACATTTGGTTCGATGGGTATTATTGCTTTATGAGTTTGATCTAGAAATTCAAGACAAAAAAGGAATAAAAAATGTGGTTGCTGACCACTTATCCAGAATAATTGTGGTGTCAGAGAAAGGATCGTTATCAATAACATAAATTTTCCCTGATGAGCAATTAATGATGATTACTCATGTCCAGTCACAACCACCTTGGTATGCTGACATTGTGAACTTTCTTGCTACAAAGAAACTTCCAGAACATTGGTCTAGGCAAGATAAGTTCATGTTTCTATCCATGGTCAAGTATTTTTCTTGGGATGATCCTTATCTCTTCAAATACTGTCCAGGTAAAATCATTCGTAGATGCATCCCTAAGTTGGACCAAAGATAGGTCTTGGAATTTTGCCATGATAATGCGTGTGGAGGCCATTTTAGTGCAAATAAGACTACTGCAAAAGTTTGGCAATGTGGTTTCTATTGGCCCACCCTTTTTCGAGATGCCCATGTGTATTGTCAAGCTTGTACAAAATATCAACAATTAGGGCGTATATCTCGTAAACACATGATGCCTTTGACTACAATCCTAATTGTGGAGCTCTTTGATGTACCTACATCCTTGTTGCGGTAGACTATGTCTCCAAATGGATTGAAGCCATAGCTTGTAGAACCAATGACCAGAGGGTTGTAGTCAACTTCTTAAAGGAGTACATCTTTGCCTGTTTTGAAATATAGTGTTTGAGAACTTAATGAAAATGTATGGAGTTACCCACAAGGTTGTTGTATCATACCATCCGCAAACAAGTGGTCAGGTAGAAGTTTCCAATCGGTAAATCAAACAAATCCTTGAAAAAATTGTCATACAAAATAGAAAGGATTAGAGTTCGAGATTGCCCGAGTCTCTTTGGGCTTACCACACTGCATTCAAGAGCCCCATAGGAATGTCGCCCTACCGTCTAGTATTTGGCAAACCTTGTCATTTACCTGTTGAGCTCGAACATAAAGCTTATTGGGCAATCAAACGTCTTAACTTTGACATCGATAAAACTGGTGAATATAAAAAGTTGCAACTAAATGAGCTTGATGAAATCAGAAATGATGCATACGATCTATCCAAGAGATATGAGGATAAGATGAAAAAGGTCCATGATAGTCAAATCATGCGAAAAGAGTTTCAACCAGGTCAAAAAGTACTTTTGTACAATTCCCGCCTTCACATATTTTTGGGGAAGTTAAAGACTCGTTGGTCAGGACCTTTTACAGTAAAAATTGTTACCCCATGGGAAGCCATCACAATTGAGAACCCAAAAGACAGTAGTAGCTTCCAAGTTAATGGACAACGCCTGGAGCCCTTTATAGAGCTTCATAACCCAAAAGTTGAGGAAATCATTCTGGAAGACCCTGTCTACGAAGATTGACTGCCTTTTGTACTCCTTCATTGTCTATACCATTTTTTGTTTTTTGTTTTAACTAATTCTACAGATCATGGCTTGTTTTGGACAACATCCATTTGAGCATCAAACAAGCTTACGGTGCTCTCTACTCATTTTTTTTTTTTTTTCATTTACATTGTTGTTCCTCTTTTGACCCATAGTGTTGTACTAAGAACATTGAGGACAATGTTTGATTTAGGTTTGGGGGGAGAGATTTCAAAAATCTAATGTCTCATTTTAAAATGGGGGGTCCAAACATAGTTCAAAAAAATCGTCTTTATAACCCGAGTATTTATCCATGATGAGATTAGGTTCCATATCTAGTTGCAAAGGCATCAGAGGGTAGGATTTGAAACTTTTATAGTTAGTAATTTGTTAATATTTGACAAAAGTTTATACTACTCATAAGATAGGCATTTTCTAAGAGTTTACATTAAGAGTTGTGTTTTAGCTTCGATGTTCTTAACTGAAGTTGAAAAAGAGGATAAATTATCTGGTGAACATGAGAATAATAATGGAGACTTGAACCCTGTGAGATTTCTAGCCTTTCTGCTTTTTGAGGGTTATACGCTTATTTTGGATTTCTTGAGTCCTACATTATCTTGTTGCATGATCTATATAAATTTTTGTTTCTGTAAAAAACTGAGAATAAAACATCAAAGTTGAATCACACCACTACAGTACATTCTGAAATTCACCCAAGGCATAGAAACCATGTAATTCTTAAGAAATGAAGAAAAGTCATTTGTTTGCCTAGATTGAGCCTTTTAACCTACCCATGTATTGTTTACCCTTAGAGCCTGTTTGAAGCCTGTCATATTATTAACAATTTTGTTGTTAACCCACTAATCGATAAACCCAAATAATCCAATTATGTTTTCCTAACCCATGTCACTACAAGAAAAAGTCTCATCAATAGCGTTTCAAAACCGCTATGGTATCCTATTATAGCGGTTTAGTAACCGCTATGACAGCCAAAGCTATAAAAGAAACACGGGCTATCATAGCGTTTTTAAACCGCTATGGTAGGTAGACTATTTATAGCGGTTTTAAAACGCTATGGTAGCTTATACATAGCAGTTTAAAAATGCTATCGAAGGCTATAAACCCGCTATGGAATACTCTGCTATAGCGTTTTAAAACCGCTATGGTAGACTCTACTATAGCGTTTTAAAACCGCTATGGTAGACTATACATAGCAGTTTAAAACCGCTATGGTAGAGTATACATAGGAATTTTTTTTTTTTTTTTTTTTTTTTTTATTTTTATTTTTTACTTTTGATTACATCTTATAGGTAAGTATAATTTAGCACGTGCATCAATTCTTGCATCAAGTAAGTAAAATTTAATATGACTTTTTATTAAATTTAAAAACAGCATTTACAACCTCTGATCAACAAATTCCAGCAATTGCTTTCAAGCAATTCATTACAGCAACAACATTTACAATTCATTACAGCAGAAATTTAGATCATTCACAATTCATTACAGCACGTGCATCAATTCATTACAGTAGAAACAACAGCATTTACAATTCGACATTGTGTAGTCCATTGCATCCTCATGGAGCTTTTCTTTTCTCAATTACTTTCAAAACTGCATGGCCAGCAGCTGTACATACGGGAACAGAGGAACTTACAAGGACAGAGACTGAGACATAGAAATGACACCCAAAGTTCTTCTTGATCTTGGGAGCTTTAGAGCTTTAACTGATGTTTCACTTTCTGTGTCCGTTGTGCTAACAAGGTTGTTGTTGTTGTTGTTTTGTGATGGAAAGTAATGGAGATGTTCGTTTGTTTGATGAAGAAAAGATGATGGAGTCAGAAAATCTTGAGCTTACCAGTATTATGTGTCAAGAGGCACTCTAAGGGACCTTTGTGTCAAATAACAAGCGTCATCCCAAGTGTATGGAGCTTTTCTAACCTGGTATCTCCAGAACCAACAGCTACTCCACAGTAGTAACTGCATAGAGTAAAGAGGATAAATCAGACGCTATTAACAGAACAAAGAAAACATCTTAACAATCAATCGGTAGATTTTATGCTTTTTGTTGCTGATATGGGTATTCTGACCTTACTGAGAGTGTATGGCATGAGAACAAACTAGACACCTAGAAGTCCCCATATGGAGGGTTTTTCAGCTCCTTTAATCTGCAAATCAAGTTCTTTCTCAAGATCTTCTCCTGCCTTCCTGGTAGTGAGCAAATGAAGGTCTTTAAGTACATTTCAAATACATACAAAATGAGCCATGAACAGTGAAGGATACGAGTCTGAATGGAAAAAATAAAGCTAGGCACCACCATGAAAAATTATAATGAATCACATCTTTTCATTTTGATTACAATTCTGACAGTTTCTGCAACCCAGAACATTTAAACAGTCCAATGAGTGAGAGTTATGATAAAGACATACTTGTCTATCTGCTTGTGTCCCTTTTTCTTGCTAGCCACTCCACCATTGCGTTCAAGTTCTAGCGCCCGTAATCTATTCTTGTAAGCCGGTGTCTTCTTTACCATACTTATGGCCTGAAACAAGTGAAGAGTACTTCAAAATATTGAATTGAAGTGAAATAAACACTTTCCGATGATTAAATATGGAAAACGGAAAGAAAATACATGAAAGAGCAAACAAAGAGCAATTTGTTACAAACAAGACAGAAATAAAACCAAACAAGACAGAAATACAAGTGGCATAGTGGTTGTAAAATTTAAACAAGAACTGTTTTGATTACTTGAATACAAGTACCAGCTCAATCTCAATAAACAGCAGCAGCAGCAGCAGATAGCAGCAGCAGCAGATAGCAGCAGCAGCAGCAGCAGCAGCAGCTAGCAGCAGCAGCCATCCTAGAGCAGCAGCAACTTACCCTTGATAGGATCATATGAAACTCTAACCTCTGCACATCCCACCTACCAACTCCAGTCTCCTTTTTACTAAAATAACCCTTCTGTATGAAGCATTCTCTACCTTTCTGACCATCCATAACCATTTTTCCAATAAATCCTTCATGATGCGACAATCTTGATGCTCAGGTGCAAATTGACAAGTTGTCATTTTTCCCTATCATTCTTTAAACTGGTACCTATTTCCATAGAATCCATCACTCATATAATTCATAAGAATGTGAAATGTGAATCTGAAAATACATAAATGGTGACTGGCATGTATCAAAGCAAACACTTCTACATTTAACTGTATTACTCTTAGAGTAAGAATTGCCATTCACTCCATATGACACTGTCCTTTCTCCCTGCAAACGATTGATAGCTCTTTATCCTATGTGTGGGGTTCTCTATGGGTTAAGAGATCAAGTAGTTTGACGTAGTATGTTGATAGTTTGGCAAAACTTATTACTACTTAACACACTCCATTATGTGGTAAAGCATACAAGCCATTTCCTTTGAATTCATTTTTCACCAATGACAAAAATACCACCAGCCAAAGGTTATTACCTATTTGACTTTATTATTGGATTTTCATCTATAAATTGGAGAGTTCTCCAATAGTAAAGATTTGAAGAATCAGAACACAACATCGACTCAAATTCTATTTAAATTACATTAGTTTTAGCTTTTCTTTCATTTTACTCGCTTCCCATTCCATCACAGTTTGCATGAAGAATAGAAGTGGAAGTAAGAAGTTACCTTCCCATCATATTCCCATCGAGAAAGCACTTCTGGTGCAATATATGCAGGAGTCCCAACAGTCGATTTGGGCCTAGAATGCAGCAGTGATGACTGCATAAAAAACCAAAGCAACAAATAATTTGTAAATTTCCAACATTTCATTAGTTTCAGCAAATCACATGAACTGAATCAGCTAGATGACAAACCTTCGAGTAACCAAAATCGCAAATTTTTAGGCGAGGCGCAGGGCTTCCGTCCAAAAGTGTATTCTCCAGCTTCAAATCTCTATGGCAGATTTGCTTCACAATACAACAAAAGGATAATATAAATAAACAATGACTAAAAAACTACTACTCTTATCTCCTCAGTCCTCACCAATGGTAGAAACTCTCAAATATTCGTAAAGAATTCAATGGCAGTTTTTTGAGTTAATGATTTTTTACCATGGTATGACAATAGTCCACACCTGAGATGAGTTGCTGGAAGAAGTATCTTGCCTGAAGAAAAATATATGAAATTAATAACTTAAAACTTTAAAACATTGAAAATGAAAAAAGGGAGTGACAGTGAGAGCAAAGAACCTCATCTTCACTGAATCTACCGGCGATGCAGATCCGCTCGAAAAGCTCACCACCAGCTGCATACTCCATTACAATTCCAAGATGAGTTGGTGTCAAAACAACCTGTAAACACAATCCAAAATCCCTAATTACTTCCCAAATTCAACTAAAGAACACTACCAACTACTAAAACAAATAGTGATTATGATCCAAAACCTCACCTCCTTGAACCTAATAATATTCGGATGGCGCAGCGATCTATGGTTAATGATCTATAACCAAAATCCAATTAACTTATCAAACCAAAATTCAATCTCGAATCAATACAAATCACATAAACAGATCCAAAACAACCATCAACAAAAATAACAATAGATTTCAATTCAATTCAAGCTTAAGTTCAATTTTAATCACCTTATGTCCTCTTTCGATGTACTTCATCGCGACAAGCTCCTTAGTCTCTTTGTTCCTCATCAACCTTGCCACACCAAAGTTCCCAGATCCAATATCCTGCACAACCTCGTACTTCTCCATCTCTTCTCCTCTTCACAAATCAATTGTTTAATTTGTATATGTTAGATTACAAGTGGCATACCTGTCTAAGAAGTTTAATTTGAAATTGTTTCGCATCAGGTGCTTCATCAGATTACAAGTGGCAACCTGCAAGCGCCACGACAAGACGTAATGTGACATTAACCTCCATTGTTCCAATATTCCTGAATGGGACAGTTTACTGTTTTACGTTAAAGTGTTGTTTATATTGAAGGAAAACATGTTTACCTCTGTCAAACACTGGAGAGTCAGATTCCTATATGATCCCACCGGGAAGAAATTCAGTAATCTTTCCAACTGTTCAATACATAGAAGTGAGGAAAATGTATTACAATACTGAGGATGAAGTGAGATCTGAAAAACTAGGATCTATTACTAACACATATGTTTATGTAAATGTGTTCCTCTCTTTTCCATTAGTTTTAGTCACAGAGATACAGGGATTAATGTACACACCAGGGGGGGATTCGAAGATATAGCCCAGGGGGATCCACGAGAGAAAAGCATGCAAAGTTCCAAGTGTTGCTCGTACAAGCTCAGTTCTTTGAGATGCTGATAGTACATATAAGCACAACTCATGAATGAGTTGAAACTCACTGTTAACAAGCAAAACAAACTTCCTTGTAAGGCCAGATCACAGGAACAGAATAGTTGAAGAAAAATTCACCGTAGTAACAACTAACAACAGTAAAAGGCGTGAACTGAAAGCAGATGAGACTATTATCTTGTTGTATCATGGTTTGGGTGTGCATTAACTGAATGTTCATATTTTAGCACTTTGATTTGGCTTTTTCATCTATCTTGCAACCATCCAGGAACAGAATGTTCATATTGTTGATGTTTAAAAAGCTGACGGAAATTTTCTTCTTTACCTTTTGATCTATGCAAGAGGTACTGGTGCATCCAACAATCCTACATGTTGGGTTTTGTTGAATCTGATCAAAGATTTTTCATTTACAGTACCATGGGCGTCTCATCCCTGGTGCTCAGTTGGATGTGTGAGTTAGAAGAAGACAGAGTGGTAAGCTAATGTCAGGTCACACTCAAATAATGAGGAATTCTAGTTACGTATAATGTCAAGCTTTCCTTAGGTCGGTGAGGAAAGAGTTGGTATAGCCCCCTCTTTCTTTAATGCCTATTGGATAGCTTATGCTTTGATACACTGAGATGAATTATTTTGTCCGTATTTGACAATTGTCTCCTTAGCATCTTCCATCTTTCTCTAGCAACTAATGGCATTTTCCACAAGAAGTCAAAAAGAACATTTACCTGTTGAATTCCCTTTGCAATGCCCTCCATGGAGTCGATGAGTTTCGTCCGACCAGCTGGACTACTGATGGCATCCTGAAACTACAGGAGAAGGTGGAGTCAAATGAGCTCAACGATCAAACACACATGCAGGTGCACGAATACATGCACATTGTCATTCACATTTGAAGATGAATGAACACACATAAAAATGTTACCAGTTCACATTTGGTGAGGACGACCTTGCCATGGAGATCATCCTTAATGATTTTCACTAAAAATACTAATTCTAATAAATGTGAACCCATGTTAAAAGTATAATTAACAGTCCCAATATTTGATGTTTCTGATCTACTTCTCACAAGGTTAGAACTGGCTTTAATATATTGGAGGTGCACGACGAAGATAAGCAATCAGTTATCGAGATATAAGTATGGTACACAGATATGGTTTCTTGGTATGCTTATTACCACATCTCATCCTTTAATTGAATAGATATAACAGATCCACAAAAAATATCAAAATCGGCAACTACTTCAAAATCAAACATTACACATATATACATTTCACAGGACATGAAAAACCAAAGACTAACCAAAATATGTTCATCATTTATGCAAACAAACAAGGTGAGATTCACAAAAAGAGGAGATTCACATGAATTATAATTATCAATCTCATAAAATTTGACTGAACTCCCAAATCTCCCAAGTATTTGCACTTTTGCAAACAACATTCGTCTTCAATATCTGAAATAAGGTCATCCATGCCAACTATGAAGGATTCTAAATGGATGATACCTTGTGAGAAAATTTTTCCATTGCATAAGCATTATTACCCTGATTGGATCTGGTACAAAAAAAACATTTTCACAAGTTGCCCTTTGAAATACTTGAATAAAAGTTATTACTCAACTAATCAATAACTTCTATTTCAGATTAACGTCATTTATAGAGCATGTTCAATCAGGAACCAAATATTCACCCATACCCAAATTTGTTGTTTTTGTTTGCATCTCTAACACACACTCAAACTGGGATAAATTTATTTCACAGCTAAAACTGCAAATCTCTCAATGTTTTGTTAGTGCATGTTTTAATGGATGTGTGCACATTCCTCTTCAGTAACATCTTAACAAGTGCCCAAAATTTTTCCATAAGAAAATATAATTAAAATTTTATGAGGTCATCTGGTACACAGCATAGAGGGTACCAAGAAAGCCAAAGAGCTACTTATAACATGAATCCAGCTGTTCTAAGATGGCTCATGGGTCATGACAAAACACGTTAGACTAATGAAAAGGTTGATACTTGATACTCTCTTTCATTATCTATGTTAATGCAGAATCCTTTCAAGTCAGACTCTGACATTTGTGCGAGTATCCCATGCAATACAAAAAAGGATAATTTAGCGTGCAAAAATTAAGCTAACGAAGATAAGTACATAGCACCATACGTGGCATGTTTCGGCCAAGGCAGCTCACTCCTCTTCTTCTTCTCACCCTGAGTTTCCGCTCCAGCTTTGGATCAAAACCATCATACAAACCCCATTGCTCTTCTATTTCCTGCCTTGTACTAGTTACCACCATTTCAGCAGCATCAAGGCCCATCTCCTCTGCCTCAATTCTTCTCATTATCTTGTAAGTTGAGTTAATGTCCTCCCTAGAGTGCCTCCCCTGTTTCAGTAGTTGCTCAAATTTGTTCCTGCCCAATGAGTGTCCGGTTAGCACCATTGGGACATTGAAGGCACCGGATAAATGTGCTGCTACCTCTCCAGCATCTGCATAGTGTCCGGTTAGCACCATTGGGACATTGAAGATGCACAGGTATAAACTGTATATGGTACCTGGCAGATGTCACTGCGAATGGATTTTTCCCACGAAGGCTGCAGGAGCGGAGATAATGGTTTCTGCATCTTGGCAAACACACTTCCATGCTGAGCACAACCATCATGATCATAAACTGCAGCCTCGAGCACATCCTCATTACGCATGTTTGATTGTGTATTCATCTGTTGACAACATATGTTCATATGCTATTTAGTACAATACACAAGAATAGAAATGGACAACAAACAAATGGATAAATTTTTCAAGTTCATGAGAATCAGGCTGTTAGACGAACCTGCTGAATTGGCCAATCATTCACTTCTTCATCTATATACAAAGATCACAACTTCGGTTAAAATGACATTTACAACAAATAGTTGAAGCAAGTTTGGCAAGTGAAGTGAACTGACCTGAAATTTCAGCTTTCGGAGTCATTGTATCCAGCTTCTCTGCACCATTAATCCTTCAAAATTTTCGGACTCCATGAAGCTATTTTGATGAGTCTGCAGTCATGTCTGATAGTAATGTTATCAAACCTGCATGAAAACACAAGTTCACTTAAGTTCACTTCACTAGAGCATACAGAAGTTCTGTTGTGACGTAAAAACACAACTTCTGTTGTGACATTTACATAAAAACATAACTTCACTATCACATAAGTTCACCTGCATAAAAACACAGAAGTTCACTTTTCACTTCACGTCTATAAAAACACCTACATAAAAACACAAAAATTCACTTCACTTCCATTAAAACACCTGCATAAAAACACACTAGGGCATACAGAGGTTCACTTAAGTTCACCATAACAATATGTTTTTTTTTTCTTTCATTAAGAAGAGTTACTAAAAACCATAATAATTTTATATTTTAAATTGATTGCATAGTTGCAAAAAAAAAAAATTAAAGAAAAGAAAAGAAGTAAAATAAAATTTAATTTACAAGAAAATTTGCTTTCGAATCCGAAATATGGTGTATAGATCAAATGGTGGAAAGATATGATCATTTATATTGGTAAACATTGAGGTGGAAATGAATGAAAAAAAATTAAAACTTGAAAATAGAAATGAATGAAATCCCATGAAAACTTACTGTCTCAGAGTCTCAGAGTCCCAGAAGTGAACATCTCAGTTACAAAATAGATGTTCCTATTGGCCGTATCAACCCAAGAGGTGTAAAATTTCATGATGTTTTTGTGCTTCAAGGTCTTGAGAAGATGGATTTCACAGTAAAGCCTCTCAAGATCCTCAGGGCTCTGAAGGAAATCATACAGCTTGACTTGGTTCCAAGCCACTTCAATCCCTTCGAACTTATCAAAAGCTCTGTAACTGCAACACCCAAAACCAAAAAGGAAGAAAACCCACCAACATAGAACTAAATCAACATATACGCATCTCATAAAACTGCAAAAGTTCTCAAAAAGGGATAAAAAATAACAAATAGGGTTTTAAGTTTCTTACACTGTCTTTGAAGCTCCTTTCCCAAGGATCTCATTGTACTGAAAAACCAACAAAATTAGAACCAAATATCAGAAATGAAGAACATAAAGAAGAACCCAAACAAGCAACAAAGTAGAGATTTTTAAGTACCCTTCCATATCTTCCAGTTGGATCAACTTCAACAAACTCAGACTCACCCTCATCTGGTTCATATGGTCTCATCCCAACCATTTCTCTCTAAAAAGAGGTGAATCGAAAGAGGGAGGGCGACGGAGAGATGGAGGGAGCAATGAGGGAGATGAAGATAAAGATATGGAGAGAGCAGTGAGGGCGATTGAGAGATAGAGGGAGCAGTGAGGGAGATGGCGAGATGGAGGGAGCAGTGAGGGAGGGAGATGGAGATATGGAGAGAGCAGGGAGGGAGATGGCGAGATGAGGGAGGGTGGACATCGAGCTCTATCTAACTCGAGCGCCCAGTAACTCGGAGAGGGAGAGGGAGAGGGAGAGCGATCGGAGAGGGAGAGGGAGAACGATCCGAGAGGGAGAGCTGAATGCAGAGGGAGAGGGAGACAGATCGAGCGGGATTCTTCTTCCTTCCTTCCCTCTTCTTTGGTAGCTTTTATTTTTTCTTTCGATTTGCGCGGGATAGTTGGCGCCCAGCGAAATCAATCCGCCTTCATCACATTTCATTTAGCGCACAAATGAAGATAGCTGTTTACAATTGTTTATAGGGTTTCAATAGCATTTTATAGCGGTTGTGTAAAAACCGCTATTCTCAAAAGCTATAAATGCTCATTTTTGTTGTAGTGTGTGCTTTTGAGAAAGGTTGGAGATGAATGATAAAAAAGGGTTTTATCACCATCAATGGAATAGGTATATACTTCTTAGTGCCAAAACAGTGTAGAAAGAGCTTCATATCCCATTACCATTTTGTACAAGGCTATCACCAAAAAAAAACAAACCCTTGTTTTTCACATCCAAGAAGATGTAAAGTTCTTTAATAGAAAAGGAGTTAGACAATCCATGAAGTTCAACAGTTAAAAAAGACCTCTAAGCTTATCAAAAGTAATGTTGTTTGTCCTTAACCTTCATTGTTATCCTATCCTAAGCTCCGTCACAACCTCATCAAAATCTTTTGATTCTTAGGAAAATATGGCCAAAGTGTAGAGGGTGAATTAAGAAATATTGTGGTGAATGAATCAACATTCTCAGTGGATGATATTCCTTCTTGAGATCATATTTATTATATTATCGAATTCCCATATTTTGTTTTGTATGTGAACTATCTCATATACATTGTTTTATCTTATTCACATACATTTGAGAGAAAAAAACCAAATCTCTGAGTGATTTCATTATGAGTGATTATATACCTTGTGAGATTTGAAGTTGAAGCGAATTATCTAGAATGTGAACCAGAGATATGTCCACTTTTAAACTAAAATTTGCAACAAAGAAGATTATCAAACTCTTAATATAAATTTGAATGAATAATTCCTATGTCTTTTGTATAGTGCTTACTGAAGTCACTTATTGACTTAATACTGACCAATGAGTTACAAGAATACATCTCTTAAGGCTTACACATTAAAATAGAAACTCTCTGAGGTTAAATAAGGAAAGAGTTATTTTGACCAATTTTTTAGTCAGAGTCCCGAGTATCACAAATGTTTGTGGGTATCATTTCTGAAAACTCTCACGAGACTACAACTCGTCCACTAGGAGAATCTAGAGGTTTAAAGACTTATAACATAAGCTAAATGTAATTGTGATTCCTACGAAAGCGAGTTAGTTTTTATTTTTCTTTTGCTCGAAGACTAGCAAAATGTAGGTTTGGGGGATTTGATAGGCTTATAAATGGTACATTTTACACCCCTAATTCTATATTTGTTATGTCATATTAATTAATAAAATACTCTCAATACGTGTATTTTGTGTGTAACGTAGGAATTCAAGTATTAATCTTCAAATATGCACAAAATGACACAATAAGGCTAATTTCAACAACTAACAAGCCCATTGAAAGTTCACACATGCATTGTCAAGGATCAAGGATTTTCAAGCCCAAAAAAGTATCATCATCTACGAATTTCAAGGAAATCAAATTGAACATCCACATTGCAACTTCAACACAGCAAAACGAATCTCTAGACATTCCACCTCCTACTCCACTTTCCATTCTCCAATACAATTCCTTATTTTATGCCAATAACTTTTCCTTATTTTACTTCACCTCCCATTCTTCTTCACCTATAAATACCCCATGCTTGAAGTATACTGGGGAGGACTTGAAAAGAAAGAAAATTGAGAGTTAGAGTCTTGAAGAGTTTTACTTGTAAGTTTTCCCATTTTCTTTATGTTAATCACCATGAGAAACCTAAGGTTTACCATGAGTGGCTAAACACCCTCTTAGGGTGTGAGTGAGCCCCATAAGAGGATGACCTCAATTAGGTATTCTCAAGGTATTTTATTCCATGTAAATTAGACCAACTTTGTGAGTAGCATACTCTATGTACTTAAATGTCAACGTTTAATGAAATCAATTGAAGTTTTGTTTTTCATAATCATGGATACATTTCTCACTCTTGTTTTCATCTTTCTTAAAGTCATAGATTCAAGATGTCTTCACTAGTATGAGTCTAACAAACCCACCCCTTTAATGCTTTAAGTATGATTGTAGTATAAGGTTATACATGATTTGTTAGATATTAGGTATTTCATTTAAGTATGGAATCCTTATATGCTTATAGATCATGCTTATAATCCTAGAAATGATTATCCAATTGGTTTGATTACATAAGCTTCATTGTATAATTTCTCATCTTTAGGTGAGGTGAGAACCTATCTAAGGACGAGTTATGATTGGAAGAATAAAATCTTGAGATAATCCTAAGAGATCCATCAATCCATGGTGGTGATCTCTAAACCCTAAGTATCTCCATATTTGATTGTAATTTGTTTACATAGTTTTTATTTAGCTTTTAGTTTAATCACTTCATCAACCACGTATTTTCTAACTAGGTTAAGTTTTAAGATAGATTTAAAGATTAATTTTCCGACTTATAGCTCTCTTTTGGGATTCGACCCGTATTTGCCGTTATTTAACTCAATAGATAACCGTGCACTTGCGGTATGATTTGAGATATGATCAAGACGGGATAGACCTGTCTCCATTGTATCATTAGACATGATGGAATCATAAGTGTGTTCGGGATATACCCGAATCTATCTTGTTGAAAGACGGGATAAACCCGTTTCTATTGTATTGAAAGATAGGATGGAATGAGAAGTGAGTAGGGCATAAACCCGTCTTCATTGTATCGAAAGATAGGATGGAACTAGAAGAGGGATTTGGATAGATCCGTATCCGTCGTTTTATAAGGCAGGATAGACCCGAATCCGTCATGCAATAAGGCGGGATAGACCCGTTTCCATTGTATCGAAAGACATGATGGAACTAAAAGTGGGTTCAGGGTAGACCCAAATCCATCGTGCTATAAGGCGGGATAGACTCGTCTCCATTGTATCGAAAGGCAGGATGGAATCAGAAGTGGGTTCAGGATGGACCCCAATCCATCGTACTATGAGATGGGATAGACTCGTCTCCATTGTATTGAAATAAAGAATGGAACCAGAAGTGGGTTCGAGATAGACCTGAATTCATCATGTCGAAAGACGTGATAGACCCGTCTCCATTGTATCGAAAGACAGGATGGAACCAGAAGTGGGTTCGGGATAGACCCAAATCCATCATGCTATAAGGTGAGATAGACCCGTCTCCATTGTATCAAAAGAAATGATGGAACCAGAAGTGAGTTAGGGATAGACCTGATTCCATCATGATATAGAGCGGGCTAGACCTGTCTCCATTGTATCAAAAGGCAAGATGGAAACAAAAGTGGGTTAAGGATAGAGCCGACTCCAATGGTTGAAAGACTGGATAGACCCGTCTCCATTGTATCGAAAGACAGGATGGAACCAGAAGTAGGTTCGGAATAGACCCGAATCCATCATGCTATAAGGTGGGATAGACGGATGGAACCGAAAGTGGTTTTGGGATAGACCCGAATCCATCGTGCTATAAAGTATAAAACGGGATTGACGCATCTCCATTGTCTAGAAAGACTGGATGGAACCAGAAGTGGGTTCGGGATAGACCCGAATCCATAGTGTTGAAAGACAAAATGGACCCGTCTCCGTTGTATTGAAAGACAAGATGGAATCAAAAGTGGGTTTGTGATAGACTCGAATCCATCGTGCTATAAGGCGGGATAGACCCGAATCCATCGTACTATAAGGAGGGATAAACCCGTCTGCATTGCATCGAATGACATGATGGAATCAGAATTGGTTCGTGATAGACGAGAATCCATCGTGATATATAAGGCGGGATAGACCCATTTCCATTGTATCGAAAGAAAGGATGGAAACAGAAGTGGGTTCAGGATGGACACGAATCCATTGTGCTATATGGCGGGATAGTCCCGTTTGTATCGAAAGACAGGATGGAACTAGAAGTTGGTTTGGGTTAGACCAAAAACCATCGTTTTTAAAGACAGGATAGACCCGTCTGCATTGCATCCAATCACAGGATGAAACCAAAAGTGGGTTCGGGGTAGACCCGAAACCATCGTGTAGAAAGACGGGATAAACCCGACTCCATTGTATTGATAGACTGGATGGAACCAGAAGTAGGTTCGGGATGGACGCGAATCCATCATGCAATAAGACGGGATAGACCCGTCTCCATTGTATCTAAGGACATGATGGAACTAGAAGTAGATTTGAAATAGACCCGAATAAATCGTGTTATAATGCGGATAGACCCATCTCAATTGTATCGATAGACAAGATGGAATCATAAGTGGGTTGGGGTTAGACCCGACTCCATCATGTTGAAAGACGGGATAGACCCGTCGTCTCCATTGTATCAATAGACATGATGGAACGAAAAATGGGTTTGGATATACCTAAATTTGTTGTGCTATTAGGCGGGATAGACACGTCTCCATTATCGAAAGATGGGATGGAATCACAAGTGGGTTCGGGATAGACCTGAATCCATCATGTTGAAAGACGGGATAGACCCATTTCCATTGTATCGAAAGACAAGATGGAATCAGAAGTGGGTTTGGGGTAGACCCGAATCCATCGTGCTATAAGGCGGGATAGACCCATCTCCATTGTATCGAAATACAAGATGGGACCAGAAGTGGGTTCATGATGGACCCGAATCTATCGTGCTATAAGGGGGGATAGACCCGTCCCCCTTGTATCAAAAGACAGGATGGAACCATAAGTGGGTTTAGGATAGACCCGAATCCATCATTTTAAAAGATGGGATAGACCCGTCACCATTGTAGCACAAAATAGGATCGAATCAGAAGTAGGTTCGGGATGGAACCGAATCCATCGTGCTACAAGACGGGATAGACCCAAATCCATCGTGTTGAAAGAAGGGGTAGACCCGTCTCCATTGTATCGAAAGACGGGATAGACCAAGAAGTTGGTTCGGGATAGACCCGTCCTCATTGAATCGAAAGACAAGATGGAACCAGAAGTGGGTTCGGGATAGACCCGAATCTATCGTGTTTAAAGACGGGTGATTACGCCCAAACAGTACTCGCTGTCAATTGCAGTAAAGATTGGGGTGTCGATCCCACGAGGAAAAGCGATCTACAAAACAAGGTCTAGGAAGAAAAACTTCGCGAAACTAAATGAAAGAAATTCTAGCAATTTTAAAATATGAAATTGAATTTAATTTAATAAAAATTAAGTTTAGAAAAATCACAAGGTTCCAAGAATCCCTCCTAGATTTCACTCGCCAATTAGTATTGATTCGCTATGATGACTCAATTACGTGTTTCACATCCCAAACAACATAATCGGAAAAATAGTCTTTAATGCACCAATATATTCTAATGTAAATGGATTTTAGATTTCACTTTTTCTAAAAAGCACAAAGGTTGGTCATATGTGATATCCTAAATTTACGATATATCCGGAAACAATAACGTAATAAAAGACGATCGCATATAACTAACCTACCGGAATCAATTGATCCTTACAAATTCCACACATAAGAAAAGCGTAACTAAGCTTATATGGAAAAGAAAAAGACAACCACGGGAATAATAATCTACGAAGAAATTGATGAAATCTTTGTCGCTAAAATAACATAAATTCCTATAATAAATAAAAGTGAAAATCATAAACACCATTATTCATCGTGAAAGCATAAAGTGAATCAAATACCAATTAAGTTCGTTACATCTAGGAATTAATCTCTTCGCCTTGCATGGAGTTTAGTGACACATGGTGAAGGTGATGACAGCAATAGCGGTGTGCAGCTTCATGGCAGCGCGTGGTGGATTAGCGATGCGTACTCGGTTGTTGATGCGTTGTGTCCACTCTTCCCTCTGTGTTACTGTATTCATGGTAGAAAAAAACAACTCCTTATTGGAAACCCAATTGGAAACCAAATACAAATTTGAAACCAAATATAATTGGAAACCAAAAACAAATTTGGAACCAAATATAAATTGGAAACAAAATACAATTGGAAACCACATATAATTGGAAACCAAAATATAATTGGAAACCAAATATAACAGGAAAGGTGGGTTTGGCTATGTTCATCCATATTACTCCTTTGTTCCACCAAAATTCAAAACTAATTTCTTTGATTTTTTTCTTTGGTTCTCTTAATCTTTGGCTTGAGTGTCTCCCGCTCCACTTCATCAATTTGTCTATGAATTTCCAAATTCGCCACACTAATGCACTTTTGTCATTTAAACTCCAAATCCTACAAAAATGCAAAAATAAAATAATTAAACTAAAGTACGCTATTCGAAACACTAACAAATATAAATTAGGAGGTATATTATGTAATAATTATGTTAACATCAAATAGCCCCAAACCTATATTTTGCTAGTCCTTGAGCAAAACAAAATTAAGAATAAAATCCTAACTCACTTCCGTAGGAATCATGGCTGCACTTACCTTAACGTGCAATAAGACTTTAAACCCCTAGATTACCTCTAGTGGACGAGTTATAGTTTCGTGAGGGTTTCCAGAAATGTTACCCCCAAACATTACTGGCTCAATAAAAAAATCTATTTTCTAAAAACATAATGCAAAAACATGGGCATTCCCCTTTATTTTCCTTAGAGTAATTTTCTGATTGCTTAAAATTCAAGAAAAACAACAAACTAGAAATGTCACAAAAGTATATAAATAGAGTACAATAATTTAATAGTATCTAAAGGTTAAATAAATTTCATAATCATTCTCAACTCAAAGTGTGTGTGTGAGAAGCCTTATCAACATAACTCTTCATCTCATAGTAAAGATGTGACGAGATGACCTTTGGAAAGTACGCTTCGACTACAAATCTCTCATGTCACTCAGAAATAAAACACTCAGAGATTGGGCACTCAGTTTATATGTGAGGAAAATATATAAATTATGGAAAATGCAAACGTCTCACATATAATCATCATGAAAAATGAAATTTTCAAAGAGTGAAATGAATATGATCTCATGGACAGGAATATTGATTACTTTTGAGAATGTTGAATCAAACACCATAGTTCTTGCCTATGCAATCTCCACATCTACTGAACCAACTTTCACTTAAGATCAATTAGTTCTTTACTAGGTTATAATGGGGCTTGGATTATGGCAAACAATAATGGACAAAAATGATACAAGAATTTCTTGAGAATGGCTACACCCTTGAATAAACACATAAGGCATTGAAGAACAAATCAATGTTGTACACCATTTTTTTTTCTCTATTTTTTTTACATGCTTTTCCCTGTTTATACAATCAAACACTTTTACTTTGAGGGCGCATGAAATATCTATTTTCAACTCTTTTTATTTGCCCATTCCATAAATATATCTCACCGTATACATTCTTAGAAAATTGGGTAAGGATAAAATAATATAGGTATTACTCCTTGATTGGAGTAGGTAATGGGAATGGGGTTAACAAAAAGAAGGCTATTTAAAGGCTCATAAGGCTGCAAATGGATATTTATTATTGGGTAGGCTAAAAAAAAGCTAAAAACAATGGTTTAAAGAAAGAAATGGCTATATCACTTCATAAGTTCTAGTTAGTACTAGGACATCTCAACTAAATAAAACAAGAAGTTCTAGTGTAAAAATTCAATTTTTATGTCATTCTTTAAGCAATCAAAATAAAGTCAAGAATAATGAGATCATCAACAAAATAATGCGAACTCAAGAAAAATCAGAGTATAATTAATAACCCTCAAGAAATAAAGAATGACTCAAAACTCACAAGGGTTAAGTCTCCACTATTATTCTAAGGTTTTCTAGTTCAATATTTCACTAATTAACTTCAAATCATGTTGACTTGGCTTATAGTGCACGAATAGTCAAGTTAAAAAGTTTCACGAAATACATCTAACATAAGGATAATATCAAATATCATGTTTTCTACTAATATAACTATGTGACACGTGTTAGTATGTGTTTTCTAAAAATTAAAGGCAACAATTAAAAAGACTCAAAACCTTTTCTTTTTTTTTAGTTTTTTTTTAAATTCACCAAGAGTTCAGATTTCAAATGCATTTTCATAAAGATTTTTTCACAATTACCGTAATCATCTAAGTATTCAATGGAGATTGAGTAGAACACAAAAAATGACTCGGTTTAATTGTAAAATACGTTTTAAGCTCAAAGATTTTGAAAATTGCACAAAAAATCTAATAAACCACCATCACCCTAAACCTAAACCAAACATTGTGCTCAATATATAAAATAAAAATCATGACAAATGATAGAAAAAGAAAAGAGGAGGATTAGAGTGATATTACCATGGTGAAGCTTTACCAATTTCAAATAGACAATGTCCTCACAGTCACCAAAATATAAAAAAATCATACCGACAGGAAAAACGAGCACATGGGATGAGGGGCTCCGAGTGACTCCAGTAGCAACACCTAAAATAACCTGAAACACTAAAAGAAAAAAAAATAAAAGCAAAAACCTAAACTAAACTAAAAAATAAAAATAAAATAAAAATAAAATAAAAACCTAAACTAAAGATAGGGTGGAGAACATCAAATCAAGTAGACAGGGGCAACCCGAGATATCTCTTCTAACACCTCTACCCGCTCCACATATTGTTTCAAACGCTGCCCATTTACTCTAAATACTCTCCCATCATTTGGATCTTAAATTTCTATGGAACCATTGGAAAAGACTTGTTTTACCATGAATGAGCCCGTCCATCTCGATCTTAGCTTATCAGGATGAAGATGAAGTCGTGAGTCATAGAGATAGACTCGTTGATTGGGCTCGAAATGTTTCCTTAGAATTTGCTTATCATGAGTTGCTTTAATCTTCGCCTTGTACATTCGGGAATTGTTATAGGCATCATTCCGCAACTCCTCAATTTCAGCTAACTGAAGTTTTCGCTGAATACTTGCATCATTGAGATCAAAGTTAGTTCTTTTTACGTCCCAATAAGTGCGATGTTCTAACTCAACAGGTAAGTGACAGGATTTTCCATATATAATCCGATACGAAGACATCTCGAGAATTGTCTTATAAGCGGTACGGTAAGCCCAAAGCGCATCAGGAAGGCGCGAGGACCAATCCTTCCTATCAGGATTCACCATCTTCTCCAAGATTTGTTTTACTTCTTAGTTTGCCAGCTCGGCTTGGCCATTTGTCTGCGGATGATAAGCATTGGCGACCTTGTGATGAACTCCATACCTGCGCATCAAAGCTTCAAAAGAGCGATTACAGAAATGAGTCCCCTGATCACTAATAATGGCTCGTGGTGTACCGAAATGGGATAAAATGTGTTCTTTGATGAACCTGACAACAGTGTTGTTGTCATTGTTCCGGCATGCCATAGCCTCTACCCATTTGGACACATAGTCCACTGTAAGCAAAATATACAAATATCCAAAGGAAGGTTGAAAAGGTCACATAAAATCAATCCCCCAACAATCAAATATCTCAGTGACTAAGATGGGGTTGAGGAGCATCATGTGTCTCCGGGACAATGCACCTAACTTTTGGCATCTATCACAAGAACGACAATAATTGTTAGTGTCCTTAAACAATGTAGGCCAATATAATCCAGACTGTAAAATTTTTGCAGCAGTCTTTTTCATAGAAAAATGGCCTTCACAAGCTGCACTGTGACAAAAATATAAGACACTTTCAATCTCATCTTCAAGGATACAACGCCTCATGATTTGGTTGGGGCAATACTTATATAGATAAGGATCATCCCAATAAAAATTTCGTACCTCGACCAAAAATTTGCGCTTATCTTGGGCACTCCATGATGATGGAACTTCGCCGAAAACCAAGTAATTAACAATGTGTGCATACCATGGTACTTGAGTGATGGCGAATAGGTGTTCATTAGGGAAATCATCACGAATGGGTAGGCCATTGGTGAGACAAGTGATCCGCCACAACATTCTCGACCCCCTTTTTATCCTTTATAGTTAGATCAAATTCCTGCAGAAGTAAAATCCACCTAATCAATCTTGCCTTAGCATCCTTTTTAGAAAGAAGGAACTTAAGAGCCGTATGGTCAGTAAAAACAGTGATAGGTGTACCAATCAAATTAGCACGAAATTTATCTAAAACAAAAACTACTGCTAGCAACTTTTTTTCAGTGGTCGAATAATTCTTTTGAGCATCATTAAGTGTTCGACTAGCATAGTAAACAACAAAGGGCTTCCCTTCCCTTCGTTGTCCCAAGACTGCCCCCACAGCATAGTTGTTTGCATCACACATTATCTCAAATGGTAAATTCCAATCCGGTGGCTGCATGATGGGGGTAGAGGTAAGCTTATCAATGAGTGTTCGGAAGGCGTCCTCACACTCTTGTGTCCATTGAAACACGACATCTTTGACCAGGAGGCTACTTAATGGTCTAGAGATGGCAGAAAAATTCTGTATGAACCTCCTATAAAAGCCCGCGTGCCCTAGAAATGATCTCACATCCTTGACACTTTTAGGTGTAGGTAATTTAGAAATCAATTCAATTTTAGCTTTATCAACCTCGATTCCTTTATTAGAAACTATGTGTCCCAGAACTATTCCATAGGAAACCATGAAATGACATTTTTCCCAATTAAGCACCAGACCCTTCTCTTCACATCTACTTAAAACAGCTTTCAAGTGAAGTAAACATGAATCAAAGGAGTCACCAAAAATAGTAAAATCATCCATGAATGCTTCCATATATTTTTCCACCACGTCACTAAAAATACTCATCATGCATCTCTGAAAAGTAGTCGGTGCATTACACAAACCAAATGGCATACTCCGGAAAGCATAAGTACCAAAAGGACATGTGAAAGTAGTCTTATCTTGATCCTCTAATGCAATCTCAATCTGATAATATCCTGAATACCCATCTAGAAAGCAATAGAAAGAATGACCAGCTACTCGCTCTAAGATTTGGTCTAAGAATGGAAATGGGAAGTGATCCTTGCGGGTGGCAGAATTAAGTTTCCTATAATCAATGCTCATGCGCCACCCTGTCACTACCTTAGCAGGAACAGGCACCCCCTCATCATTAGTCACCATTGTTATTCCCGATTTCTTGGGAACTACTTGAGTTGGACTAACCCACTTGCTATCAGAGATGGGATAAATGATGCCTGCATCTAACAATTTTAAGATTTCCTTTTTCACCACCTCTTTCATAGTAGGGTTAAGTCATTTTTGAGGGTCTCTACGGGGGTGAGCTCCTTCTTCTAAGTAAATCCTATGGGAACATATTAAGGGGCTAATACCTTTGATGTCAGCTATAGTCCAACCTAATGCAGATTTGTGCTCATGTAACATATTAATCAATTCTTATTCTTGTGAGCTATCAATCACGGAAGAAATAATAACAGGAAATATATATCACCTGGTCCGAGTTATGAATGTTTAAGTCCCACAGGCAGTGGAGCTAGGTCAACTTTTGGAGTTTCCACGGTGGATGGTTGTGGTTTCTGTTTTTCCTTAGGCAACTCCTCAAAGCATGGTTTCCATTGTCATCCTCTTTTATCCTTTAACCCTGAAACAACAGAAATATCAAAAGCATAGTCAGGATAAAGTGAACTCTAAGAATCAGAAATAGAAAGGAGGTACTCCAAGGTTTCAGAATCTACGCTCAGGAGCGCCTCCTCTAATATCAGTGTGTCTATCATGTAGGTATGATGACACTCATCATCATCACGTGGTTGCTTGCTAATATTGAATATGTAGCCTTTCAGAGTCATGTTCCCAAAGGACAACTTCATTAGACTGTTCCTGCAATTGATAAGAGCGTTAGCTGTGGCAAAAAAAGGTCTACCTAAAATAATTGGAACTGTAGACTCCATATTAATTACATAATGAGTATCTAAAATAATAAAGTCGACGGGATAGTAAAACTTATCAATCTGCAGCAAGACATCCTCAACTATTCCTCTTGGCTGCTTAACCGATCTATCGGCCAATTGTAGTACCACGGATGTGGGTATAATACTCTCCTAGACCCAGTCGCAAGTAAATAATATATGGAATTAGATTTACACTTGCTCCTAAATCCAACAAGGCTTGGCTGAACTCATGAGTCCCAATCTGGCAGGTGACTGTAGGACACCCTGAATCTTTGTACTTGGGTGGTGTCCTCTGTTCAATCACCGCACTTACCTGTTCTGTCAAGAAGGCAGTCTTTTTGACATGATGTTTCCTCTTGATAGTGCATAGATCCTTGATGACCCTCGCATAAGTTGGTACCTGTTTAATCACATGCATCAAAGGTAAGTTAATTTTAACACGTTTCAAGTGTTCTTGAATCTCACCATGCATTTTCGATTTCTTTCCAGTAGGTCGTAGTGCTTGAGGAAAAGGAACTAGAATCGGAATGTTCTTGTTGGGCTCATCATCGGGGATGTTCTCCTTTGCACTTGGGGATGTGCCTATAGTCGTGGATGAGCTTGATCCATCTAAGATCTTACCACTACGAGTAGTGATGGCGTTAACCTCTTTGACATTCTGAGAGTCTGAAGTAGAGGTTTGTTCCATAAGTTGGCCCTTCGGATTTGCTTGAGGCTGTGATGGAAATTGACCCTGCTCTTGTACTGTTAATGAACATGCCAGCTTGGTTATCTGGCTTTTGATCTCCTTGTTCTCTTCTGCCAACTGTGTCAATGCAACTTCAAATTTTTGATTAGTTTTACCTTGTGCCTCTATAAATGCAAGTAATGTGTCTGATAAGGAACTTCTATTAGATTGCGCATTGTATAGAGGTTCAGGGTATGACCTAGGTGGTTGTGCCTGTGAGTGTGTAGGTTGGTCTGCTTCGGACCTCCAACCTAAGTTAGGGTGATCTCTTTAGACAACATTGTAAGTGTTAGAGAATGGTGAGTAAGGCTTCTTGTACATCCCTAAGGCATTACATTGTTCCTCATAAACCCCTCTCATCTCAGTCAAGGTCGGGCAATCCTGTGCTAAGTGTTCAACTCCCTTGCATAAAAAACTGGCGTCCTATAGCTCAACTCTGGCAACAGTATTTGTGGGCCTACCATCCTTGGTCTTGAGTGCCTCTAACTCCCTAGTCACTCTATCCAATTGGGCTCTAAGGCTGTCCTCTTCCCTAAGTTGGTAGACTCCAGCTGGGCGTGTCCTATCCGTGCTCTCAGTAGCACTTGGACCAATCCAAGTATGAGCCTTTTGAGCCTAATCATTCAGGTACTCTGTGGCCTCGTCAGGGTCCTTTTGCAAAAACTCTCCATTACACATCATCTCAAAGAATTGACGCTCTCTATTGGTAAGCCCCTCATAAAAATAACTGACTATGCGCCAACTCTCATACCCATGGTGTGGACATGTATTCAAGAGATCCTTGAACCTCTCCCATGCTTGATATAATGTCCGTTATTCTTTTGGTTGAAGGTAGAAATCTGTCTCTTTAGACCATTGGTTTTGTGGTGAGGAAAGTATTTATTAAAAAATACTTGGGGCATCTCTTCCCACGAACCTATAGACCTTGGTCGCAAAGAATATAGCCAACTCTTAGCTTTTTCCTTAAGGGAAAAAGGAAAAAAATTAGTCTAACCGAGTCTACAGCCTCAACTTTGTTGTGGAAAGTGGTCACAACTTCCTCAAATTCCCTAATGTGAACATACGGATTCTCACTCTCTAGGCCATGAAAGGTGGGTAATAATTGTATCATACCCGGCTTAAAATCTAGCTTTGGTGTACTTGGTGCAAACATGATACATGATGGAGTAGCAGTGCGCGTGGGGTGGAGATAGTCCTTTAGCGACCGAACATGGTCATCTTCGTGATTACTCATGGTGTTAGAATTAGAAGTAGAACTTAATTTGGTCTCAATGTGAATTTGTGGGTGTTCTAAATTTGGGACCCTAATTAGTCTCCCTAAGTGGTCTCTATTCAAACTCACACTCCCCCAATGTTCTTTTTTGTTTTTATTTTTTTATTTTTTTAAGAAATAAAATAAATAATAAATAAATAAAATGAACCTAAAACCTAAAAATAAAAAAATGAGCAAAAAGATAATACCCAAAACCTCCCTTGTAGAATGACGATTGTCCCCAGCAATGATGCCAAAATTTGATTACGCCCAAACAGTACACGCGGTCAATTGCAGTAAAGATTGGGGTGTCGATCCCACGAGGAAAAGCGATCTACAAAACAAGGTCTAGGAAGAAAAACTACGCGAAACTAAATGTAAGAAATTATAGCAATTTTAAAATATGAAATTGAATTTAGTTTAATAAAAATTAAGTTTAGAAAAATCACAAGGTTCCAAGAATCCCTCCTAGATTTCACGTGCCAACTAGTATTGATTTGCTATGATGACTCAATTACGTGTTTCACATCCCAAACAACATAATTGGAAAAATAGTTTTTAATGCACCAATATATTCTAATGTAAATGTATTTTAGATTTCACTTTTTCTAGAAAGCACAAAGGTTGGTCATATGTGATATCCTAAATTTACGATATATCCGGAGACAATAACGTAATAAAAGATGGTCGCAAATAACTAACCTACCGAAATCAATTGATCCTTAAAAATTCCACACATAAGAAAAGTGTGACTAAACTTATATGGAGAAGAAAAAGACAACCACGGGAATAATAATCTACGAAGAAATTGATGAAATCTTTGTCACTAAAATAACATAAATTCCTATATTAAATAAAAGTGAAAATCATAAAAGACCCGAATCCATCATGTAATAAGACGGGATAGACCCGTCTCCATTGTATCTAAAGACATGATGGAACCAGAAGTAGGCTTGGGATAAACCCGAATCAATCGTGTTATAATGCGGGATAGATCCATCTCCATTGTATCGATAGACAAGATGGAATCATAAGTGGGTTGGGGTTAGACCCGAATCCATCATGTTGAAAGACGAGATAGACCCATCTCCATTATATTGATAGACATGATGGAACAAGAACTGGGTTTGGATAGACCTAAATCCGTCGTGTTATTAGGCGGGATAGACACGTCTCCATTATCGAACGACAGGATGGAATCCCAAGTGGGCTCGGGATAGACCTAAATCCATCGTGTTGAAAGATGGGATAGACCCGTTTCCATTGTATCGAAAGACAAGATGGAATCAGAAGTGGGTTCGGGGTAGACCCGAATCCATCGTGCTATAAGGCGGAATTGACCCGTCTCCATTGTATCGAAATACAAAATGGGACCAGAAGTGGGTTCGTGATGGACCCGAATCCATCGTGCTATAAGGGGGATAGACCCGTCCCCATTGTATCAAAAGATAAAATGGAACCATAAGTGGGTTTAGGATAGACCCAAATCCATCATTTTAAAAGATGGGATAGACCCGTCTCCATTGTAGCGCAAAACTGGATGGAATCAGAAGTAGGTTCGGGATGGAACTGAATCCATCGTGCTACAAAACGGGATAGACCCGAATCCAACGTGTTGAAATAAGGGATAGACCCGTCTCTATTGTATCAAAAGACGGGATAGACCCAGAAGTGAGTTCGTGATAGACCCGTCCCCATTGTATCGAAAGACAAGATGGAACCAGAAGTGGGTTTGGGATAGACCCGAATCTATCGTGTTGAAATACAGGATATACCCGTCTCCATTGTATCGAAAGACAAGAAGGAAACAGAAGTGGGTTCGGGATTGACCCGAATCCATCGTGTTATAAAGCGGTTTAGACCCGTCTCAATTGTATCGAACTACAGAAGTGGGTTCGGGTTGGACCCGAATCCATCGTGCTATAAGGCGGATTAGACCCGTCTCAATTGTATCGAAAGGCAGAATGGAACCAGAAATGGGTTCGGGATATATCTGATTCCTTCGTGCTCTAAGGCGGGATAGACCCGTCTCCATTATATCAAAAATAGATTGGAACCAGATGTGGGATCGGGATAGACCCGAATCCTTCATTTTAAAAGACGGAATGAACCCGTCTGCATTCCATCGAATGATAGGATGGAACTAGAAGTTGATTTGGGATGGACCCGAATCCATCGTACTATGAGACGGGATAGACCCGTCTCCATTGTATCGAAAAACACAATGGAACCAGAAGTGGGTTTGGGATAAGCTTATTTTCCCTGTCATCCAGCAGACGAACGATATCTTTCTCACTCATCTCCAAAGCCAACTTCATCTCTTCCGCCTCCTACAGAGAATAGCGGTCTTCCCTCGAAGGTTCTCTATTAGAAAAATCCGAATAAAGAGTTGTGCAACGCACAAAGTCAACAACCATTTCTTCTTCGGAACACGGTCAGAAGACAGAAACAACCGCTTCCACGGACTAACAAGCCTCAGTAATGTTCTCTTCCCAGAAGGACCAGTAGCACTACGGACAGAAGCATTGAGATTCGTAACAATCGAGCTCACTTTCTGATTAATGACAACGTCATCACCTTCGACAGTGGCAGCACGAGCTGCAATCTCCGCCGCTTGCCTCTCGGTTAACAAAGCCCACTCGGTCTCATTCATGCTGAATAGACCACTGCACCTCACCATATCATCAGTAAGATAGGCGTCCAATGGAAAACACTCACTGATAACCTGCTCTTCAGCGATCAATTAAAAATTTTGGCGCTCGATAGGAACTCGGAAAGACCTTACTATCTGAAGACCCCGTAAATTGAAGTAGCCAGAGTCGACAAACGCATAAAACCAATCCCGCGACAAACCTTTGATGTCATCATTGAGATTTTCAAAACACGCAGGGGAATGAAGAAAACTGGTACGGTTGGGTTTCTTGCTAAACCTCACCAAAGAATGCAATATTCTAGTGGCTAAAGGAACACCAGATGGAATGACCATAACCCTCCAACCATTCGGGCCCATCTTAGTAGGAGGAATACCCAAAAAATCTAGATACGACTAGAATAGCTCCGAAACTAGGAATCGAAGACCAACATAGAACGTGTGAGGGTAAAGCACAATATATCCCTTCTTCTTCTTCGGGCAAGAAGGACTGTCGTTTTCACGAGGGAGATCGATTTCAAGGCCGGGGACAATGCATAGTTGGAACGGACACTATCCAGAGTAGTCTGAGAAGTCTTATTTGGGGAAAGTAGCCTCATAGGTAGAAAGTTAATCAACGTCCAGCAAGTCACCGACAGACATCAAAAATAAGAAAGAAAAACAAAGAAAAAGAGGCAATAGGGGAGGAAAAAAACTAACAACGAAGATGGCGTAAAGAAGGGGGAATTAGCCACAACACCCTTTATACAACCAGGCATCAAATAGATTGCTCACGGAGTGACATACACGACATAATGGCACACCAAAACTCCCAAAAAATATGCGCAAAAATGAACAGACAATGAAGTAATTGAGATGATCAACCTACCAAAAGTTATTAAACATTAAGTTCAATGCAATAGCGCAATCGAAATACCAACCGTCACATAGTTAGTGGATACGTGAACATACCCACTAAGGGGGGAGTAGTTGATGATACATCAAAATAGACTGACCATCACGGCCGTACACAGGGCATAAAGATCCATCACGAGAATACAACGCCCAATCCATTGGGCTAGCTCATAAAGCCCAGGAAGAATAAAGCCAAATATAGAGGCCCAGATGAGGCCCGCTAATGAGGAAATTAAATAGGACCTGAATCCAGGCCCAAACGAATCTAAACCCGAATCCAAACTCGACACAAGTTCTCTCATAAAGAAGAGGAACGTTGCACCAAAACAAGCCATGGAGGGAGTTACGCCTCCCCGAACGCATCTCCATTATAGAGGAGACTGTTACAAGAAACATCTCCTTCCGTTGCACCTCACATGCTTAAGTCACGCAGAGAGTTAACCATGACGATTATAAAAGGAAAAGAGAACATTCAACACAGGTATGCAACTTAACTGAGTTTTGTCCAGGTTTACATTCTTCTTCCAACATAGTTATTGACTTAAGCATTAGAGTGTCTTCGGCCACCAAAAAGGTGGTCCTTGGCAGTCTAACAATTGTTTTGCAGGTCAAACTCACAGGAGGACATTTTTGGACGCATCAGTATGTATGTATTATAGAGCTGAGTTTGAGGTGTACCATATATAGAGATGATGACTCTTTAACCATAAAGTAAAATTATTGTAATTGATGCAGTCAATTTTCACTCTCTGGTTTGACCTTGACCCGCTGACTTGTTGACCTACACAAGGAACACACGTGAGCCACGGACCACCATTATGGTGGTCGATGGCACTCCGATGCTAAAGTCAGACAGGGATCTGAGGAAGGCGTAATGTTGTAAATAGGGAATTTGTAGTGTACCTTAGCTTACCAACCTCATTACTGGAGTCCTGGATCGACCAGACCATCGGTGGGCATAGTTTAGGGAAGAAAATCTTCATGGAGATCCTTATCTAATTAGGAGTTGTGTAGTGAAGGTGATTTTCCCTATTAGACTTGTGTTCCTAGATACATGGGAGATAGTTCCCAATCAGAGTGTTGTCCATAAAAGTTTTCATGTGCAACGTATACTCTGGTATTTGCTTCCTAGTTGGAAGCACAATGCTGTTGTCTTGCCTATCCAAAGCTGATCCCCAAGATACTTGCCTTAGTAGAGCTTATGGGGATTGGGGATAGCTGTGAGACGCGTGGGCTTAGCAGGCTGTAGTGATTTGGGTCAGGCAGACTGCATTGAGCGGGCTTGAATTCGCTTGGGTCGGATCAGTGTTGGGCAAATGCTTTGGTCTATTATTTCTCGATATCATCATGACATGTGTACGATGTAAAAGAGAGTCCGTTTTGGTGTGTCATCAGTTACTTTCCCGAGTTAGTGGGTCATCGCATCGGTTCACTAAGTCATTTTTTGAAAAGATATGCTGCTCATGATGATTGAGTTTGAATCGGTTCTTGAGCCGTGCGTTTCATTAATTAAGCATGTTTCGGTTTAGTGGAGAAAAGGAAGGAAATGAATCCCTATTTAGATATTCATTTCTGTAGAAATTGACTCTTCCATTTTTTTGCTTTTAGAGATTCTACTCTGTACGTATTTTGATTGAAAGTTTGTTCACTTTTTTCATGCTCGCCAAAACCATCTTGATGATGATCTTTTATCCTAGGGCCTCCAGTTCTTTGAAGATAGGTCGGTTTCAGATGTGGGCCTCGCTGAAATGCAAAAGACGTTCGGGGTTCCCGAGGAATTGCCATTCGATACTCTGAATGATGATATTCAGACGCCGACGTTTCCTCGAAAGGGTTCATTTATTTGTACCGCGGGATACTTCAAACTGGAGTCTGTTTTCCTATTCTTGATGAAATCTGGGGCTTCTTGGATTTCCTTGGAATCCCACCTGCCCAGTGTTTTTTTTTTTTTTGAAAGGCAAGCAGGGGGGTTTATATGGGCTGCCCAGACCACTGAAAATAAATAGAAGAAGCTTGGTTACATGCGTGCGTATTTTCTGCCTTTAGCATCCTCAAATACAATTTTCTTAATGTCTTCCGCAAAAGAACTAGGAATTAACTCTAAAAACTCATTATTAGGAAGAAGTTTTGCCAGTTTATCCGCTGCCTGATTTGTTTCCAGCACTGTGTGTCGGACCCTATATCCCACAAAATTTTTGAGTGCTCCTTTAATCCTTCTGGTAGTGTGAATTGCTTCCCATGGGGGAGCTTTTTCAGAGGTGAGATACTTTACAACATTATTGGAGTCCATGCTAAATTCTACTCTCTGAAGTCCATGTCGCTGCGCCAACTTGATAGCTAGTTCTATCCCCTGAAACTCATGTAGAAGGATAGTTTGTGCTCTTTGACTCCCTGCCCCAGCTGCCACCACCTCGCCATCGTGATTCCTGATAATTGCTCCATAGCCTCCTCTAGTTCCTGTCAGTGAGCCATCCGAGTTTGCTTTAAACCTGCCCAGTTTTGTACCTAATGGGTAAAGGATTATCCTTTTTATTTGATCAGAGCGAAAGATGGTGGGTTCTGCATGACTCCGCGGGTGATCCAGTTGCTGACTTCACCTCGGTTGAATGATCACGCCATTTATATGATGAAGTCGCCGGCTTGCTTCAGGAAGTTGTCGGATGAATTCAAGTTCTAGCATAAATACTGCTTCTTGGCTTTATCAGATTTGAACTACTTCGAGTTCAAGGGTCGTCTGCTTGAGTGGGAGTTCAGACCACTGTGTAAGTATAACTTCATTTTTTGATTTCATGGTGTTGATTGTATGTTGATCATCACGTGTTTCTTTGCAAGGAGGTTCCCCACTACTCCCCTTTCTCCGAAGGAGCAAGCCACTATGAAGCCATTCCGCGACATGTCGTGGATGACTGTGGAGGACGTTATATGTCCTAATAACTTCAACCGCAGTGGGTTGTGGGCCAACTGACACGTGGCCTCATTCTTTACCGAACGCCGAAGGTTAAGTCTGAAGGTGGAGCCCCTTCTAGGAAGAGGAAGGCTTCCAAAGTTAAGGCTCCTCCCTTGACCGACACAGAGGGGCTTTCCAAGACGCTTGCCTCTTTTATAAGTTCAAAGAGGTCTCACGCGTTGGGACCGTGCCTACTCCTAAACGGTCCGCTCCGATGAGGGAGGAGCGTGAACCTGACCAGCCTGCTAGGGTGGAGGCAGAAGTATTTGGTTGGGAAATGGACCACCTATGATTGACAGGGGTTGACGATGCGATGAATCTAAGTACCGAGTAGGCTGAAGCTTTGAATGAGAAGCTGATGCTGGCTGCTATGATGGCTTCTACTGGTGCTGACCAATCCAAAACCGTTTTATTGGAAGGCTATGATGTGGATTCGCCTGAGGACCCCGAGTTCAATTGTTCTGCTATTGGATCATCAGACAATGTCGCGGTAACGTGGGCTATCCCTCATGTAGTTTGTTTTGTTCCCGTGCATATCAGGGTGATAGAGGGTTCGTTGGATAATTTGTTTCCTTCTCTTTCTTTCGATTCTGCTGAGCCGTCTCGCAATAAAGGGTCGACTGCTGATGACAAAAAAAGGTCGTGGATGAGGGCCTAGGTGCGGTGGCGACTATAAAGAGCGATGCTGGCATGATCTTGCATCCGGGAGAGTTCCATCCGGATGCGCGGATAAATTTGTTTGCTCCGAACGTAGTGAAGATGAGCAACCAGGCCTAGCACCAGGAGGTTGACGTTGACTATGCTTCGAGGAAGCACATAAGAAAGCATTACACCTGGCTGATGGACCACGCTTCGAAGCCCGAGGATATGCTGAAAGGGCGTATGGATAAGGGTTTGAATCACCTTATGTTAGGGATGTCCCATTTGAGCCAGGTGGCCGTCGCTGAGATGGAGGTTGAGGCTACTCGTGAGAGGGTGTACACCATTGAGTGTGTCTTCTCGGCTATGCAAAAGTTGTATTTCGATGCACTTTTCAAGATTTAGTTGCTGAGGAAGCATATTGATATGAGGAGGCTAGAACAGTTAACCATTATTGCCGAGACTCAGAAGGTTCATCTGGAAGCCCTTGAGTCTGATTTAGTAGAGGTAGTGTCCGCGAGGGACAGATTAAGACAAGAGCTGGACATGGTCCATCGTGATCTGAAAGTTGCACAAGAAGTTGCGGCTAAGATGAGCTCTGAGTTGCGGTCTTTTGCTGAGGAGAACACCATGAATGAGACTGAATGGGTTGCCCAGAGACAGTAGTTAGAGGCTGACATGGAATTAAATGCTCGAGAAGCGAGGAAAGCTGGGGACCAATTTCGTCTGGAGCAACATGAGCTCAGCGCAGTCAAGAATAGCCTGGCTACGGAGCAACCTCAGGTTGATGCGCTGACCAGCAGGCTGGAGCAGTTGGAGTGTGAACTTGCTGAAGAAAAGGTGCGCGAGGAAGAACTTCTCAAGGCGCAAGGCAAGTGTGAATTCCGCTGGGTCGTGCATGGGAGATTAGAAATGCTGGCATTGATGAAGGAAGAGCATCCGGAATCAGACCTTTTTTTATATAAGAAGATATCTTACGCAGATTTTGGAGTGGTCTCTGGGTCATTTTGTACACTCCTGATGAGAAAAAGTGCAAGCGCGTACGGACGCAACTCCTACTCCTTCCCCTCCTGATGAGGAGTAGATTTTGTACACTTGCACTTTTTCATTTCAACTGTTAATAAAAACAGGTTTATCATGTGTATGCTTTGTACTCGCTTATGTTCAGTTTCCTTGTTACGCATTTTCTATTTTGCCTTGCCGTTTACTTTGACACAGGTCTGGTTGGGTTAGCGGGAAGCCGATTGGTATGTCTACTATTGAGAGTTTGGCTATTTATATCGCCAATGATTCTGACATGTTCCTCTGTGAGGTCTCAGAGCCACTATTGCTTGGTTAGCGGGTTGATTTTGAGTTGGCTCGAGTGGTCATTGCTGATAATAAAATGTAAGCCCGTGTGAGCGTAAAGACGCTGCTTCAACTGTAATTTACTTTGGCGACCGATGTCTTGAGCAGTGGTCGCATGGAGAGCCGTTGTCATCAGTCGGGGCTGACTGGGCTCCCACCTTTCGAACTATCTATACCTGCGTGGAGCGGATTACAGGTTTGGAATGTGAGAATTTGGCGATCATGGTCTGTTGGAGAGCGATGATCCCGTGGCGATCTGTCGACATCAGTCAGATCTGACTAAACTCCCACCTTCCAAACCATCTATACCTGCGCGGAGTGGGCTACAAGTTTGAGATGAGGGGATTCGGTGACCATTGTCTGTAGAAGAGCAGTGGTCCAATGGCAAGCCATCAGCATCAGTTCAGGACTGATTAGTTTTCCACCTTCCAAATCATATACACCCGTGCGCATCGAGCTACAAATTTGGGAGTTTTTTCGACGACCATGGTCTGTAGAAGAGCAGTGGTCCAGTGGCAAGCCGACGAAATCAGTTCGGGACTACTAGGCTCCCACCTTCCAAACCATTTACATCCGCGCGGGGAAAACTAGGCGTCCAGATAAATCATAAGTCGTCGTATCAGTCAAAACTGACTAAGCTTGCATGGTTTCGTCGGAGCTCTGCCTATTACGGGCGTGTGAGCCTACATACATAGGTTGAGTGCATCTTGTGGATTAGTTTCCCTTTGAAGAGAAATGAATACCTTAAATCAGCTCTTGATATGTAGGTGTGATCCGTGTGTCAAAAGTGACTAGGGTTTCTACTACTCGTGTCAGGCACGTGGTAAAATACCGCTTGAATGGTGGGCTGAGCCCATGGGCCCGTAGAAGAAGAACTAGGGCTTGTCGTAGGATCAAGACACTGTGTACAACATAGATTGCATGGTGACACTCGTACGGCGTAGATCACGAGACTGTTGAATATCGATTACTCCCCCAATTAATGGGATATTGTGCAGCATCATTACTGGCCGCCCGAGTCAAGTTTTGTAAGCTCGGGCTGACATCCCATGTAGTACTTGTCTGCGTGTTAGTTGGTTGATTTTTTTTTTGAGTTAGCTTGAGTGGCCATTCTGACAATAGAATGTCAGCCTGTATGAGCATAAAGATGCTTCTTGAGCTGTAATTTACTTTGGTGATGATTCTATGGCGAGTCGTCGACATCAGTCGGAACTGACTAGACTCCCACCTTCCAAACCATCTACACCCGTGCAGAGTGGGCAATAAGTTTTGGATGAGGGGATCGGCAACCATGGTCTGTAGAAGAGCAGTGGTCCCGTGGCAAGCCGTTGCCATTAGTTCAGGATTGACTAGGCTCCCACCTTCCAAATCATCTACACCCTTGCGCATCGAGTTAAAAATTTGGTAGTTTCTGACGACCATGGTCTATAGAAGAGCAGTGGTCACGTGGCAAGCCGTCAGAATCAGTTTGGGACTTACTAAGCTCCCACCTTCCAAACAATCTACACCCGCGCGAAGCGGACTACAAGTCTGGGAGTTGGTCATTCGGCGATCATGGTCTGCAGAATAGCAGTGGTCCCGTGGCGAACAGTTGACATCAGTAGGAACTGACTAGGCTCCCACCTTCCAAACCATCTACACCCGCACGCTGTGGGCTACAAGTCTGGGCTTTGACTAAGAGTGGTCGATGTCATTCGTCACTGGCTAGGCTTACCCAATCGAGTTCGGCGACCATCGTTCTCGAAGGGGGCGACGGTCCCGAGTGAGTCGTCATCAGCGGGCGTAAGAGCGCTTCCCACTTCCTAAGCCATCAACACCCGGTAGAGTGAACTAGGCGTCGGTATGAATCAAAAGTCGTCGTAATCAGTCAAAACTGACTAAGCTTGCCTTGTTAGAACAGGGCTCCGCCTATTACGGGCGTGCGAGCCTATACTCGCAGGCAGAGTGCATCATGCAGATTAGTTTCCTTTTGAAGAGAAATAAGTACCTTAAATTAGCTGGTGATATGTAGGTGTGATCCGTGTGTCAAAAGTGAATAGGGTTTCTACTGCTCGTGTCAGGCACATGGTAGAATACCGCTTGAATGGTGGGCTGAGCCCATGGGCCCGTAGAAGAAGAGCTAGGGCTTGTCGTAGGACCAAGACGTTACGTGTACAGTGTAGATTGCAAAGTAACGCGTGTACGACATAGATCGCAAGACGGTTGAGTATCGGTTACTCCCCCCAATTAATGGGGTTGTGTGCAGCATCATTAATTAAATGAACGTGGTCCTGTGCGATTTCCTTGGGATCTGTCATCTCCTCGTTTCCCATATAGTATTCAATGTTGATAGTTAATGTTGAAGTGCCTGTTTGGTGAACCATTACGTCTATATAATGGTATTCATTCATCGTTGTAGCATTATCTTCTACAGAACGCACCTTTTCAGATTTTTTTGCTCAAAGAATATGCTTTGGATTTTCCAAAGGCTGAAGGGAGATCTCCAATGCTAAAGTCTTCGAATGTTCTGACATTTGCGTCGATGAGTCATGATGAGATTTGCTGTTATACATGGTCACCTCCTCTGGGTAAGCACCCAATTGGTTCACTGAGACCTTGTAATTTCTTTTCATAGTGCGTAGAAGAAGTACAAACTTCCTTCCAAGGGATGAGTCTATCGTTTGTGTGTTGGTGCCCAGCCAGTGCTTCGAACCACCTAGTTTCAGAAATAATACCAGTACTCTAGAGCAGTTGCTTTCCTTCCTTCCCAGTTAGTTTCGTCATGTCGCACTGCGCTGGAGTTCGGGATAGCTGGGCAGAGTGGAGTTAGACATGGTCTGTCGGAGTGGGCATTGACTCCTAGATGCCCCTCTCATCCCTCAGCGAGAGGGTGCACTCGATATGTTTCAACCTGATATTTGTCTAAAGTTCGTCCGGTTGAGCAGATTGATCATGTGAGTTGGCCTTAGCTTCAGCTGGCGTTTGGCAGGGCCTCCGGTTGCTGATTTTGCACCACCTCAGGCCATATTTGAGGGGTGCGTCCATAAAGGCATTGAATTGAATGCGCTATTTCATCCTGTTATTGCTCGTGGAGTCTACCTTCGGTACCTTTGCTGTCGCTTCTAAGTCTTCTTTTGGAGTCAGATTGTCTAAGCGAGTCTTTATTATATGTTGCATCTGGTTCAGATGCTTATAATTTGTAGTCTTTTGTACAGCCCTCTGGACGATCATTGTTACATCTTTCCAGTAATCAATAGAGTGTGTTTGCGCAATTCTCTTTTATTTCTTAAATGATTGCAAATCACATAAGCTCCTAATAATTAAAACTCTACATTGACTATGGAAAGAAAACTAAACAACTGAATAAACTGGCTGTTGGCGAAGAGAGGTCGACCCGACCTTGAAGTGAATTCGCATGGCCCTTGCTTGGATCGTTAGTACCTTCAACAAACTACCAAGATTCACTGACGCCGTTGAGGTTATTAAAAAGTAAACCTTGCATGGGAGGTTCTTTCTATGCCCACTGATAGTCATGGGACTGTGCTCTCATCTACAATGACCTCTCCGCTTTGTCGGGTTGAAGAGCAGATTGTTCCTGTAATGTTTGAATGTTCTCCGCTGCTAAGTTGAGCCACCGTTGTTGGTGGAGTGACTTTTCCACAATTACTGGGTCTGGCTTCTGTTCAACTTCCCCTGTGGGCTCCAGTTGGACCAAGGAACATTCTATCTACTTTAGTGCAGCATACTGGAAGCCTCGTGCCATTGGTTGGTCCCCGCGAATTGTCCCCTTCGAGTGGTTAGATGTATACTTGACGCACTGGTGAAGGGTGTAGACTACTGATTCCGTCTGGTGAAGCCACGGTCTTCCCAGGATGAGGTTATAGGTAGACAGTGCGTCTACCATCATGAAGTCCAAAAACATGACCATTTTTTGTTGTGGCTCTCCTGCTACCACGGTTAATCTTATCTTCCCATTCGGAAAACAATTCTCTCTGCTGAATTCAATCAACGGGTAATCAAAAGATGTCAAGCTCTCTTCCTTAATGTCCATATTGCAGAACGCATTGTAGAACAGGACGTTGAGGGAGCTTCTCGTGTCCACCAGGGCCCTGTTCACTTCTCACCTTGCGAAAGAGACTGAAATGACAAGAACGCCATTGTGTGATGCGCAGACACCTTCGAGGTCCTTGTTTGTGAAGGTCAAGGTGCCAATGAAGCTTTGCACCCTCGAGTAGTTTATGCGTCTATCCTCATTTGCAGGTTGTGTTTGCATCTCCAGTAAAGTCAGTTTGCATGACTTGTTCGACTGGTCTTCTTCTGCTTCGATTCCGTGAAAAACATATATTATGCCCAGAGTTTCCTTTTTAATTTCCTTCACTGCCTCTCACTTTTCTCTGGGTCGGTCTTGTCGTTTCTTTGAACCCAAGAATTCCTTTAGCTTGCCCTTGCGAATCCATTATTCGTTCTCATATCATAAACTATTGCGGTTGTTGGTGTCGTGGCCACCCTCCTTGTGGTATGAGCAATATTTTCTGTTGTTACGTTTGGAGGGGTCTCTGCGCTGCTTTGGGGGCCACTTCAGATCTTCCCAGTTTTCATGGATTTAAGGATCCGATAAGCTAAAATTGAGGGAGGTCATGGATCTGGATCCAACGTAGTTGGAAGCTTTATCTGGCTTGGCCCGGCCACAGTCCAACCCATTGTCGTTGCGTTTTCGCTAGTTCATTTCTTCGTCTTCTCGCCTTTTTCCCTCTTTTATGTCCCTAGAAACGGAGGGTTTGTTTTCTACTTCAAATTCCTTCTTTGATGTTCTCAATACTTCCAGGGTGATGTACCCCCGGGTGCCCTTCAAGAGTTCAGCCATATCCAGCGGGTTCCAAAGTGAGGAAGTCGTAAAACTTTCCCTCTCTTAGGCACGTGGTGAAAGTCGTCATGACTGTGTCGTCGCTGTAGCCGTCAATGAGCGTCAGTTCATCATTGAAGCGCGTGGTTGAGCGGGCTTAGATCCACTTGGGCTGGATCTGTGTTAGGTCGATGCTTGGGCCCGTAGTTCCTCGAGATCATCCTGACACGTAATCGGTATAGGAGTGTGATCATTTTTATGTATCATCAGGCGAACTAGGCTTCGAGTCGACCAGAAGTCATCGTCGTCAGTCGTCACCGACTAATCTTTGGTCGGATTTGGTCACTATTGCCCATTTTGGACAATGATCCCTGGCAAGTCGTCTCGATCAGGCATCAGAGTGCTAACTAAGTTGCCATTCTCTAAACCGTTGACACCCATTTAACGGACTGGGTGTTAGAGCATATCGGAAGCTATCATCATAGGTTGATACCAACTAAGCATTGGTTATGTTCAGCGACCATTATCTCTAGTTGGACAATGGTCCCTGGCAAGTCATCGCAGTCAGGTATTAAAAAATGATGACTAAGCTCCCACTTTCTAACCTATCATCGTTCGCTTTTGGCGGGCTAGGTGTTAGAATGGACCGAAAGCTATTGTAATCAGTCAGAGCTGACTAAGCTTATTCCACATGCATGCTCCTTATTCCACAGGCATTCCAGGCCTTTGTTGTTTGTTCATTTGCATGTGCTGGGCCGAATTTGGCAGGGCATAAGTTAGGGCCCAATTAGAAAAAATCTTTGTGGATCAGTGTGCTAGGGATATGGCGCATATTGCGAGACGGTTCAGTATCGATTACTCCCCATAGTTAATGGGACTGCTTGCAGGGTCATTAACTCGAAATATGTGGACTCGTTCAGTTGCAATTGAAACCGTCGCTTCCCGATTTCCCGTACGACATTTAATGTTGAAGCAACTGTTGGCTGACGTTGCTTCGTGAACCATCACACCTATATATAGGCTAGTTGTTCTTCGTTCAAGCACTTCAAATCATCCTGCGAGGTGATTCGACGGAGTAATGAATTGAACGCGCTCTTTCATCTTCTTTCTCGGACGCTTTAATTTCACCACCTTATCTTCTGGAGGTAGATTGGCAGAACAAAATCTTTACACTTGTTTTAACAGATAGATACTTGCATCGGACTTAGATACTTGTAGTATATAAATTGATGTACTAGTTGGTCGGCAAGCTTTGTAATAAATCTCATTGCAATCAATAAAATCTGTTTTATTTCTGGAGTTTGTCTTGTACAACCAATTCTTCTAAAATGAAATGAAAAATAGAAAAGAAGTATCGAAATCAAAGTAACAAAATAATTTAACTCCGATCGGGGACTAAACTAATCTAGGCCTGAAGGAGGCTCATATGGACCTGGCTTAGATTGCATAGTCTTTCTAGTGAAGCGTCTTGCTTTGCAAAATGCTAGCGAAGTTACTGAATAGTGTACTTCATGCTGGCAGGCAGTTCTTTGCTGATTAACAACTCTTTGAGTAGGTGTCCATTTGCTGAAGTATCTTTAATTAGCTCTGAATTTTGGCTCTCCGCATAGTTGTACTTTGATTGTCGGGGCTCCTTCGCCCTCACAGAGTGATTCTTCTATTTTGTCTAGTCTCGGTACCTGACTTGTTTGTTCCGCGAGCTCAAGCTGGAATTAGCAACAATTCACTATTTCAGGGCTGAATAGTGGTAGTCTCTTGCTACAGGTTGATCTCCTTAGATAGTTCCTTGGGCATGGTTGGATGTCTATTTTATGCATTGATGCAGAGTGGAAACCACTGCCTCCACATTATGAAGCCACGACCTTCCCAAAATAATGTTGTAGGTAGACTGAGCGTCAACCACCATAAATTCCTGACAAGGTACTTCTGCAATTGTGGTTCTCGCCTCCACCATTAGATTGATCTTCCCGATGGGGAAGCACTTCTCTCCACTGAATCTGACCATGGGTGGGTGGCGGGGGTTAAGTCTTTATCCTATAGTTCCATCTTGCAAAATGCGCTGAGAAACAGGACATTGAATGAGCTTCCTATTTCCACCATGGCCCTCTTTACCTCCCACTTTGCGATGAATACAAAAAACACTAAGGCTTCATTGTGAATAGAATGTACCCCCTGGATATCCTATTCCATAAACGTCAATGATGGGATTGAGCTGTGAACTCAGGCATGTTGCACTTGTCTGTCCTCGTATTGAGATGGTTTCCGTCTTTCGGTTAACTCCTCTTGCAGGACCTGTTAGATTGCTCCCCTTCCAAACCGACCCCGTGGAGGACATAATGATTCCAGGAGCTTCTTTTTAATTTTCTTGACAACATTTGTTCTTTCCTTTGCTTGGCCCTACCTCATATCTGAGCCTAGGAACTCCTTGAACTTTCCTTTCCTGATCCAGTACTCAAATTCTCCCCTAAGGTTTCTGCAATCCTTAGTATCATGTTCGCCTTCCTTTTGGTAGGCACATTATTTGTTGTTGTTGCGCTGAACGAGGTTTCCTCGCTGCTTAGGCTGCCACTTTAGCTTTTCCCAATCCTTGATGGAATCAAGAATGTCGGACAGACTGGTATTGAGAGGAATGACAGACCTAGACCCGACATAATTAGAGGCCATGTCCTGCCTTTTACGGCCCGAATTGATCTTGCTGTCAGTGCGCTTATTCTTATTCCCATCATCGTCCCTTTTCTTGTCCTTGGGGACAAAGGGTTTTTTCTATAACTCCGCTTCCCTCTTGGCGGCTAGCATCTCGTCGAGAGTGATATATCTCTAGCTATCCTGAGCAGGTCTGCCATATTAGTCGGGGGGTCTAGAGTAAGGAAGTCATAGAACTTGCCATTTCTCATATTCAAAGAAAAAGCTGTGACGGCAGTGCAATCACTACAGCTGTCGATGAGGGTCAGTTCATTGTTGAAATGAGTGGCGTACTCCCTTAACGTCTCATTTTGTTTTATTTTAGGGCCAGTAGATAATGCGAGCCCTTTCTGATTCTTGGCTGTCCACAAAGTGTGTGAGGAACATCATCGCCAATGTCTGGAATGAATCAATAGATTTTGGAGGGAAGCTGTGGAACCAGGTCAGCACTGACATCTTCAGGCTGGTAGAGAACGGTCGGCACATTATTGCATTAGACCCTTCTTTGAGTGTCATAACAAGCTGGAAGTCACGCAACTGATCGAACAGGTCTCCTGTCCCTTCGTAAAACTTCAGCTTCGATGGTGTGTACTTTTTTGGTAGCGGTTCTTCCACTATATGATCCATGAACGGAGGGACCGTGAGATTAAACAACACGTCTAGGTTTGTGGCTCCATTACGGATAGGGTTGTGCGAGATGTGCCTGTCGGCTCTAGACGATGGGACTCTATTGGTTGCTCTATTGGACTAGGCCCTTCGCTGCTCGCAGTCTCCTTCTGCAAGTGGAGGATTTCGCTGTTTGAGTGTCTTCAGCACTTCTGCGGTTTGCTGCATCTGGGTTGACATTAGATCCACCCTTAAGTCCACTGTGGCTGCCACCGGCGTGGGGTTCTGAGGGGATTCCTCTTGCGGCGGTAGTGGAATAGGCAACGCTCTGCCGGTTTAAGCGTTAGAGGGTTTCGCAGTATCTCCATTGTTGTGAGACCTCGTTGTCACCATCTTTCTGGTTTTCTAGGAAATGTGGTACTACTATTTTTTCAAAGGAACTCTATCGTTCCCCACAGACAGGCGCCAAACTGATGTAGTCGATTCCTGCTCTCCTTCCTCGCCGATTCCTAGACCTGCACAAGTAGCACACAATAGGCAAAGACCACCATGTGGCGATGTGGCAATCGATGGCATTCCGATGTTTGAGTTAGATAAGGCTTAGGAGAGGCTTAAATTTGTAAATTGGGATTTTGTAACGTACCTTAAGTTCATTGACCTTATCTCCCTTTTATAGTGTGAGAGTTTTGGTTCAGCTAGGCATTCGGTGGCGTAGTTTAGGGAAAAAGATCTTGCGGAGATTCTTTCAGGTTTGAAAGTTGTCCATATGGGATAGTGTCCCTATACGACTTGTGTTCCTAGATCTGCGGAAAAGGTTTCCTTTTCTGAGTATTGTCTATGCAAAGAAATTTTCTTGCCTGATTTGTACTCTAGTATTTGTTTTCTAGTCAGAACCGATCTACTGTTAGCTTGCTTGTCTTGGGTTGATCCCCCATATACTTTCCTTATCACGACTTACTCTTGTCTTATCAGGGCTTATGAGTATTGGGTTTGAACGGGTGACGTATGAACTTATTAAGGCACTGCAGTTCGGGTCCAACATTTTGGAATCTGCCAATAATGGGTTATTGTTGTCTGGACTTCGCTGGATTGAGCATGCAATCTGGTTTGCTTTGTTCTGTTGATGAGATTACCATGACACGTGTACAATGCTGATCAGATAAAAGTTTGATGTATCATCAATAATAAAAAGGCATCATGGCATGAATTCATACCAACATTATTCATTGTTATTATTTATTATTGGGTTATTTGCTATCCCCCCAATAGTATATAGGTAATACACAATTACCCCTATCATTAATCACTGTTGCACTCTACCCTTAGGACTAAATATCAACAGGTATTGACCGTTAGGTCACAAGCTGTTCTCAAAATTTTCATATCATGATGACCAACATACCCTTAATAAATTTAAGGCTAAGATTAAATTTCGAAGAATTCATATCGAAGAAGATCGAAGGGTGCATTCAAAATAATAATCATATAAAATCAAACGGTTATTAAAAATTAAAAGAAAAAAACTCATCTTTCTAGGCCCCCTTCTCCTCTTCTTCCCCCTTCTTTTCCATCTATCTGTAAAATACTGTTGGCCACCACCTCCACCTTCCTATTTTTTTCCCTCTCTATTACGAAAACACCCCCTTTTCTATTTCTTTCTTTCGCAAACAACACCACTCCGCCACCTCCCCCCACCTTGCCTCCCTCTACTTCTATCTGCAAACACCGCTGAGCAACCACCAGTGGTCGCCCCTCCCCCAATCCATGTATTCCCCTTCGTCTTCATCTCCACCGACAAGAAATAAACCCCCTTCCCTTCATCTTCAATTCACCTTCGATCAAAGTAAAGATATGATTGCCTGAAATTTGATTCAAGTGAGTTCGTGATCGTGTGTGGAGATGTGATTGAACTTGCGTACCTAAGAGATGTGAGATTGATGGGGTGATATGTCTAAAGAGGGAATTTGCACCATTGAAGAGAGTTTGAAGGGCTTCGATTTCGCTGTTCTGTGTTAAAATCCCCAAAAATATGGTTGGAGTTGGAGCGGGAGTGAATAAGAAGAAGCATGAATGTCGTGGACCAACTCAACACCTATCTATGTTGAAAAAATTCCACTTGAAGAATTTAAAGAAGAAAAGTAACTTTCTTTGAGCAAAGAAGTTGTATATTTCGACACTATTTTGCTCTATAACCCTGTTACATTCTTGTTCGTGGTAAAATCTGGTAGGGTACTAACACTTTAATTGAATTGGGGTTGCTTAATAACGGTTTGGTTAAAATGAGGTTTAGTTAGATTATTGGTTTGTGTCTAATTCAAAAGTGAAACTTGTGGGAGTTGTGTAGAGGTATTTGTGAAGGATCTGGTGACATCGAGGTTTATTGGGAGAGATGAATTTGTGGGGGAAAAAGTAAGAGAAAAGTGAAAAGAAGTGAGAGGTTTGAAAAGGGTCAGCAGAGTAGGAGAAGATGTTGTTGAACCAAGGAAAAAGAGTTGCTAGAAGGATTGAAAGCAAGAAAGGTGGTGGTGGAGGTGTTGTTCTATGACACCCCAAATCCGAAACAATTTGAGGTATCATTCAGGAACGATACTTTATCAAGACAAACACAATAACCACTCATGAAATGATATACAAGTAAGGATTGTATTACCATACATTCAATAGTCATAAATGATACAATAGTCCATAAAGAATTTCTACAATGTACCTATTCTATCAATACATTATACATGCTCATATTACACTTACTCAAAAAAAGACTTTCTACCCTACACTAGAAAAGGAAAGTCTTTCTACATAATACAAAAGGTTGGTTGGTTAATTTCAATTGCTTTCTCATTTACTGAGTTTCCTAAGATATCCTTAGTTTCGAGGGGTGTATCATGCAATTCTTCATATGAAAATAATATGGATATTGGGATGAATTTTGAAAAAAAAAAAACTTAGTAAATAGCCAAGCCACCCTTACCTTGTCATAAAAGTACTGTATAACTAGGGTTTTCAATTATCAAAGATAGAAAAGGAAACCGTGTATATAAAAATATTTAATTTAAAAAAAATTAAACATAATACAATTGCCTAACTAATGAGTTGATGTAGTAATGCTTGTGAAGAGAAGCGTAATATCTACGCCAACACATAGCATTACAGATGTGTCCACCTACTATCAAACATAAAACAAAGAATTATTATTTGAGAATCATTCTCAAATAATTGTATCACTTTCAAAATACAACTACTTACTACCTAAACATTTACTTTGGACCACTAGTCATATGACAAGTTTTAGCAACATCCCGGTCAGGGTATCATTATCCAAATTAACCGGATGGACGCCCATTATTACCTCAAGTTGTCAATATCTAGATGAGGTCTACTGTTGACCTAGGCTCCAACTTGCCATACGGAGTCACACACAAGGATTGTTATTTCGTTTTTTAAGTTCATTTCGATATTTGATTTTAAGAAATATTTCTGTGTGAAGAAAAAATGTAAAATTTTCGAGGATATATAAAAAATTATATATTAAATTTCAAGTGTATATAAAAATGTGAAAAAAATAGATGCACGTAAATAAATCTATGAAACCTATTAAATGAAGCCTAAATACCAAGAAATAAAACAAACATGAAATCAATATATAATTAAAAAATCATGGGGTGATTTCAAAAATCAATATAAATAGAAAAATGATAATTAGAAAATCAAGGGGTGGTTTCGAAAATCAATATAAGTAGAAGAAATGATAATTTGAAAATCAGGGGGTGGTTTTAAAAATCAATGAATAATTAGAAGAATTGATAATACGAAGAAAAACAAATCCGAACTTTTTCGAAAAAAAACCTCGAAAAAATGTTAATTTTTTTAGCTGGGCTTTGTATTTTCATGGAAAAAACTTAATTTATGAAAATATTTCGAAATTAACGAAAATATCTCTAAATGTTTCCAAAAAACCATCGAGAAAATGTAACTTTTTATTTCGCCCTTTTTCTTTCCGTAATTTCAAGAAAATGAAATTTTCGTTGAAATTTCGCGAAATCATATTCCTTGGTCACACGTTGTCAATATAGTGATGGCCAAACACATCTCCACTACTAAAATGTACCTGATGCGTCCATATTTGTTCTCGCGGGTCTCGAACCTGCAAAACGAACAATGATAAGTCAGGGACTACCATTATGGTGGCCGAAGGCACTCCGATGCTTAAGTCAGGTAATGATGCAAGGAAGAATGAAGACTAGATGTATATTCCAATGTGTATGCATACATTTCTTCTTCCCTTTTCTCACCTTAAAGTAGCAAGTGTTCCCTTCACAATTGTCTCTGCTATCAAGGGCGTGATGGAGGGAGTAGATCCCGCCCTGGATCTTACTTGTGCATGACCACTACACCAAAAATACCCATTAGCAACGGTTTGGAACCGTGGGGGTAACCAATTGTCACGGCTTAGAGCCGTGGGCAGTAGAGGCGTCGCCAAATCACCATTAATGGCTACAAACCGTGGCAAAACATATTAGCAACGGTTTTATGCTCGAGGACGGTTGATGATTTAGCCATGGTTATAAACCGTTGCAAAAATGTTAGCCACGGTTTTAAGCCGTTGCAATAGTTTTAGCCACGGTTTTAAGCCGTGGCCAGTACTAGCCACGGTTATAAGCCGTGACAAGGCATGGCCACGGTTCTTAGCCGTTGCAATAATGTTAGCCACGGTTTTAAGCCATGGCAAGTACTGGTCACGGTGTTAAGAATTGACCTGATATGATAAGAACTGATCTGTGTTGCTTTGTTTTGCAGGACAGAATCAAGCCAATGCAGTTCTACTGACAGTGATGCAATACAGGCAAAGAAGAGAAATTACAGACTGAAGAACTTGTAATTGTAATTCTGGATTGATGACAGTAAATGGAATGGATTGTATTCAATAAGAAAGCTAATTCGAGATAGCTAATCTCCTGTAGAGCAAATGCTCAAGTGTACAATTTTCTTACAAATCAAATGAATCCTTTTTTCTCTCTTATGCTCTCTTATTTATAGTACTACATTTATTGACAACTAATCTAACAGAAATCCTTCCTAAACAACATTACATGTAACAACATAGCACTCTGCAACATATAGCAACCTGCTCCCTTTAGTAACAACACTTGTGTTAGCAGCCTGCATTCCATTCAACAACAACAACAGTACTACTATCATTCATCAGCAGCACTAGTTTAGCAATCAGCATGTCATTCAGCGGTATCACTAGTGTTCTTTATGTTGTTGTCTTTCTCCGGGAATAAGTATACTTTATAGGAGGTAAAATCCTATCAGAATACTGCTAAGATACATATGGCTTCAACCTAGCAAACACACATGTGGAGGACCATGGTGCAAGGGAATCAGATGAGCTTAGGTTTTAAACCAAGTAGCATAGATGTTCTACCTTGGACCATGCGTAGAAGTGCAGTGATGTAAGTTTTCCAAAGTTAGGTTGGTCCATGTTAGGTTTGCTACTTCTATTCATGATGAATATGGGGAAGCCACTTGCATACAGGGAGCATGCATCTTTTGAACAAACAATGCTACATCCTTATAACATTTGAAAGGGAAAAAAAAAGTAAAAACAATTCAAACATAATAGCGTGCACATAAAGTATAAAAACAAATAAATTACAAAAGCACATAGCCACAAACTATGAAATCAATATGATTGATTGAAATCAGCATGATCCAAAAAAATACCTTAAAAAGCATATAAGGAGTTCCAGTTTCTATCTGTGCTTTCAAAATCTCAAACCAGAGATTCTGTGCAGATACAACCTTCTTTGTGAGGACCTGTGTTTGGCAATAAAAAAAATGATGTGATATAGATGCAAACAACTGTGCTAGAAAATAGAAATGATGTTTCCATTGCTTTACCAGGTGTTCCACCAGAAAGAATGTTGCTTTCTTTTGGTTCAATACCAATAACCTGAAATGTGAAAGAATCAAATGAAATATGAACTATCAGTACCCATGTTAAGTAAATCAGACAGGAAATAAATGTTTAATGCAGTAACATTGTACTTCTACATCCCTCCATGATACCCATGTCATGCAACACATGATGGACAAGGGGATACGCCACCTGTCAGATATGTATGATTTTAGTTTTCTCATGAAAAGAATAGAAAAGGAAAAGAACATGTTACCTTTACATTAGGGTTCTTCTTTTTCAGGAACCGACCAACCCCAGAAATAGTACCACCAGTTCCAATCCCTGCAACAAATATATCCACTTTGCCTCTTGAAGTAGTAACTAGGAGTTGGAACAAACCAGCGCCTCTATAAAGATCTTAAACCTCTTGGGCTTCAGATGTAGTTTTGAGGTTGTGCAGCTGTGCTTTTCCAGTAAAGACCACCTGCAACATTATTTGTTTATTTACTGTATTTTTATTTTCTTACGAGGAAAGGAGCATTGCATATCAGCAAAGAAACAAAGATGAAAGTATGCAACTCCAGGCTAGCTGAAGTTAATCCAAAAACAGCACTTGTGCAGCATAAAAGCACACATAATATCTAAAAATAACACTTGTTAGCCAACATTCCAACAGCCTTTGTCGCAACAATTATGTTTAAAGACGTGAAAGAACTACATAAGTGTGTTTACATGTGGAATTCCATAATATCGTTAGACATCACAAACATGCACCAATTTGATCATTGTCATAAGATTACTCGCTAAGACTAATGAGACATGCTAGGATATTGAGCCAACTACAGTATAAATAATGACAGCATCAGCTCATTGCAGTTACGAGGTTTTCCACTTATTTGCCAAATTAGTTATCAAATGATCTGAAAGACTACGTCTTCAATTCACCTTGTATGTACACTGGCTCAGCTGGAAGCATTGTATGCCCACAACATCAAGGTATGACAACAATGAAGTGAAAATGGAAGATCAACAACCAAGATCACAAGCATCATAAAAACACGACAAGGAAAACACCCAGAACCAGGAAAAAACATTTATAAAGATGATCAATCACTGCCAATGTAAGAGAAGGGCACACAGAAGCTCTAACTTCAAGAGCAGTGGCAACACCAATCCTCTTCACAAGATCAGAATCCCTGCATCTCAACAAAGAAGTTCATTAAAAGGCCAAAAACTTGAAGAAAAAACAGGACATCTTCAAGCCCAAGTGCTCCCTTTTCTATTTTTCCATTGTTTTACATTGAAATGTTTTTTCAATCCAGACAGCTTCTTACATTGAAAGGACCTCGTAGTTGAAATTGATCAACGAAGTTAAAAACTCGTGATATTTGTCATTACAATATGTCAATATCCCATTAGAGGGGATAACTAGAGACTTAAAATAAATAAATAGATAAATAAAACAACTCTTCCTGCCTGTGGATATAATGGAAACCATCTACAGCAAATTATTAATTGTTATTTTATCAAGTTAGAATGTCAGGATTCTTGCATTATTGAAAAAAAGATTTCTTTGCAGATTTTAAAAGATAGATTTGTTAAAGTGATAATATAGTAAATAGCAATATGCATGCATTAAACTGCAGGAAATGCGATTTTCTTATTCCTAAGTATGCATAATAAGAAGTGACTAAAAAGTTGCAATGCCAAAGCAAATTGAAACCTACAAAGGCATAGTCGCAATCACTTGCAGACTTGCTAACAGACCTGCTAACCAACCCAAACTTGCAGAATACCATCCAGACTTGCAAACATAGCATTACTTGCATGCTCTTGTATTCTTCAAAAGACCCTCACTGTTTTGCTGATTTAAATCTCTTCCTTGTGTAAGTATATCTGACAGGAGGTCTATCAGACTACTATCATCATATACCCTATCCCTAGACCTGACTATCATCATATACCCTATCATCAACTTCTGCCTTGATCAGATGCAACTTCTGGAATTAAATAATCCAATAGAATAAACACTATAATCATCGGATTTGTATACATGAAGTATAATGGCAAAAAGAATAGCTAGAAAATGAAAACAAATATCAGTCTCTCTGACTGCTAGTGCTAGGAAAGAAGACAAGTCAGTTTCTACATTGGATTGGACACCGTCTAGGCCAATCATACATAGTAAAAGTAGTAGGAAATGGAAAAAGCACTTACAGCTGTCTTTGCAAGTGCCTTTGCGAGCAGCTCCAGTGCTGAAAGGCCAGATGAACTCAGAAGATCTTCAGCTGCAGACTTGAATGCTGGAACCACACTGCATTTTAAGGTTGCTTAAATATATGCAAGAAATGATTTTTAATTATAATAAGCAATCATCTATTACTAGTAATATAAAATACCTATCAGAGACTTTATTGATTGCTTCAGCTGCATCAAAGCCAACATCCTTTGCAACATCAGCTGGCTGAGGAACAGATACATGCTCAAACTTAACACCGGAGTCTCTTTCAATCCTAGAAATGTTTGATCGCCTCGGATCATATAACATCACAGCAACCCCAGTATTCCCTGAAAAGGAAACAACCAAGTTAGTGGGTCGACATTTTAAAATAAGAAGAATGTAAAGTGTCAAAACATTAAGTATACCTGCTCTGCCCGTGCGTCCAGAACAATGGATGTAGGCTTCCACATCGCGTGGCGGTTCACACTGAAAAATGATATTGTTAAGGGATGAATTTTTTTTTACAAAAGATCAATATATAACACGATCGTACACACCTGAATGATCAACTGCACATCATTGATGTCCAAACCCCTAGCTGCCACATTTGTGGCCACCAATGTCATGAACTTTCCAGACCTAAATCTAGAAAGTGTGATCTACAAAGAATCACCCAATTATTAAATTGTTTATAAACACTGTTACACATATACCAATAGAAAAATAGTGTGCAAAAGGCAAACTATGAAAAATATATATGCTTTTATCTCGCTCATACTTCTCTTGTTCCAAATCATGAATTGCTGTGTCAAAATCCCTCACTGCTTCTAGACCATAGGCTTTTACTTCATTTAGCTTTTCCTCCCAAACTCTCTGTATATCTCCTCTGAGCAATAACTCAGACCGAATTTCTTCCATCTCAGCTAGTTTTGCTGAATTTTCCGCTTCTAATCGTGCTGAATTCAAAACTACAGAGAACAGTAAATGTTAGTGCTGAATAAACAAACAGCAAACACGTCTCTATAAGGAAATACATTGAATGATAGGGTACCTTTCAGATGTAAAATTAACACTTCCTTTATCTTGAAGACCATCATAATCAGGGAAACTGGAGGTATTGTCCGACAACTTACTCGGAACAATACCAGACTCTGCAAGGACTATTATCGAGAAAAGGGAAAGAAAAAGTTCATATTCTTACCAAAATATTAAATTTTTAGAGTTCTACTGGTACATAGGCTCACCTTGTATAGACCAAAAATCCGGATCTTCAATGCAGATATCATCAAATGCTTGATCCGCACCCCCAGAAAGTAACATGGATGGTAGAAGACGATGTTTCGGATTCTTAGTTGTGCAACAAAAATCACCAAGTGGAAATATAAATTACTGAACCAGAACATGTTACTGAACCTTGGCCAAACGAACTCAAGTGTTCAAATATATACCTTTTTGTCTAATTTCCTCGTGATAAGATCATCTCAATATCTACTAGTTTACTATTTTATCAAACGTTTGATCTAGGTATGCCTGTCAAAAGGTCTTGGTGCTCCAGTTGGATCTGCCATTGTTGGTTCAAAGAGCTTTATTTCCAAGGTACAAAAAATAATCTACATTAACAATAGGCCTTCTAAACAGAGAGTTTGTACTGATTCACCAAGATTTGTACTGAGGGGTTGGTGGTGGTGTTTAGATTTGCTAAAGTCTAAAGCAAATGGATCTTCAAGAAGTTGTGCAATGTTTCTGCATTCAAATTGCTTGGCAAAATGATAGTAATGATTTTCCAATTAGCAGTCTTTTATGACATGTTTATTATTCTTGCATTCAACATTATATTATTATAGTAGTAATGATTCATTTCCATTTTCTAGGAAGGTTGCCCCTTTAATCACCCATGAACTTAAGAAGAGGTAATGATATACAGTGGCTTTCTAGGAGTAATATAGTTTTTCTCATTCATCAGTTAAATCTGCCCTTTTTTCCTGTATGTTTGTTTGTTTGTTTGTGTGCCTGTTTAGTAATTTGTTTTCACCTCTCACAGTTGTATAGGACTTTCCAATAAAAACAATTAACATATGATCTAGAACAAAAACACAAAAATGACAACTGTAAAATGAGAGATGCATAAAATAGCTAGAAACAGAGGATGAATGCACTAGCTACATAAGGGCATTTCATTGCATATAAGCCAGAGTCCGAATATTTAAGTTGCAACACTATCTGTAAAAGAACCAATGTAAGAGAAACGAGGAAACAACAATTCAAAAATTCAAACAAACTTGAATGGCCCTGTTGGCATAATAAGTACACCATTTTCTTTCAAATTGTTGCAAAGCTTATCCACTGCGATGTTTGAGCCCTCCAAAACATCAAAAAATATATGCCAGTACAAAAAATGAACATATCACTTTCCATGGACAATGTAATCCGAACAAATTATGAGACGTGCTGATGGAATAGGCCATATTCATTCCACTGGATCATAAATTCAGAAAACTTTAAAAAATAAATTGTAAAGGAAACCTAAAGGAACCTGAAACTCAATTTTACAAGCTTAAAGTCTAGGCTTGTTCCCTTCAAGTTTGGTTTCTGACTTGGTTAGAACAATAAATAGAACTTGGCAAAAAAATATCAGATTAGCCAAGACTAACATCAAGTTGCATATAGCAACTCATTTAGTACTTTTAATATGAGAAACAAAGTGACTGTGTTTTACATTTTTTTATATATTGATACTTACTATATTTGTCTCTACGGAATCTGTATCTACTCTTAGCCCTTTGATTATGTTCACTCCATCTGTAAAAGAAAAGGAAAAAAACACATTTTTCAGTTGCAAAACATAAGTGATGCTGAAATTGGAGGATATGTAAAGGAAATTTACATTCCACAGCAAAAGCGATACCTGAAAATGGAACTTATGATAAGAACTGGCACTAGGTAACTGATGAAACAGAAAATACCTGCTTCCTGATGATGTTAAGGCAGACATATTCAAGCAGTTTGGGTCTTAATAGGTACGCTTTTGAGTATTGTATTTCAGGTGTGAGGTTTGTAAGATTTTAGAATGATTATCGGTATTTATAGAGCATTGAATTAAACGTAGAAAGAATAGTCAGGACAAGCTAACTTGTAAGTAACACGGAATGACATTGTCTTGGCTTTTATTTTCAATTTCAAAACGTGTTTAGAAATTTCGAATAAAATGGTTTCATTACGACTTTGATTTTTTTCATGAAGACTTTGATTCTTTTTGTTTCATACATTGAGTTAATTAGTAGTTATCGGTTGGACTGTTAGGTGAAGATCTAAAGAAGAAAACTCCATTCATTAGAACCACAAGTTGGTATCCAACATGAGATACATTTTATTGTTTCCTCTTCCTAATTAGGCAGAAAGCTTTGTCCAAAAGCAGCCTTTGTAATGGTTGACTTGAATAAGAAAGAGATGAATATAATGAATTTTTTTCTTTAACCAGGCATCCCGAGCCTTAGCCTACCAAAGACTTCACTGTATGGAGTGGAATTAGAACAATGTATGGAGTGGAATTAGAACAACAGTTTCATGTACAAGGCATCATTATAAGTTATAACATACTGTTAATTACAAATTCATGTCATATTTGCTACTAGAAATGCAGAAATACCATGTCATGGTCAAGTTGCATTTGAAGGTAAAAGTAGTAAAAACAAGATTGACAAGGAGCATGCTTATAAGAGGAATAAACAGGCAAAATAGACTTATCTTATCAACTAACAAAAGAGTAAAGAAGATAACAACTAGCATTGACAAAGTCTATAACAATCTCAACAATTAGTCATTCTTTATCATTTGAGATAAACCGAAAGCGTTTTTCAGTTACTAACTGCTGCCACACTGGTCTAATCCGTAATGGTTACGAGTATCCATGTAAGGTAATTATGATGAAATCAAGATTCAAAGGTTCGAAGTAACAATTATATTAGATGTGGTAAGAGTTTGTTAAGTACAGAACACAGCTTCTGCAATGGGTTTCAACACCTGACATCACAATCACAGATGGTTTGATACACAATTGATTCACGATATATTGCCATGACATAACAATATGCCAAGATATTAGTCATATCCCAGTTTTTGCAAATTGCTCTCTTCACGTGGACGCTACTCATCACTAGCTCTTTTTGTACACTGTAGTCGCATAAATTTCTTATTATGTTCCCTGCCTCCCATCGGCACATATAATGGATATATTGTACTCTCTGTTTCCTCACTCCACCTTTATAGGGAAAGCTTGATATATAGAAACACAAATACTAGTAAGTTTTGATATGTAAATTCAAAGAATACTGAAATTTTTTGATATATAGATATTTACTCGCGCTTTGATCATTAAAATGAAGTTCTGATTTGTTTTTGGTTACTGTTTGAATGGAACACTTGTGCATGTATAGTTTTACAATGAACCTATAACAATTTTCAAAGAATAAACAAACCCAAATTCAGGAATGTAATAATGCAACTCAGCTTCTAGAGATTGAAACAAATTAGGTTCTAAGACAGTGAAACATCTTCTCTATCTTCATCAATAAACGAATCCGGATTTCAAAAAACATACAGTTTCAATTCGAACCCTAGAGATTCAAAACCTCTAAATAAAAAAACTCTAAGATTCAGAAACCCTAATTTCATAAAAACTAAGATAGAAGACACAAAAAGAAAGCAGAGAGAGAGAGAGTACCTGTACGAGATAATCTGCAGTCGCTTAATGAATTTTTGCAAAATGGTTTGGAGGTTGAAGACGCCGAGCAAGGAGGGAAGAGCAGGGAAGGAGGGGAGGAGGGAAGTCGAGGGAGGAGCAGGGAAGTCGAGGGAGGAGGGAAGGAGGGGAGGAGGGAAGTTGAGGGAGCAGGGAGGGTCGATGTCGAGTGGAGGGAGCAGGGAAGTCCAGTGGAGGGGAGCAGGGAAGGATGAGCTTCGAGTGGAGTGGAGGGAGCAGGGAAGGTGGAAGTCAAGTGGAGGGAAGGTGGAAGTCGAGTGGAGGGAAGGTGGAAGACGAGTGGATTCGAGTGGAGGGAAGGTGGAATTCGAGTGGAGGGAAGGTGGAAGTCGAGCGCCAAAAAAGCCCGCCCAATGTTTTTTTCACCCTTTTTAGTGTAGCCACGGTTTTGAGCCGTTGCTCACTATAGCCATGGTTTTGAGCAGTGGCCAATTGTTTTTAGCCACGGTTTTAGGCCGTTGGTAATTATAGCCACGGTTTTTGGCCGTGGCAAATACACCAACGGTTTTGAGCCGTGGCCATTGTTTTAGCCACGGTTTTAGGCCGTTGGTCATTATAGCCACGGTTTGTGGCCGTGGTCAATAAACCAAAGGTTTTCAGCCGTGGCCAGTTTTTTTTTTAGCCACGGTTTAAGGCCGTTGGTCATTATGGCTACGGTTTTTGGCCGTGGCAAATAAACCAACGGTTTAAAACCGTGGCCACCTCAGCATAGCTAAACTGGCCTTTTGGTGTAGTGGACTGAGTCTCTTCGTCACTTGGATATGTTTAGGACCCAATGCTTGATTGGGCTAGGAGTTGATTTGTGCAAGTAGATCTCGAGCTTATGACAGCTCAGAGATCAGTGTTTGGGCCTTATTGTCCTAAGCCAAGCTCCAAGATCCATGCCTACGTGGGCTAGCGTGATTTGGGCTTGGGCGCCTGACTTAGGGGCTCGACAACGATTTATGAATGAGCCCACTTGGGACCATGTTGAAGCCTTCCTTGTGTTAGGGTTGACCCATGCCACGTGTACAACTGTGATTATACGACTGATTGATGTCTCATCATCAACTCCCCCTAGTTTGTGGGTCTGCGTATTGGGCCACTAACTGACAACATGTGGGGGTTCGTGTTGTGAAATGATGGCATATTTCAGCGCTTTTCGGCTTCCACATGGCATTTAATGTTTATGCAGTGGAATAGAAACAAACAAGGAAGACTAGTTAGGGTCCCAGAGTTAGAATACCCACATGATCACGTTGAGAGTAAGACAAGTACTAGCTCCAATTCTAACATCATGAGTAATCACGGAGACGACCCTGTTCGGTCCCTTAAGGACTATCTTCACCCCACGTGCACTACTACACCATCATGTATTATGTTCCCACCGAACACACCACAACTAGATTTTAAGTCAGGATGGCATAGTTATTACCCACCTTCCATGGTCTAGAGAGTGAAAACACTTATGTTCACATTAAAAATTTGAGGAAGTGGTGGAACGTTCCACATAAAACCTAAGGCTGCAGACTCGGTTAAACTCAGGTTTTTCCCAATTTTCCTTAAGGAAAAAGCGAAGAGTTGGCTATACTCCATGCGATCAAGGTCTATAGGTTCGTGGGAGGAGATGACCCAAGCGTTCTTTAATAAGTACTCCCCTTACCACAAAACCAGTGGTCTGAAAAAACAAATTTCTTCCTTCACCCAAAAGTATAACGAGACATTATATTAGGCATGGCAGAGGTTTAAGGATATGTTTAATATATGTCCACACCATGGGTATGAGAGTTGGCGATTAGTCAATTATTTATATGAGGGGTTACAAGTAGAAAGCGCCAATTTATTGAGATGATGTCTAATGGAAAGTTCCTCAATAAGGACCCCGATGGGGCCATTGAGTACCTGAATGACTTGGCTGAGAAGGACCACACCTGGATCGGGGCGAGTGCTACTGAGGGCACGAATAGAGCATACCAACGGGGGTCTACCAACTTAGGGAACAAGATAGCCTTAAAGCCCAATTATAATGAGTGACTAGGGAATTAGAGGCACTTAAGACCAAAGATGGTAGACTCATGCATACTGTTGCCATAATCGAGTCACTGGATAGTTGTTTTATTTGCCGGGGGTGGAATACCTAGCACATGATTGCCCGACCTTGACTGAGATGAGAGGGGTTTATGAGGAACAATTTAACGCCTTATGGATGTACAAAAAGCCTTACTCACCCTTCTCTGACAATTGTAATCCTGGCTGGAGGGATCACTAAACTTTCGCTGGAGGTCCGACCCAAACCAACTCTCACACTCACAGGTACAACCACCTAGGTCATACCATGCACCTTCATACAATGCAAAACCTAACAGGAATTCCTTAGCGGATACATTACATGCGTTCATGGAAGCAAAAGGTGAAACTAATCAAAAATTTGAGGTTGTGTTGACATAGGTGGTAGAAGACAACAATGAGATAAAAAGCTAGATCACCAAGCTGAGAAGTTCTTTGACAGTGCAAGAGTGAGGCCAATTTCCATCCCGACCTCAAGCAAATCCTAAAGGGCAACATGTGGCACAAACTTCCGCTTCAGACTCTCAGAACATAAAAAAGGTTAATGTCATAACTACTCAAACTGGTAAGATACTAGATGGATCGAGTCCATCAACCACTACAAGCACTCCTGCGAGTAGCAAGGAAAACGCCCCTGAAGATGAGCCAAACAAGAACATTACGGTCCAAGTCCCCTTCCCCAAGCGCTCTGACCTACTAGGAAAAGTTTAAAAATACAAGGTGAGATCCTAGAACATCTAAAACATGTTAAGATTAGCTTGCCTTTACTGCATGTGATTAAACTAGTACTGACTTATGCGAAGGTTATCAAGGATCTATGCACCATCAAGAGGAAGCATCATATCAAGAAGACTGCTTTCTTGACTGGACATGTAAATGTGGTGATCAAGCAAAAGACACACCCAAGTACAAAGATTCAGGGTGTCCCACGGTCACTTGCCAGATTGTGACTCATGAGTTCGGCCAAGCTTTGCTGGATCTAGGAGCAAGTGTGAATTTAATGCCTTATTCTATCTACTTGCAACTGGGTCTAATAGAGATCAAACCCACAACTGTGGTACTACAATTGGTCGATTGATTGAAAAGAAGCCAAGAAGAATAGTCAATGATGTATTGCTACAAATCGATAAGTTCTACTACCCTGTCGTTTTTCTTATTTTGGACAGCTAGTTCATGGGTAATATGGAGCCTACAATTCCAATCATTCCAGGTAGACATTTCCTTGCTGCAGCTAACGCCTTTATCAATTGTAGAAATGGTCTTATGAAGCTGTCTTTTGGGAACATATACAACATTGGCAAGCAACCACGTGATGATGATGAATGCTATCACAATTACATGATAGACACATTGATATTAGAGGAGGTTCTCAAGAACAAAAATTATGAATCTTTATAGTATCTGATGCATTCGATTTTTGTTCCCTACTTTGACTTTGACCTGCTGACCAGCACAAGGAATACACGTGAGCCACGGACCACCATTATGGTGGTCGATGGCACGATGCTAAAGTAAGACAAAGATCTGAGAAAGGTGTAATGTTGTAAACAGGGAATTTTTAGCGTACCTTATCTTACTAACCTCATGTCTTTCTTATAGTGTTGGAGTCCTAGTTCGACCAGGCAATCAGTGGTGTATTTTAGGGAAGAAGATCTTTGTGGAGATCCTTATCTAATTAGGAGTTATGTTGTGAAGGGAAGTTTCCCCGTTAGACTTGTCCTCCGAGATACGTGGGACATAGTTCCCAATTAGAGTTTTATCCATTGATAGAATTTTTCATGTGCGACGTATACTCTAGTATTTTTTTTCTAGTTGGAAGGAAAGTGCTGCTATCTTGCATGTCCAAAGCCGATCCCCAAGATACTTGCCTTAGTAGGGCATATGGGTATTGGAGATAGCTGTGAGACGTGTGGGCTTAGCATGCTGTAGTGATTTGGGTTTGTCAGGCGGACTGCATTGAGCGGGCTTGAATCCGCTTGGGCTAGATCAGTGTTGGATTGATGATTGATCCTATTATTTCTCGAGATCATCATGACACATGTACGGTATAGAAGAGAGGTCATTTTGGGGTATCATCATCTACTCCCCTCGAGTTAGTGGGCCATCGCATCGGTTCACTGTCATTTCTTGAAAAGATGATTGAGTATGAACCATTGTTTGAGCCACGTGCTTCATTAATTAAGCGTGCATCAATTCAGTGGAGAAAATGCGGAAAGCCAATCCTTATTTAGATCTTCCTTGCTGCAGACATTGACTCTTCCATTTCTTTGCTTTGAGAGATTCTGCTAAGTTCATCTTTTGATTGAAAGTCTGTTTACCTTTTTCATGGCTCGCTAAAACCATCTTGATGATGAGCTTCTAGCCAAGGGCCTCCAGTTCTTTGAAGATAGCTCAGTTTCTGAATCGGGTCTCACTGAAATTTGAAAGACGACTGTGTTCCTGAGGACCTGCCATTCTATACTCTGAATGATGATTAGACGCCGATCTTTCCTCCGGAAGGGTTCGTCTGTTTGTATCGCGAGATACTTAAAACTAGAGTTTGTTTTCCTATTCTTGATGAGATCTGGGGATTCTTGGGTTACCATGGATTCTTTCCTGCCCAATTGGTAACCAATGGGTACAAGATTATCTTTCTTAATTTGATCAGAGCGAGGGATGTTGGCGTCCGCGTGACTCCATAGGTGATCCAGTTGCTGACTTCTCCTCGGCTAAATGATCACGTCGTTGGCTTGCTTCGGGAAGTTTTCGGATGACTTCAAGATTTAGTAGAAATAATGCTTCTTGGTTCCTTCGAATTTGAAGTACTTCGAGTTCAAGGGTCGTCTGGTTAAGCGGGAGTTCGGCCACTTTGTAAGTATAGCTTCATCTTTTGAATTTCGTTGCACTGATTGTATGCTGATCATCGCATGTGTTTCTTTGTAGGGAGGTTTTCCACTACTCCCATTTCTACTAGGGAACAAGCTATTGTGAAGGCATTCCGCCACATGTCGCGGATGAGTCCTACTAACTTCGGCCGCAGTGGGTTGTGGACCAACTAACATATGACCCCTATTCTTTACCGAACGCCAAAGGTTAAGTCTTACGGTGGAGCCCCTTCCAGGAAGAGGAAGGCTTCCAAAGTTAAGGCTCATACTTTGCCTAACACAAAGGGGATTTTTTAGATACTTGCCTCCTTTATAAGTTCAAAGAGGTCTTGCGCTGGGGCCGAGCCGGCTCTTAAATGGTCTGTTCTGATAAGGGAGGAGTGTGAACCTGACCATCCTGCCAGGGCGGAAGCCAAAGTATCTGGCTGGGAGATGAACCTCCTGCGATTGGCAGGGGTTGACGATGCGTCGAAACTAAGTATCGAGCAGGCTGAAGCTTTGAGTGAGAAGTTGATGTTGGTGGCTATGGTGGCTTCTACTACTGTTGACAATTCCAGACTGTTTTACTAGAAGGTTCTGATGAGAATTCGCCTGAGGTCCCAGAGTTCAATCGTTCTACTGGTGGATTGTTCGACAGTTGTCGCGGTTGCGTTTGCCATTACTCTTGTAGTAGTGCATTGTTCCCCATCTCGCTCCAGACCACATATCAGGGTGATGGAGGGTCAGTTGGACATTTCGTTTCCTTCTCTTCCTTTGGATTCCGTTGAGACGTCTCTCAATAAAGGGTTAGCTGCTGGTGACAAAGGGAAGGTCGTGGATGAGGACCTTGGTGCGGTGGAAACAACAAAGATTTGTATTGGCGTGATCCCGCATCCAAGAGAGCTCCATTCGGATGGGTGGATAAGTTGTTTGCTTCGGACCTAGTGAAGATGAGCAACCAGGCCTGGCACCAGGAGGTTGATGTTGACTATGCTTTGAGGAAGCACATAAGTAGGCGTTATAGCTGGCTAATGGACCACACTCCGAAGCCCGAGGAGGATACGCTGGAACGACGTATGGATAAGGGTTTGAAACAGCTTATGCTGGGGATGTCCCATTTTAACCAGTGGTCATCGCTAAGATGGAGGTTGAGGCGGCACGTGAGAGAGTATACACCATGGCGCGTGTCTCCTCGACTATGCGGAAGTTGTATTCCGATGCATTTTTTGAGATTGAGTTGATGAGGAAGCAATTTGATGAGAGGAGGCTAGAAGCCCTTGAGTCTGATTTAGCAGAGGCGGTGTCCGCGAGGAACAAATTTAGGCAAGAATTGGACATGTCCGCCGTGATCTGGAAGTTGCCCAGGAAACTGCGGCTAAGATGAGCTATGAGTTGCGGTCTTTTGCTGAAGAAAACACCATGAAGGATGATGAATAGGTAGCCTATAGACATCAGTTAGAGGATGACGTGGATTTAATGCTCGGGAAGCGAGGAAAGTTGGGGACCAACTTCCTCTAGAGCAACATGAGCTCAACGCTGTGAAGAGTAGCCTGGCTATGGAGCAGTCTCAGGTTGATGCACTAACCAGCAAGCTGGAGCTGTTGGAGCATGAACTTGTTGAAGAAAAGGTGCGCAAGGAAGAACTTTTCTAGGCGCAAGGCAAGTGTGAATTCCATTGGAGCTGTTGGAGCATGAACTTGCTGAAGAAAAGGTGCGCGAGGAAGAACTTTTCTAGGTGCAAGGCAAGTGTTAATTCCGATGGGTCGTGCATGGGAGTTTAGAATTGCTGGCGTTGATGAGAAAGAGCATCCGAATGGGACCTTGCTTATTATAAGAAGATATCTTACGCAGATTTCGGAGTGGTCTATGCATCATCAGAAGAAGAGGGTGATCCAGATCATGGCGCTTAGATTGAGGCGCGTACGGACGCAACAATTGCTCCTTCCTCTGTTAAGCTTAGTTTTCCCATATCTGGACCCCCTCCGGATGATGAAAAGATTTTTTATCCTTGCATTTTTTTCATTTCAACTGTTAATAAAAACAGGTTTATCTTGTGTATGCTTTGTACCCACTTATGTTTGGTTTCCATGTTGCCGCTTTCCATTTTGCCATGTCATTTTACTTTGACACAGGATTGGTTGGGTTAGCAGGAAGCTGATTGGTCTGTCTACTGTTGAGAGTTTGGCCATTTATGTTGCGAATGATTTTGACATGTTCTTCTGTGAGATTTCAAAGTCACCGTCGCTCATTAACATCCAAAAGTGGGCGTTCTGCGGATGGTTTGGCAGTCGGCTACACTACCCAAGTCATAGCTCATCCTTAAGTTAAGTGGCTGGAGACTTAAGTTGTGTACCTGGCCGTCGGTTGTGGTTGCATGCATGAGTTAATTGTTGCAGTTGAGCACATGCGTTGTATTTGAGCTAGAGTGCTTGTCTCGAGTCAAGTTTTGCAAGCTCGAGTTGACATCTCATGTAGCACCGTCCGTGTGTCAACAGGTTGATTTTGGAGTTGGCTCGAGTGGCCATTGCTGATAATAGAATGTCAGCCTGTGTGAGCATAACAACGTTGCTTGAGCTGTAATTTACTTTAGCGATCGTTGTCTTGAGAAGGAACGATGGTTGCGTGGCGAGCCATTGACTTCAGTCGAGGCTGACTAGGCTCACACCTTCCGAACCATCTATACCTGCACGGAGCGAATTACAGGTTTAGGATGTGAAAATTTGGCGATCATGGTATGTTGGAGAGCGATGATCCCGTGGCGAGCTGTCGACATAAGTCAGAGCTGACTAGGCTCCCACCTTCCAAACAATCTTCACCCACACGGAGCAGGCTACAAGTTTGGGATGAGAGGATTTGGCGACCATGGTTTTTAGAAGAGCATTGGTCCCATGGCAAGCCGTTGGCATCAGTTCTAGACTAACTAGGCTCCTACCTTCCAAATCATCTACACCCGTGCTCATCGAGCTACAAATTCGGGAGTTTTCGATTACCAAGGTCTGTCTAAGAGCAATGGTCCTGTGGCAAGCCGTCAAAATCAGTTCGGGACTACTAGGCTCCCACCTTCCAAACCATCTACATCCGCTCGGGGCGAACTAGGCATCGGGATGAATCAAAAGTCATCGTAATCAGTCAAAATTGACTAAGCTTGCCTATTTAGGTCGGAGTTCTGCCTGTTACGAGCATACGAGCCTACATGCGTAGGCAAAGTGCAACGTGCGGATTAGTTTCCTTTTGAAGAGAAATGAGTACCATAAATCAGCCGGTGATATGTAGGTCTGATCTGTGTGTCAAAAGTGACTAGGGTTTCTACTGCTTGTGTCAGGCACGTGTTAGAATAACGCTTGAATAGTAGGTTGAACCCATGTGCCCATAGAGTAAGAGCTAGGGCTTGTCATATGATCAAGACGCTATGTGTATACCATAGATCACGAAACAGTTGAGTATCGGTTACTCTTCCCAATTAATGAGGTTGTGTGCAACATCATTAATTGGATGAACGTGGTCCTGTACGGTTTCCTTCGGAATCGTCATCTCCTTATTTCCCATATGGTATTCAATTCTAATAGTTAATGCTGAAGCGTCTGTTTGGTGAACCATTACGTCTATATAATGGTGTTCCTTCATCATTGTAGGCATTATCTTCTACAGGGCGCACCTCTTCAGAAGCTCTTACACAAAGAATATGTTTTGGGTTTTACAAAGGCTAAAGGGAGATCTCCAACGCTGGAGTCTTCGAATGTTATGATGTTTGCGCCGATGAGTCATAATAAGACTTGCTGTGATGCTTAAGGTAGTTAAAGCGTGAAGCGAAGTCGAAGCAAAATCCGATGGCTTGGCTTTTGCAAAAAAGCAAAGCGTAAAGCGACCCTTAAAAAACGATTCACATTATATTTTAAAAAATGGATAATGGAAGTATGTGCTCTGAAAAATTATAACCATTATTTTTACAAAGTGTTAATTGAATTTAAAATTCTAATTTATTTCTTTTTTTTTGAATTTTCTAGACGAGTGCCCTAAAAAATGTAGTGGGTACGAATAGCCACCCAAGTATAGAACAAATTTCCCTCCCCCTGTATGTATTGTTCATCAACTTTCACATCTCCTGTGTATTTTTCATCGTCTTCCTCCGCCTGCGTTCGAACAATCTGCGAGTTTCTCCTTCTAAAATCATCTCATCTCTTCTTCTTTTCTATTCCTATTTCTTCCCTCCCACCTTTCGTTTTTTTTTCTGACCAAAATCAGAGAAAATTAGTAAGATAATTGTGTATTGTTCATCCTCTTCCTCCTCCCCCTCCTTCCGCGTTCGAGCAATCCGGCTGGTTTCTTTGCCTAAAATCTTCACCTTTCTTCTTTCTTTCTATTCCTCTTCCTTCCCTCTCTTTTTCCGTTATTTTTTTCGACCAAACTCGGAGAAAAACAGTAAGCGGATTTGAAAAAAATAAAAAAATAAAAAAGTGGGAGACACTTTGTAACATGAAGCCACCACTTTGGGCGCTTCAAGCTTCGGCAAAAAAGAGCAAAAAACCATGGCTTTTTGTGGCTTCGAAGTAGTGGCCTAGCTTTGACCGAAGCGAAGCGAGATGTCATGGCTTGGCCTGGCTTTTGGCTATAAGCGGTGAAAACCATGGTTTTGATTACTCTGGTTATGCGTGCTCTCATGCTCTGGGTGAACACTCAATAGGTTCGATGAGACATTGTAATTTCTTCTCATATTGCGAAGAGGAGTTACGAACTTCCTCCCAAGGGATGAGTCTGTCATTTATTTAACAACGATTCGGTGTTACCTTGTGCTATTATGTCTGTCAGGAGACACTCCTTGCGGCTAGTTTATGGTTGATCGAAGTATTGGCAGATGCGTTGCTGCTTCCGGGGGTGGTATCTCTTAGTCACCCCGAGTATTGCACATAGGAGAATCATTTTTGCTTGGCAGCATTGTGAGACCTTAACTCTCGTCACTTGCGGCCATCTTTGTCTGTCCTCTTCAATCTCATTCGGGAGGCCGGATGTCGGATTGAAGATGTCTATAGTTCGTCGCAAGGTCCATGTTGCCTTTTGTGGGCCATTTTTTCAGGGTGATTTAGCGGAGCAATGAGCTGTGCTTGTCCTTTCAGCCCCTTTTTGCACATTTGCCCTTGTTCGTGGGACATTTTCTTCGGAAAATTCGATGGGCGGAGTTTACTTTGGGTACCTTTGTTGTTGCTTCTGAGTCTTCTTCTGGAGTCGGATTGTTTAAGCTAGTCTTTACTGTATGTTGCACCGGATTCAGATGCTCGCAGTTTGTAGTCTTTGATACCGACCTCTGGGGGATCGTTGTTACATCTTTTCATTAATCAATAGAGTGTGTTTGCGTAATTCTCTTTTATTTCTTAAATGATTGCAAATCACATAAGCTCCTAAGAATTAAAACTCTACATTGACTAGGGAGAGAAAACTAAACAACTGAATAGACTGACTGTTGGCGGAAAGAGGTCGACCCCTGCCCTGAAGTGAATTCACATGGCCTTTGCTTGGATCGTTAGTACCTTCAGAAAACTGCCAAGTTTCCCTGATGCCGTTGATGTTACTGAAAAGTAAACCTTGCGTGGGAGGTTCCTTCTGCGCCCATTGATAGTCATGCGGTTGTGCTCCCGTCTGCAATATCTTCTCCACTTTGTCGAGTTGAAGCGTGTATTGCTCTTGTAATGCTTGAATGTTCTCCGCTGCTAAGTTGAGCCTCCGCTGTTGGATTTTTTCTTCGTGTTGGTAGAGTGACTTTTCCACAATTACTTGGTTTGGCTTCTATTAAACTTGCCATGTGGGCTCCAGTTGGACCTAGGAAGATTCTATCTGCTTTAGCGCAGCATAATGGTAGCCTCATGTCGTTGGTTGGTCCCCGCAAATTTTCCCTTCGAGTGGTTAGTGTATACTTGAAGCACTGGTGAAGGGTGGAGACTATTGCTTCCATCTGATGAAAGGATGAGGTTATAGGTAGACGGCTCGTTTACCACATGAAGTCCAAAAACAAAGCCTTTCTTAGTTGTGGCTCTCCTGCCACCACTGCTAATCTTATCTTCCCGGTCGGAAAGAATTTCTCTTCGCTAAATCCAATCAGTGGGTAATCGAAGGATGTCGGGTTCTCCTCCTTGAGGTCCATCCTGCGGAACGTGTTCTAAAACAGGATGTTGAGGGAGCTTCTCGTGTCCATTAGGGCCTTTTTCACTTTTGACCTTGCGATAGAAACCGAAATGATAAGAGCGTCATTGTGCGGTGCACGGATGCCTTCGAGGTCCTTATCTATGAAGGCCAAGGTTGGGATGGGGTTCTTCACCCTTGAGTTGTATACGCATCTATCCTCGTTTGTGGGTTGTGTCCGCATTTCTAGTAGAGTCCATTTTGGGACTTGTTCGACTGGTTTTCTTCTGCTCCGACTCCGTGAAGGACATATATTATGCTCGAAATCTCTTTTCCAATCTTCTGACAGCCTATCCCTTTTCCCTGGATCGGTCTTGTCGTTTCTTTGAACCCATAAATTCCTTTAGTTTTCCCTTGCGAATCCAGTATTCGATCTCATACCTTAGAGTCTTGCAGTCGTTGATATCGTGGCCACCCTCCTTGTGGTATGAGCAATACTTGTTGTCACGTTTGGAGGGGTCCCCGCGCTGCATTGGGGGCTACTTCAAATCTTCCCAGTTTTTTGTGGAATTAAGGACATTCGATAAGCTAGAATTGAGGAGGGCCATGGATCTGGATCCAATGTAGTTGGAAGCTTTATCTGGCCTGGCCCAGCAAGAGTTTACCTATTGTTGTTGCATTTTTGCTTGTTCCTTTCTTTGTCTTCTCACCTTTTTCCCTCATTTCTATCCCTAGAAACGGAGGGTTTCCTATTTACTTCAGTTTCCTTTTTTGTTGTTCTCATCTCTTCCAGGGTGATGAACCTTTGGGCGCCCTTCAAGAGTTTTGTCATATCCAGGGGGTTCCAAGGTGTAAAAGTCGTAAAACATTCACTCTATTAGGCCCTTGATAAAAGCTGTCACGGCTGTGTCATCACTGCAGCCGTCAATGAGGGTCAGCTCGTCATTGAAGTGCATGACATACTCACTTAGCATTTCGTTAGATTTCTGCCTTAGAGAAAGTATGTAGTGTGGGCCTTTCCTGATCTTCCGGCTTCCGATAAAGTGCGTCAGGAATTTTTTGGCCAGTATCTTGAATGAGTCGATTGACTTTGGCAAGAGGCTGTGGAACCATGTCAGTGCAAACTTCTTTAGCCTGGTAGGGAATGTTTTGCACATCATCGACTCAGAACCTTCCTGGAGCGCCATTACATGATGATAATGGCACAAGTGGTCGAACGGGTCATCGATCCCGTCATAGAAATCAAGCTTTAGAGGGGTAAACTTATTTGGAAGAGCCTTGTTCATGATGCAGTCCACGAAGGGTGGAACAAGGAAGCGGTATAGCACGTTTAGGTCAAGAGCCCCTCGACGGAAGAGGGTTCTGCGGGGTGAGGTTGTCTACCTGAAGGTCGGGTCCACGTTAATTGCGCCTCCTCCTCTAGTCTAATGAGAACTAGCATGGGCTTGACTCTCCTATGCATGCTCTCTGTTGTCTTCTAGATATTGAGGCTTGTGTTGCTCTTGATCTCCATTGGCAGGTGGAGGGTTTTGTTGTATGAGAGTGTCCACTGCTTTTGCGATCTACTGTATTTGTGACGACATCAAATATATTTTGGGGTCTGCTGCCCATATGTTACAACACCGCTGGGAGCAGTGGTATATTGCCAGTCTGAGCATTTGACGTGTCACCTTGTTCTCCATTGTTGCATGTTCTGGTGGTCACCATCTTTTATACTCTGAAATGAGATGATGCTAGTGATTGGTTAGGAACTTTGTGGTTTCGTGCTTTGACCTTGACATGTTGACCTGCTGACCTACACAAGGAGCGCACGTGAGCCACAGACCACCGTTCTGGTGGTCGATGGCACTCTGATGCTAAAGTTAGACAAGGATCTGGGAAGGCATAATGATGTAAATACGGAATTTATAGCGTACCAACCTCAAGTCTTATTTATAGTGCTCGAGTCCTGGTTCGACCAGGCCATCGGTGGCGTAGTTTATGGAAGAAAATATTCGTGAAGATTCTTCTCTAATTAGGAGTTGTGCTGTGAAGGGATCTTTTCCTATTAGACTGGTGCTACTAGATATGAAGGAGATAGTTCCCAATCAGAGTGTTGTCCATAGATAGAAGTTTTTATGTGCGACATATACTCCGGTATTTGCTTCCTAGTTGGAAGAGAAGTGGATTTGTTTTGCCTGTCTGAAGCTGATCCCTGAGATACTTGCCTTAGTAGGGATTATGAGTATAGGGGATAGTTGTGAGATGTGTGGGCTTAGCAGGCTGTAGTGATTTGGGTCCGTTAGGCGGAATGCATTGAGCGGGCTTGAATCCGCTTTGGCTGGATCAGTGTTGGGCTGACGTTGGGGCCTATTATTTCTCGAGATCATCATGACACATGTACGGTGTAGAAGAGATGTCATTTTGGTGTATCATTAGTATCTTTGTACTTCGAATTCTGAGAATTCACTTTATCATGACAATGTTTTTGATGTTTCTGGTTTTTCAGGGTTAAAGGATAAATGATAACGACAATGGAAACCATGCTTTGAGGAGTTGCCAAAAATAAGAGAGAGACCACAACCATCCACCGTAAAGACCTCAAAAGTCGCCATAGTTACACCGCCTGAGGGACTCAAACATGCATTCCTGGGACCATGTGACCTTTCCTGTTATTATCTATTATGTGTTTAGTGACTCAGAAGAACAAGAATTGATTAACATGTTAAGTAAGCATAAATCTGCACTAGATTGAACTATAGCTGACATCAATGGTATTAGCCCCTTAATATGTTCCCAAAGGATTCACTTAGAAGAATGAACTAACCTAGAGATCCCCATAGATGGCTTAGCCCTACCATGAAAGGGGTGTTGAAAAAGGAAATTTCAAAACTTCTAGATGCGGGTATCATTTACCCCATCTCTGTCCAACTAAGGTAGGCCTAAAAAATCTAGAGTGACAGTGGTCACTAATATGAAGAGGAATTGCATGTTCCTAGCAAGGTATGGACAGGGTAGCACATGTGCATTGATTATAGAAAACTTAATTCTACCACCCGCAAGGATCACTTCTCGCTTCCATTCATAGACCAAATCTTAGAGCGTGTAGCTGGCCATCCTTTCTATTATTTTCTAGATGAGTATTCAAGATACTATCATATTGAGATTACCTTAGAGGATCAAGATAAGACTACTTTCACATGTGATTTTGGTACTTATGTTTTTCAGCATATGCCATTAGGTTTGTGTAATGCGCCAACTACCTTTCAGAGATGCATAATGAGCATTTTTTATGACATGGTTGAAAAATAGGTGTTCAGGGATGATTTGACTGTTTTTGGTGATTCCTTTGATTCATGTTTACTTCATTTGCATGCTTTTTTTAGTAGATATGAAGAGAAAGGTCTGGTGCTTAACTGGGAAAAATGTCATTTCATGGTTCCCTCTTGCATAATTTTGGGGCACATAGTTTCTAATAAAGGGATCGAGGTTGATAAGGCAAAAATTGAATTGATATCTAAATTGCCCACACCCAAAACTGTTAAGGATATGAGGTATTTTCTAGGACACGCAGGTTTATATGAGAGGTTCATACAAAACTTCTCTGCCATTTCTAGGCCACTGTGTAACCTTTTAGTCAAAGAAGTTGTGTTCCACGGGACACAAGAGTGTCGGGACGCTTTCCGAACACTCATTCATAGGGTCACTTTCGTCCCCATAATGCAGTCATCGGTTGGAATTTGTCGTTTGACATAATGCGTGACTCAAGTAACTATGCTGTTGGGGCAGTCCTGGGACAACGAAAAGAAGGGAAGCCCTCTGTTGTTTACTATGCTAGTAGAACTCTTAATGATGTTCAAATGAACTATTCTACTATTGAAATAGAGTTGCTAACCATAGTTTTTTTTTTCTAGAGAAATTTTGTGCTTATTTTATTGGTACACCTATTACTGTTTTTACTGACCATGCAGCTCTTAAGTACATTCTTAGAAATAAGGATGCTAAGGAAAAAGTGGATTTTACCTTTGCAGGAATTTGATTTGACCATAAAGGATAAGAAAGGAGTGGAGAATGTCATGGCGGATCACTTGCCTCGCCTGGATTTCAATGATTATGTCGATGGCTCATCCATCCGTGATGAATTCCCTGATGAACACATGTTCGTTGTGACTCAAGTACCATGTTATGCGCATATTGTTAATTACTTGGTTTTTGGCAAAGTTCCATCCTCATGGTGCACTCAAGATAAGCGCAAATTTCTGGTCGAGGTAAGAAATTTCTATTAGGATGATCCTCTCCGACCAAATCATGAGGCATTGTATACCTGACAATGAGATTGAAAGTGTCTTACATTTTTATCATAGCTCAGCTTGTGGCAGCCATTCTTCTATGAAAAAGACCGGTGCATAGATTTTACAGTCTTGATTATATTGGCCTACTAACAATTTTTGTCGTTTTTGTGATAGATGCCAAAGTTAGGTACACTGTCCTAAAGACACATGATGTCCCTCAACCCGATCCTTGTTATTGAGATATTTGATTCTTAGGGATTTATTTTATGAGACTATTTTCCACCCTCTTTTTGGTATTTGTATATCTTGCTTGCAGTGGAGTATGTGTGCAAATGGGTAGAGGTTTTGGTGTGCCGGAACAATGACAACACTACTGTTGTCAAGTTTCTCAAAGAAAATATTTTATCCAGATTCGATACACCACGAGCTATTATTAGTGATTAGGGCACTCACTTCTGTAACCGTTCTTTTAAGTTTTTTATGCGCAGGTATGGAGTACATCACAAGGTTGCCAATGCCTACTGATGTAGTCGATTTTGGCTTTCCTTCGACGCCTTTACCCAAATCTGCACAGAGAATGCAGGTGAGCCAAAGACCATTGTGTGGTAGCCGATGGCACTCCGATGCTTAAGTTAGATAAGGCTTAAGAGAGGCATAAAGCTGTAAATTTGGTTTTTGTAACGTACCTATGTTTATCGACCTTATCTTTTATTTGTAGTGCAAGATTCCTTATCCGGCTAGGCCTTTGGTGAAGTAGTTTAGGGAAGGAGATCTTGCTAGAGATCCTTTCCTTGTTGGGAGTTCTCCATGTAGAGAAATTTTCCTACACGACTCCTGCTCCTAGATCTGCGAAAGAGGTTTCCCTTTTAGAGTGTTGTCCATGCAAGGAAGTTTCATTGCCCGACTTATTCTCCAATGTTTGTTTCCTAGTCGTAACCAATGTATTGCTGGCCTGCTTATCTTGGGTCGATTCCCCAGATACTTGCCTTATCAGGGCTTACTCTCGCCTTATCAGGGCTTACGAGTATTGGGTTTAACCGCAAGACGTGTGGGCTTAGTTGCACGTTGCAATTTGGGTCTGACCTTCTAGATCCTGCCAATAATAGGCTTAGTGTTGTCTGGGCCTTGCTGGATTGGGCATGCAAGCAGGCCTGCTTTGTTCTGTTGATGAGATTATCATAATACGCGTACAGTGTTGATCAGAAGACGGTTTGATGTACCATCAGCTACTCCCCTCGCGTTGATGGGACAGCTTATCGGTCTACCAAGTCACTTCATGAAGCAACTGTGCAGTCGTGATGGTTGAGTCTGAATCATTTTTTCGAGCGGCAAGCTTCATTAATTGCCGTGTGTATGCTCGAAAGAGAAAAAGGCGGGAGTTTTGGTTTCTATATAGATTTTCTCTTTACAGAGTTTGACTTCTTTACTCTTTCGATATCAGAGACTTTGTTTTGCTGCACCGCATTTCGTGCTTTTAACTTTTCTCAACCTTCGTAGCCGAAAGCTTGTACAATCTCTCATGGCAGGCCTGAATCAGCTTTCTGATGAATTGTTTGCTAAGGGTCGCAAGTTCTTTGAGGAGAGGTCACTTTCTAAGTCGAGTCTGGAAGTTCTCCATAAAACATACGGGATTCCTGAGGATCTGGTGCTCTTTACTCTAGGCGCTGATCTGACGTCGTTGTCTCCTCCAGAGGGTTTCATTTGTATCCACCGAGGTATGCTTCAATTAGGTGTCCATTTTCCTGTTACCAAGGAAATTTGGGATTTCCTGGCATACCTAGGCCTTGCGCTTGCTCAACTTGTGCCGAACAGGTATAGGACTATGATTGCCATTCTGATTAGGGTGAAGGACGCTAGTGTCCGAGTATCTTCGAGGGTGATCCAACTACTTACTTCTCCTAGGATAAACGGGCATGCTGTGTGCGTGTTGGCATCGCTGAACTACTTTGGTAATCTGCCTGATGATTTTAAGTTTTGGTAGAAATTTTGTTTCTTGGCCTCCGCGGACTCTAAGTATTTTGAGCTTGCTAGTTGTCCGGTCAAGCGGGAATTTAGGCAATTGAGTAAGTTTAATTATGTTCCTGATCATGCTTGTGTTATATCAAATTGAACTTTTTGTTTTTTGTAGCGAAATTCCAACCTTCATATCTTTCTGCTGAGGATAAAGCGGCTCAAGACGCGTTTCGCGACATGCCTCGTCTACGGATAAAGGATGTCATTAAGTATTTTAATATTAAGCGTAGCAGACTGTGGGCTCACTAGCATGAGGCTCCCACTCTTTTTAAGGTTCTAAAGCCAAAGCCTGAAGGTGTATCTTTTTCAAATAAGAGGAAGTTGTCAAAGATTAAGATTCCAATACCTTCAAGGAGGGCAAAATTAAATGAGTCGCTTCCTTTTCCTGCTCGTATTGTGTCTAAGCCCATCAGCGGGCATTCAACTTCGTCCGGAGGACATGAAGTTGTCGGACAAGTTCTTGATTTGTCCGCTACGGGCGGTGACTGTTGCGTCCAAGGGACATAATGCTCGGGCAAATGCTTTTGTTTCCCTACCTTACTTGGAGAAGGAGTATCAGCAAATTGTTGGAGTTGAAGATATAAAAAAGCAGAGTACAGAGCAGGCAGAGGTTCTGAAAAAAAAAACTCCTGTCGGTGGGCGTTTAAACTTCGTCTGGTGTGGGACTTGTTTGCCACTTTTCATTGAAAGACTTTGATTACCGCCCTTAGATTGCGACTTTGCTAGGCCTGCTGAAGAATCACCTAACCGTCACCCCTATGGAAAAAGGTCCCCTCTGCGTCATCTATACTATCTTCCTTCTCGCTTCCGTCTTCAACTGATTATGAGTCCATTTGTGAAAGAGTGTCGACCATTGCAGGCAAGGGGAAAGCTACGGATGAGGGCCCTGAAAGTGAAGGGTGGTGGTGGAGTGATTTAGGTCCCGAAGGTTCTCCATCTGGATGCGCGGACCAGTCTGTTTGCTCCAGATGTGGTAAAGATGAGCAACCAAGCTGAACACCAAAAGGTTGACATTTCTTATGCTTCAAAGCATCATATTAGCATGTGGAACGACTACCTAGAGAACTGTTCTCCGGAGCCAGAAGGAGAAACGCTGGGAGAGCGTATGGATAAAGGGCAGAAACATCTCGTACTGGGAATGTCATACCTGAATCAAGTGGCCGCTGTTGAGAATGAAGTCGAGGCCGCTCGTGAGAGAGTATATACCATGGAGCGAGTTTTTGCAAACTTGCAGTAGTCATAATCTAACTCTTTCTATGTGATTGAAACGTTGAGGAAGCAACTCGAAGCCCACTTAGATGCTGTAACGGAGTCCTAGCACACAAGATCAGAGGCTCGGTGGATTTGCTTGGAAACGCTTGAGTTCGACCTAGTAAGGGCAGTATCCAAGAGGGATCGGTTCGAGAATGAACTAACCTTGTCCGTCATGACTTACAATTTTCCCAAGAGACCATGGTTGGGGTACAGGTCAAAATACAGGCTTTGAACACCAAGAAGACCATAAAGGAGTCTGAATGGGTTGTCCAATGTCAACAGTTGGAGGATGATGTTAACTTTAACGCCAAGAGCATGCAGACAGCGAAAAAACAGCTCCTTCTGGCACAAAATGAGCTAAGTGTTGTTAATGATAAGTTGGGTGTGAACAGTCCAAGACTGACATGCTGTTGTGCAAGCTTGAGCTTGCTGAAACAAGGATGCGCGAGGAGAAGCATCTTAAGGCCCAGGGCCCGTTTGAGTTCAGCAGAGTTGTGCATGGAAGGGTGGAGCTGTTGCAGCTTATGAAGGAGGAACATCCTGATTGGGATCTTTCCGACTATGAAGAACTAGAATATGCAAAATTTATAGTGGCCTCCAATCCGTCAGAAGAAGAAGGTGACCCTAACGAGGGTGATCGAGAGGTAGCACGTAAATATGTGTCTTCTGCTAAGTCCAGCTCCCTCCTGATGAGGAGTAAACCTTGTACTTTTTGGCTTGCAAATGAATAGCATTTTGTACTTGTGCATTTTTCTTTTACTTTCCCTACTAGTTTTTTATCTGCGTTCTCTTATCAAGACATTAGTTGTCAGATGAGAGGCTATGCTAGGTCAGGAAGCCATATGATTGATCTGCTGGTGAGAGTTTTGACTGCTTATGCTGTGATAGTTCATGCAATTTTAGTCAGAATCTTTTTAGAATTGGGAAGTGTAATTCACCCTTTGTCTGATGGCTTGGTTATATATGAACTAGCAGTTGTTGTTATTATTTTAAGCGAACTAGTCAGACTGTGGTCCTAGAACGTGCACGATCGTAGATGATCGGACAATAGTCCGTGCGAGTCCACTGATGTTAGCTTCCAGAGCTCGGTTCGGGCTTTCGACTCGTCTTTACCTGTTATTGGTGAAAAATGATTAGTTGGACTGAAGGTTGTTATCGCCAATTATAACTGACTAAACCGGAGTCGGTTTCACAACCATCGTTTGTGATTGAACGGCGGTCCCTGGCAAGTCATCTTAATCAGGCATCGAAGGCATTGACTTGCCTATACTCCCTGTTTTCAACCCATCGTTGTCCACTATTGGCGGACTAGGAATAGGAGTGAGCTAGAAGTTATCATCGTCAATCGGTCCGACTAAACTTTGGTAGGGTTAGGCGATCATTGTGTGTAGTTGACCAACGATCCCTGGCAAGCCATTGCGGTCAAGCGTCATCGCGCTGACTATGCTCCCACTTTCTAAGCCGTTGGAATTTGCACGCAACGAACTAGACTTAGAGCATACCAAAAGCCATCGCCATCGGTGGCCACTAACTAAGTTTTGGTCGGGTTCGACAATCATCGTCTGCGTAAGAACGGTGACCCCTGGCAAGCCATCTTAATCAGGCGTTGAGAACACTAACTAGACTTCCATTTTCTAAGCCATTGAAATTCGTTATTAGCGAACTAGGCTTCGAGCGAATCAGAAGCTATCATCATCGGTCATCACCAACTAAGCTTTAATTGGGTTCGGTCACTATTGTCCATGTTTGGACAATGATTTATGTCAAGCTATCTCGATCAAGCATCAGAGCGTTGACTAAGCTGTCACTCTCTAAATCATTGGCACCCGTTTAACGGATTGGGCGTTAGAGCGGACCAGAAGTTATCGTCATAAGCCGAAACTAACTAAGCTTTGGTTAAGTTTGACGACCATTATCTATAGTTTGACAATGATCCCCGGCAAGTCATCGCGGCTAGGTGATAAAAACGCTGACTAAGCTCCCACTTTATAAACCATCATCATCCGTTTTTGGCGGGTTAGGCGTTAGAGCGGACCGGAAGCTATTGTAATCAGTCGGGTCTGACTAAGCTTTAGTTAAAATAAGATTTTGGGCATGCAAGTCTGACTTGGGTGTCCTGACTTACTTGATTCGCCTAGCGATCTGATACCGGAGCCATATCAATTGATAGGACTAATAATAGATTGACCAACTTTAATGAATAGTAGCATAATAATAGTAGGGCTAACACCTTGGACTATTTATAGGCACGCTCCTTATTCCATGGGCGCTCAAGGCCTTCGCTATTTGTGTCTTTGCGAGTGATGGCCCAATTTGATGGGCATAAGCTTGGGCCCATTAGTTGGTGGGGCCCAAGTGGAAAAAATCTTTGTAGATCAGCGTGCCATGTGTGCGGCGCGGATTGTGAGACGGTTCAGTATCGGTTACTCCCTTAGTTAATGGGGCTACGTGCATGGGCCATTAATTCGATGAATGTGGACTCTTGCAATTGCAATTGAATTGTAGTTTCCCTATTTCCCATACATCATTTAATGTTGACGTAACCGTTGGCTGAAGTTTCTTCATAAACCACCTCGCCTATATATAGGCTAGTCGTTCTCTATCTCAAGCATTGCAATGAGTGTTGTAGAGTATGTCGATCAAATGTATCCTACCAGCGAATATGCTTTGGGTTTTCCAAAGGCTGAAGGAAGATTTTTGTTCTGGAGTTTTTTAATGTTCTGACATTTGCAGCGATAAGTCTTAGTAAGACCTATTATTATGTGATGCCATCTGATCTGGGTGAGCATCCAATTGATTCCATGAGATCTTGTAATATCTTCTTACATTGCGAAGAAGAGTTACGGACTTCCCCTCAGGGGCCAGGTCTGTCTTCCATCTTTCGGTGTTCCCAAGGCCTCTCGCGCCATCTAGTTTGGGAAATTATCCTTGCAGCTAGTTTTGGGGCAGTCGTTCCCACTATATCTACTGGGCTTTGCTCGTGATGCCACGACCGTAAGGTAGGTTCGTGGAGTGGAACTTTGATGAATGCGCCTTTTTTTCAGGGACGTTAACTCCGCAACACCCCAGTGCTCCTCTCTTGAGAGACGTTCACATCTGCCTACTTCTGTTCTAGTTCCAGATACTCTTCACAGGGCAGATTGACGAGTTAAAGATGTTTGTATTTCGTTTCGAGGCTCATAGTGCCACTTTCAGATCATCCTTGTGAGGTGATTCAATGGGGCTAATAATCGAGCACGTGCTTGCCACCTGTTTTCAAGTACTTTACTTTCACCACCTTATCCGAAAGAAGATTGGCAGAGCAAAGTTTCGACATGCGTGTTAGCAGATGCATATTTGTGTACTAGTTGGTCGGCAAGCTTTGTAATAACTTTCATTGCAATCAATAAAATTTATTTTATTCCTTGAATATGTCACGTTCAAACTCTTCTAAAAAGAAAAAAAACAGAAAAAAATACGAAATCAAAGCAACAAAATAATTTGACTCCTAGTGGGGACTAAGCTAACCCGGTCCTGAAGGAGGTGGATGGTCCTTCTAGCGAAGTGTCTTGCTTTTCCAAAGGTAGTGAAGTTACTAACAAGTAGACTTCGTGTTGGCAGGCAGTTCCTTGCTGATTATCAGCTCTTGGAGTAGGTGCCTGTTTGCTGAAATGTTGTTACTTAGTTTTATATTGGTCTGGATTGAGTCTCCAGCTTTGAAATCTAGCTCTCTTCATAGCTGTACTTCGGCTGTCGGAAATTTTTCTCTATCCACGCAAATTGGTTATCCTCCTTTGTCTAGATCGGGTGCCTGATATATCTGTTCTGCGGGCTCGAGCTGCAATTGATAGCAATTCAGCTGTTTCAGGGCTACATAATGGCAGTCTTTTGCTGCAGCTCCTCTAATAGTTCCTTGTGTCTGGTTGACTGTGTATTTGACGCATTGTTGCATAGTGGAAACTATTGCTTCCATATGGTGAAGCCAAAGCCTTCCATTTATAATGTTGTAGGTGGACGAAGCGTTAACTACCAGAAATTCTTGGACAAGGTGCTTCAGCAAATATGTCTCTCCCGCTACATCTATTAGATTGATCTTCGTGATAGGGAAGCATTTCTCTTCACTGAATCCAACCATGCGGTGAGTCGCAGGGGTTAAGTCTTTCCCCTGGAGACTCATGTTTTGGATTGCGCTGAAAAACAAAACATTAAGTGAACTTCCTGTATCAACCAAGGCCTTTTCACCTCCAACTTCGCAATGAGGACGAATATGACCAAGGCGTCATTGTGAAGAGAATGTACACCCTTGAGATCCCTATCCGTAAAAGTTAGTGGTGGGATTGGGGTCTGCACTTGATGGTCCTCGCTCTGGGGTGGCACCCGCATCTCGATCAACGGCCTCTTGAGGGACTTGTTAGATTTATCTCCTTTGGGACCGACCCCATGAAGACCAAAAATGATGTCAAGAGCTTCCTTTTGATCTCCTTGGCAGCGTACTCCATTTCCTTTGCCCGATCCTGCCTCCTGTTCGAGCCCAGGAACTCCTTGAGTTTTCCTTTCCCTATTGAGTACTTGACTTCTCCTTTGAGGTTTCTGCAATCCTCAGTATCGTGTCTGCCCTCCTTATGGAAGGCGCAATATTGCTTTTGTCGCACCTAGCAGGGTCTCTTTGCTTCTTGGGGGCCATTTTAGTTCTTCCCAATTCTTCATGGAATCAAGGATGTTGGATAGATTGAAGTTGAGAGGGGTGACAGATTTGGACCCAACATAATTGGAGGCTTTGTTCTGCCTTGTGCGGCCGTAGTCAGTCTTACTGTCATTGTGTTTCCTCTTGTTCCTGTCGTCATCCTCCTTTTCCTTCCTCTATTTCTTATCCCTGCGGACAGAGGTTTTCTTCTCCAATTCTGCCTCCTTTTGGCGGTCAACATCTTGTCTAGAATGATATATCTCTGGGCATCCTTCAAAATGTCTACCTTATTGGTTGGGGGTCCAGAGAAGGAAGTCATAGAACTTGCCTCTCCTAAGATCCGAGGTGAAGGCTGTGATGATAGTATCATCACTACAGTTGTCGATGAGAGTCAACTCATCATTGAAACGAGTGACATATTCCCTCAACATCTCGTTTTGATTTTGTTTCATGGTCAGCAGATATTGCGGGCCCTTCATGACTCGTTGGCTGCCCACATAGCGTGTGAGGAACGCCGTCGCAAATGTCTGGAATGAGTCAATAAACCTTGGAAAGAGGCTGTGGAACCAGGTCAACTCTCACTTCTTCAGGCTGATCAGGAATGATCAACACATTATCGTATCAAACTTGTCCTTCAGCGCCATGACATGCTGGAAATGGCGCAAGTGATTGGATGGGTCTCCCGTCCCGTCATAAAACTCTAGCTTTGGCAGAGTGTACTTTTTCAGTAGCGGTTCATCCATGATATGATCCATGAACGGAGGAACAATGAGGTTTAATAGTATGTTTGGATTCGTGGCCCCTTGATGGATGGGGTTTTGCAAGATGTGTCTGTCGGCTCTGGACGTTGGTTCCTTGTTGGCCGCTCCTCCACCTCTGGTCTACTGGGAATCTGCAGGGGCAGCGCAACTCTCTTGAGCATGTTCTCTGGAACCTTCTAGGTACTGGGCTCTTTGTTGCTCATGGTCTCCTCCTGTGGATGGATGATTATGCTAATTTAGTATCTCCAGTGCTCGTGTGATTTGTTGCATCTTGGTTGACAATAGATCCACCCTTGGGTCTGTCGTGGCTGCCACCGACGCAGGGGTTTGAGAAGGTTCCTCCCGCGGTGGTGGCGGCATGGGAACTGGTGGCGCTCTTCTAGTTCGAGCGTTCAGTAGTGTCTCCATTGTTGTGAGACCTTGTTGTCACCATCTTTCTGGCTCTCTAGGAAAGGTGGTACTACTATTTTTCCTGAGGAACTCTGTCGTTCCCCACGAACAGCGCCAAACTAATGTAGTCGATTTATGTTTTCCTTCAATGCCTTTACCTAAATTTGCATAGGGAATGCACGTGAACCAAATACCATTGTGTGGCGGCCGATGACACTCTGATGCTTAAGTTAGATAAAGGATTAGGAGAGGCTTAAAGTTGTAAATTGGGTTTATGTAGCATAATTTTGTTCATCGACTTTATCTCTTATTTACAGTGTGAGAGTCCCTGTTCGGCTAGGCCTTTGGTGGCGTTGTTTAGGGAAGGAGATCTTGCTGGAGAACCTTTCCTTGTTCGGAATTGTCCATGTAGAGAAGTTTTCGTACAGGACTTGTGCTCCTAGATCTGCGGGAGAGGTTTCCCTTTCAAAGTGTTGTCCATGCAAGGAAGTTTCCTTGCCCGACTTATACTCCAGTATTTGTTTCCTAGTCAAATCCAATCTATTTTTGGCTTGCCTATCTGGGGTCGATCCCCCAGATACTTGCCTTATCAGGGCTTACAAGTATTGGCCTTGACCATGTGACGTGTGGGCTTAGTGGCGCGTTGCAATTTGGGTCCTTACTGTTCGGGCTTTGCTGGATTGGGCGTACAGTCAAGTCTGTTTTGTTCCGGTGATGAAATTATCATGACACGCATACGGTGATGATCAGAAAACGGTTTGATGTATCATCACCTACCATACACAGTCAAATAGCCAAGCTAAGCTAGCCAACCGAGAAGTAAAGTAAATCTTGGAGAAATCGGTTAATCCTAATCGGAAGGATTGGTCTTTGCGCCTTTTCGATGCTCTTTGGGCTTATCGTACCGCTTATAAGACAAACTCGTGATGTCTCCATACAGGCTTGTCTTTAGAAAAGCCTACCATTTACCTGTTGAGTTGGAACATTGCGTTTATTCTGCTTTAAAAAAGACTAACTTTGGTCTTAATGATGCATGTATTCATCAAAGTTTCAATTGGCTGAGATTGAAGAGTTGCGGAATGATGCCTATGACAATTCACGATTCTACAAGGAAAAGATAAAGGTGGCTCATGACAAGCAAATTTTGAGGAAACATTTCGAGCCTAATCAACGAGTCCATCTCTATGACTCGCGACTTCATCTTCATCCAGGCAAGTTGAGATCGAGATGGACGAGCCCGAAAGATCCAAAAGATGGGAAAATATTTAGAGTGAATGGGCAACGTTAGAAGCACTATGTAGAGAAAGTAGAGGTAGCAGAGGCAATTTCTCTGGTTGCCTCTGTCTACTTGGTTTGATGTTCTCCATGTCTGTCTTTAGTTTAGGTTTTTACTTTCTAGTATATGTTTATTGCTTTTCGTTGTTTGCTTTTATGTTTTTCTTTGAGTGTTTCTGGTTATCTTAGGTTTAGCTACTAGAGTTGTTCCGAGCCAATCATACTCCTGTGTTCCTCTTTCACGTTGGTGTTGTTTTCTAATCTTTTGGTGACTGTGAAGACACTATCAGATTTAGGTTTGGGTGGTAGAATATTCATGCTTATTACTATTTATTGTTTTTTGTGAAATTATCATAGCATATTTGTTTAGTTTTGAGTATTTATGAAGTGTTGATGCATGACTACAACATTGTTTTCGTCAAGGTCCAATGATACTATCTTGATCAACATTGATTGATTTCTTGAAGCTCACTTTTGTGCACTTGCTAAGCTTTGTGGACCGATTTGGAGAGTTGATGCATATGATTTTTTATTTTGACCATGTCTGAAGCACATTTTTCTTGATTGAGTGGAGAGTTTGAGATAATTGGCATTCTGAACTTTTATTGCTTATTGGAATTGGTCGTCAACATCTGAGATGTCCTATTTGGTTTACCTTTCATGTGGATAAACGATTTGGTTAATTTTTTAGGTCTTCTAATCCATCATTGATATTTGTGCTAATTTTTTATCATCGAAAGCATCTCGAGAATCTTCTTCTTCTTTCAGTTTATTTTCATTGTAATTCGTATGTTCGTGTGATTAAAAAATCGTCAAGAAAAAGTCTCAAAGTTTCAATTTTTGCTTTCACTTTTGATTCAAAAAAAGGGAGATTCAACCGTGTAAGGAAGATACGTCATCTTAGTCATATTCAGAGGGAAGCGCTTCAACATCAAGGCTTTATTGATTAACCAATGAAATTTCGAGGCATAATTATAGTAAGCTTGATCGAGTGTTTTGAATGGTGTGACTAGCCTATCTTGTGATCAATTCTTGTTTAATTGCTTGTCCTAAATCATTTGACCTTTTCTATGAGAGCTTTACATTGATTTCCGGCTCCATGAGTGAATATATACCTTGCCCGTTCTAATTGATAGATGTTTTACCTGTGAGGACAATGGAGTTGAGGATTTTACATGATTGAATTAGAGGTTATATGCATTACCGGCTTGTAGTAAGAATGGTTGCAGCCAAGTGCACACTCTTATTGTTTCTAGGAAGTCGTGATTTGGAGATCTTGTTAGCGTCTGTGAGCTTTGGCTAATGTTTGCTTGAGTGCTAGAAAGTTTTGTAATTTCTTGGATTCTGACCTACATGCCATGCACATTTTGATGCTATTTATTTCGCTTGTATTGCTAGGTACTAGGAATGAGCTGGTTGGGGGTTGTGATTATGGAAAGAAAATGCACTTATACAGAGTTAATTATTTTCACTTGTTAAGATTATTTTGATAATTCATTGAATTACTTGACAAGTGTGGTTTTTTGGAGAATTTTGGGTTTTAGTGTATTTTTCAGATAAAAGACCCTCAAAGATATGATCAAGGTGATCCACAACTTTTGGACTAGCCCAAACAATCTGAAGCAAGCCCAGGCATTCAGCCCAAAACGAAAAAGGAAAATGAATTGTCCCAAGCAACCTGATCCTTCGTCGAGTTAGGGACGCCGTGAGGCGCTGGCCCATGAGACACAAACCCTAGGGTTTCATTATTTTCTCTATGGCGGCATCTTCTCTCTATGGCTACCTCCTCTTTCCATGTTTATAAAAAGACTACCTTAGGCATATTTTCAATGGAGGATACACACAATTTCATTAGAGTTCTTTGGAGATGTATTGTCGGCTAGGCTAAATCTTCAAGCAAGGCGAAGAGATGAACTCCTAGATGTAGCTGATTTGATTTGTATTTTGATTCAGTTTTCACGCTTTCATGATAAACAATGGTATTTGAGAATTCTTCCTTTATCTAATATACAAGACTATGTTTTCATGTGAAATATGATTATATTTTCTTCCTCCATAGATTCTTTTTTACTCTGGTTGTTGTCTATTCTCCATATAAGTCTAGTCATGCTCTTCTTATATGTGAAACATTAGGGTTCAATTAATTTCGGTAGATTGAATATGTGACTGTCTTTTATTGCGTTATTGTTTCCGGATATATTGTTGAATTAAGATATTGTTTATGACAAATCTTTGTGCTTTCTTGAAAAAGGGAATTCTCTATATACTTACATAAGAATAAATTGGTGCTTTAAAGATTATTCCAGTTATGTTGTTTGGGATGTGAAACACATAATTGAGTTATCATAACTAAATCAATACAGGTTGAAGTGGTTAGTCTAAGAGGGATTCTTAGACCCTTGTGATTTTTTTCTTTGATTTCTTTCACCTAAATTCAATTGTTTACATTAATTTTCAAGACATTCTTAGTTTTAGTTCCTTGTTTTGTTTGTATTACTTTCTTCCCTGAACCTATTTGGTAGAACATCTTTCTCGTGGGATCAACACTCCATTATTTGCTTCAATAAAACCACGTGTATTGTTTGGGCGTAATCATAGGCATTGGCGGCAGAGCAAGGAAGTCGGCTTTCACTTTCTCCTGCTCAGGAGAAAAGACGATAAGGGTCATGTAGCCCTAGCCAGAAAGAACGAATATGTCAGACAATGACAACCATAAATTGAAAAGCGACCAAAAGAACTTATGGAGGTCCCCAAAGCGGCAGATGGCCCGCAGACCATCGAAGAGAAGTACCCAGGCTCCACAGAGGCATAAAAATCGACAATTGCCAATCCTCTGGATCCTCGAACTAACCCATTAAACAACGTTGATTCACCAGCCAACAGATGTCACACTTGTTCATCTTGATGGAAGTCAGGGAGAGAAGCAACTTCATCGACAGATGGAGCTCAGTATCCTTTGCCCTAACCAGAATGGCGACCAATATACTCCACCCACTCAACACTATTTGTGTAACGACCCGATCCGCACAGTAACAATATTGTCCGCTCTTGGCCCAACCGGCCCGCTCTGCTTTAAAACGCGTTGTGTCAGAGTATGCACAGCGGACTGCGGACCCTACCCACAATATTGTCCTCTTTGGTCCGTCGAGTACTTCAATACCCCGACCTCAAGGCTTTGTTTCTTCCACCCACCTACTGGGGCTCCGAACGCGTTGTTGCTAGGGGGATCCAACCTCGCACATAATTAGCACATCCCCTTCCTGCACCCAGGTGATGTGGGACTATGTCCCCCTTTGTAGCTCGTCCAACCTCTCTCGGGCCTATTGGGTCTGTTGGGCCTATTCGGCTCCAACCCTCACCCACACCCTCAAGTCCGCCCACTCCAGGGTATCACAGTCCACCCCCCTTAGGGCCCAACGTCCACGTCGGCACACTTCTGGCTGGGTCAGGCTCTGATATCATTTTGTAATGACCCGATCCGCACAGTAACAATATTGTCCGCTCTAGGCCCAATCGGCCCGCACGGCTTTAAAACGCGTTGTGTCAGAGTATGCACAACAGACTGCGGACCCTACCCACAATATTGTCCTCTGTGGTCCGCTAGGTACTCCAATAACCCGACCTCAAGGCTTTGTTTCTTCCACTCACCTACTGGGACTCCGAACGCGTTGTGTCAGATTATGCATTGCGGATTGCGGACCCTACCCACAATATTGTCCTCTTTGGTCTACCAGGTACTCCAATACCCCGACCTCAAGGCTTTGTTTCTTCCACCCACCTACTGGGGCTCCGAACGCGTTGTTACTATGGGGATCCAACCTCGCACATAAGTAGCACATCCCCCTCCCACACCCAGGCGATGTGGGACTATGTCCCCCTTTGTAGCTCGTCCAACCTTTCTCGAGCCTATTGGGCTTGTTGGGCTTATTGGGCTCCAACCCTCACCCTCAGGCCCGCCCACTCCAGGGTCTCACAATTTGAGTCGGGGAAATGCTCAGGTAAGACAAGTAGCCAGATGAGGCTAGGATCAGGAAAAAGCAGGCCGGCCTCAAACATGGCCTTGTACAATTAGATGCGCCCTCCTGGCGGAACATAATGAGAATCCTTCCCGAAAGAAGCGACAATCCCAGATCACCAGGGATTTCATATTATTGACAAAAGGCAGTCAAATCCTCCTCGGACAACAATGCCCCCTGAAGATGCCTGGACAACCTTGATGTCACTCACGCGAGAGTTTAAGTTGCAGAAACATGGTCGAATAAACACTCGAACACAATCAAGATAGAAAAGTAAAGTACAGAGAACGGAAGGATGCTTTGAAAAAGTAAAAGGAAAAAACTCATCCAAAGTAAGCTTATACAGGTTTGGCGCATGGAGGGGACGATTACCTAACCGCTGCATAAACATTAAATGCGATGCGGAAGCCGAAATATGCCATCATGGCACAACACAAGCCCCCACATGCTGTCAGTTAATGGCTCAGTACGCAAACCCACTAACTAGGTGGAGTAGCTAATGAGATATCAATCAGTCATACAATCACAACCTTACATGTTGCATGGGTCAACCCTAACACAAGAGAAGCTTCAACACGGTCCCAAGCCGACCCATTCATAAACTTTTGTTCAGCCCATAAGTCAAGTGCCCAAGCCCAAGTCACACCAGTCCAAAAGGAGTCTTGGGGTTTGGCCCAGAACAATAAGGCCTGAACACTGATCTCCAAGCTATCACAAGCTCGAGATCCACTCGCACAAATTAGCTCTTAGCCCAATCAAGCATTGGGTCGTAAACAGAGCCAAGTGCCAAAAAGACTCGGTCATGCACAGCTAAGATCCTGGGTGAGATCTTCTCCCTCCATAATGTCCTCCCTCGATAGCAGAGATAATTGTGGAGGGACGTCTCGCTACTTACGGTGAGAAAAGGGAAGAAGAAATGTGCACATACACATTGCAAAATTAACATCTAGTCTTCTTCTTCTTTGGATTGTTACCTGACTTAAACATCGAAGTGCCTTCAACCACCACAACAGGGGTCCCTGGCTCACCGCTGCTGGTTTTGCAAGCTCGAGATCAGCATAGATGGATTTGGATGCATCAACTACTAGTCACCATCAACCCCAACCTCTATTGGCTGCTTTGAGAAAGAATGAAGATTTTTATTTAGTATTTTCTTGAAATGAATTCGTATCTCGATGTCTATATTTGTATTTTATTTATAGGATTTTTCTAGAAATGCATGAAAGAATTTGATCCATAAGTTTTTCTTCGAGTTACATGTTTTTATCTCGTGGTTCATCTATGGCTTATCGTTTGAAGGGAATTTTGATAATCAAAATGAAGTCACATGAGCCCTTTGATAGTCAATATGTAAGGACTGCTAGTCTGGGGGTAGACTACAATAGTGATTAATGATGGGGGTAACCGTATATTAACTATTTATTATGAGGGAGGGGACAATAGCAAATAACCCTTATTTATGTCTTTTTCCTCAGCCCCCCTTCATCGTTAAACAAGCATTTAATTCAATTTTTATAAACAAAAATGTTTGGAGATTTACTGCAGACATTAGAAAAAATGAGTAACCATGAAGTTAAATCCCAAGGGGATTGAAATGTCAGAAAGCAAAGTTGAAGAAAAAGACAAAATGTGAATACTAAGAGAGCTGCGAAGGGGATATGAGCTATTATCAGAGATGACAATGGTGAGGCAGTAGTTGCACGCTCGGAAGCCACTATAGGTCACTAAATAAGAATTACTGGGAGTAGAAGCAGGGTTGCAATTAGCACACATACAGGGTATCTTCAAAAATTGATTATTAGCACAGACTTAACAAATGTGCATACATACCTGACTAAGCATGCAAATTGACCCAGGGATTTGAGGCATCTAATCGCATGTATCAAAAGGAAGCTCGACATGCTGGAGGACTACAAAGTTGAACACCAACTCTGGGAAACAAATAAAGCAGCGGACCACCTAGCTGGTCTGCTCCTTAATTATGGATTTGTTGTAATTACCCCTAGTTCCTTTGCCCATCCCCCATAAAAAAGACAGAAAACATCATATTTGTCGAGAATAGGAAATCAGTTTGTTGTTGTCTACCTTTTGCACTTCCAAAATATCAAACGTCTTTAATTTGCTTGAGAAACTCGAAGGAAGTCTTTCGAGAACTATTTGTGGGATTCAATTTCCGTGTCACCGCATTCTCCAATCAGAAATGCTTCTTGTAGGAGTCAATCATTTACTTAATATACAGTAATGTTTGAATATACCACAAGGGCTAGGCAACATTGAAAAATGAAAAAAAACTAATTTATTTAGAAGGCAAAAAGTTCAAAACCAGCAATCTAATCATTCAAAATAGCAAATCTACATTACTAAATTGCTCTGAGGGAGTATAAACTCTATACTAGTGGATCCTATAGGGTTTGATGCATCCAAATCTCGTCTTTCAATGAGTTTGACCTTTAAAACAGATGTAGATTCCCAAAGACCACCTTTTTGGTGGCCGAAGGAACTCCGATGCTCAAGTCAGCAACTCTATTTGAAGAAGGAAGTAAATCTGAACAAAAATCAATTAAAGTTGCATACCTTTGTTGAATGTTCCCTTTACTTTTTATAATGGTCGTGGATAATTCTCTACATAACTTAAGTATGTGAGGAGTAACGGAAAGAGACGTTTATCGTAACGGTCTCCTCCTTTATGGAGATGCGTCCATTGAGGCGTAACTCCCTCCACGACTCTTTTATTGTGCAACATTCCACTTCTTTATGAGAGAACTCGTGTGGGCCTAGATTTGGGTTTTAATTCGCGTGGGCCTGGATTTGGGCTTCAATTACGTCTTCCTGTAATGAGCATTGTTTGGGCCTTTATGATCAGTTTAACCTTTTTGGGTTTTACTAGCTGGCCTAGTAGATGGGATGCCAGATCCTTGTGATGGATGTTTTATGCCACGTGCATGGCTATGATGACGGTCTATTTTGATGAATCATCAGCTACTCCCCCCTTAGTTAGTAAGTATGCTAACGTGGCCACTAATTTCGTGATGGTTGGTCTTTCAGTTCAATCATTGCCTTGTATTTAATGTTGTTAGCAACTTTTGGTGAGTTGGTGTCTCGATCTCTTGTTTATCTGTTCGCTTTCACGCACCTTTTTTAGTTTCGTGTGCCATCATATCCTGCATGTCGTCCCATGAGCAGTCTCTTCATTGTTCAACTCTATAAAAAGGGGATGTGACGAGTTTGTTTCCCTCTTTGTGCCATATTTGAAATTTGGGTTGTTTATTTTTTCCCTCGTCATTTTTCTTTCTTTCTTGTTCATTCGCGATGTTTGTCGATGATTTACTAGACGGTGAGCAGCTTGCTATCTGCAAAACTCATTTCTCTCCCAAGAAGGGTTTTCAAACGACATTGGATAGCGTTCGTTCTGACTACTCTTTACCTTCAGACCTTGAGATCATTTTTCCCTAGCAAAATGATAGTCCTTGTCGTCCGAGGAAGGGGTATATTGCGCTCTACCCGCACATGTTTCAATCCAGCTTTCGGTTTCCAGTTCCAGAGTTATTTTGGGCGTATTTAGATTTTCTAGGCATTTTTTCGCTCAAATGAGTTCCAACAGGTTGAGGGTTATGGTTTCCACATACGCAAAAGTCATCCTTTCTGGTATTATTTTCACTATTAGAACTCTGCATTCAGTGGTTGGTCTGTTGGTGACAAAGAGTATTTGTTTTCTCTGTTCTCCTATGTATTTTGGTAATCAGAACAATGATATCAGGGGTTGGTCATGAGACCGGTTTTATGCTTCTGTTCATTCGGGCTACTTCGACTTGCGAGGTTAACAAATAGTAAGGCCCTTCCGAGTTACCAACAAGCGGAGGGATCTGCAATCGATTGTGGGATAACTGATGATTGGCGAGCCTTTTTTGCAGCTTCCGAGGTTCCTTTGGACACCTTCCTTTTTGATGTCATGGTAGAGTGCAGCGGTTTGGATAGCATGAGTGAGGCTGAGCGGACTCTGCTGATCGAGAGGCAGGCTTAGGAGATTGATGCCCATGCTGCTCCTATTGAGGTTGGTAATGTTGGTGTTGATGGGAAAGTGAGCTCGGATGTTATGGATCTCGATGCTCCTGTTAGCATTGGCGTTGTTGGCCCAAATTTTAAAAAGAGAAAGGTTCTAAGGCAGTCTAACGAAGCGGTTGTTTATAAGTTCTGACTGTGTTCCGAGGAGAAAGTGGCTCATCGATTCTACTCGTCCCACTTTGCCTTATTCGAATTTTGTTGATAGGGAGCCTGCAAGGGAGGATCGCTTATCTCTGGAAGAGGCTGAAGAGATTAGGTTGGCATTGGAGAGGAGTGAAAAAGAGACTATTCGCCCGTTGGATGATATTGAAAAGTGGCTCATTTCTTCATATGGTGGTCCTGATGCTACTAAATGATCTAATGATGATCCTAGAGCCATTGATTATAAGATGTTCCAACTGGTGGTTGTTTAGTCTAAGGAGATTGATGGTCGCAGTCAAGTTCTTGAGGTGTGGTCTCTTCGTTCTCTTCCAGCTCTTGTTGATAATGCAGCGGAGGTCTTACCTTCCTCTGCCTACTTAGGTTCTTCTGTCCCCATTTGTACTACTACTTGTTCTACTTCTGCTGCAATTACTACGCAGTGAAAGGGTAAGGATGGTTTTTCTGTCATTCCATCTTCTCTTCCTCATCCGTGCTTCCGGATCCCCACGACCTTCATTCGCAAATTAGTTAGAAGGAACCTATCCCTGAAGAGATTCGTGTTAAATCTGACGGGAAGTTTTGTTGGTTTTCCCAGCTTGACATGCAAAATGGTGCAGGTAAGTTGATCAACGAATGGCACAGGCTGTCGGTGGAGAGGCCTTCGATGCATGTGTTGGATCCGAGCCTTCATCTTGATGATGGCCTTAGACAGATAATGGATGGGATGAATCATCTCACCTACACGGGGTGATGGGCTTGGATTACCAAGCTAGTCGTAACTAGGTGGCTTCTCTGTAGAGGAAGTTCGTTGTGTTGTTGTTGGTGTTTTCCCACGTTCTTTGTCAATCTGACGTGTTAAGAACGCGATGCGCGGAATAGGAAAAAGTGATCGGGGTTGCTCAAGCCTCGCTGGTTGAGGCGGAGGGTGCACGAGATCAGTCTGCAGCTGAGCTTGAATCTTTGAGAACCGATTCAGACAATGTTCGTGCACGCTTACACGATCTAGACAATGAGATGTTTGTCGAGAAGGCGATTCATGATGATGCTGCCATGCCGTGGTAGAGCAATCTATCAACCGTGACTTTGACGAGAAAAGGGTGGAGCAATTAATGGTTGCGTTTGGTGAGGTCAAGGCAGATACCTCCGTGATGCTTACCACCGTTGATGGACAACTTATTGCGGCTAGGAACGAACTTGCTTCCGTCAAGGACAGGCTTCGCAGTATGGAGGTGGCAGAATGCCAGCAAATCTTTGATGAACGGACTGAGCTTCTTGACTATATCGAGGGGTTGGTATTGATTTGTCTCAGTACCGTCACTTGGTCGATCAGGCCTTTGAAGATGAAGATGGTGACGAAAACATTATGGGTTCTTCGGATGATCCAACGGTTGAAGAAACATTGCTTCCATCTCCTTTTGAAGAGAGAGCTCCTGCCAGTGATCCAGCTGCCTTCCATCCATCAGATGACGTCGCCAATGATGTAATGGTTGCATCCGCTTTATCTCCTACTCCATTACCTTCTTCTTCGAATGTAATAGAATAGTTTTATTGAGGAACATGATTTTTTTTCCTTGGTGTTCTTATTTTTCTTCGTAGTCGTAATTTGTCTTGTTGACTCGTTCATGTTGCTTATACCTTTTTCAGGTCAACCGTAGTTGTTGAAATGAATTGCACTGTGTATTCTCTAGTTTGATTTTTTCGACTGGCCATGAAGCCTTTACAGCTACATTCTCGATCATATCTAAATTTCTTGACCTGAATTTTTCTTGTGTTGGTTGTCTCGAAGTTTCTATGAGAAAGTCGATTTGTTCGTTCATCTTTTACCTCATCGGTTTAATGTACCAGTTGACCTAAGGCTCTCCGAATTAAGCTGACTCGTTCGTTCAATTTTCACTTCATTGGTTTGACGCATTAATCAACCTGAAGTTGTTTTCATTAAGTTGACTCATTGTCAACTTTCACTTCGCTGGTTCGACTACTAGTCAACCCGAAGTTGCTTTTATTAAGTTGACTCGTTAGTCGACTTTCACTTTGTTGGTTCGACGTACTAGTCAACCCGAAGTTGCTTTTATTAAGTTGACCTGTTCGTCCAACTTTCTACTTCGTTGGTTCGACGCTTTAGTCAACCCGAAGTTGTTTTTATTAAGTTGACTCGTTAGTCCAACTTTCACTTCGTTGTTTCGGCGTTCTGGTCAACTCGAAGCTTTTGAATTAAATTGACTCATTCATCCAACTTTCACTTCGTGTGTTTGACGTACTAGTCAACCCGAAGTTTCTTTTATTAAATTGACTCATTCGTCCAACTTTCTATTTTGTTGGTTCGACGTTCTAATCGACCCGAAGCTTTTGAATTAAATTGACTCGTTCGTCCAACTTTTACTTCGTTGGTTTGACGTACTAGTCAACCCGAAGTTGTTTTTATTAAGTTGACCCGTTCATCCAACTTTCTACTTCGAGGTTGATAAGACCAGAAGTTTATTATATATGTATTATCGAGTCTTGATGACTTTAATCTGTAGTCCATGCGTAATATGGGGATTCTGAACTTGTAATTTTATTGATATTCCTTTCTCGATATTCTCACCAACACTAGCGGTTGTTCTTGAAAAGTTTCGCTAGATTGTAGAGTGGTTTGCTTCGGCCACCTAACCTTTGCTCGGTTGATGTCGATCTTAGTGTATTTAGAGATTTAAGTTTTTGTTGTTTTGTCTTGCTTCGCCTATGTCTTCAAGTCTTCGAATTTGCTATTGGTTATGTTTTGTCATTTTTGGATATTTTATTGTAGCTGCTGGACTCGGAGTGCTTTCTGACTTGGTAGCTAAATAGTGTTGAATTATCTGATCATGTTCTAATCTACCCCAAACTGTCCAATCATGCTTACATCAACACCAAATTGTCCAATCATGCTTGCATCAACATCAATTGCCAAGGTTTAATCGGGTTCATTGTCGTCAATTTTGTTGTTGATGATTCGAGTTGGGCTTGCATCCGTCAGTAGGGTTCTTGAATTGTGTTAGTTGACTAAAACACCCTTCTCAATGTTTTTTATTGCGCATTGGTAAAATGGTTCGTCTGGTTTCATCTGGCATTAGTACTCCTACTTTGATATAGATCAGCTCGAGTAGGAGGTGTTTCTGGCTGCTATTCATTTGGGTTGATCGCTTTGTTCCCCCTGGTCACGTAGTGTAAGGCGTATATTAGTTCCCTGGGTTGTTCTTTTGATCCTGTATTGGAGTTTGCCTTTTCTTTTCCTATGAGTTGCTTGCACTACAAGAACTCTATCGTTTACCAACAAAAAATTTTGTATGAATTTCAATTTCCTTATTAATCGGGTATCATTGTCAACGAAATTTTTTTTTTATTGTAAAAGCCATAAACTTATTACTTTTTTCCAACAAAATATATTTTGTGGAAAATTTTCCTTGTTAAACATGTGGCAGGAAGCATTCCCTCCAAATCTAATTTCTTGCCAAATTGATTTAACGACGAAATATTTTTTTATGGTCAAAAAATAATAGTTCCTTGGTAATTATGGCATCATTTGGAATGAAATATTGTGTTGCTAAAACAACAAAGTATTTTTCTTGTTAACGAAATATTAACACTTATTCATCTCTTTTTAGTTAGGAAATATGTTTCCCTAGACAATAATCATATTATTGGTAATTATTTGGTTCGTTGATAATGATTGATATTTTTCCATTAGTTTTTTTTTCTTGTTAAAGCTCGTATATTAATTTTTAGCAACAAAGTAATACTTCGTTGAAAATTGTTACATTATTGACAACATTTTTTATTTTGTTGAAAACAATATCATTTTTAATGAAATCTCTATAGCAAGGAAATAAGATTTTGTTGGTCATTATAACCTTATTGGTAACAAATTGTTTTCTAGGTAAAAAGTGATAATTACTTTCATGAAAATTTGTTTCTCGTTAAAGCTCCCTAACTATTTTATAGCAACAACTCATTGTTTTGTTGGAAATTGCTACAAGGAATGTGTTACTTACAAACATATTTCTAACATAAATAAATTTCATTGAAAAAACCATAAAGTTTTCACTTTTTGTAACAAAATTTATTTTGTTGGCAACTTTTCTTTATTAAAAAGATGGCGGAAAATATTCCTTCCAAAACCAATTTCCCACCAACATTATTTAGCAACAAAATATTTCTATGTTAATGAAATTTTAGTTTGTTAGTAATTATGACATCATTTACAATAAGTTGTTTCATTGCTAATAAAGATTAATATTATTGACAAACATTTTCTTGGTAAATGTACTATAACACTGGTTCGTGTCTCATTAACAATGAAACTATCATTTCTCTAGTTAATTATCACGGTATTGCAACGATTTATTTGGTTACTTATAATGAATTTTTTTTCATAAAATTTAATTATATTTAAAGCTCCTAACTTCTTTACAGTGGAAAAAATATTAGTTCATTGAAAATTTTTATTAGTAGCAATGATATTATGTCATTTAAAGAATCGAATAAAATTTCATTAACAATAAAATAGTATTTTATTGTTAATTATAATATTATGGCTAACAATTTTTTTCATTGCTAAAGATTGATAAAATTTCCATGAACTTTTTTTCTTTTTATTTTCTTATTTACAACAAATTAATTTTATTTCATTGGGATATAACCAATTTCAATAACATATCTAGCAATGAAATGCTATCACTATTTTGTTATTAATTATAATGGTGTTATTGTGAATTTTTTTCATTTACTAAAATTGGTAAATATTTAACATAAATCATATAGTCGTGAAAATATTTAGTCCTAATTTATAGTAATGAAATATTATTTATTGGTCCTTATTAAATATGTAGCAATGATTTTTTATTGTAAAAGAAGGGTAATTTGATTTAATAAACTATAAAGTTTTTTCACAAAACACAATTATTCAAATAGCTCAACTGGTAAAGATTGCAATAGATTTTACTATAGGTCAGGAGTTTGATTCTCGTTGAGACTAAAAACAAATAAAATCATATACGGATTTCCATAGTGGGGTCTTACCACCAAGACTAATGTCCTTAGAATTTGGGAGGTAGATTGGGTCTATATAATTATTTTTAAATGGAAATAATTTCCTTGCTAATTGCTAACGGTACTTATGACAACTTTCGTTGATATACATTCATTTTACCAACGAAAAAGTTATATGATAACGGTAGTTACCTTTTCCCACGACAATTTTCCTTGAAGATTCTAAGCTTTTTTGAGAAAAATTTCATAGGTAAACAAAAGTTTTCTTGCAACAAAATAGTTGTTGGTAAAGATATTTGATTTTTACCAACAAATTTTCTTGGTAGTTGTCAGTATTTCCAACACCGCGTTTCCTTGATTTATCGACCGTTTTACTAACAAAAAATGTAATTCCTTGGTAAAAACCTTTAGCTACGTGGATGCCGCCACGAACCCAATAACGAATTTTTTCCTTGTTAAAAGTTTTTTCCAACAAAAATTTTATTTTGTCAAGGAAAATTTTTCTTGAAAAATGCCTTAATTGTTGTAGTGTTGTCTGGCATTCTAATGAATTCGTTGAGTCGTTCTTTTTTAATCCAATGCTCAATTTCCTCTTTTAGTTTTGTAGCAGTCTTCCGTATCGTGCCTGTGATCCTCGTGGAAGGAAAAATACTTACTTTTGTCTCTTCCTTCTGGGTCTTCTCTCATTCTGAGTGGCCAGTTGATGTTTTCTCAATTCGCCATATATTTCCATATGTTGGCTCGGCTTGTCTTCAGGGCTGTGTATGGTTTGTGTGCCCTTTTCATCACACTTGTTATCCTTTTGTGTCTGGGTCGTGCCGACTGCAGCTTCCCGAATTCTTGCTGGTTGGATTCTGTCATTTCGCCATTTTGATGCATCTTTGATCGAATGTTGTCCTCCAAAGGTCTGTCATCTCGTCTTATTTCCTCCCTCATTTCTTGTTTCTTTGAGTGATTATCCTTTTCTTGGTCATTTTTGTTTCTGGCAGTTTTCATCTCCTCGAGAGAAATGTGCTTTTGGGCTATTTTCAATAGGATTGCCATGTTTTTCAGGGGTTCCAAGTTTAGAGCATAAAAAGGGCCTCTTTTTTGCTCGACGGGGAAAGTATCGGTGGTCGTGTTATCGCTGCATCCATCAATCATTGTCAGCTGGTTAGTAAAACGAATTGCATATTCCCATATCGTCTCTTCGGGCTTTTGTTTGATATGGAGGAGGTAGTGTCGTTTTTTCCTCATCTGCTGAATTTTGATGAATCTCATGTGATAAAGGCAGTGGCTAGCGCTTGGAAGGAGTCTATTTACCTTGTTGGTAAGCTGTTGAACCAGTTAATTATCATGGAGGTAAGACTAGTTGGAAACGTTCTGCACAAAATTGACTCCGTAGTCGCCTTCAACGCCATCATGTGGTGAAAATGTCTCAAATGATATGTTGGATCGGTGGTGCCATCATATACTTCAAACTTTGGTGGAGTGAACTTTCTTGGCATGGGAGTTATCATAAAGGCGTCGAAAAATGGCAGCTTCGCTAGTTCATATAATATTTTGGGATCCGTGACTCCAATTCTAAACGAGATTTCAGTAGGTGTTGTCGCTCTGTGGAGTCTTACCCTGGGGAAGTTCATTGCTCTCGAGAATTCTCTGTTGAGGTTTTGCTGGAACTTCGCCGCTTTCTCGAGTTTGGTTGGTAGAGTTTTGTTTGGACTGCGCTTGGATAGGATCGACTGACTGAATGCGCTCCTGGGTGAATTTCTCTAGCATCTTTGTCATGTGGTTCATCTGGACTATGAGCAAATCTACCCGCGGGTCTTTAGCGACATTGTCGGATGTCTAGGTTACCTGAGCTATTGCATGTTGTTGACCTTGATTGTCGGGTGCAATTGGCCCAATGGTCACTGTTGCGTCTTGTTCGCGAACTGCTTGCGATACAGTGTTGCCAGTAGGAGGGTTATTGTCATCGTCGCTGGGTTGAGGATCTGTAGAGTGTGTCATCTGTTCTGACAGCTTGTCAATCGTCGATCACATTTTGGTGTACTTTGTCATTGTAGATCTGTTTTTAGAATGGAAACTTGTCGTACCCCACAAACGGCGCCAAACTGATGCGTTCAAATCTCATCTTCTTGTGAGTTTGACATACAAAACAGATGTTAGACTGCTAAGATGCTTAAGTCAGCAACTCTGTTTGAAGAAGGAAATAAATCTGGACAAAACTCAGTTAAAGTTGCATACTTTTGTCGAATGTTCCATTTACCTTTATAATGGTCATGGTTAATTCTCTGCATGACTTAAGCATGTGAGGCGCAACAGAAGGAAACGTCTCTCGTAACAGCCTCCTCCTTTATGGAGATGCGTCCGTGGAGGCGTAACTCCTTCCACGACTCTTTTTCTTGTGCAATGTTCCATTTCTTTATGAGAGAACTTGTGCGGGTCTGGATTTGGGCTTCAATTACGTCTTCCTTTAATGGCCCCTGTTTGGGCCTTTATGATCGGTTTAACCTTCTTAGGTTTTACGAGCTGACCCAGTAGATGGGACGCTAGATCCTTGTGCTGGATGTTTTCTGCCACGTGTATGATTGTGATGACGGTCTATTTTGATGTATCATTAGGGTTAATGTTACATTTTACCACACACTACCAACCCTGAATTGATAGATAATCTAAATAGAAGAGATAATCAAGCTAAACATTTACATGGTAAATAGAGTTCATCCAAAACACTCTATTTTGTTTTTCACATGTTTAGCAAGAGTTCTAAACTTTTTTGCTTCTAGATTAGGAAGGTTTAGTAAAACTTGATTTTGTTGCTTCATATATTGACGTTTAGGAAAAGCAATGTAAATATCTAGACAAACAATACCCAGAGAAAAGAAGTAACTGCCATCAAATTGGTAGAATGCATGGACTGTTATTATTGATAGTTGCTGGTGTATGGCAAACCGCGGAATCTTTTATACTTGAGAGGAAACGAGGTTGCAGGAATTCCTTCAATGCTTGATGGTAGTGCACACTAAGTATTCTTGAAATTCGGATTCCGCATTGAACATGATTTTTCTGTTTCAGAGGCAAGATGGCGAATAATCCAATTAACTTATGACAATATATCCAAATGTCACATGCAATTTTAGTACGAGAAAAGAAGGATCAAGGATGCATGCATATAAATGGTTGGGTTTTGGTTTTGTATTGCTAAATAGCATGATCAGTTTAGGAACACAATCCTTAGTCGGCTATATTTTCTATGACAATATATCCATTGGGAAGGAAGGAGATCATACGATTGGTTATCCCATGCATAGACTTTTTTCTTTTTTGGGTTTGTGAGATAAGACTGATACAAAGGGTGTCAATGTGTCATGTATGTGTATAGTAAACCTATTACCTATCTTCCTCATCTTCATTTTAATCCCAAATCACAATAAAAAAAATAAAGTTGTTGTTGGCTCCGTCTCTCCCGGTTAATTTTATACAAAACCCTAAAACGATTCCCTTTGTAACAAGTACAATGACCACTCACACAACATGCACGTTAATGGTTGGCTCTTATAGCACTTAGTAACTTGCATCACTCCTTGAGAATCTATCAATATTTTGTTTTCTTTTGTTTTTAATCAATCTTTGAAACAATTGATACAAGTGTTAATTTAATTTATAATCGATGTTTGGTCGCATGTATAAATAAAATAGAGGGTGCGCAAGTAGATTAATGTCCTATACACGTGCATTAGCTAGTGCCATGTATCTAGCTACTACTCCTCCTTAAACTGAGGGTGGTCTCCCTCTCCCTCGAACTCTAACTCATTCAACCGCCAACTGATACCCTAATTAAACAAACTCTATCCTAGCTTCTAATTAATTGAGGTCACCCTTAATCTCTATTACGCTTACTAGACCTTTTTTTAAACCCAAAGATCTTTAAATTAACTAATTAAGCAATACATAAAATATGGACATGTAAGAGCGCGAAAGACAGAGCATCTTGAAGACCCACTAGCTAATTAACATTTACCTCCCTCATGAGCAATCCCAAAATCACATTCTATTAATGATTAAGGACCAACTCAAGCATACGATAACTATATACTAACAGGAGCCAATGATCATTCATCAAGATGAGGGTGAGGATCGATGTTAATTATTAAACACTAGTGATCATAAATTCAATCAAATTACTAACAATATCTCAAGCTCCTCGCCGACATAAGTATAAAATAATTAAAATCTATGCAAGTTGAATTAATTTTTTTATGCGTGCAGAGAGCATATGTTAAGAACACACACCCAATTGAGTTGAATTTGAATCTTTCTTGGAGTCTCAAAACAACTTCACTAATTATCTCTTCTTCAGAGTGCAGTTCTCACTGTGTTTGATGAATAAATAAATTAGGGTTCCTCGTGACTTCTGAATACATTCCCCGCTGTCCATTGGATCAACACTCATGCATGTGTTCGTTCCAAGATGTACGCTGAATGAATCCATCTTCCTTTGTTGATTTTATGTCAAATTGATGATGACGACAATGCTTTCATTAATAACATATTTCATGCAAGGAACCCGATGGAAGAAAATGTATGTTTTGCAGTTGAAAGCATTGCTAACAGATGAGATCAATACTTCTGACAAGCACAATTTTATTGTGGAAAAAAAAAATTTGAGTAAAAACCATCAACGCTGCAACACAGATGATCCCTTAAAGAGTTTTGTGGAAAATGATTTTTCTTCTCATTGATTTTTTGCCACAGCCTTGGGATATATACAAAGCTAATTACCTAAATAGCAAAGCTAAACTATGTAGCAAATAAGCTAAGTTAGGAGAGTATTTCAATCATACAACTTATCTTAACATAGCCTAGCCTAGGGAATATTTACAGAATAATCACAAAGATATTTACATATTCTTTCCAGATATTCACATATTCTTTCCAAATATTCACATATTCTTTCCACTAATACTCCCCCTCAAGTTGGAGCATGGAGATTGCAAATGCCCAAGGAGTAAATAAAATTGTGATTTACCAAGAGCCTTGGTCAAAATATCCGCTAGCTGTGCACCGGTCCGAATATGAGACGTAGAAATTGTTCCATCTTGCAAGGCATCACGAACAAAGTGACAATCCATTTCTATATGTTTCATTCTTTCATGAAAAACCAGATTAGCCGCTATATAGAGAGCAGCTTGACTATCACAAAACAATCGCATGGGACGCACATGTTGTATCCCAAAACAAGCCAAAAGGGATTTCAACCACTTTAACTCACATGTAGTAGTGGCCATAGACCTATACTCGGCCTCCGCAGAAGATCGAGAAACAGTAGGCTATTTTTTCGGTTTCCAAGAGACAGGAGAAGAGCCTAATAAAACAAAGTAACCAGTCAATGATCGCCGAGTCATAGGGCAACTTGCCCAGTCACTATCACAGAAAGCATAGAATTGAAAATTACTCTCCCCACGCAGCAAAATACCATGTCCATGACAACCTTTCAAATACCGCAAAACTTTCAAAGTTACGTCCCAATGTTCAACACGAGGATCACCCATAAACTGAGCTAATATATGTACGGAGTAACACAACTCAGGTCGTGTAATCGTCAAGTAGATTAGGCGCCCTACAAGTCGCCGGTATTTCTCTGGATCATTAAAGACGACGCTATTGGTGGTGGCAAGATGGTGGTTTTGTTCCATGGGTGTAGAAGCAGGGCGTGCTCCAAGTAATTCGGCCTCACTTACAATGTCAAGAACATATTTGCGTTGTGAAAGAAACAAACCGTCCTTCCCACGTGCGACTTCAATGCCGAGAAAATACTTGAGAACGCCCAAGTCTTTCATATGAAATCTCTCACTTAGTTGTTGCTTGAATTTTTCGATTGCCAAAGAAAAAGAACCTGTGATTATAATGTCATCCACATACACAAGAACATATAAAGCAACATCACCCTTGGAATAACTAAACAATGAGTAATCGGCATAAGATTGTTTAAAACCAATATCCTTCAAAGCAGTCGAGAGCTTAGCAAACCAATTCCGAGGCGCTTGCCGGAGTCCATACAATGACTTACGTAATCGACACACCTTACCCGAAGCAGCAAAATTAAAGTCAGGCGGTAGTTGCATATATACTTCCTCATCAAGATCTCCATGTAGGAAGGCGTTATGCACATCCATCTGGTGCAGTTCCCACTTTCTTGCCACCGCTACAGCCAAAAATGTTCGAACCGTGACTACTTTAGCTACAGGGGCAAATGTTTCATTGAAGTCAATTCCTGCAACTTGCCGATTCCCGTACACTACTAGACCCCCCTTTAATCGTTCAACCGTACCATCAGATCGATACTTGACTTTATAGACCCACTTTACACCCGATTGCCTTCTACCTGGGTGGAAGGTCCTCTAAAGTCCAAGTTCTGTTTCTCTCAAGGGCATCTATTTCTTCTTGCATTACTTTCTGCCAACCAGGGTCCTTAACAGCTTCTTTAAAGGATGTGGGTTCAGTGCCTGCAGTAATTGCTGCCAAAAAACGGGTGTGTCTCACAGAAAACTTCTCACAATTTACATAATAAGCAATGGGAAAAGGAGTACCTGAGGACTTTGACGGAGCAGTTGTAGGTGATGTGACAGGGTTTATAACTAGAACAATGTTAGTGATGAAGCCCTTGAGTTTACTAGAAGGTTTCTTTATTCGATGACCTCGACTAGTTTCTTGCAGAACAATTGCTTCATTAATCACAACCTCCCCATTATTCGAAGTTGCACCAACACCAAGCTGCTAGACAACCTCCAAGTCGCCACCCGCAGGTGGTGTGACGTGTTGTACAACCTCCACAACCCCGCCATCAATTCCTCCGGCCACAACCGAGTGCTCCTCACTCCCCCTTGCTAAGGGAATATCCTCAAAATAAGTCACAGTGTCATAATACTCCTCATTTTCAAATACATCATCAGTATTATTCAAATTGATTTCACTAGCAAAAGAGAATTGTTTTTTACAAAAAACAACATCTTGAGATATAAAGAACACTTTTTTCTCTATGTCATACAAACGCCACCCCTTTTTACCAAATGGATACCCCACAAATACACAACGACGAGAGCGAGTACCAAACTTATCCTTCACACGAGGTTGATTTTTGACAAAACAAAGACAACCGAATACACGAAGGGCATCATACTTAGGAGGGGAACCAAAGAGAACTTCGTGAGGTGTTTTTTTATTGAGGAATGGGGTAGGGGTTCGGTTATTACATAGGCAGCCGTCATTATACTCTCTCCCCAAAAAGAAATGGAAAGATTAGCTTGAAAAAGTAATGTCCGAGCCACATTAAGAATATGCCTATGTTTACGTTCTACCCTCCCATTTTGTTGTGGAGTGTCGACACAAGAGGTTTGATGAATAATACCATTGTCAGCATAAAATCGATGAAGACATGTAAATTCCCTTCCGTTATCACTTCTTAGAATTTTAACATGCTTATCAAATTGGGTTTTAATCATTCGACAAAAATCCTTAATAAGTTGAGGCACCTCAGATTTTGCAGACATCAAATAAACCCATACGGCTCGAGAACAGTCATCAACAATGGTTAAAAAATAATGAGCACCACAACTAGCAGGCAAAGTATACGCACCCCATATATCACAATGGATTAAATCAAAAACATTTGCGGCTTTATTAATATTACTCAAAGGAAACATGCTTCTAGTTTGCTTGGCTCTTAAACAAATATCACAAGGTTCATGGACAACACTAATATCCTTATTGTCATTACTCATAATAATATCAGGCAAAAGAAATTCTACTTGCCGAGAGGGGTGTCCCAGCCTTTGATGCCACAATTCTTGTTTGTCCCCCACAGTTGCTTGATAAGCCCGAAGTTGTCGCAGAGGCCGAAACCAGTAAACCTCGTCACATTGTTCACCCGCTCCAATCAGAGTCCTCAAAGTGCGGTCCCGTATGATGCAAAGCTTATCAGTAAAAGTGACAGAATAATGTAAATCGGCAAGCAAGTGAGACACCGACAGCAAATTACAAGTAAGATCTGGAACATATAATACATTATATAGCACCATATTTTTGCTCAAAGTTATCGTGCCTTCCTTAGTAGCAATGGTTTGTTTTCCATTAGGCAGCCCAACAGAAGTAGGAGAGACATCAATCAATTTGCTAAATAATCTAGCATTACCAGTCATGTGGTTCGAGCATCCGGTATCAATGATCCATTGATCGGGAAAATCAAACTTACCACTCAACTTTTCGGTCGAAGAAGACTACCATTTTGAAGTGTTGAGCATGTTCACAAGTGTAGCCCACTGATCATCCGAGAGACCGGGAATGCCGCTACGATCAGACTCCTGTACGGGTGCCTGAGCATAGGCTGTACTGGCAACAGGCTTCGAGGTGGCTGCTGCGTGTGCTACCTGTCCGCGATCACCTCTACCTGCACTCCTTCCTCCCCCTCATCCAAACCTGCCTCCGCCTCTACCTTGCCCTCCATTGGTGCAGTTTTCGAAATACCACCAATCCGGGAACCCAATCAGTTGAAAACAATTATCTTGATCATGTCCAGTTTTGCCGCAATGACAGCAGACGCCATTGGTTCGAGGACGCTCACTACCACGAGCAAGATTCTGCCCCCTAGCAGTCCCTTGCACCGCGAAACCGACAACATCAGATTTGGTTTCGTGGGATCGAGCAACAGTTTGGTGACGTTCTTCAATCACGATTTTAGCAAAGGTCGTGTTTAAGCTCAGCAAAGGTTCCATCATCAAAATATTTGAAACAACATTGCCATAAAGAGTAGAATCCAAACCAACAAGAAAATCATGTACCTTTTCATTCTCCTTTTCTTTAGCAAATTCAGTAGCAGCAACACAAGTACATGTCGGGACAGTAGAATATCCCACAAGTTCATCCCATATCTTCCGCAATTCGTTGTAGTAATTCACCACCGGGTGGCCGCGCTGCTTGCAATTACTCAAAAGTTTCTTCAACTCATGGATTCTTGGACCGTTTCCTATCGAGAAACGTTGTCGAATATCATCCCACATATCTTTCACATCGTCAGGTTGGGGGACGGATGAGCGTAGGACTGGATCAAGGGTATTATGAATCCATCCCACAAGTATGGAATTAACCGTCACCCATAAGGACTCTTCTGGAGTTCCTTTCGTCGGCTTGGCTATGGTTCCATCGAGGAAGCCTAGCTTGTTCTTTGCACGGAAATTATTGCGCATCGAACGAACCCATTCATTGTAGTTCTCACCACGTAACACAATTGGACAGATTGTGATTTGTGGTCCGTCGGAGGGATGGAGGTAGTATGGAGATGTGGAGTCGAGGGGTTTTGTGGTCTTGTTGTCACCCATGACGATTTGTCTATAGTCGGATTTCGTGTATGAAGGTCGAAGGTTTCAATCACTGGAGAACGATTGAAAAATGTGTTCGTCGGTTGGTACTAGATCTCCTGTTCTTGAGTGGCTCTGATACCATAAAGAGTTTTGTGGAAAATGATTTTTCTTCTCATTGATTTTTGGCCACAGCCTTGGGATATATACAAAGCTAATTACCTAAATAGCAAAGCTAAACTAGGTAGCAAATAAGCTAAGTTAGGAGAGTATTTCAATCATACAACTCATCTTAACATAGCCTAACCTAGGGAATATTTACAGAATAATCACCAAGATATTTACATATTCTTTCCAGATATTCACATATTCTTTCCACTAATATCCCTGGTATTATTTTTATACAACAGTTACAAAACTTGACATACTTTATATACTGAGAATAATTTTGACTCAGTTCACAATAACAATGAAAGGTATGAGTAAATTTTTTGTAAATGAGTTAGTTGGAAAGGGCGTGTGGTTTATGTTGAGGCAAGATGAGCTGATCCAGCTAGAAGATCTAAGTTATCTTCTTTTAATTAACTCTATTGATCAACCTCTCACTCAACCCTTGGAGGTCATCTAAGAACAAACAGTGGTTTAAACAAGACTCTGTCGTACAGTTGTTTTATGATGATATGAGTATAGTATTGCTGTAGATAATCAACCAACAGTTTTACTTGACCAACTTGTCATTACTTTTATTATTTGTTATATAATAATCAACCAGAAAATCTCCAGAGACTTGTCACAAATATAGCTTGTAAGAAAATGAAACAAGTTCCGCTGCAGTAACATAGAACTTAACAAAGAGTAGCAGATGATACGATGAGAAATTCATTTGTGTCAAAATATAGATGATTAATTACCATACAATTTTGAGTTTTGAATTCAAGTGTGATAAGAATACATGTAGCTTCTCATAACTTGAGTTGTAATTGCATTAGTCATATGCTAGGTGGCAAAGGTCTGAATTCCCTATATAAGAGAACGACAATCCTAGGCAGCTAGAAACACAACCATTTTTTGCCAGGTTTTAGGCTTTTTACACTTCTACCCTTTACTATGTGCGATAAGAGAAGATAGGCATGGCAGTGGGGCAAATTTTCACGGATATCCGCCCCGTTCACTCCGTTTGGGGCGGTTTTGGATATGCCTAAACGGATTTCGAGGCAGATACGGATATCCAAACACCATCCATCAAATATTCGAGGCGGATACGGAATTGGACAGATCCGCCCCGCGGATATTCGTTTAAGTACAAAAATTACTGAAATGCCCTTACCCTGTAAAAAGGAAAAAAAAACCTAACCCTACCTCTCAGTTCTCACTCTGCCTCTCACTTCTCTCTCACTCACTCTAGAATGTTCTTCTTCGATCTCTGATATTCACATAATTATTACAGAATATATCCCTTAATTTGTACATGTTAGTGTTTCGATTATTATATTTTATAGTAATTATTTCGTTTTAATATCTTTGCAGGAATTTGAGCTTAAACGATGAATCCATATTAAGCAGTCACAAACGACAATTAGGCAATTTCAATGGTGGTATAAAACAAATCACAAACCTAAACCCAACACCTAGCTCACAACCTAAAATCCACAAACCTACACCCAACACCTATCTCTTAACCTAAAATCCACAAACCTACACTCAACACCTAATTCATAACCTAAACCTCATCCATAACCTAATCCATAACCTAAAACCATACCCAATCCTACCCTCATTGATGAATCTTCCCCTCATCTCATCCTTATTCATCTTAGCTATTTTCTATAAATAGAGGATAATGGGGGTGAGAAAAAGGAGGAGAAAAGAGAAGGGAAAAGAAGCAAATTAGGAAGAAAAATTCAATCCTCTTTCTCTCAAATTCACCTCACCCTCACCACCACCACCTATCCCTCTTCCACTCATCCATCTCTCACTCACTCCACTCACTCAGCACACAGTCACCTCACCATCGCCACCACCGAGCTCCGCAACCGCCACCGTCACCACCGTGAAACAGGGGTGTGACAACCCTGTTTCACGTCCAATTTTCCCTCCACCACCACTCTCTGCTCCTCTCCCCTGTCCACACAACCGCCACCACCTCCGCACGAGTCCCACCACCACAACAGACCACGACTCGCCGCGACAGAACCACCGCAACCACGCCGCGAAACAGAGCCGCACCGCGACTCTGTTCCGCCTCGCAGACCCTGTTTCCCATCATTTCTCGGCCTCTCTTCGTCTCGAGCTTCTTCCTGACTCCCTCTCTCGCGACCACCGTCACGACCAGACCGAGCAATTCCGCCACCACTTCGCGAGACAGCGTTCGCAACTCAGAAACAGGGAGCTCCTGTCCTCGTTTTCATTCTCTGTTTTTGCGGTTTTATTGGTGTTTCCTCACCCTCTATTTCTCTTTTTCAGGTTCTGGAGATGATTTGAGGACGAGGAAGGCCGCGAGGAGCGAAGGAAAGCCGCGAGAACAGGCGCTGTCGCGCTGGAGAAGACGACCGGGCGAGGCAGTACTGTAGCAGTACTGTAGCGAGGGCGGGAGAAAGAGTCAAATTCGGTTATTCGGCTATTCACACCCCCGGTTTTGCTCTGTACCACCACAGAGCGTTTTGGGACCATTTCCTCGGGATTCGTGCACAACCACCTGCTGATTCGCTGAGTGCCACCACATCGAGTTTGTGACGAACTAAATGGGTTGTATAAATTAATTTGATTCATTTTACTGAATTGTGTACTTAATTGTTAATTGCAATTTATTTCTGAATTTTTGATAAATTGCTTTCACCTTGCATGTTCGAGTAATTAAACTTGATATGCTTGGTAGTTAGAATTACCCTTTATCAATATTCAAAGCATGTGCTAAAAATATTAAGCTTAAACTTTGATTAAGTGTGCCCTAAAAAGACACTTAATACTTGGTAAAAGCGTATTTGCTTGAAATACTTTGTTAAGGTTTAAAAGAACATGATATAATTTAAATTGGATTTTAACGATCACATATTCGGTGTAAGCAAGGGATTTTCATCCCTAAAGCTTCTCGTAAATTCAGTAATTTAGATTAAATAATTTTGCTAACTCATTGGTGAGTCCAAGCCCACCAAACCCATCTCATTTCATCTATCTTTTATTTTTCCTATTTTTAATTTATTTTTAGTTTAGTTTTAAAAATGCTGTAACCCCATTTTCCATTTAAATTAGTTTAATTAAATTCTAAAATTTCAATTGCATCCACCTTCTTCGTGGGATCGACCCGTACTTGCCGTTGTCTACCAGTTAGGCACCGTGCACTTGCGGTTATTACAAGTGGGCTGAATTAACTTATTAATTTAGGTTAGTTAAACTCGCATCAATCTCTCTATTGATACCAGGGCATTTGAGATCAAGTGATCCTTCATCAGCTTACTCTGTCATTGGCGGTAATTGGTCGATGGGAATAAAGACGCAGCCAAGATCTTCATCAGCTAACTCAGCCGTTGGTGATGGTGATTTTTCATCCACATCTGAAACGACCAAGGAGAGACGCCTCTCTTTCGTCCACCATAGGCTTTGCTTACACATATAAATTGAGAGAAATCTCTTCATCCCCATGAGTGGAGGATGAGATTTGCTTACACATAGAAATACAGGCTGGAAAATTGAAAGAAAATTCTTCATCCCCCACAGTTCGTCGTAGTGGATCTGATCACTTTCTCTCTCTTCGATGGTGGTAATGGAACATCTTCTCCATTTATGTTGGTGATCTGATCTCTCCATGTGCCTTCCCCGGCAATGGTTGGAAGTTGGACTCTCTTTCTTTAGGTCATCTTTTGGTGGTGGTAGTGGGGTAGTCTAACCATGGTAAAATCATTCAGAGATAATGATGCCAACAGTAGCAGAGATTGAAATCAAGCAGATTCTTAACTCATATAAAGATCAAATACAAACAGATCGAAATAATGAGAGGAGGTTTCATACAAAGAGGGTTCATCAGGATTTCTTCTTATCAAAATACAAGTAGATTCTCATTCCCAAAAAACTAGCAGAAATCGAGAAGAGCAAAAAAAAATTTGAAACGGATATTTGGTGTGGGGCGGCTATCTGCTAACACCGGGTAGACTAGCGATTATTCTGTAGGCTAGTTCAACAGATAATTCACAGGGAAAATAACACAAGAGATTCTCCCAAAAAAACACAGAGAAACAACTCTAATGTTCAATTAAAATTATTCAAATAAACAAGTATCCTACAATATTGAAGAAGAGCTCTATTTATTGTGCTCAAATAACTTGAATAATAAGCAGTTTATTCCTAAAAAAAAAAAGAGTAAAACCTAATCCTAAAAGGAAACTAAAAAGAATCCTAATTAAATTGAAAGATTACGAATAAGTTATTAGTAAAAAACTTTGAGAGCAAATTAGGAACCCTAGAAACCCTCATGCATTAGTCGCCCCGGGTTGGAAAGAACTCGTCCTCGAGTTCATAATAGCTTCATCGGAGTCCTCTGGCGGCAGCCCAGGAGGAAGATCCTCTGGTATCAAGTCAAAAAACTCTGCTAGCTGCTGTACCTCCACTGGCAATTCTGGATTCACCTCTGCTACCAAATAGTAACCACTCATCATCCTAACATATCGCTTGATGGCTGGCCTATTGGTGAAATAACCTGTCCAATACGCATTTGCACGGACTGCATATGGGAAGATGTCATCAGTTTTAAAGGGTCATGTCTCATTTACTGCATGTTTTGCATCAGTATATAACGATGGGGTGTAGTAAAGAGCATTCACGCGCCCATCCATATTGACATAATGAATGAACTTATCCATCTGCCTGAACCATGTATGAGCATAATGATACTTAAAATATGTTCCCATCGTCCACATTATATGGTTTGTACAAGTAATGTTGGCTTGTGTCAGTGCTGCAGCTACAAAATCATTAATGACTCGATCTTGAACATTGTAATCAAACAAATCGACATTATCCTGAACTATGGGGGGCTTATCGTCAACTTCAAAATAAAAATTATCATTGGGCGGTTCATAATTCTCAGGGAACGCACCAGCAAAAATATTTGCAGATGAACCAAGGGACTTCGAACCCTGTCATACAAACTCAAGACTTTTCTCATCTTTCCGTTTTGCTTTATTTTGGTAGGCAATCCGTCCAAAGAAAAGAGAGTCAAAGCCAAACTCATTCTTGGGGTCAGACCAAACTCATTTTTGATAAATCGATGCCCAAGAGTTGTCTGATAAATCATGCCAATTTAATGTGTCGTTGCTTCGTCATGCATGCACATACCACTGTTTATTAGCTCTAGTTGACCGGAGATGATGAGCTTCTTTGTCGTATTTTGCACCACCTCACTATGGTCTCTTCACCACCGCTGGAAAAATGCCTCACTACCTTTGTTCACATCACTTCCATCCAAGGCACTACCTAAATCATCCAAAGATGCATTGTCTTCATTTTCAGTACTATCATGGCCCCGAGCAAGTATCTCATCAACCCATCCTTTCTTATTCACATTTTCTTCATCAAAAGAGAAGGAATCTCCAAGATCGTCACGCAATATAGATCTTATTTTCTTGGTTGGCGCTCTATTAACGGATCCTCCTTATCTTCATCGCCGTCATCGCTTGAGTCACCTGCTTCAAGCATCTTTTTTTGGCGTTCCTCCTCCAGTCGCTCAAGGTGTTCTTTCTCTTCCTGAGCTATCTCTTCAGAAGTCTTTGTCCTGTCTGACGGACGAGCACGCATCTTCAATGCCATCTCTTTAACACGCTTGTCATAATCATCTGGTTGTTCCAATTTGTTTTTTAGTGAGGAATTGCTAACGATGGATTGATTCAAAGATGCTAATGCTTCAGACTGCACTAAAGATGCGAAGTCCTTGTCCAACTGTTCTAGCAAGTCTTCATTTTCCTCCTTATCCTTTGCTTTCTGGGCCTTGAAATATTTGCTCTTCAAAATAATTTCCTCCATTACTTTCGTTTTTCTTTTGTGTTTATTTTCCTATCCTTGAACTAAATCACTATCTTGGTCATTGTCTTCTTCCCAAATGAAGGATTTATTGTCAGCATCATCTGCATCATCATCATCTGGTGCCAGTTGCTCATCCTCAAAATCATCTCTTTCTGAAAAGACCTTTGCACCATGAATTGGATCATCCTCCTCTTCTCCATCATATAAATTATATTTGTTTTTCTTGTTCACTTTCAACCGTCGCACATGCTAAAAACGCAAAATTTCTTTGCCAAACTTGTCGAGCGCATTATTCTGTTCCCCAATTCGCTTATCCACGAACACAGAAGATTTGGCACTTTGTTTGTATTCCTTCAATAGTGTATCTTTCCTCAACGAGTGAAGTCACTGAAATAAGGTTGGAGTGTAGTCGAAAGGAAGTGACACTTCATCTTTTTCTTCATCCTCTCCCAATCAGTGATCGCCTCAACTGCTCCCACCACGCAGATGTTCTGCCTTTGAGTTTGTTGGCGACTAATTTCACTTTGACATAATCTGGAACTTCCTTATACTAAAAATACGCTCTACTTCATTCAACCAATCAATGAATCCTTTGGCTTGTAACGTACCAGAAAACTCGAGTAGATCCACTCTGAATCCAAGGTATCTATGACGATCCTCCCGACCACGGCGCTCCCAGAATCGAGCATGTTTGTGGTACGCAGAATCGTTATCTTCCATTTCACGATCACCGAAATCTTGCGCCGCTAGACGCTGGGTTAACTCTGCAACTTGCCTCTGTAAATCCTCAATCATCACATTCTGAATGTTACGATCATGGCGCGAGGCTTCCTCGTTCAGAACCTGCCTGCGACGACCACGACCACCAGCCATGGAAACTGATGAAATCTCACCCCAAGAAGATGTTGAAGCTCTGATACCAACTGACACCGGGCAGAATAGCGATTATTCTGCAGGCTAGTTCAACAGATAATTCACAGGGAAAATAACACAAGAGATTCGCCCAAAAAAACACAGAGAAACAACTCTAATGTTCAATTAAAATTATTCAAATAAAAAAGTATCCTACAATATTGAAAAAGAGCTATATTTATAGTGCTCAAATAACTTGAATAATAAGCAGACTATTCCTAAAAGAAAAGTAGAATCAAATACTAAAATAACAAACAGTCTATTCTTAAAAGAAAAGGTAAAACCTAATCCTAAAAGGAAACTAAAAAAACTTCTAATTAAATTGAAAGATTACGAATAAGTTATTTAGTAATAACTTTGAGAGCAAATTAAGAATCCTAGAAACCTAAATTAGGAACCCTAGAAACCCTCCTGCATCATCTGCCAACTCAGCCGGAGCAGGGATGGTTTTTTAAAAATTATGTAACGGATATACGGAGCAGATTTGGGGGTCCGCGATCCCCAACGAAGCAAAGATGGATTTGCCTAAATCCGACCCAATCCACCCATTGCCATCCCTAAGAGAAGAACAAGTACACGACCACTACTCATTATTATGTGCCATTCTTAGCATAGCCAATCCGAGATAGCTACCCCCACTCACTAACTCTTTCACTGTGTCCTGTGGGAGACTCTCTCTCTCTACCAGCTATAAGTAACAACTCTACCTCACTTCTTTCTCCCATGCAATTGCACACTTGTTTTCTTCTCAACATAAACACCAGCACCACTTGTAGCTCTTCTACTTATTTTGATTTTTTTCTAATTTCCATTTCATTTTGAAGTTACTACTTCTTCACACTTTTTGTCTCTTTTATCCTTTCACCTATCAACCCGTCTAATTGTCGAGGGACGCAGCGAGGAAAACAGCGAGGGACCCCACAGGGGGGAGGGGGAGCCGTCCATTTCTCTCGAGATGCGTGCGTTGAAAATTCAAACACGCATCCCGGGGGGAATGGACGGCTCCCCCTCCCTCCTGTGGGGTCCCTCGCTGTTTTCCTCGCTGCTTCCCTCACCAGTTAGATTTTTTCTTCACCTATATAGCTACTACTTCATTCTTCATAAGAAACTCACCTATTCATTCTCTTCTCATTTCTCTCCTTACTACCTAGTACTTATTGTGTTCCCCAAGATCTATTTGTACATAGATTAAATATAGTACTAGCTAGTAATTCTCTCAAGATGTCTAGCAGACGATCTCATTCAAGGCAATCCGGTGGTTCAAGGATCACAGATGACCAGATCAATGATCTTGTGATCAAGTTACAACAGCTTCTGCCTGAACTTCGCCGTAGACACTCAGACAAGGTACTGTTGCTTTCTTTTTCTTATGTGTGGTCTATGTTTTGCTTGGTAGATAAGTTGTGTAAAGGGTGGGGGGACTCATTTTGTGTGGACGATTTCTCTATAATTAATGGCAAAAGACTCCCACATGTTCCCTCACAACCACATTTTCTGTGGTATCCCTCCTGCCCCCCTCCAATGTTATATGATCTCTCTCACTGATTTTCCAAATATTGGTAGGCCCATCTTTGTTCTCTACTAGTACTTCATCTGTTTCAAAATCAAAACCAATAAATCTCCCTTTTTAAATTTGTGTATGATTAATGGCTAGCTAAGTGAAGTTTTTCTTCATTACATTGTATTGTGTAGGTATCATCTGCAAAGGTCCTGCAAGAGACATGCAACTACATTAAGAACTTGCACAGAGAGGTTGACGATTTAAGCGAGCGATTGTCAGAGTTATTGGCAACCACAGAAACTAGTAGTGCTCAGGCAGCTGTTATTAGGAGCTTACTTATGTAGCAGCAACGGATCTCATCATATTTCTCTCTTTTTTCATCATCTGATGTTCTTTTTTCTCTCATCTTTCTAGGAAGGAATGGTCATTAGACCAGACAAGCAGGGTTGAATTGGATTCCAAACTTCCCAATTTTCATTAGACATGTAGTAATTGAGTTATATAAATGCATAATTTTTCCATACTCTTTTATTAGGAAATTTCATTTTTTACATTATAATGTATCGTCTTCTATCTTTATGAATGGATCAATCTAAACTAATATTTAGATACATTAAAGTAACGTTAACAATTTTGTGTCTGCCAAGATAAGAGTGCATTTACGCCGAGGTATAGATGTCAAGATTATCCAATGGATTGATTAAGATGCGCTTTAATAGAATTTAATTAATCTTGTCTTCATGTTCAACAACACTGTCTCTATCTTTCGGTCTATTTGGGCTAATTCAGGTCACAGTCCGGTGTTCCTAGAAAAAGTAGATAGCGCGACTAAAAGCGCAAACTGAAAACACAGGGCCGTTGGTGTAAATCTCTGAAAAAATCTACATGACACGGTGGCCCTTGTGTTTTCAGTAGTACTGCTCCCGATACTTTTCTTCGGGTACCATCCTCAGTCTTACAGACCAACCCCATTTACTTTGTAGCTAAAAATGTTGACGAAATGGCATAAAATTGATGTTTCTACAACTACAAGCCATCAATTCAGGTTGTATAACAGCATAAGTCCGAAAAATCACTTGAGCCAAACCATTCCTTGAGATTTTATGCCAGTTACAAACTTTTTCTAGCTCTTGATGCCTTCAGATGTGTGGCTACTGATTTAGATTTAAGTTTTGGTCACGATTTTTTGTCTCAGCTCCCAACCCTTATTATATATATATATGGATTAACACATCAACAAATATTTATGATTTATGCTCCATAGAAGAAAAACATGGGGAAGAAGAGAGGACTGTTGGAAAGAGTAGGGAAATTTAAGCCGCTAATATAATAAAGCCCCAAGTATTTATAACTTATGAAAGACCCTACATGTAACATTTGTATTTTCTATTTTGTCCTCCACACTTCATAACTTTTACAATCCAAATAAGCCTTTTAAACAATGATAATTTATACATAAGCCTCTAATGTAATTCATTTAAAGTCTCCCAAATTATTTATAAATTATAAAAAGACTCTTACAGCTAACTTTATGATTTCCCATTTTGGCATCCATATTTCATAATCTTACAATCAAAACCAGTTATGGCATCCACATTTCATATTCTTATAATCAAAACTAATCCCTCTAAAAATTGATTAATTATACTTAACTCCCTAACATAATTTATTTAAAGCCTTCTAATTATCTATAAAAAAAAACTATAAATAGGCCCTTATAATAGTGAGAATGTAATGTTTTGTTACAATATTTTTTTTGATTATTTTGCTTACAAATCTTTGGTCAAATTTCATAAAACTTTAATTTTACTTATTATTGAATTTTTTAAATAAATTAAAAATATTGAATATCAGCGCACGTAAAGCGTGTCCACCCCTAATATGTAATAAGGGTAGATTGCATATTATGCCCCAATCCAACAACTTAATCTTGGAAACTTTTTGCCACTAAGCTTATAGGTCAATTCGGAACTCATCCCTCATGTTCAAATTTTTTTTTTTGTATAGCCATACTTTTGTTTTGTGGTTGTCCTTCTTTATCAATCGATGTGCATTTATGCCATTGAATGTACTTGGCGTATGTCTTTGAGTATTTTCAATTTTTAATGATTGTATTTAAAATATTTAAAACAAAGTTCTTATCCAATGACCACGATTCTCCTATAAGAACAAACGACAAAAAAAAAAAAATAATGAAGATGCACGAATATCTCAAGGAAAAGAAATGGTGGTGATCCACTCAATCCTAACGGACTGCCAACCCCTTCCTCCACCAATATTCTCACCCCATCCACCCTCTCTGAAGCCTCCATCACTTTATCTTACCAACACCACCCCCATTCCACCCTTTCACCCTATATGAATTACAAATACCTCCAACCTTTTCATCTCCCCAATCAATTCCTCTTCTTCCAATCCCCTCCACCACCACCTTCTTCTTCATATCCACCCCAACCACCAACGATTCAAAAGCCAAGGCTTATGAGAACTTCAATGAAAGATCACCAACACTCAATTCAAAACCACCATAAAAAATGTCCATTGTTGAGTAAGGAATCAAATTTGTAGTTTCTTTTAATCCTTCTTTGGCAACTCATTATTGGTTTGAAAAGTTTCTCGTGTTTTTGTGATTTATTCATAGAAGCTTGAAGAATTTGAAAGTATTCTTTCAATATAGACGGATGAAGCTTGATTCATCGACTCTAATCGATATCACTACCAAAATTTGACTCTGGTCTAAAACTATTCTCTCATATTTCCTTCAACTTTGTGGGGGGAGGGGTTTGTTGAATTCCTCATCTCTACTTTTAATCTCATTTGAAGCTCTCTCGGATCATAATAAAAAAATATGGAGAAGCAAAGGAATAGGAGGTGGAGGTATTGGGATGGTTGTAGTTCACGTGAAAAGGGTGCAGCATATATGAAACGCAACGACTATTTGTCACCACGTGTTGCTCTCACCCACACCACCCATCAATTGTTTTTCATTTTTTTTACTTCTCTCCCACACCACCCATAAAAATCACCATTTATCTTCTTCTTCTCTTATCTTCTCTTCTGAAGAACAAGAACACCAGCAACAACTTGAAAGGAGGTAGCGAGGAAGGGGGCGACCAATTGTGAGGGATGGTGAGAAATGATCGACGACAGTGAGAGATAGAGAAAATGGATCAACAACCATTGTCGCCCCTTCTCTGTCTTCTTATTCTCATTCCCCTTCTCCATTTTCTTCTTCTCATTCCCTTCTCCTTCTTCTTCTTCTTTTCCTCCTTCCCCTCTCCCACCCTCTCTCAGTTCCCCTCTCTTCTTCTCCCACACTCTCTTCTTCTCGCACAGATTGTCGCCCCTCCCTCTTACTCTTCTCCTTCCCCTCACACTCCATTATTTTCCCTCGTAACAACCCATGTGAGGATGGAAGAGGGGGCGGCGGTGGAATCGAGATGGAGATCCTGTAAAGGCTCTAGATCTTGTGCTTTTTCGACTTCGTCTTCAATTTTGATTTGAAAGAATGGAGAGGATATGCGTGGGGTGCTTTGAGGTGCCCTGGGATGGGGATGGAAGAGAAGAAGTTGCAAAGAAAAAAAAGAAGATCAGAGAAAAAGAAGATGTAGGAAGAAGAAGGGTGGTGGTGTGAAGAGAGGAAGTTGGGAGGGGAGAGGGCACTTTCCATCATTTTGAATTTGGGAGGAAAGAAAGATTTAGTTTTTGTATTTTTTTATAGGTGGTGTGGAAGAGAATAGTGGTGTGGGACAAAAAATGCATGGTGTGGGAAAGAAAAAATTAGATTAATGGTTTGGATGAGAGTAAGTTGTGGTGCAAAATAGTTGCTGCCTATATGAAATAGTGGTGGTAGTTTTTGGAGAGGGTGTAGAGGTAGGGACGGGGGTTGGTCCATAGAGGGTTGAAAAGACTCACTACCCACCATTCCATTAAACCCTGTGGCTTTGGTTGTTGGATCATAATTTGTCACGATTTTAAAAATATACGGTCAAGGTACAATCAAACATACTGGCCTATAAACTTAGGGACTAGTGACAAAAAAATCTCTTTATTTTGAGGCCTTTTAACCTCACTCTTCTTTTCAAAACGAGGTTTAAAAGGTTACGTGAACCTAAATAATTAAACAAGGTAGGTTACAATCATTATATTAAATAAAGAACTTACTATTGTCTCTAAAGTTATATATAATTAAATTTAATGGTTGTTATACTAGGTGTAAATTCGATCATGGCTCATGCATGAGTTTGTGTGCATGAATCCCAACCCTACAGAAGAACTCGACTCCAATAAGTCTAAACTTACTATTTTGTTTTTCTATATCAATCATTTTTCAAGGGACATTCAATATCATTACATCGTAAGCATCATAATCATCACCATCCGGTCCATCACATTATCATTAAAAGTGGGGGATTGACATGTTCACCCTACCAAATTCCTTCTCTCACCCTTATTGATTTTTTTTTTCAAAACTTCTCATACCCCACCTTAGGGGTGGTAACGTGTTAATGTCCTTTATCAAAAGCACAAACCTGGCTCATTTACTAAACGTGTCAAAAAATGGAAACCTAAACACAAGCCACCCTAGAACGAGTCAACCCGACACGACCCATTATGACAAGGTTAGTTTATCTATCATGTCGTAATGGGTCAACAACCCATTTTGAAACGATTGGCATGTTCAACCCGTATTAGTCAATTTTGACATGCGTAACTTGTTATGACATGTTTTATGTTTATATATACCATATGTAATAGATCATTAATTAACAATAATTAACTTAGAATCTATAAAAAAAAAAATAAGATAATAAATAACAATAAATGATTATGAACAAATGGGTTAGACGTGTCATATGGTCAAACGGGTCAACCTTGATACGATTAGCTATATAGTGTTTCGTGTCAAATGAGAGTTTGGCTCCCACACTTAAACACGACAAGCAAATTTCATGGGTCGGGTCAAGTCAGGTCAACATGACATGATTAACAATCGTGTCATATTTTCATAAACCCATACCTGCTAACTAGCGAGCTGTATTGTGTTAGGTTATCGTGTTGAGTCATTTATTAGCTATTGCCACCACTACTCCACCTCTCACCCCCACCATACAACCCCATTTTCTCACCAATCAACACCAACTTTCTTATTCTTCTCTTACTATATTAAGTTTTCTCTCTCTCTCTTCTTCTTCTCCTATCTGCTAGGATGGGTGGTGGTGGGTGATGGTGGTTGTCTATTGACATAGGAGATGAAGACGAGAAAGGTGATTATTGTGGTTGATTGATAGAAGGGGAGAGGAAGACGATGGTGGCAGTGGTCGATTGATAGTGAGAGAATGAAAGAAGAAGAGGGAATATGGTGGCAGTTATAGTGTTGGTGAAGACGAGAGGAGGAACCTAAATATATTAATAAAGACAACATAAATTGATAAGTTGTTATCGATTCTAAATTTTTTTTAAATCGATTGCATATTGTCGATTTAATGCATTTACAAAATTGGATTTTAAAGGACAGAATATTTCATATATTGATAAGATGTTATTGATTTCTAGCTTTGCAATCAGTAAGGCACAATCAATTTCAAATTTCAAAATCGAGAGTCCTTTGCCGATACAATGCATTTATAGAGATCTTGCCCCACCAACAATGGTGAAAAATCAATTTATTATTTGATTTTCAAAACCTATCTTCTTCGGAATACATACATTTTTTTAGCAGTATGACTCATATGGATATAGTCAGTCATGTATTAGGTCCAAACTCTTGAAAAATCACTCAAAGAACTTCTATCGAAGATGAAGAAGAAAATATGAGTTCACGTTTGTTCTTGTTTTTTGGAGAGAGAGAGAAAGGGTATGTGTTGGTGTTAGTGCGGTGAAATTGGTAGGATGAGAGAGAAAACTACTAAAACCACTAGGATTATATTAGACTAGGAAGGAATGCAGCTAGGGTGAGCTTAGCAATCCCTTAAAGTGGCTGATTAATTAAAAGTGTTTAGAATGCACCGGCATGAGATTTGACTTTGAAAAAACAAAAAACAAATTTACAGGATTAAGACTCGTAGGATGGACAACTTACACTTTCCTAATAACTTTAGTTCATAGATACCCTGTATGGTTTTTTGCTGGTTCTTCAAGTATTCTGATCCAATTTAACAATTGGTGGAGTGGGTTTATATCTAAAGGGAATTAGCATGCATGATAAGCAGATCATGTTCAATGATCAATTATTTTTTAATTTTTATTTATATATAATATATATTAGCTAGAAGCTTGAAGCCCAGAACAGAGTATTTGGTGTGCTTTGTATACATCAGTTAACTGAAACCTCTTAACCGTACTAATTCCCAAAACATTAAGCCTTGAATAACAGTCCATTGAAGAGAAAGATTTGTGGCTTTCTTCATCTCAAAAAAGGGCCATTGCTATGCTGCTAGAGCTTTCAAGTATCCCTCCCTACTTGCTGCCATCCCAATGAGCGACTCCAATTCAAGACTGCCTGAAGAGCTTGTACTGCAACAGAGTGCCTGTCCAGTTCCTGATTGATAACATGATTGAAAATAGACACGAATGAGGGGAGATTAGAATCATCTAAACTTCTTTCTTCTACTGCATAGCAATTTTTATGATAGCAAAACACTGCAACAATCTCCAGTTGAATATCCAAGTGCCAGAATAGGGACAAGGTGTTGTATTACCAATAGTTGTCTCTTCCCCAACTCTGTCTGAAGAAGGATGATCTGTAGCATCGGAGAAAAGCTTCCTCCAGCATCGGAGAAAAAATAGATGAACTGAATTTTCACCAGGAGCTCCACAAAAACTGCAAAAGTTATCTACATTTATATGATGTGTATTTAATTTATCTGTTGTTGGAAGAATATCATAAGTATTTTTTAGCATAGAAATTTAATTCTTTCTGGAATTTTTGCTTTCCACACACAAGGAATGACTGAGTTTTTAAGGGAACATGAGAAGTAGATGGATGTATTGGAGAATGATGAGTGTATAAGAACTTATATGCTTTAGCTACTGAGAATGAGAATTCCCCATTCTTAGTTGCTAGCCAGTAAGGAGAATCAGTTTGGAATCTAGGATTTGGTTGTAAAAGTTGAATTTCTCTTGATATATTTAAAGGTGGGTAATAATATGTTCCATATGAATCTGTTGCCTTCTCTATCTGTGAATTTGTATATAGAGCTAAGATTATCTGGGGGATTTCAAATAGCATATTGTTTGAGAAAAGGGTAATTCGGCAACCAAGGTTCTTCCCAAAAATTTATATTCCTACCGTCTCCCACATGCCAAGCATAGCCTTTAAAGAAATTTTCAATTATGTACTTCAATCCTCTATCTTAGTTGCTCTATGCAAAAAGTTTTTCTAAATAGATTTGAATGGGAAATAAAGAATTGTTAGTAAGATAGTTCTAGGTGATTCAGGGTTAGCTAACAAGTACCGGAAACTTTTGGAAAGCACCAGCATGATTTCTAATCTCAAGAGAATGGATATTTAAGCCTCCTTTAGCTTTAGAAAGTGTGACTTTCTCCCATTTACACAAGTGAATGATTCAACCAAAAGTTATGATATGATCATCTATTTTGGTGAAGGTGGATTTAGGAAGTTTGTAAGCTGCCATAGCATATAGATGGGGCTTATGATGTGAATTTTTATACATTTGATATTACCCTGTTGGAGATTTTCTGAAAGGAGTCTAGAAATAGCTTCAAGCCTTCAACCACTAGAAGAAAAAGTTTGGTGAGAGGGGATTAGCATGTCTTAATCCTTTAGTAGGATGAAAAGTTTTCAAGGGGCTCCCATTTACAAGAACCGAAAAAGAAGACAGTAAAATACTGATAGTTTAAGTTGATGAAATTTTGGTGAAAACCAAGCAAGGATAAGAGATGGCTTAAGAAATTCCAATCATCTTTATCATAGGCTTTAGCCATGTCTATCTTGAATGCCATCGAGCCTTTTTTTTTTTTTTTACTGTTATTTAATAAAATGAAAAATCGCATGAGCGGCAGATATATTATCTCCTATGAATCTACTTTTGAGAAAAGTTCCTTGATAAGGGGAGAATATCATTAAGTAGAGGTTTTAATCTATTAGCTATGATCTTTGAAAAGATTTTGTACATAACATTACATAAACTAATAGGTCTATATTGATCTATAGTGATAGGATTCTTGTCCTTCGAAATTAAAGTAATACAACTATAATTAAGATGAGGTAAAATAGATTGGTTTTGAAAGCTATTTTGAATTTTTTTGAAACATCCTTGCCTAGTGTATGCCAACATTTCTTAAAAAAGAGAGCATTAAAGTCATCAGGTTCAGAGGCCATATTAATAGTAATTTGTTTAGGAGTTTTTAAAATTTCCTCTTGAGAAGGAATAACAATCAGCATGTCATTACCTTCATTGGAAATAATTGAGGAGAACAAGGAATTAATTTTCTGAGAGCTTGTAGTCTGATTTCATCTTTTAGGGTCCGATTGTGTCTCCCAGATACACCACTTTGACATGGTGTCCTTAGCATAGTGTACTGAGGGACGATGCCACACTACTGTAAGTACCTCGCAAATGGACTTGAACATTGGTCTGAACAGTCATATCTACCATAACACAACACGGTCAGATCTAACTGCCTTAATTTTTTATTTTGTTGATTTTCAACCTCAGCTTTATAGCCCTTGAACACATCCAGTGATTGTAATTTTTCATGTATTAAGTATAGATACCCATAGCAAGAATAATCGTCTATAAAAGTGATAAAATAACATTGACCATTTCAAGAAGCCGTAGGGCATCAGTATGTTTCAAATCTAAGACACCTGAACTCCTATATGCACTTAACTTCCTAGTGTTTGTTTCATTTCCCCTTTATGCATTCAATATAAATCGTAAAATCTGTAAAATCAAGGGTACCAAGAACTCCAGTTAACACAAGCATTCCAATCCTCGGTCGAGAGATATGACCTAGACGTTTGTGCCATAACATAGAAGAGTTATCTTTAATTAATCTTCGCTTAGTACCGTAGTTAATAACATGCAAAGTTTCATTTGACTGTAAGTGGGAAACATCTAAGTCTAACTTATATAGATTATCAGTCAGAGATCCAATACCAATAACATTAGAATTTTGTAAGAGACTAAAACTTCATTTTCCAAAAGAAAAAGTATAACCGCATTTATCCAAACTGAAAACAGAAATTAAATTCCGCCTAAATGACGGTAGATAAATAATCACATCCAAATCCAAATAAAAACCGGACTCTAATTTTAATCTAAAGACTCCAATTGTCTCCACACAAGCTTTATTACCATTCCCCATGTAAATTAACCTTTTGGCATCATTTGGTTTTCGACTCCTTATGTAATCCTACATGAAAACACTGATGTGAATAGTTGCACCTATATCTATCCACCAGGAATGGCGTGGTACCTTAGCTAGATTAAATTCAGAACAAACAAAACTAAAATTATCACCTTTCTTTGTGAGCTACTTCTGATATTTGAGACAATCCTTCTTCACATAACCAGTTTTCTTGCAAAAGAAACATGTATCGACCTTATCATGTTTATGTTGCACATTTGCCTATGAAGTCCCATTAGATGCAGTTCTCGTAGCTTTAACAAAAATATTTCTTTTCATTTTCTTGAGGCCTAAATTGTCATTGGAAGATGTCGTCATATCAGCACTTTCTATCTTTTATCGTTTCAGACGTTTCTGCACACACTAATCATAAGCTCATTAAAAATCCATTTCTCCCTTTGAGTATTATAATTGATCTTAAAGGGACCAAACTGTGTAAGAAGATAAATCAAAATGAGGTGCACAATGAGATCATCAGAAAACTCCAACTTTAGTATCCTCATTTTGGAAGTAAGATTAGACATTTTCATTATGTATTCTCTTATATTTCCTTTGCCAGTATACCTCAAGGTAACAAGTTTGCTAAGAAGTGTACTTGCCTCCACATTTTCCGATGCAACAAATCGGTCTGCAACATCGCGTAGGAAATCTTTAACATTTTCCTCCTTAGGCATGGCACCACAAAAAGTTTCAAAAATATAGTGCTTCATTATCACAAGACTGATGTGATTATAGTGCTCTTACTTTTCATAAGAAGTCTTATCTTCATCTGAACTAGAATCAGTAGGCTTAGTGGGTTCATTAACACAAAGTGTGTAATCCAAATCCATACACCTAAGAACGATTACTATACGTTCTTTCCATTTTTCAAAATTTGATCCATTAAGCATTGGAATATTGTTTAAGTTGGCAGGTATCAAAGAAACATTCACTAAATAACACAAAAGAAACAAACTCACATCAATATATGTACATCTCATTAACCTTAATGCATTGATATGATAACAAATAAATAAATAACACCAGTCATCAACATCATGCAATTTTTTTGTCTAATTAAGGAGCAAACAAATACGCGAAGGGAAAAAATTGTACATATAAATTTACACCTTTAATAATGAGCCCTTATGAGAAACCGAACACACGATTACAATTCAAGTCTTTGGACAGACATGGTTACATGTAAGTGGTTCTCTCAAAACTATTAAGGCTAATTAATAGAAATAAAATAAAATCAGGCTTGGCCAAACAATGATCTTCTTTTGGGTCGATCATTGAATGCATAAGTGAATCCCAAAAATATTTTACTTAAATTAATTACCTTAAATCGCCAATGAATCGGCCAAAATAACAACCTTCCTTTGAGCCGATTATTATTCACATGGGTCATGACGCAACTATATGCAATCCACAAAAAAAAAAAAAAAAAAAAACTGAAATTCAAATTCAAATTCAAATAAAATTTCATGAAAGAGGTCATTTAGGCGATGTAGCACAAAATTTCACCTAAATTTAAATTTTGGATTGCTAATAAAAATATTCTTGAAGTGCTCCTAAAAAATTCCTTAAATATAGGAGTGAAGAAGGCAAAAAAAATGCAATTGTTCCAGCCAAGCATGTCCAAAACTGGTCCAAACAGGGCCTGAACCGATCTGGTTCATCTGATCTAGACCGAACCAAAGAAGTTGAACCAAATTAGGTTTACTGAATCAAACCGGTTTACTGCACTTAACCAACTCCTGGACCGTGCAGGTCCACCCATGACCTTAACTGGTCCAGCTGACCTAAAACAAGCCCATTCAGCATTAAAAAAAATAGCCCAAAAACATAATCGTCTTCTTCCCTAATGAAATAGAGAGTTTTATCTTTTTGAAAGAAACAGAGAACATGGTTCGTCAACAGCCAAATACCCACCCCCACCCCACCGTCATGACTGAATGCAGTTAGAAATACAATCAACAATCGTCGGGAGCAATCACCGAAATAATACAATCGAATAGAAGATCGATCAAGCAAGTCAATCGACGGGAATTCGATCGAGCAAGGTGATAGAAAGGTGACCGGACGATGGGTTATGACAAGAGGTTCCTCCCTCAGCCAGCCATTAATATTGGCTTTGTTTTCAGTTGGAGACTTTATCTTTCAAAATATCAAACAAAAAAAAAAGCTCTCGGCATCTTCGACGGAGCTACCAGTGATTTCGATTGGTTTTAGGAGATGACAGCAAATATCCATGGTTGTGACAGAAATAACCCTAAAGACAAACCCCAATTGAAAAAGAAGAAAAAATAGTGTTTCGGCAAGAATTTTTTTTATGAACAATAAATCTGAAAATATATATATATATATATATATATATATATATATATATATAAATCCAATATCATTCTAACTACCACACCGACAACCCAAAAGATCCGTACGGGGTCGATTATTGAACGATTAAACCATAATCCAGTCCCCGAGAGAACTGGATCCGACGAAGTAGATTTCTAGTGTTTGGGTAAAAACCCATGTGAGGATTAATTAATTAATCAAACAATAAGAAAAACATTAAACCGTATATTTTTCTTCAATAATTCTGACAATGAGGCTCTGATACCACTTATAGAAATATAACAGATCATAAACTAAAACCTCAAGTTAATAATCTATGAAGAAAACTTTAATTAATGCATACCTGAAGTCGCCATTGATGAAGAGTATCCTCGTAGCAATCCTCACGAACCAGCAACACATAGCAAAGAAATCTTCCACTTCCAGAACATTTCTCTTGTATTTCTCAAACCAGATAGGAAAAGCAGGAAATAGATAATATTAAGTTTGAAATGGGGACGTCAACCATATATATAAAATCCTAATTCTATTATGAGCTCATTATCAATAATAAAATTATAGTAGGGCTTAAATTGGTATCTACATACAAATAATTTCCATACTCAGTTTAGTAATACATGTCAAGACATAAAACACTTTTATTTGATATCTCAGTTATTGTGTTTACGAGGATTATGAGAGGTGAAAATGATTACGAAGTTGGTATGTATGTTGTGTTCCAAATGACATTGTGATGTTGAAACATAATTATTAACAAACTAATAAGACAAGGCAGGTTTACTTCTTTGGAAGTGCTTTGAGTGGTTAGCAAGTCAAATAAAAGAGTATGGAATCAAAGTTGAGCGAGTGATTAGGAAGCTTGTTCATATAATGTGTAAGTAGATTTTGATGATGTAGATATAAGTGTATGGAAATATTAGGAGTTAGTTAAAAGGCAGTGCATGTTTATCTTAGAGTAAAACTGACCCCAAAATCTTCGGAAAAGCTTTAGTGAGACTTTGAAAAACTCAAGTTGATTATTAGTTGAGGTCAAGGTTGTTATATTGGATTAAAAGGGACTTGAATTAGAGGAAGAAAAGTAATAGAAAAGAGGGTCTAAGTCAAATGGATTAAAAAACATAGAAATAAAGTTGCAGATTGATTACTAGTCTAAGATGCTAAGGTTGATTCATTATTCCAAATTGACATTGTTCTTTATGTGGACACAATCAATGATAATAATACCCTAGTGAATGGCCTAAAGATTAGTGTTGTTGTGCTCCAATTTAGTTATTGCCATGGATAGAGAATTTTCTTCTAGTGATAGATTTGTAAGCAAATTTATCAGTAAAAGGTGAAAGTTGGAAGAAGGAATGCAATGAAACAACTCATCCTCATTATGACATACAATTGAACATGAAGGGTCTTGGATAGGAATGTGAATTGAGGGCTGATGAGCATGAGGAGTCTTTAGTGTCTGTAGTGTTTTAACTTTGTGAAATGTTGATAAATTCAAAGAGAGGGTTTGATGAAATGCTCTTCGCTGAAAGTCAAAGGATGGAAGATCTTATTTCTTTATAGTGGGTGATTGGTAGATTTTGGGGTAGAAAAAAAAAAGGGTTCTTGATCTTGCATTTATGCCTTTATATACTAGGGTTGAGGGTTTTTTTCCTACTCTTGGAGTATTGTCAGTTTAACTTGAGATGATACGATGGCCAATCTACTTGGTAATAAATGTGCTTGCTTGATTGACGCATTGGTCGAGGAAAACTATCATTGCTTTTGTAGTGAATGATTTGGTTATGTGGATTTATTTTTATTTGTTTCTGATTTTAACCAAGAAAGAATTGTAATCACTGCCTTGCAAGGGATATATTACATTGACTAGGGCTTCTATATGGAGTATTTTTTAATGGCATCCATGTGGCAAGTAGGAGGATTTTATGCTATTTTGCTTGGATTGGTCTATGATTTTTATTTCTGCATATACCTTCAATTATGTTATGTTTGTATTTTTTTTCTTAAAGTACAAACACAACATAATTGAAGGTATATGCAGAAATAAAGGTTTAGGGGTCCTTAAAACCCAACTCAATTTCCCAAAAAAAAGAAAATGTTGTGTTTGTATTTTATTTTATTTTATTTTATTTTTACAATCTTTGAGGATTGCTCCAAATGAATGAATGACGGAAGTTGACATTCACAATAAGAGACATATTTGAGAACAGACATTAGAAATATAGTGGTCTGGCAATAAAGTTAAGGAATGTGTATATTCTATGAATGGAGGCTCGGAAGCATGATCTTGTGTTCATAAAATTTAATTAAATTGAATTGTATCTCTTAGAACTATGACATCTCTTGTTGTTTTATGATGTCCTTCTACTAGAAAAACTAAGTAACTTTTGGGTTGGGTCTTGGAGAGTATGGTACCACTTTCTTAAAGAGAAATTAAATAACCTCCGGGTTGGGTCTTACTGAAAGGGGTGGCTTTTGAATTGCCTAAACGTGGCTTGACTATTTTCTGTAAAAGATGTGATGTGAGATCTTATGCGCGTTGTTAGCATAAGAATGGTTTTTTATTGTACTCATATAGTTAAGGGTATTTGGTAATGCATGCCCGTATATGATATTCCAACTTAGGCATGGATGACGAATAAATTCTCTTTTATATGAGAGAGACATACAGACATGTATGTTCGACACGAAGGTGGTGCAAATTTGGTAAGTCTAAGGTGATAAATTCATTAAAAACAAATAACTTGTACAAGATAAATAATGTATGGTCACAACTATCTAAATTGATGAATATTGATTAATTGAGATATTACATCTATTTGTTCTCTAACCATTTCGTAAAGGATGGCAAGTCTACTAACATTTCTGCAGATTAGACTTGCATGATCAACCTCTACAGAGTAAGTACATGTAAGAAAAATTCTATTACAAGTATGGTAGAAATTAAATTAGCATGAGACGTTTGCCTCCACATGGTGTGAGGAACTGTCAATTTCCAATTGCAACTATGTCTTCAAACAATGAGGAAGGAAATGAGATTCTTTCACCTTTTGATTATTTGTTTATTTATTTATTTATTATTATTATTATTTTATTTGTGGCGTATTAAAGATGAAGATTACTCATACCAGCTAAATTAATAACTTAAATGAGCTTTTGCTTCATGGATACATTCCTTTGGGATCGTAGCCGACTATCTTTGTTTTCAAGACTAGCAGGTTCCGAGTGAGATTAGAGGAGTACGTTTCATAAGTGGCGGACGCCAACAGACTATTACCATACTTTTATGTAATTTTCACGTCTTGATTTTTGGGGAGATCAGGTAATTCTACATGGTTTTAAGGGATTTCATTTTTCTCAAAATTTGGGGCATGACACATGCCTTGTCCAAGAGCTTCCTAAGTTTCATACAAGTCTCAACCTAGGATTACATACCCCCCAAATTTAGTATTTTGACCATCTGGATGAGACGTGGCTAAACCTCTATTTTTTGCAAGATCTACCTCACCAACTATTTTTTTGTATAATATAATCACAATGAGGTACCATAATTGAGTTTGTCCATTGAAATCGTTGTTTCTATAACTCAGGTGGACTTGCTATTTTCTAGAGGGAAGGCATACAATTGACAGTTGAAGGTACCTATGGTGTTGCCTCCTTTGACAAGGACGACCAAATTTTGGATACAGAGGGAGGGGCAATTGAGATCGGTTTAAGATTTAGTTTTGATGCAGAGCTGATTGTTGTCGAAAAAGTGCTAGTTCATGCTTTTTAGCTCTAAGTTGTATCTTGCTAGTTTTGGTTTGAGTTAGTATATGACTTTTTCTCTCCCAAAAAAAAAAGTACATAATTTAACCCTCAACTTAAGTCTTTTAGGTTCCCCTTTAAAGCTTCCCTTTTCATAATAGAATAAAAGAAAAGGAGAACAATAAGAAAAACAAAGAGAATGGAGAAGGTGAAATACTGATTCAACTTTCCACATCCCAATCTACACTACAGCAAACTAAAGATGGCCATCCAAACTAGGAATGCTGATTCAACTTCTCTGAAACACCAAGCGGGATATATATCACAACACGACCAAATCCATTCCAGCGCTGAACTGTAACTTAAGAGATGTAGCCCTATTGCAAGTTATTTGGTACGAGTACATTGAGAACTTACCTCATCAATCACCAAAACTGATTATTTCTTCCATGTAGTAGTCTTCCGATTTTTGTTTTTTGAAAGGTACTAGGGTTTTTATTGAATTTCAAAACCATTGGGTTCGAACCTTGGACTTATTATACCATTTGTCACAAGTCTACCAGCTAAGATAAGGTAATACCAGCCGTGACAAGTCTACCAGCTAAGGTAATACCCTGTTGGCCATCCAATCTTAATTAATGTATATCATTATAGTTTTACTGACTTGGGGAATTCTTAAAAATTGAGCACTTAGGGATATGATTTGTTGTTGAGTAGTTGCATCATTTTCATTAGACACGTTTTACTTCCTATTTTATGACCTTAATATTTCCATCTATTTAACCAAAATGACACAATCTCAAATTTTGTCTATATTTCTCTTCAGGATCGAATACAAGAACCTGATCTATATTTAGTTTGTATTATTCAAAACTATTGAATTCAGAATCTACATCACAACAACCCTTCATTTCTTGCCAGTAGGACTACCCAACTCAGTTGCAGCTTCAGCAGCTCTAGTGAGGGCACGAGACACCAAAAGAGCTCCTTTGGAAAAGTAACTGCTATTAACCACGGTGGTTGCAGCAGTTGCAGCTGTTCTTCCCGTCGCCGATATTGCATATTTGGTGGTCTCCAGCACTTTGTATTTCTCGTCCACAGACTTCACAGCCCCTACCCCAGTATATATCTTGTCAGTAAGTCCGATTCTCTTGCTAAGATCAGCCACCTTTGCTGCTGCAATAGCTGAAAAACTGTAGGATTCGTCCAAAGCTTTAGCCTTGGTCAGTGCATCTTTGCTTAGTTCATAACCCTTGGATATCATTGTTTTTACCGCTTCCTGTGCCACCGTTACTGCTTCCCCAGGACTTGAAACGAAGTGATTGGCATGGACAGCAGGCTACAATGATAATAGGTTAGTTAGAGACAACAAATATCAGAAGAGGAAAAAAAGTCAAAAAGCAATTGATGTAGTTTTTGTGTCTACTCCCTACTGTTAAGGAAGGTTGGCATCATAAAGCTTACATGCACTCTTTCATATAGTTTAGTAGTTATGTCTGCACAATTCAAACTCTCACTGAAGAGTTAATGGAAAACTTATAAATATTCATTTTAATTAGTTATTGTACATGTATATTTCAAAATGATGAATTGACATTTTTTTTGTAGCAAATATGAATTAGTTGTCCGCCTCTCATTTACGAGATTTAATACCTTACGGAAAATAGATATTTTCTAAAATAGGCAATATACAATGCGAAGATAATAAATCTGCTTTCTTGAATTTTACGACATTTTAACGCTCCATAGCAAATCTAGCTAGTTGGCTGCTAAGTTAGTAAGGTGTATGACTTGGAGAAAATTCTAAAGCCAGGTAGAGGCAAGTATCACCATCATATTTGTGAAATTTCACATTCTTTGCCCACGTGCCAATAAAGGGGTTTAGAAAATCTCCTGCTTTACTAGAGAATGATGAACTAGATGATCACCGCAAAAAAGTCTAATGAAATACACGATCATAATCATATTCTTCCTAACTTCTAGGATTACAATCACATTGAATCACCTTTGTGTAAGGTGACGTTTAATTTTCTCCCTAACTATCTAGTCTTTCTAGTTTAGAATTTGTATGTTTTTAATTAACATGTATAACTAGCTGGTTAAATTAATCCACTTGAGCAGTATTAGTAATTTGATTAATTCTTTCCTTCTATACATTTTAGCTAAAAAGGCAGACAGGTGTATGTTAAGTCTAGGTGGCTTCTACATGAGGATTTCATTGGGACAACCCCATTGGTTCCTTATTCAAGGATTCACCCATTCCTTTTGTATGTTATGTAACACCATCTCCACCTAATTTGTATAGGTCTTCTTTCTTAGTGTTGATCATAATAATTGTCGCCACAGAATAAAAATAACATCATGTTACAATAATTAAAGATCCAACAAAACAGAGTTGTTATCTTTTGGAACAAGAGCAACTCAACGAATCAAGTTTTACTAAATTCCACATCCTTAAATTCAATCTCCGTGGATACTGTTTTCAAATGTAAAATAAATTCAGAAAACGTTAAAAGCTTAAAAACATTCATTACAAGCGACAAAGCAGAAAAGGTCAAGGAAAGAAGACAGAGATATGGATGTGCGGAGGATAGAAAAAAAAACGATACTAATAAGTGAAGGAAGTCATCACTTACTTGTGAATAGGTTTCATCCTCAATCTTCCAGTGAGGCTTATTCCAAAAGTCAGCATCATCATCATATTGCCCCCAACGTCTTATGCACACACGTTGATCTACAATAGTAGCCCCCTGGGATATGTTACAAAAGACTCGATGATCAATATAATTACCAAAAAAGAATTCCAAAGAGTTACAGTTTGCATGGTGACTTACAGTGAGCAACAGAGCGGTTTCCAAAGCATGAGCCTCTTTGAACGTTACATAAGCAGTGCAAGCATATTCTCCAGATCTGTTATAACAAAAGCATATCACCGATAGATCAACAAATACGGATTACTCGGACAAGAAGTGGGAACAAACAAATTTATGATAAAACAAACTTTAAGATAGTGTAACCAAGTAACCTTAAAGTACAACTCAGCCACCATTGGTTAGGTGTAAAAACAAAAAATGAAATTCAGATCATCCATGTCTTGGTGGAGAGTTCAGAATTATCCAACATTAGCTAAACCCTATATTCCTTCTCACCTCTCTATGTCAATCAGCTCAGGATTCATGGTGTATTTATGGGCAACACTTAGTTAACAATGATGATGCCACGCCAGAGCATAGATGATCTGAGCACAAAACTACAAAAAGGGAAAAGTTTCTCAGCTTTTTTGTTGTAAGACTGTGTGAAGTTGTGTGGTTCATTCAAGCAAGAACTACAAGCTGGAGCTGTCAAAGTGTTCTTGCTCCTTTCTTTCTTGTTCTCTTCATTAAGTTATATGGTCCCTAATGGTCAAGTATATGTATTGATCGAATTACACTGTACGAACGCAATTAATATGAAAGTTATCATTTTAGGTTGAGGTAAGTAGCACAACACTATAGGATGCTGTTGGTGACCGAAAATGTTATCAAGGCCCACTCCCAACGCATGCTTAATGCACTGAGCATACATAGTTGTTTATTTAAATTCTAAAATTTGGAAATACCAAGCCTAAGCTAGTTTTCTATCCAATCAGAATCTGTTAATAATTTGAGGTCTGAGGATTCACAAATATGGGTAATATATACACTTTGACAATTTGAAAAATCCCCGAAACACAAGACAAAATCAATCAACTCTTTAAAGGAAGACATGAGATGTTCCACTTCCACCAGGGTTCAAATGAGAAAATGAAGTTATATACACTTTGACATCTCATTTCTTCACCAAAAGTTAATATTGAATAAGACATCTCATTTCTTCACAAATTAATGAAAAACGATTACATTGCGAATGTGAAGAGTTTGTTTAGAAAACGACTCTAACAATATTAACTTTTGGTGAAGAAATGAGATGTCTTATTCAAGAAGAAATAAATAGAAAATGAAGTGAAATGAGATGATGAGTTTGATAAGTAAGCTACTCGCATCATGTGATGATACAACTTCAGTGTCCTATGAAAAGCAGCTTTCCCACCTAATGGGATGGTATCTGATGTGATGCTACTCGAGGGATTGTCAAAACCTACAAATCAATGACTCTGAAGCTTGATTTCTGAATGTCGTTTTTCAATTAACAAATTATCAGACTTTAGAAACCCAGGTAGTGAATGCTGTAGGTGGGTGTTTCTATTCATGTTTAAAGCACACATGCTAGTTTACCTTCCTCCACCTTACTCGACCCATTGTAACACCTAAAAATGGGGGAGAAAGGAAACAAGTCACAGCGAAAAGTTTCCTGGACAGAACCTAGAAAGCAATCTCTAATACAATAGAAATTAACTGCACTGATTTCCAAATTCATTTGAACAGCTAAAAAGTTAAAAGAAGAAAAAAGCTACGCGAAATCTTACAAGCTTTATTGGAGATTCATATTTATTCAGAATGTGCATACGAGATCACGTAAGTTACAAGCAATACTTTTTCTGAAATTCCTAATATACACGTAATTCGGACAGACTTTTATATTACATTCCACGAAGTGATGTAGATAAAGTCATCTTCTAAGAATCACTTAGGAGTATAAACTACGTTTTTTATAAAACAATACACATCATAAACTCAAGCGAAATGCAATCTATAACCTATGGAAAACACAAACGGCATTGCAAGCTAGAGAACTAAAATCAAATTTTAACATGACCAAAATGAAGATTGGCATATTTTAAGCAAGTAGTAAACAACTAAAGTAGCCAACTGAAAATAAACAATTAATAATATATACCTTATGACCTCGACATGTTCGATATCACCAGAGAAAGAGAAGAAGTCGTGAACATCCTTCTCAGTAGCAATGGGAGACAAACTAGTAACTTCTATTACATAAACACTTGTGTTCATGTTTTCTAGATTCTTAACTAAACCTGGAAGAGCCAAACAAGTAGAAGGTATGTTATCCTATCTTTAAAAAAAATAAAATAAAAATATATATATATATATTGTAAAAAAATGGAAAAACAGATATAATAGCATAGACAGAATCAATGGGAGGGAGAGTCGAAAAATGAGAATTAAAAAATTAATGTTTTCGCTGTAATTAAGATTTGTTGTGGGGTAGGTTTTTTCTTCTTCTTGATAGATGAGTGAGGCATATGCATATGGCAGAGACACGAATGAATCTGGCAGACGATGTAGATGTAGACACTCACATCAAATTGGTTTTGTGGTTTTGTTACTGCTCTCTACACCCGTTGGCAATGTAATTTTAGTGTGCGCTGTCACACCCAAATAGAGGGCTAAATTGGTCATTTAAGGCCAAAAAAGTACTCCCGTAATCCCATTGTCCGTCCTCTAAGTCTACCTTGCCATTGCTGATGACAAACAGGCCATGGGAGACCTCCATAACAATAGTTCAAAAAATGTCAAATTAATTTTATTTAAAAAAAAAAAAAAAAAAAAAAAAAAAAACCTTGTATCAGTAAATTGAAAATTTCATCTGCAAAAGAAAAATAAAATTTTCCACATCTAAAAACACATAAAAAAATTGTAATTAACAAAGGGGGTCGGGGATATTAATTGGAAATTTGCATGAATCTTATCTTTATCTTGTATAGGGTGGGGTTCAACACAACACAACCCATACCCATTAGAGAACATGAATGATACATGATCAACAATCATCAGTCAGTGAGTCTGGTCCAACATAGATATACATGTAAAAGTGCAGTGAAGATGAGAAGAGAATTTAATGGTGGGAAGTTATAGCAAACAAAAAAAATTGACAAAGAATCATAAAGAAAATGTGGAAGAGAAAAAAAGTGAGAGAGCGGCAAACAATTACCTCAAGGAGAGAAAGAAGATGTCCAGTCTAAGAGAAACTCATTTGGCTCAAACCACCACACGCCCTCTGCGTGTTATTTATAAGAAAGAAGTTTCAAGAGAAATGCGTTACGTTGATTGATTTACTAAAGTACCCCGGCCTCATTTGTTTTGGTATAAAAATGATGCATTACAAGTGAGGATAGAATTAGGGAAAACATGTTTTCTCTATCTGTCTTTCTGCACGCAATGCCACTTCTTCACTCCCTTGAAAAGAAGCGGACCCATCCACAGTTTTAGTTTAATTTTCCAACCAAATTCTGCCCCAAGCCTGGATGGGGTCTAAATAAATAGAAATAGACGACATTATCTACGCTTGTTTGGCCTGTGGTATGGTATGTCAACCGAACAATTCTTAAGAGCCAGGTCCCTAGCGCCAGGGGAGCCTCAAGAACGTGATGAAGATGAAGAAAATAGATGAAGATGAAGAATAGAAGAACAAATGAAGAACAGATGAAAAAAATAGGATGATGGAGGGTCTTGAGGTTTCCCTGACACCGATCTGGCTCTAAAGGCCCGACTCTTAAGAATTGTTGATGTTAACCATAAATGTAGGTGTTATCTCCATGTGACATACCCTCGGTACTTTCCCAATAAAATAAAAATTATAGTATGTTATTTTGCAAAAAAATCCCCATTAGGCCATTACTATTATCAAATTAGTAATTGCTTTATTTATTTATTTTTAAACATGTTCATGCTAGCATTACCTTTCTCATCCGCTTTTTACAATGTCTTTTTTCCTAGTACTCTAGCTTCCCACCCAAGGAAAGAGTTTTGATTATGGATTTACTTGGGTGATTTGTCTACACCCTAACTTTGATTCTTTCGTTGGCACAATCTTTGCTGTTATTTTCTTAAAACTAAAACAAATCATACACAAATTTTATTCTTCAACCTCTTTGTTCGTTGGTTCTTGCTAGCACCGTCTTTTGCAAAAGATGAAAAGAAAATAACAACAAAGACATCAACAAAGTTAGTCGTCTACATAATGCACCAATATAGGTTTTAGAGATGTGAGCTCTGAAGATTAAAATTTAAAAAAAAAAAAAAAAAACTTACTAGAATTATAAAAGTTGTATGTGTGTAACTAAATTAAGGAGATATCAAATCTCTTATCAAAAGGAGGAAGAAAAAAAAAGCTAAGATATGTTATCATTTTTTCTAAATAAAGAGTGACGAGCAAGTTAATTAAAAGTCTAGATTGTGTTGCACATTTTATGAAAGTTAGAATTTTTTATCCTTTATTATGTAATAACTAGAAGATATTAATGGTCCATGTGACACGCATTGAGGTTAAGTATGTAGTAGTGTGGAACTCCCGAAATCACACGTTTGCCTTTTGTATAACTAATACCTAAAGATTTTTCTCATGTGAGACATGAGTTGATAAACATCATTGGAAAAGGAAAATTGGCCAATTCAATTAATAGTTCGGTCATTGGTTTTGATTAATAGTTGTTGAGTTAGAAAATTATAAATAGGTTGATTCGTTGAATATACTTATTTCGAAGATGATTAAGATCATATGATTAGTATCATTCATCAAATTGATAATAGTCACCATGCATAAAAAAATTAAAAATAACTATCTACTTTAAAATCCAATGATCAACATCCAAATACTGATATCAACTATCAATAGTGGGTATAGCACTGTAGCGGTTAACTAGAAATCATTGTTTGTCCAATGATTTGTATCTTTAAAGCATCATTCCCTCTTGGGTTCTTCAACTCAGCTATTCTCATTCTTTCTCCTTATTCACTCTCTTCTTCGCTTTGAAGTGTTTGGGTTATATATGGTCTTGCAAATTTGAGAAATAATGGATGAAAATTACGATAGGAGGAGGTGGTGGTTTTGCAAATGGATGTGGAGTTGGTTCTTCAAGCTGATCAAAGATTTTTTTTTTTTTTTAAAATATGAGTATCATATATTGATATCTCCGTTTCACAAGAAATCTTGCAAAACTGAGAAAACTCCATGTCTCACAAGAAGCCTTATGAAACGTTGATTAAATGTGAAAGAAATAGTGATTTAGTTATTTATTTTTATTTATTTTAGTCTTAGGTTGAGATGCTTTAGAATGGGTTGCCTGGATCCTTCTAAATATTAGATAATATGTAATGGAAAAAAGTAGTGATAGGGGCAATGCGGGAGAGTGGGAGAATGAAAAATGGAGATTGGAAAAGGAGCAACACTTGATTCAGATATAGTTTTAGAGTGAACATGGTAGTACAACAAAACAGTGACTTAGTAAAATGGTGTGAAACTGATTTGATGGTGTAACTGAGAGAAAATGGCAAATGTGTAGGGATGGCAATGAGGTGGATTTGATCAAATTCATCCATGCCCAGTTAGGAATACCGAATCCCCAAATTCGCCCCGCCAATTCGTTTATAATTTTATTTGATAACCATAACCGCCCCGTACGGATTGACGGATATCCGCCCCGACCCGCCAATCCGTTTACAGGTTTGCGATTCTACTGGCGGGTTGCTGGTTCCCTGCCCCGATCCGCCTAGATTTTAAGGTTACTATGTTGGTGCTTTTTTTAAAGACCACTTCGTCGTGTATGTTTGATTGAGGGATACAATGTTGAACATGATTACTTGATGTTTAGTGGTGTTTATTGCGAGTTCCTTGGATCCACTTACTGGTCTGTAGTATTAACCATATAATCTGATCAATATCACTGAATATAGATGCAAAAAAGAGGAAATATACACTTGAATTTTATACCAAACTAACTACCAAGTCCAGAAGTTTCAGAAAGCATAGAGGAGATTCCTACATATAAAGCCACACACAGCAAGACATCCCACGGAGAGGTTAATATGCTGGATACCAATCTAAAATATTCCAGGCATAATATTTGCTGCAGTAGAGAATGATGCTCCAGTGATTACAAATTGAACCACTTGCTCATGCGAGTTATCCTCTGAAGTTAGGGCCACTGCCGCTCCTGTAATTGCTCCTGCAACTGCACTGTTTTTCTGTATCAAATAATTTGGAGCACAATTACAATTAGGGTCTCGAAAGAAATGACCCTAATCGACGTGGTGATGACCTCTCTTCTTCCTAATGACAGTGGTGATGACCTTTCTTCTTCCTCTCGCGTCTATTTTCAAGAAGAGAAGAAATCCCCAATTTCACTAAAAAGAAGATTTGAGAATGAATGAAGATTTGAGACAAAGAAGATGAAATACAAAGAGATATGAGAGGAGAATACCTGATGGAGTGACTTCATTGTGTTTGAGACGAATCGAGGTTGAGTGTTGAGCTGCAAGAGCAGATAGCAGGGTTGAGAGAGTGAGATGGGAGCCTTGAGAGGTGAGAGCTGCAGGGAGGGTTGAGAGAGTGAGATGAGAGCCTTAAGAGGTTTGAGAAAGTAAGGTACTGAGATGGGAGGTGAGAGGTGAGAGGTGAGAGGTGAGAGGCGAGAGCCTCTGCCGCAGGGAGGGCCGAGGAGGGTTGAACTCGAGAGGGAGGGAGGAGGGTTGAACTGTGAGATGAGAGATATGACCTAGGGTTTTTTTCCTTTATATAGTCTAGGGGCATTTAAGTAATTTCCTCTGTTAAACGGATATCCATGGGGGCGAATATGGCCAAATCCGTATCCGCCCCAAATAAGAAACAGATACAGTTTGGATATCCGTATCCGCCCCAACCGCCATATAGCCTTAACCAAATCCACCCCAAACGGGGCGAGTGGGGCAAATATCCGTGAAAATCCACCTCACTGCCATCTCTACAAATGTGCGTATCACTTACCTTAACTTTATTTCCACTTTTCAACCGTGACTCAGTTGCTTTCATACATATTTATCTATCCTCCATTTCATTCATAAATTCATACAATGTAATTTAAATTGATGAATAGTGATAAATTATTAGAATTTACAATATTTATCTTTTTCCATGAGAAGATATCAATTTCCTACAGCAAGGTGGAGAGATGTTGGACTCTTTGTCACTCAATGGTACCTAATTAACTTTTTTTTTTCTTTTTTTTGCTAATATATATATATATATATATACATACATACACATATTGATGATACACCAAAACGGCACATCTTTGAGTCATACACGTGTCATGATGATCTCGAGGAATTACGAGCCCCGGCGTCAACCCAACACTGATCTGGCCCAAGCGGTTCTAAGCCCGCCCAATGCAGTCCGCCAAACGGATCCGAACTCTTACAGCTTGCTAAGTCCATGCATCTCACAACTATCCTCAATACCCGTAAGCTCTATTAAGGCAAGTATCTCGAAGATTAGCTTCAGACAGGCAATTACAACAGCTCTCCGCTTCCGACTAGGAAGCAAATACTAGAGTACATATCACACAGGGAAACTTCCTCTTATGGATTACCCTCAGATAGGAAACTATCTTCTGCGTATCTAGGAGCACAGGGTTAATAGAGAACTTCTTTTCTACAACACAACTCCTAATTAGAGAAAGATCTCCACGAAGATCTCATTCCTAAACTACATCATCAATGGCCTGGTCGAACCAGGACTCCTGCACTATAAATAAGACATGAGGTTGGTAAGCTAAAGGACGCTACAAATTCCTTGTTTACAACATTACACCTTCCTCAGATCCTTGTCTTACTTTAGTATCGGAGTGTCATCGGCCACCACAATGGGGGTTTGTGGCTCACGTGCGTTCTTTGTGAAGGTCAGCAGGACTAGGTCAAAGCAGAGAGTGAAAAATGACTGCATCAGTTTGGCACCGTCCGTGGGGACGATAAAGTTCCTAACCTTTCACTAGCATCATCTCTCTTCGAAATACGGAGAGATGATAACCATTAGATCACGCAACAATGGAGAGCAAGGGGACACGTCAAACACTCAGACTGGCGCTATACCAATGCTCTCTACGGTGCCGGTTATGCACGTGCAACAGACTCACGCCCTCGCGCCAGCAACAGCAACGACGAACCCCAGGATTGACATGATGTTATCCCAAATACAGCAAATCGCTAAAACGGTGGAGGCTCTAGCTCGGCAAAACCCTCCACCCGTTAATAAAGATCAGGAAAAGCACATGCCCCTGTCTCCCGAGGACGACAGAGAGCAGGCACATGAGAGTCAGGCCCAACCAGAGGAAGTGGCGCAATTAATGCGGAATCGACTGCCAGGGCAAAAAGGCCCGGACCTCATAACCCCTTCCGCAGAGGGGCACACAACCCAGATGTATACTACCGTCTCTCAGTCCCACCTTTCATGAACCGTATTATGAACGAGGCCCTTTCGAAGAAGTTCACGCCTTCGAAGCTCGATTTCTACGATGGGACCACCGACTCATTCGACCACCTGCGCCATTACCATTACGTGATAGCCCTAAAAAAGGGATTTGAATCGGTGATGTGCAAAACTTTTCCCACTAGCCTGAAGAAGACAACACTAATGTGGTTCCACAGCCTCCCGCCGAGGTCGATCGACTCCTTCAAGACGCTAGCAAAGGAGTTCCTGACGCGTTTTGTCAGAAATCAACATTTCCCAAAAGACCCACACTACATACTCTCTCTGAAACAAAGATCTTATAAGACGCTCAGAGAGTATGTCACGTGCTTCAACAATGAGCTGACACTCATTGACGGTTGCAGCAGCGACACAACCGTGACAGCTTCCATTGCGGGCCTAAAGGAATGAAAGCTCTACGAATACCTCACCTTGGAACCCCCTTTAGATATGACAGAGTTTCTTAAGAGCGCCTAGAAGCACATTACCTTAGAGGAGTTGAGGACCGTTAAGAGGGAAACCGAAGGTGAAAAGAAGCCCTCCGTTCCTAAGGACATTATGGAAGGAAAAAGACGCGATGATGAAGAAATAAGAAAGAGGAAGCGTTGTGACAACAGGTCAGACCCTGGCCAGGCCAGGCCAGAGAAAGAATCCAACTACTTGGATCCAGAGTCGTGACACCCCTCAATTCTAGCCTGTCGAACATACTAAACTCCATGAAAATTGGGAAGATCTGAAGTGGCTCCCAAAGCAGTGCGAAGACCCCTCCAAGCGTGACAACAACAAGTACTACTCGTGCCACAATGAGGGCGGGCATGATACCAATGACTGCAAGAGTCTGAGGTATGAAATTGAGTACTGGATCCGCAAGGGCAAACTAAAAGAATTATTGAACTTTAAAAAGCGACCAGAACGATCCAGGGACTGGGGGGGAGTTAGACAAAAAAATAGAGAAGGAGACTTCGGGCATAATCTATGTCCTTCATGGAGTCAAATCGAATGAAAACCAGTCGCACACGTCCTGCAAGCGGATACTACTGGAGATGTGGACACAACCCGCAGATGTGGACAGACACATTTGCTACTTGAGGGTTCAGAGCCCCATTCCCACCTTGACCTTTACGGACGAAGACCTCGAAGGAATCCGAGCGTCGTACAACGGCGCCCTATTCATCTCGGTTTCCATTGCAAGGTGGAAGATAAAAAAGCATAATGGACACAAGGAGCTCATTCAATGTCCTGTTCTACAACGCGTTCCACGGTATGGACCTCAAGGAGGAGAACCTGATGTCTTCAGACTGCCCACTGGTTGGATTCAGCGGAGAGAAATGCTTCCCAATCGGGAACATAAGGTTAGTCGTAGTGGCAGGAAAACCACAACTGAGAAAGGTCATGTTTCTGGACTTCATGATAGTAGACGCACCGTCTACCTACAACCTTATCTTGGGAAGACCATGACTCCACTAGATGGAAACAATAGTCTCCATCCTTCACCAGTGCGTTAAGCATGCCGCTAATCTCTATGAAGGAACAATACGTGGAGACCAACCTTCAGCGCGATGCTGCCATTATGCAGCACTGAAACAAATAGAATGTTCTTAGATCCAACTGGATCACACGGAACAATTTGAACAAGAGCTAGGCCTAGTGATTGCAGATGCATCACTCCACTCACACGAGACCCCAACAGCGATGGCTCGCTCCAGAGAGATGGGACAGTCAAGCGATACAGAAGTGATCTGCTCTTCAACCCAACAGAACGGAGATATCAATGCAAACGGGAGTACAACCCCCCGACATTCCGTCGACACGGAATTTAACTCCCCCACAAGGTTCACTCTTCAGTAGCCTCTATGACATCAGCGAAACTCAACAGTCCGCTGAAAATAACAACGATCCACAAGGGCCATCTGAATTCACTTCAGGGTCAGAATCAATTTTCTCTCCGTCAACAGTTAGTCTATTTTAGTTGTTCATTTCCCTTTCCATGGTCAATGTAGAGTTTTACTTCCTAAAAACTTATGTGATTTGCAAACATTCAAGAAATAAATAAAGAATTACGCAAACACACTCTATTGATTACTGGAAAGATGTAACAACAGGCGCCCTGAGGCGGATATAAAAGACTACATACTATAAGCATCTATCTGATGCAACATGGAGTAAGGATTCACTTAAATAGTCCGACTACATAAAGAGAGCAGAAATACCCAAAGTAGGCAATGCAAACTCTCCGAAGCACACTACTTGTAAACAACGACATAGCTCCAGCGGACACAACTTTCAAATATGGTCTACGGTGGTACAAAATCAGCAATCAGGAGCCCCGCGACAAGCCACAACCAGATACGGCCAACTCACACACTCGATCTAGTGGACCGGGTGAACTCGGGACAAGTATCAGGTCGGCACTGAGAGTGCACCTTCTGCTGCGGGGATAAGAGGGGCGTCCAGAAGTCACTAGCCCAATCCAATGGACCATGTCCAACTCCTCTCCATCTTGAGATCCCGAATTCCAGCGCAAAGCGAGACAACGGGGTTATCGTGAAGTGGTGGAGGTAACCACTCCGAAGTGGGACACTGGTATTATCTCTGAGATTAGACGCTATAGAGCAGCAATAAGGCATCAGCGCGTAAAAAATAGACTCTTCCCTTGGAAGAGAATTAGTACTTCTTTTCCGCAATATGAGAAGAATATATAAGATCTCAGCAGAAACTACGTGCCCACCCAAATTAGGTGACCACGCATAACGACGGTTATCATCTTGCCTCATCGGCGCAAATGTCAGAACATTCGAATACTCCAATGACGGAGATCTCCCTTCAGCCTTTGAAAAACCCAAACCATTTTCTTCAAGCAAGAACATTACAGGAAATACGCTCTGCAGAAGATAGTGCCTACAACGATTGAAAAACACTATTATATAGACATGATGGTTCACCAAACGGGTGCTTCAGCATTAACTGTCAGCATTGAATACCATATAGAAAAAGAGGAGACGGCGGTTCCCAAGGAAACTGTGCAGACCACGTTCGTCCAATTAATGGTGCTGCACGCAACCCCATCAATTGAGGGGGAGTAATCGATACTTAACCGTCACGCAGCCTTTGTAGTACACGTGCTACTACGCGATCTATGCCGTACACGTAGTGCAATCGTGCAAGAAACCCTAGCTCTTCCTATGTGGGCCCAGGGGCTCGGCTTACTATTAAGATAGTATTCTACCACATGCCTGGCACGGGCAACAAAAATTCTAGTCGACTCTAACACACAAATCATACCTGCAGATCACTAGTTGATTTAAGGTAATTTTATCCATACAATGCACCATGCCCGTGGACATGGGTTCACACGCCCTCAAGCAGGTGGAACATCTCTCCAACCAGGTAAACTTAGTCAGCTGAGGCTGATGACGATGGCTTCTAGTTCATCCCGACACCTAGTCCATCTAGTGCGGATCCCAATGGTTTAGGAAATGGGAGTCTAATTAGCGTTATCACGCCTAGTGACGGCGACTCACCAGGGATCATTGCCTCCTTCTCGGTCAATGATCGCCGAACCCAATCAGGTAAGCCTAGCTTGTGATGACCAACAACGAAAGCTTTTGATCAAAGCCCAAACCTGTAGCCCCCATTGCACGAGTGTAGATGGTTTGAAAGGCGGGAACCTAGTTAGTCCCAAACTGATTTCGACGGCTCACCGCGGGACCACTGATTTTCAGCCTAGCTGCCGAATTACCAACCCTGAATTGGTAGCCCCCACAGCGTGGGTGTAGATGGTTTAGAATGTGGGAGCCTAGTCAATCTCGAACTGATTTCGACGGCTTGTCACGGGAACACTGCTCTTCAGCCTCGCCGCCGAATTACCAACCGTAAACTTGTAGCCCCCACAGTGCGGGTGTAGATGATTTAGAAGGTGGGAACCTATTCGGTCCCAAACTGATTCCAATTACCTGCCACAGGACCACCGCTTTTTAGCATGGTCGCCGAAAACCCCTAAATTTGTAGCTGATGCGATGAGTGTAGATGATTTGGAAGGTGGGAGCCTAGTTAGTCTCGAACTTATTCTGACGGCTTTCCATGGGACCACTGCTTTTCAGCTTGGTCACCGAACCCCTTCGTCTAGAACTTGTATCCCCCGCAGCACGAGTATCAATGGTTCGAAATGTGGGAGACTAGTCAGTCCCTGACTGATGTCTACGGCTTGCCACGAGACCACTGCTCTTCAACATGGCCTCCATAGCCTTATTTCCCATACCTGTAGTCCACTCTGTTCAGACATAGATGGTTCGGAAGATGGGATCCTAAGTAGTTCGCCATGTGGTCACCGCTTATTTCCGAAACAGCGGCAGCAAAGATAAATCGTAGCTTAGCCAGCGTCCTCGCGCTCAAACGAGCTGGCATTTTATTATTAGCAAAGGCCACTCAAGCCGACACATAAATTGTCCAGCCAACACGCGGACAGGTGCTACATAAAATGCCAACTCGAGCTTACAACCCCCGACTAGCTACAAAACACTCTAACGCTTACGCTCGGCTATCGCAACTCGCCTATGACAGCGGCTGAAGTCGACCAATCAGACAAGTGAGATAAACCTCCAACAGCTTACCTTAAGAACGAAATACAGCCCGGGTAACACAACCCATGGCTAAACTGTCTGTGACATGTCCATTGTCGAACATGACTATGCAATAGTGCTCTAAGTCACCCGCAGTGCAAACAGTCAAGCTCTCGACTGTAGATAGACCATTTGACTTCCTAATAATCTAGCCAACCTATGCCATAGTAAGACGACAAGGTGAAACAAAAACACAGAATAGGGACAACAAGCACAAAATGGATACAAAAGCATTTAAGATAAAACTATTTTCATTAACAATCTGAGCAAAGTGGGTACAAGTATACAAAGTTTATTCCTTATGTGGAGAAGGTACTGAAACAGAAGAGCAAAGCTTAACAGAGGAAGGAGCTGGTGTCACGTCCATACGTGCCACGACCTGAGCATCAGGGTTTGAACCACCCTCTTCGTCCGATGATGCAAAAGCAACAGACAAGTTTACATACGACATCTTCTTATAACAACCAAAATCTCATTTCGGATGCTCCTTCTTCATCAGCGCTAGCAGCTCCAGCCTACCGTGTACAATCTAGCAGAACTCGCACTTGCCTTGTTTCTGCAGAAGCTCTTCCTCGCGTGCCTTCACATCAGCAAGTTCACACTCCAATAGCTCCAACTTTCCAGTCAGCGCATCAACCTAATACTGCTTTGTACCCAAATTGCTCTTTACAACACTGAGCTCATGCTTCTCTAATTCGAGCGGATCTTCAGCCTTCTTCGTCTACTGAGCATTGAACTCTATGTCGGCCTCTAATTGTTGATTCTAAGCAGCCCAGACAGCGTCCTTTTTGGCCTTCTCTTCAGCAAGAGATTGTAGTATCTTCAGCAAGAGACTGTAGTACAGAACGTTCCTCGGCCGCTGCTTCTTGCTTGACTTTCATGTCTCGGTGGGTCCAATCCAACTCCTGCTTGAATTTGTCCCTCGCGGACACCGCCTCCGCCAGATCACCCTCAAGGACTTTCAGACGAACCCTCTGAGTCTCAGCAATCACGACTGACTGCTCCAACCTCTTATCTTCAGCCGTTAAATTTCATAAAGCACGTCAGAATACAATGTTTGCATGTGCGAGAAGACATGTTCCATGGTGTACACCCTTTCACGACCCGCTTCAACTTCTGTTCCAGCAACGATCACTTGGCTCAAGTGAGACTTACCCAGTGTAAGGTACTTTAAACCCTTATCCATATGCCCTTCTAGCCTATCCTCTTCGGGCTTTGAAGCGTAATCCATCAGCCAACTATGGCGTCTGCTTATATGCTTCCTCGAAGCATGCTCCACGTCGACCTTTTGGTGCCAGACCTAAGTGTTCATCCTCACTAAGTTCGGGGCAAAAATGTTTATTCACGCATCTGGATGAAGCTATCCCGAATTAGGAATTACACTGGCACCACCCTTTGCAGTCGCCATTGTTCCCAGGCTCTCCTCCGCAGCCTTTCTTTTGTCACGAATAGTCGACCCTTTAGTGCGAGACGACTTAACAAGATCCGAAAGAAGGGCAAGAAGCAAATTATCCAACGGACCCTCCAACACCTCAAGATGTAGCCTGGAACGAGACAGTGAACAATGCAAACTATGATAAACTTGGCCTATGCCACCACAACCACTACCAGACAGCCCACCAACGGGAGAATCAAATTTCGAAACCTCGGGCGGATCCTTGCAGGAACCTTCTACCGAAACAGTCTCGTGCGAATTGGCACCAGCGGAAGCCGCCATTACAACCTGCATCAACTGCTCGCTCAAGGCTTCCGCCTATGTAGCACTAAGGTTCGACATGTCTTCAACCCCTGCAAATCGCATGTGATCGTTCTCTCAGCAAGATACATCGGCTTCCACCCTAACGAGCCGATCATACTCACATTTTTCACTTACAGGAGCAGGTCATTTTAGAGTTGACCCAATTCTAATGCGGGACCTTTTCGAACTCACAAAGAAAGCAAACATCTCAAACAGTTCCTCTGTATCATACAAAACATGAGCTTTGGCTCCAACGGCCTTCATCTTCATAGAAAGAGCCTTATCTCCAGACTTAACTCGCGACATTCGGTAAATAGTGGGGGCCACGTGGTAGTTGTCCCGCAGCTTACTGCTAATGAAGTTGGGAATGCAAATGACATCCACCACGTTCCTTATTGACAATCCACAGAACGTCTCCATAGTGTTTTGCTCCTCTAGGATATAAGGAGTAGTGAAAAATTATCGTACGAAGAAACACAAGCAACGATTAGCATGCAATCAAGCGCAATGAAACCATAAGAAAAAGTTGTGCTTACGAAGTGCTTTGAACTCTCGCTCGAGCGGACGACCCTTGAACTGGAAGTATTTTGAATCTGTGGGGGCTAAGAAGCAAAACTTCTGCCAGAACTTGAAGTCATCTGGCAGATTCGCAAAGCAAGCCGGCGGCATCATCTTACACACAACGTTGCTCTTCAACCGAGGAGAAGTCAGTAACTGGATCACTTATGGAGTTACGCGGACGCCAACTTCATTTGCCCTAATCAGAATGAGAAGGATGATCTTGTATCCTTTATCCCCCAACTAGGCCAGAGGAATCCCAAGAAAGTTCAAGAATTCTCAAATCACATCCAGAATGAAAAAGCGTACTCCGGTTTGAAGCATCCCCCGGTGCAAGCAGATGAACCCCCCCCCCCCCCCCCGATGGCGACATTGGCGTCTGGTCGCCCTTCAAAACAGACAACGGCGGGTCTTCGGGGACCCCAAACTTCGTCCGGATTTCAACAAGGCCAGATTCAGAAAACAGTCTGTCTTCAAAAAACTCAAGGCCTCTGGCCAAGGTTGTGTCATCAAGAAGGTTTTGTTGAGCCATGAAGAATACGGACAACCTTTTCAATCAAAAGATGACCAGAGCAATATCTTCAATAGTCAGACTCCACACAGTGGATGACCTAAATAGGGATTAGGTTCCCGCCTCTTTTCCACTAAACCGACGCACGTTCAATAAATGTAGTGTGCGGCTCAAGCAACGATTCATACTCAATCATCATGAGCGGCGCATCTTTTCAAGAGATGACTTAGCGAACCGATGTGATGGCCCACTAACTCGGGGGGAGTAGCTGATAATACACCAAAATGGTCACATCTTTGAGCCATACACGTGTCATGATGATTTCGAGGAATTACAGGCCTCAACACTGATCCGGCCCAAGCGGTTCTAAGCCCGCTCAATCCAGTCCGCCAGACGGATCCAAACTCTTACAACTTGCTAAGCCCACGCAACTCACAAATATCCTCAATACCCATAAGCCTTATTAAGGCAAGTATCTCGAGGATCAACTTCGGATAGGCAATTACAACAGCTCTCTGCTTCCAACTAGGAAGCAAATACTAGAGTACATATCACATAAGGAAACTTCCTCTTAAGGATTATCCATAGATAGGGAACTATCTTCTGTGTATCTAGGAGCACAAGGCTAACATGGAACTTTCTTTCTACAACACGACTCCTAATTAGATAAGGATCTTCACGAAGATCTCCTTCCTAAACTACGCCATCAATGGCCTGGTCGAACCAAGACTCCTGCACTATAAATAAGACATGAGGTTGGTGAGCTAAGGGACACTACAGATTCCATGTTTACAACATTACACATTCCTTAGATCCCTGTCTGACTTTAGCATCTGAGTGTCATCGGCCACCACAACTGTGGTCTATGGCTCACGTATGTTCCTTGTGCAGGTTAGCAGGACTAGGTTAAAGCAATGAGCAGAAAACGACTACATCATATATATATATATATATATATATATATATATATATATATATATATATATATTTTTTAAATAAACCTCCAATGGGGAGGGGCAGCTATGGGATGCAAGACCTTTATTACTTGATAAAAATCTTTTACACCTGTCGGGGGTACATGACGACTTTACCCGAGAAATAAAAAACCATTGGACATACATCATAAAAAAATCAAGAATTTAAAACTATCCATGCATGAAACTTTCCTAACTCACTTGACCTTAAAACGGCCTAGTTCACTAAGAAGTATGCCTTAAAAGACCTTAAAAGATAAGGCCTACACCAAATAGAGGTTTAGACCTTAAAAGACTTATTCTAGGACTAGGCCAAAATCACCTAGACCTCATAAACAAACAAATAGGTCAGCAAACAAATGCTTTATCCAATTAACCACTTGCAATTTCTGCCCAAGAACCAATTGCAAGCATGCAACTTGATCAAATTGATCCTACCTACACTCATACAAGACTGCAAATTGCCAACATAACAGACCGCAAATTGAAAATTGCCTTCATATCAAAACGCCAACCTGACCAAACACGCCAAAGCAACAGCGGGCTCTCCACACAATTACCTAACCAGAAATGGCCATCATAACAACTTGCAAAGCTCCAATGCCCAGCCCCACTCAAACTCTTTCCAGCAAGCAACCAACAGCATGTAAAAAGCGTCAGACCAGCAGCGTAAAAAACAGAGTCATATGCAGCACTCTGTCCAAACTCGCAGTAGACTGGCCCTGGAAATGAAAATTTTGCTGCTCAGCGTCTATGGCACTCCAAATCAATGACAAAACCCTGCATATTATCACAAATACTTCATCTATTCATAAGCATGACGAACATAAGCCATGTGGCAACTTTCAAGCAAAACCAACCCTGCCAATCGCCTAGGCAAGTCATTCACTCCAAATGTGACAGTCCTATAGTCTTTTTGTACTCTATCGGCTAGCGCATCTGCCACCGCATTGGCCTCTTTGTAAATATGTTTGCAATCTATCGACATTTTTTCCGCCATCAACTTAATTTCTTTAAAAATGTTTTCCAAGTGCCAAGGAATTTTAAAGGTTTCCCTAAACCAACCACAAACAAGTTTTGAATCCGATTGGACCATCACTTTTCTAAACCCCAATGAGAAACAAAGGCGCAAACCTTCCACAAGAGCCAAAGCTTCTGCTTTGTTATTGGATCATTCCCCAAAAAATAATTGCTTTCCCACCACACAAAGACCCCTTGAGTCTCTAATAATCACACCTCCTGATGCCTTGTTTCTGCGAGAGGATCCATCAATATTGAGAGCAACAAAATCTGCAGGAGGGGAAATCCAGTAAACAATTCTAACACCCTTCCTTCTAACTGGGATCTCATGTAACCCCAAAGCCCTTAATGGGGCCTTATTCCGATTGATTTGTTTCGGGATGATAAAAGTGTTTGCCAACCTTAAATTGCGCCTAATGTTTAAGATCACAAAAGCAAAATTTGGAGAAGCATCTTCATAAACACACTTACATCTTTGATTTCAAATTTCTCATAAAATAAACATTGGAGTCAAAAAGTATAACACACCTGTTTGTGACTTCATCTTGGCTCTTTTGAACCATATCAATAAAATCGTGGAGATCTCTGTTGGTTTCCTTATATGCACGTCAAAAACCCTTTCAAAGTGACTTCACACGTTTACAACCAGCTTTCCATCAAGAAATAGGTGATTCAAAGATTTCATCTTCGGATTAGCACAACACCTACATCTTGAGGCTAGGCTAAAACCGCATCTATACAACTCCCCGTCCACTGGCACACCTCTTCGCAGTAATTTCCACACAAAAACTGATATTCTGGAAGGAATAATGTCTTGCCATATCTTTTTACTTAACTCATTTACCGCCCCATGATTTCGTAACAATTCATACGCCGATTGAAGAGATAAAAGACCATCCTAATTCGGAGCCCATACACACCTATCATCGTTCTCACCACGCAATCTATCTGCATAGAGGTTACGCGCCATCTGCCTGAAAGTTGGGTTGATCAATTCAAAATTACCCAAGTTCACTTCCCTTACCGCGGGCCAAATACCAGAACTAACTAAGTCCTCCAACCTTCTGAAAGAAGCCACAATATTTCAGTTTTCCTCATAAAAACTAATCATGCCCTTTCCAATGCGCCAAATCGAATTACTCAAAATCAAAGATTTACAAAGCATGATCTCCTTGAAAAAAGGTGACGCCCCCCATTTTACAACTTGACCACTCAACGCAACACTAGGCAACCAGTATTTGCTCCTCATGAAATAAGCCCATAAAGAATCCGAATTAATTAGGTTCCAAAGAGCCTTAACTCGAAAAGCCTTCATCACAACTGTCAAATTTCTAACATCCAAACCTTCTTCCTCATGAGGAAAACAAATCTTTTCCCATGACACTTATTTTTTCTTCAACCTGCCTTCACAATCCCCCCAAAAGAAATCCGCTAACAAGCCATTAATTCTTGATATAATTTTCTTGGGCACGCACATGGCACTTAAAATATAAATAGGGATCGAGCTCAAGACATGTGTAATCAAGATCAGTCTTCCCCCTGGGGATAACAATTTTGTTTTCCATCCTTGATAACGACGTTGAATTTTAGGAATCAACTATTCAAAGTAGGAAATCCTAACTTTACCTTGAAAAACTGGCCCTCCCAAATATGTCAAAAGAGCACCTTTATACTGGAATCCTGTATACCTTTTCAAAGCCACAATTCTTTCCACTACCATCTTATCCTCCAGCATAAAAGAACTGTTTCCTTCATTCATTTTCTGACCTGAAGCATTACAGTATCTTTTGAAAAATTCCATGCATTTCAGAACTGATGATTTTCTACCATTTGAAAAAATAAGAGTATCGTCTGCATAGAAAAGATGTGAGACAGGTCTGCAGGCCCTAGGCGTATAATAATACCCAATTTTTCCTCTACTAAAAGCCGCTTGCAATCCCCTACTGAGCACTTTAGAGGCAATAATGAATAATAATGGTGATAGAGGGTCTCATTGCCTTAATCCTCTGGTAGATTTGAAAAAGCCTTTGTAGGCTCCCTGTAGCAAAACTGAGAAACCACAAGAAGCAATACAATTGAAAATAATATGGCAGAATCTACTGTTGAAACCAAATCTCTTGAGCACCGCGAACATAAAATTCCATTCAAGTCGATCATAAGCTTTCTCCATGTCAATCTTCAACACAACGTTGCCTCCAAAAACCTTTTTATGTATATCCCTTACCAATTCCTGTGCTAGTCCAATATTTTCATTAATGAACCTTCCTCTTACAAAAGCCCCCTTGCTCCAGAGAAATCATTTGTGGCAAGAACAAAGCCAGACTGTTGGAAAGAATTTGACTGAAAATTTTATAAATCACATTGCACGGGCTAATAGTGCGAAAGTCAGAAAAGGAACCTGGATTCTCCTTTTTTTGAATCAGAGCCATAAAATTTGCAGTGAAAGAAGCGGGCAAAGCCTCCCCCTCAAAAAACTGTATAACAGCTTCCCATATATCAATACTTAATAAATCCCAACAAGTCTGAAAAAAAAAACCAGCCGTAAATCCATCCGGTCCAGGGGCACTATTTTTCGGAATATCAAAAATCGCCGCTTTAACTTCCTCCAAAGAAGGCCTTTTAACCAAAGCATCACACTTAACGAAATGAAAAATCATCAGAATGCACTCTAAAAATTTTGTATCCACCACACAGTTTCCTTGGGAAGACAAAAGATTATGGAAATATTCATTTGCTTTGTCAAGAATCTCACCTGGTTTCGAAATAGTCATTCCACATGATAATGTGATCTGGGAAATGGCCATTCTTTTTTGTTTAGACTTAGTGGAAGCAAAAAAATATTATGTGCAAGCATCCCCCTCCTTATACTCTTTTTCACCTGATTTCTGAATCCAATAAGCTCCTCTTGTTTGAGAGCTAATCTGTACTCCGCCTTACAATGACTCAGATTACAACAAGTTGTAACATCCCAATTAGCATCAACGTTTAGCCCATTATTGCCAATATCATCCCAGGCAGCCAAAAGAATAGTTTCCTACTGTTGCATCTCATCCTCTAAAGATCTCAGTCTGCTAAACACATTGCCAAAAACCGTCTTATTCCACTGCATAAGAGCTCTTCTCACCATTTTAAGCTTAACATCCAATTTGTCAATAGGTCTCATATTGCCCAAGTCAGATAACCAAAGGCCTTTAACCAAATCAAGAAACCCAGAATGTGTCATCCACATGTTAAGGAAGCGAAAAGGAGCAAAACATGTTCTTGTCTGAGTTGGCATGGATGCCAGCAGCGGAGAGTGGTCTGAAAAGGTCCTACTAAGATGTTCCACTTTCGGACTAGACAAAATTGTCAACCAAGCCGAATTAACGAGAATTCTGTCAAGTCTGGCCCAAATATGATCGCTGCCTCGCCTATTATTGCACCAGGTGAGTCTAGGTCCCGTGAACCCACAATCTAATTATCCACAATTTTCAATGCAGTCTGAGAAATTAGACATGCTAGCCAAAGACGGCTCTACTCTCTCAATTTTCTCTTGCGATAGTAAATAAGTATTAAACTCCCCGCCAACCATCCATGGGAGATCATGATTGGAAGCAAATTAAAATTAATCATATTTGACCAAAGATCCCTTCTTTCTTCAACCGAGCATTTAGCATAAACAAAAGAAATTAAAAAAAAACTCTTGAAGCAGAATCTGTTACCTTGCAATGAATAATCTGATCCGACATATCCACGATCGCGAGGTCTAAAACGGCATCCCAAAATATCCATATCTTTCCTCCGACCCTGTCATTCGAAGCAAAGCCCGCTAGCTTGATCTTATTGCCAATCTCCAAGTATCTACTGGCGTCAATTATAGGTTCTGCTATCATAAGAAGTCTCACTTTATTTTCCGCAACCATGCTTTTTAGTCGTCTTCTCGTGGCTCTATTACCAACCCCATGAGCATTCCAAAACATAAAGTTTTCCATCATACTAACTACGGGAAGAAGACACACCCTTCTTTGTCTTACGACGCGTGCCCGGAGGCACCGCCAATTTCTTATTTTCTTCATCCGACTGCGCCCCCAACGCAAAATCCTTGATAGCTACAGATTTCGGCCCTACCTCCGCAATAGACTTCGTCTCATCACTACCTTCTATGGCACTTTCGAAGGTATTAATGTTTCTTTTTTTTTCTTCTTTTTCCACAAAACATGAACTTCTTTAAACAAATTGATAGCTTTATCTAGTAACAAGCTCATGTCCTCCTTATTACCTGAAACCACCGGTTCCGACTGATCTTCAACGTCCCCAGGTTCTAATTGATTAACCTCTGTGTGTTCTCCCTGCGGCTTTGAACTGCTGCTTGAAGCATTCTCATTGTCGTGCAAAATCTCTTGGCCATTGTTTTCGTTTTTCTTTGGGATAGACGTCCCAAGTTCATCGCCTACAACCTTAGCAGAACTGATCAATAAATCCTCATGCGGCTTGACTGAAACAGAGCATGTACTCTCTGTTATGGGAGAAACATCACGTTGTTGCTCTGTTTTGGGCGAAATAGAGCGTACGTGCTCTGATTTAATCGAGTCAATCTTGCCATTGTGACGCCCTGCCTCTGACTGATGGCACAGAGAATTGGCACCAGACTGCGTCCCTGGGTCAGCATGAATATCGTCACCATTTTTCACCCCTTCGTGAAACCTCTCTTTGTAGAATCTTAATATTGTTGCTGTTATTAGATTTATTCACGTCATCAAAACAAGGACTCATCATTCCTGGGCAGCCTAAAACATCATGTTTAATTGTTTCTCCTTGCTTCCCAATAGTTTTTTCAATCTCAAGAGCTGTGTACCCCGCCTCAAGAAGACCTTCCTTCGTTGTTTCTTGAGCGACATTGTCACTGACAGGATCCTTCTCTTTGGTTTGATTACTGTCATCTTCTACAATATTTTCCATAAGTGTCTCATATTTGATTTCCTCACCCTGACAATTCTTTGCGCCACTCGTGCCAACTTTTGGTTTTGTCACTTTATTTTTGTTGGCCACTGGAACATATTGTTGCTTCACTATTTTGGATTTCACCTTTTGTTTCTCAGTCTTCTCTTCCTTCACCAAGTTGGATGTTCTCACATTGCCCTTATGACCTAACTTTTTTCTGCACACTTCCTCCTGATGCCCTAGCAATGAACAATAATCACAATATTTGAAACCTGGGTATTCTATATTCTGCCAGAAGCCCCTATTGTTAACCTTGTCTATACAAATTCTACTAGGTAGTTTTTTTGCTAAAGTCATCTCCACGCAAACACGAGCAGAACCCGGGCGTATAAGCATCGAGTTTGATCATCCATGCGCAAAAAAACCACCAAAAGAGTTCACAATTGCTTTCAAAAGAGGGGTGAAATAAATGCAAAGGCAAGTTAGGCAACTCTACCCATAATGGAACCGAAATCGGATCTGCTTTCAGACTGAAACCATCGTGCCAGCAGAAAGCTTTGAAACGAAATCCACGAATCAAAAAAGAATCCCTCGAAAGAACTTTCTTTGCTTCCACCTCAGATTGAAGGCGGACTAAAACATGACGTTGATCAAGCAATCCTAGCAAGAAATCTCCTCGAATACCCCATGTTCTGTGAATTGAATCACGAATATCTTCCAAAGTTGGTCTATAACTAGAGAACTTTAAAACAATCACATGTTTTTTCATGAACGCTTCCCCACGTACTTCATCCGATGTCGTAAGTTCAATTGCCGACTCTCCATCTTTTCGGAATCTAGTTCCTTCCACACGCGTATCCGTTACTTCATCTACCAGGATTTTTCCAAGGATTTGGGCGAAAGAAGGCTTAGGAGCCCCTTCCACGGCTCCCCCACTTCCATGACTCCCCCATTGGGGGAGGAGGATTGGCGGCTTGAGGCACCGATATTGCAAACAAACCCTGCCCTAACCAGGCCCGCCCCCAGCGACGGCCAAGCAGGCAGAGTCAGATGACAGACAGAACAGTGACCAGTGATGGCGGCTGGATCGTGTCGGCGGCCTAATGTGGTGGCGGTGGCAGCCAAAGTCCAAACGCTGACTTTTTCCCCCAAGACAAATTAAATAAAAGACATGTTACAACGAAACTAGTTTAAACGGTTACATACGATGGGGTAAGGACCCTTTTTAGATACATGAGATTGATGACATGGTACCTAATTAACTTGGCCCAACTTAATCATACTAAGCCACTGCTTTTGATGTAAAAGACATAAATTATAAGATTCAATTGTATGGTTTCTAATTGCATTGTTGCGACACAGCTTGGAGTGATTTTCAACCTTACCTAGCATGTCAGTTTCGTATTGAATGGAATTGAAACATTAAACATAAATCCCTGAAACCACATATTGGTGATAGTTTCCATTTAAATTGATGTAAAGCCTACTCCATCAATTGTTAACGAATTTGATTAATGATTATTTCCTAATATTAGTTATCCAGTATATATTTCAATCGGTGTCAACATTAACTTATTGTAAAGCCTACTGCATCATATAAAAATTATCAGCTTATCATACACGTTAATTCACATTAGATCTATGTAAAGCCCACTCCAATTATTGTTCAATTGGATTCATAAAGTGCATCTAAGCAAAACTAAAGTTGTTAGGAAAGTGCAAGCTGTCCATCCTTTGAACTCAAATTTTCTCTTTTTAATGGCCAACAATTAAAGGTGATAACATATGTCCATGTACATGCAAAGAAGTACAGATAAATGACAAACAAAAGCGAAAAAGAAAAGCATATGTTGTTTTTGTATTAATCCCGTAACTCATTGTTTTTTTCTTTCAAAGTCAAATTTCATGTCCGTTTCAATCGAAAAACTTCGTTAACCAACTACTTTTGATGATAAATGTGGATGCAAATTTCTGTTGGATCACGTGCTAATCACGCGGAGCAATCTGCATAAGATAGAATCACGTGCTGATCACGCGAAGTAATCTGCATAAGATAGAAATTAATTCTTGACACCGGTGTGGTGCCTGCCACGGAGAATCCGATGTCAAAGTTAGAACAATGTCTTTAGAAAAATGTTTATATCTCTATATTTGAAGAGAAAATTGTAAGTCGGGAAAGTGTTACCTCCAAAAGGCCTTGTGTTTGACTATTTATAGAAGCTAAAAGAATTAACTGCTGGCTGATGAGTGAGACACGTGGTTGATGAGTAAGACACGTGGTTGATGAGTAGGTTATCTACTTGCAAGCGGTTGCAACTTCTTTCAGGCAGTTGTAACTTCCGTGATTGGTTATAACTTCCTGTTTTGAGATATCTCTTCTGCAAGCCCATGTGCTCAGCTGAGCATGGTGGTTGGCGCCGAGCACTTCTCCCATGTTGAGAAAATAGTGTTCTACTGAGTTTGTATTGGGCCCGAGCTCGAGCCTTCTATACTTGTAGCTTTCGTGGATAATCTTTGGGTTTCTTAGAAAATGCCCAAATCTATGGGCTTATTTATCCAATTGGGCTAAATGTTAATTTTTGCTCCTACAAATGCCCCTTATCTCCTTTGTTTTTTACTAAATAATATATATATTTACAAAGGATATGTGCCTAAGGAACGTGCCAAAAAATGGAGCTCCTTCTATACTGAGACACTTCCACCGAGGAGTTTTATCTGGACAAGAAGTATTCTTGTACTTAAACATCTTCACTGAAGAGTTCTATCTGGATTAGAAGTCTTCTTGTACTTAAACATCTTCACTGAGGAGTCCTATCAGGACTAGAAGTCTAGCTTGAGATAAATTCTCCTTTTCAAAACGGTTATCTTATTCCCTTTTTCTGAATTTACCGATATCTTTTTTTATTCCCCACAAAAAGGAAATAGTTTCTTTTTTCTCCTCCATATCCGTAGATGGTAAAACACAGGAGCTTGTACTTTTTTTTTACGGCTTGGCTAATTGTGAGGTGAGATTTTCTTCTTTTTTATTTTTATTTTTTATTTTTTTATGTGCGATGTGCGAAAGGCTCTTTCATACTTTTGTACCCTTCGGCTTTGATTTAACCTTCACAAGGTCATCTTAAGTTCACCTGGACTTGTATTCGAGTCCGCTACTCCTAGTAACTCCAAGTTAACTTTATGAGGATCGTCCATATTTGTACAAACTTGAGTTATAAACAAATTCTTCAGCCAATAATCCCATATCAGAAGTCATGTTCACAATGGTGATAGTCTATTGGCCCTTCAGTGGCCATAAGCCCACCGATTGTAGATGATCTTTCTCATTTTTACACCTGTGGAGAAGGGGTGGTGGTATGGTTGTCTGACGTTCGGCGACGCATAGCGAGGGTGAGTGGTCGTCGACTGCCGACGCCTGTAAAATCCGTTCATCTTAAGGGGAGTTGTCTGTTGATTTATTTCTCCGGCGATGCGCGATGAGCGCGGTGGTATTCTTCGACTATAAAAAAAATTCTATCCTTTTTTTTATCCGAATGCGCTTTTGGCGATGTGCGATGAGCGCGAGTCGTAGTCGTCGACTATGTGCATCAGGGAAGCGATCTTCACCTTCTTTATCATACGTTCTTCCCTATTTTTTTATTTTTTTTGCTTCAGATGATAAACTCGAGTTTACAGGGAGGGAAGATAAATTTTTTGTTGACTCTTCCCTTTCTTTTTCGACGACGCGCAGTGAGGGTGATGGTGGTCGTCGACTGTTGACGGTGGTGGATTTCTTTCTTTATCAAACTTGACACTTCTCTATGATAATGAATTCAAATCAAAAAATGAAGTTTATCTAGATATTGGTTCACTGTGTGGTCAGATTATATCCAAACATGGATCCATTTGACTTTGTAAACTTACTGTTGATGTTCTTTCTAACCTCAATTGGAGAGGAAGGTGCAATAGTTGCAAAAGAAAGGGTTTGTGTATTTACGCAACCACCATTTTTGCTATGTACCACCGTCACTTTTTATTTTATTTTTTCAAATACATTTGGGCTACCCTTGTAATTGTGTTTCTTTGCTAAGCAGGTGGGATTTTTCTCTGACTTTGTTCCGTATCTGGATCCCATGGGCTCTAAGAAGAAATCTGGTAATAGCCATTTCTCTTATGATGAAGAACCTTTGTACTGCCAAGGAGGTTCTATTTCTCATTTTGGAAGATTTGTTCGTAGCTTGCCTAACTTGGAGAACATTGAGACCTTTTTGAAATGGATTGAAGTTAATCGCTCCGCCTTTCTCGAGGAGTGCATGTAAGATTGGTTGACCCGAGGAGTGGCAATGAACCTTGCATCGATCCTGATAATAAAACCATTAAATTTCACCCATTCATTATCTTTTTGCACTTCAAGTTTCCCATGCCTAAATTCTATAAAGAAGTGATCTGCGAAATGGGATGTGCCCCTGCTCAATGTTGCCAAAATGTATACAGGGCAATCACGTGCTTCTCCAATCTTAGTAATTTTTTTGGGCTTGACTTGATTAAAGAAGAATTTTTCTCCTGTTTTGAGGTGAGGAGGCATGGTGATTATGCTCAGCTTAGAGTAAAAAATATCAAACTCTTTTATGAGTTCAGCGCTGGTGACCATGACTGGAAGAGGGACACTTTGGAGATCAACGGTGCCTGGGAAGGTGATATAGTAGATGGCCTTCTTGTGTCAATCATCTTCTGCCCATGTATGCATTTTCGACCCCTTTAATCTACAACTGCATATACTTTACTTATACATGCATTTTTGTATTCTGCACAAGTTGCTTACTTAGTTACTTTTGTTGCAGGTGAGGAGATAGTGAAAAAAATCTCTGCCAAGCCTGACATGGAGAAGATTCGAAGGGCGCATGGCATACCATTCGAATATCGCGAATGGAGGTGGTTGTTAAGCCTATTGAGAAATGAAAATAGAGGTCTTCCTCCGGTCGAAGACATATAAATTTGAAAGAAGAATGCCTCTGATCTTATTGGCTTTTTCCATCTCTACTAGTGAGGTTCTTTCTGAGAGTTCTTCAAAGAGAAAGAAGAGTCCCCAGGAATCTGCTAGAGTTGAGGTCGACTCCTCTACTGGGGAGGAAATATCTATTAAATCTCTTAAAAAGAAAAAAACTTCTAGGCTATCTCCCTTGGTTGCAAAGGGACTATCTGCGAGATCTGAAGTTTATTCTGAAAAATCTCTTTCCAAAAAGAACAGTTTGAAGAATGTAATGTCTCCTTCTTTTGGTCGTCCTCCTATTTCGAAGACCAAGACTATCCAACACTGTTCCGCCTCGACCAAGAGATCTGCGAGCCATAAAGTTACTTCTTGTCTTCCCTAGAAAGTTGACTCTACCCAACATTGTTCTGCCACGACTGAGAGATTTGCTAGTCAAAAAGATGTTCTTCCTCTTCCATTGCCATGAAGGTTATTCCTTTTCTTGGCGCATCAAATCTCATGTAACTGAAGATCGAGTAGCAAGTTTAAATCGTACTCCTCTTAAAGCTAGGCTCAAGCTGATATCCAGAAAGTCTAATATCTTGAAGCAAAATAGAGTTGACACTCCTGATATAAAACTGAAAAGTCTGGGCTCTGATATGCCTACAACAGATGTTCCTTCTAAGTTAAATATTGTTCCAGAACCCTTTCCTATACAGGAAAACTTTGTCGTGTCTCCTTCTACGTTGAAAGCTAGTGAGCAACTCCTATCTATGCAGAACACTTCAATTGAGGGCCCCACTTTCAAGGTGTTGTTGATTTTTTTTAAATATATTTTATGCCCGTTGATCTGCCTTCATTGATATGTATATTGTGCCTTTGCCTTCTGAACCGATGTTGATTGATAGCGACAGTAAATCTAGTTCGGCGGATATTGTTCCTTTAGCCGATCTACTGAAAAAAATATTCTAGTTGACAAATCTGGGTGTACGAACTTGGTTGAACGTCTTCATAGATCAGTCGACTTCAGTAAGTTTCAAATGAGTTCATCTGTTGAGCTACGTGAAGAGGCATTCTTCTCTCTTTTGAGAGGTGTCATTATGGCTGAAGAGTCTATGAGACATTTGTCTTATGTGTCCGAGTCTGCTATTGTTACTGCCCCCACTGTGGATCAGCTAAAAAAGTTAGAGGAAGATAATGAAAAGTTGAAGGTTGACCTTGGAGGTATTTAGAGGGTTCTTGAAGCTGAGCAGAAGTAAAAAATATCCAGATCCTCAAATTGGGAAACAAGTGTGCTAATCTGCAAACTTCTCTGTCTAATAAAAACTCTGAGCTGGTCTCTCTGAATCTCAAGTTTTATAATCTTACCCTGAAATATGAAACAAGACATGGAAGAGTTGGAGACCTTAAAAAGAACCCATGAATTACTTGGAAAGGAGTGCAACGAATTCAAATTGGAGGCAATTCAGGCAGTTGAAAAGCGTGCAAAGGCTGGAGAAGACTCCTATAAGCTCGGTTATGTTGAGGGTAAAGGAGGATGTGCACCTTTTTTTACAATAACTGACGAAGATGTTGATTTTCACCTGCAAGTTATAAAACTTCCATCTACTCCACCCGAGCAGACTACTCCTGCCTCCCTTGCCGAGGTTGTTGGTTCTTCTACACATGGTGAGCAAGGAAATATCGTTGCTGCTAATGACCTTGGCCCTTCAGCTCTTTCTATGAACATGTAGTCCTTAGAATGTTTTTGTTTATCAGCTTTGTTTTGTTTTTTCATGTATTTGAATTGTGGTCTGCTAACTGACTTTGGTTATTATGAATCCAAGCTTTCCTTGTTTTTAGTATGTTCAGCTGTCGTCTTCCATACCAAAAAAAATGCATGAGTAATAAACTTAGCGAAATATTTTCATAAAAAAATTATCATATATGCATAGATGTACCTTTAACTTATTGAGAAAAGGATGTGCCCTTCGGTTGAGGAGATCATGCATCCTTTCATTTGCCAATGAGTGGTACTTTACCCTTCACCTACTGAGGAGAGATTGATCTCATGTACCTACTGAGTAGGGTTTACCTTTTTCCCTATTGAGGAGAGGTATACTATTCTTTCCTTATAAGGAGAGGTGTCCTACCTTCTGCTTATCTGAAAGAATAGTTGTTCCATACATTGCTATACAAGAAAGGACTTCAAACTTGAGTTGTGATCTACTGTTTTCCCTTCTACCAAATGGGGAATTTGAGTAGAATTGTGAGTGAGAACTCAATCTTGGGTTGTATCGTACACACTCTCGTCTGCTAAAGAGAGATATGTTTTTTATTCGAAAAAATACAAGTACAACCTTTTATATGACTTTTACATTCCTCGACTGTAGAAAGAAAAGTGCAGTGCTTACACATTTCCAATAGGTATGTTCCTCTACTGGAAAGGGTAAATACAATCAAGTCTTTTTAGTATGTACATTGCATTTTATTTCTGGAAAGCTAAAATACTATAATTTACTTGATAGGTAGTCTGCTGACGATAGAATGATCTGCTTGTAGAGTCCTCTGTTGAAAATGAGTTACACATAATACTTTCTGAGGTTGTTGGTGTTCCATTGTCTAGGGATTTCTTTGCTTTCAAGAGTGTCCAGCGTATAGCTTCCCCGACCGCCAACTCTACTCACTACATACGGTCCTTCCCAATTAGGATCTAACTAATTTTTACCCTTTTACCTTCCTGGTGACAAAGGCCTTTCTCAAAACTAAATCCCCAGGTTGGATGGAATTGTCTGATTTTGACTCGCTTATTGTAATAGGACATAAGTTGCTGATGAAAAGCGACAACTCTTGTGATAATTTTCTCTAGATTCTCTTCTACTAGATCTAAGTTAGTCGCCATTTCATTGGCATTTGCTGTTATGCTAGATACTTCCGTTCGCAAGGAAGAGACTACTATGTTGGGTGGGATGATAGTTTCGGTTCTGAAAGCCAAGGAAAATGGTGTTTCTTCAGTAGGTCTCCTTTTTGTTGTGTGATAAGCCCATAGTACTCCAGGTAACTCCTCAACCCATTTTTATTTGGCTTTATCTATTTTTTTTATGCAATCCAGAATAGTTTGTTGGATGCTTCAGCTTGACCATTTCCTTGTGAATACCTAAGAGTTGAATTAGGTCGCTTTTTGCCGTATTTCTCAAAGAATAGTGTAATTTTTGTTCCCACAAATTGAAGACCATTGTCGGTCACAATGGAATGTGGAATACCAAATCAGCAGATTATGTTTTGCCAAATAAATTTTTTTACGTCTGCTTTAATCCATTTTGTGAAATAGTCTGTTGCCACAATCATCATATTCTTTTGTGCTGGAGCCATTGGCATTGGCCCTACAAGGTCAATTGCCCATTGCATGAAAGGCCATGGACTGATCTGCGGATTCAATTCTTCTACGGGCTGAGTAGGAATTGGTTTGAACCATTGGCATTTGTCACATCTTTGTACAAAGTCTCTCGCATCTTGATGCATGGTTGGCCAATAGTAACCAACACTCAAAGCTTTTTGTGCTAGTGATTTGCCCCCAGAATGATTTCCACAAGATTCTTCATGAATCATACTCAGAACTTCAAGTACTGCTGGAGAACTAATACAGACGAGGTCAGGCCCCAAATATGATCTGCGGTAGAGCTTTTCTTTCTTCACATAATATCTTGCAGCCTTTTGTTGGAGTTTCTTGGCTTGTACCTTGTTTGCTGGCAGATTACCATTTAGTAGAAAATCGATAGTAGGATCTTGCCAAGTAGGACTAGCATCGATCATCATCATCTCGGCTTCTTCTTCAATACTTGGCATATCCAAGTGCTCTACTGGGATGGAGCGCTTGAATTGATAATCTAAGGTTGACCCCAAGTTCGCTAATGCATCTGCATGAGAGTTTCTTGCTCTGGGGACCTGTTTAATTGTGAAAATTGGAAAAGCCTTCAAAAGTTCTTGGACTTTGTCTAAGTAGAGGATCATCCTTGGGTGCTTTGCAATGTATTCACCAGATGCCTGACTGTTTATAAGCTGAGAATCTGAATAGATGGCTAGCCTTTTAACGGACAACTCTTTTGCTAGGCGTAGTCTAACAAGCAATGCCTCGTACTCTGCTTCATTATTGGAGGCTTTGAAACCAAGTGTAATGGCTTGTTCTACCATAGTTCCATCAGGCGTGAATAAAACAAGTCCTGCTCTGGCACCCTTGTGATTTGACGACCCATCTACATATAAGTGCCACATATCTTTGTGTTGATTTGCCCTTGTTCCAACATGAACTGAGGAATCTTCTGCTGTTGAGGGGTGTGACACTGCTCTGCTAGATGACTTTGTCTCAACGTTTGAGGAAGGTGTGAATTCTAATATGAAATCTGCTAAGGCTTGAGCCTTTATAGTTTTCCTTGGCCTATAGATCAAATCGTATTGGCTTAACTCAATGGCCCATTTCATGAATCTTTGAGAAGCATCCGGGCTGTGGAGAATTGACCGTAAGAGATATTCTGTCATGATAATTACTCGATGGGCTTTAAAGTAAAGTCTTAACTTCTTTGCTGAAACCAGAAGTGCTAAAATCAATTTTTCCATTGATGGGTACCTGGTCTCAACATCGAGAAGAGCTTTAGATATGTAAAATACGGGAAGTTGTGCCCTCAGTTCTTCTCTGATGAGAATTGAACTCACTGCCACATTTGAAACTGCCAAGTAGAGGTACAAGTCATCTCCTGGCTGAGGTTTTGATAGTAAAATAGGAGAATATAAGTAAGTTTTCAAATTTTTAAATGCAGTTTCACACTCTTCATCCCATTTGTCTTTCTGTTATTTTTTCAATGTTTTAAAAAATGGTTTACATTTGTTTGTTGATCTGCTTAGGAATCGATTCAAAGTGGTTGCTATACTTGTAAGACTTTGGATTTCTTTTGGAGTTGATGGTGACTTCATGTCAATGATGGCATTGATTTGATTTGATTGAGCTTCAATTCCCCTCTGGGTGACTAGGTACCTAAAAAATCTTCCTGATGAAACTCCAAAAGTGCATTATCTGGATTTAACTTCATTCGATATTTCCTTAGAAGTCCAAATGTTTCTTCAAGATTTCTGATGTGATCTACCCGTTGAGGACCTTTAATTAGCATGTCGTCTACATAAACCTCAATGGTTATTCCAATTAAATGCTTGAAGATTTTGTTCATTAACCTTTGATAGGTCGCTCTGGCATTTTTTAAACCAAAAGGCATTACCTTGTAGCAGTAAGTCCCCCTTTCAATGACAAATGAAGTTTTGGCTTTCTCGGGTTCGTACATCATAATCTGATTATAACCTAAATAGACATCCAGAAAGCTGAGCAACTGGTTACCAGATGTAGAATCTACTAACTGATCAATGCGAGGTAGATGATAGTTGTCTTTGGGACATGTTAGTTGAGGTCAGTGTAATCTACACAAACTTTCCATTTTCCTTTTTCTTTTTTCTTGACTAATACCACATTTGCCAACCATTCGGTGTAGGATACCTCCTTGATGAAACCGGCTGCCAAGAGCTTGTCGATCTCGGCTTCAATGATTGTTACTCTTTCTGGGGCAAAGTTTTGCCTCTTCTACACAATAGGCCTAAAGGTCGAGTCTACATGCAGTTTATGGCAGATCACAGTTGGATCAATTCAAGCATGTCTAAGGCTGACCAAGCGAACACATCTTTGTTGCTTTGGAGGAAACTAGTAAGCTCTGCCTTCTCATTTGTGCTGAGACGAGAGCCAATTTTTGCCTTTCTTTCAGGCATATTAGGATCAAGAATTACAAGTTCTGCGTCTTCTTTTGGTCTCCATCCCTCTTCAACTGAGGATTCAAATTGAACTTCTTCTTGATCCTGGTGTTGTAATTGCTATTGGGGGGGGGGGGGGGGTAGAAGGTTTCTTCTCTTTCCCTTCGGCTAAAGTAACGGGAATAAATTCCTTCTGTTTCATTTTCTTCAAGACTCGGGCTACACACCTCCTTGCAATGGCTTGATCACTCTTTATTTCTTCAACTCCACCTCTTGGGATTGGATATCTGATTTTTTGGTGTAAACAAGACGTGATAGCATCAATTTTAGTTATCCATGGTCTTCCCAAAAGTCCGTTGTAGAGAGATGGCACATCTATTATCATAAAGGTCTGCGAGCAGATGACTGATGGTGAGTAGACGTCTAGAATCATAGTGCAACTTGTTACTAGTGTAGCTCCATTGAAGGCGATTAAGATTTTGTATTTTTGGTGATAAGTGATTCTAAATTCATCTGTTTGAAAGCAGAAAGTTGAAGTATATTGGTTGCACTTCCCTCATCTACATGAATTCTATCAATCATTGCATGGGCGATTTGAATGCTGATGACAAGTGCGTCTTCATGTGGTAGATAAAGGCCCTGCAGGTCACTTGTAGTGTAGCCGATCATCTGATTTTTTATTGAGGAACTAGTTGTGGGGCCATCGACTCGGGCGATTAGCACTTGAGCAATTGAAGTCGCTTGTTTGATCTTTCCCTTCCTTCATTATGACTTTCTTTGGGGGTTCCTTGGCTTCATCTCTTTCCTCAATTTGCTGAATGGTTTTTTTTTTGCTACATACTCTGTGCAATGCCCTATTTTGACTAACTCCTCAAGGTAGTCCTTCCATGCTCAACATTCTTTTGTCAAGTGACTAGTCGCTCCATGGAATGCACAATATTTATTCGGATCTCTTTTTGTCGGATTTCCCTTCATGGGTGGCAGTATCTTTAGCCAAGGTTGGTTCTTTAACTGGTGGAGAATTTGATTGATTGGAACCGAGAACTATGTGTATGTTTTACTGGTAGATGAGTCTTTTGCTGGAGAGCGTGTTCTATGCTTGTCACCCCTGTTCTTTTTACTCTCCTTTTTATCTGTATTCCTTTGTGTAGGTTGGTTTTCTTTCTTGAACACATCAGATACCTTAGCACTATTTTTTTCATCGTCCCACAATGCATAGCGTTTTGCCATGGTGAAGAATTCTGCAAGAGTTTTACCTAGTTTCATGGCCAGCTCGCCATATAACGGGTGATCTGCGGACAGACCCTTCTTGAAAGTTGAAGACACAATTTGATCATCACACCCAACTATGCTCATTTTTTCTGCCTTGAATATTTTAATGAAGTCTCTGAGCTATTCATTTGACTTCTTCTTCATGTTGAAGAGGTGGTCAGCATGTTTTTTGACAGTTCCGTAAGATGAATATTCTTTTGTGAAGACAAGGGAGAGATTTCCAAAGTTGTTGATCCACTAGGGGGTCAAAGTGTGAAACCAATCTTGGGCTACTCCCTGTAAAGTCATAGCAAATATTTTGCACATAAGCGGATCATCATTTTTGTTCTGAGTCATGACACTTTGAAAATGCTTTAAGTGCCTCTCAGGATCAGAATCTCCTTTGAAAGGGGTAAAAGTTGGTGTGGTAAACATTGCTGGTGGATGAGCCCCTTCGATGTTATCTGTAAAAGGTGAAGTGTCACAAAGGCTACCTCTCTAGGCAAAGTATCATCTGGATTTCTCATAACTTGTAAATTCATTAATTGCTCTTTGACCATTCATGCCACATCATTTGCTCCCAAGGGCTTGTGTGTATCCTGCTGATCGGCTGTATGGTTATTTAGATTCTGATTATCTGCGGTAGATGACTCCTCATATTCTGAATTTGATTGTGACTTACCTGCATGTGAGTGAAGTAGAGTCTCAATAGGATTCGCCTAAAGGCTCCTCTTGATTTGGCGAGCCTCTGAATGTGGGACGTGGGACAAATCAGTGTAGTAATCTAGATCTGGTCCCCTGCGTTGTTTGCATCCATCGGGATTCTGTGTTCTACGTCGAGAAGACTCTCGTTTGAGGTCTGAGCCTAGAGTGCACATTTACTCGTGACCCTAATCTCGAATGAATGCTTCCAGAAGGATTGTTTCCCTTTGATGGATGACTACTTCCACTCCCATGTGCATGATCTGCTGGTAGACGATGATGTGTCGTCTGCCTTGGTTGTTCACTCACTAATCGCTCTACCACCCGAGTTTGTTCTTCCAATATTTTGGTCAGATTGGCAATCTGACCTGCAAAATTTTCTTGTTGTGTCATCTCCATTTGGCTTGGTTGTTGGGCAGAAGGTTGCGATTGATGGTCAGCAGGCGGTGGTAGACCCATTATTAGTGGTTGTCCGACCGGTAACGGCTGAACCTGTGATGACGATGGCGACCTAGTACAAGCAGAAGATCTTGTAACATTATTTTTGCTAGTTTGTTTTAAGATATCTATTTTGCAAGCCCATGTGTTCAGCTGAGCATGGTGATTGGTGCCGAGCATTTCTCCCCTGCTTAGAAAATAGTGTTCTACTGAGTTTGTATTGGGCCCGGGCTCGAGCCTTCTATACTTGTAGTTTTCGTGAATAATCTTCAGGTTTCTTAAGAAATGCCCAAATCTTTGGGCTTCTTTATCTAATTGGCTAAAGGTTATTTTTTCTCCCACAATAAAGGTTATGGACCAGATGGTGTTGATTATGATGCTTATAATGTAATATCGTGGACGGTGATTGATAATTATAAAAGAATGTTTTACTACGTTGAAGTTTTGATGAAGATGTTATTGGGGACAAAGGAAAATAGTAAGTATAGACTTATTGATGTCTGAGTTCTTTTGTAGGTTTTGATGTAATCGGCCTGATGTCATGTGAAATGGGAGTGGGCAATTGGTTATAGTAGTAAAACCTTCCAACAAATTAATGTGAGCTACAACAACATACATTGTATACTAGCACTAGATGGAAATATATATATATATGGGCTGGTGTGGTGATTATGTTTCAATCGTCAGAACAAGAATGTGCAGGTTCGCAGACAGCTTTTTAGTTGTTTGCAATCAAGAAATATAACTGATCTTGAGAATGGTTTATTAAACCTTGTGAATTCTTTCTTTGCAGACTTTATTGCTCATGAATACTTTGTTATGCTTGGTTCAAGATGCCCTCTTGAATGCTTTATTGTTGTTACTTACAAACAAGGATTGTGATTTCATTTTTTGAGTTTCGTTCTCCTGATTTTAAGAAATAGTTCGAGAAATATTTCGGTGAATAAAGAAAAAACATAAAAATTTCGAAATACATGAAAATGAAACATATAAAAAAAATTTCGAGGGTATATGAAATATGTGAAAAAATTAACATGCAAGTAAATAAACCTATTAAACATATTAATTGAAGCCTAAATAAAAACTATCTAAAATTAATATTTTGTATTGCAAGCAAAGATAATGTAAATATGCATTTCGTCTCTTTTCTTTTCAAAATCTCAGAAAAACGAAAAACTCGGCGAGATTTCATGAAATCGCAATCCTTGCTTACAAAGGTGGAGCCATGATTTTTTTTTTTTGGGGTGGGGACAGGGGCAGGGGCAGGAAGAAACCAATCTTAATAATGTTTAATAGCTCATTTTGAAATAATAATAAAATTAAATAAATTTAATGACTAAAATGTTATTAAATATTTTAATAAACTCAAACTCTTAAGATAAAAAAATATTAGAATTGACTCAGTTATAATCTTATTTGATTAGTTATGAGGGTCAACGGAGGTAAATAACAAAAATTTGTTATTAAGGCCAATCAATTGTAGTTGTGGTTGTGGACCCAACCACCATTCACATTCTAAAGAACATTCTTAATAAAGTTGTGGTTGTGGTAAGTACATTCTTACTCAATAAAATAAAGTCGAAAGGCTCATGATCTTGCAAAGGAAACTATGTTGCAATATTATAATATTTCTTTTGATTAATATAAAATTTATTTTGAGTTTAGTCACCAATAATAATACAAAATTAGAGTATTGTCCCCTTTTTTGTTCAAAATTAGATAATGATCACCAAAGTTACGAAAGTCGTTAATAACCTCATGTTTTTTTTTAAAAATTGAGTCGTTGACCCTTTTATTTATTTATTAATTCATGCCCGAAGGCTACATGATTGACCCTATAGGTTAACTAAACAAAGCCCAAAGGTTACAATATTTTTGCCACTTAATATCTTTGTCGCCTCCATCTCGCATGGAATCCTATTTTTACTCCGACCAATTGCATCCACCTCGTGTGAAGACTTGTTTTCGCTTCGGTCAACTCCATCTAAGCAGCTACATTCAATACCAAAAGGCTTATCAATGGTGGAGCACATGTGCTCCTAATACTTGCAGGAAAACTCACAAAATCCTAATTGGTGAGTCTCCTAACTGTTGTTCTGGTTATGGGTGAAAAATGACCAAATAATCCTTGACAAATCAAAGGCATGAGGTTTAATGTTGTATATCTCGAATAACTCATCTAAAGAAGATCAATGGATCCAACTAAAAGGATAGGTTAAAAAATCCCATTCTTCCCTAAACCATTCATCCCCCTTCTCCTAACTACAAATCATTCAAACAACACCTAACAAGCTAACATGTATTTCCTGGAAATTGCACCTCAAACAATTTCAATGCATTATGAGTCATTGCATTGTTCAAGAGGTTGAAATAAGAAACAGGAAAATGATCAAGTCAATAGGCCAAATTTTCGAAGAAAAATAATTAACACAAGCAACACCAATGTCTTGAACGAATGCTTTAGTAACTTTGGCAGCCAAGGAAGCCCCGAAGTCTAAGCTTCTGCTTTTACCTTATGTCAGGTCCGCTTCTAATTACCCATGAGTTTATACGTGTGAAATGGAGAGAATCTTTCATTCGACAAAGCTAAAAATGCCAAGAGCAAAAATTTTCTCATCTCTACATCTATAACTCACGCTCCACTTAGTAACAATGCCAATGTATGGTCATCTTGACATTTGTGTTTCCTAAAATGCCATCCACAAGTTATAATATTTACGGGTCTGTTTGGTTACACGAAAAATAGATATGGAATTTGAAACCGTTTCCATGAAACCGATTTCGATGCCTCCCCTCGGACTTAGATTCCCATGAGTAGTGGAAAAACAGTCTTATGAAGAATAGATTTCCTGTCAGTAAATAAACAACCAAACAGCGAAAACTGCATAACAAAGGAAATGGAATCCATTTTCCAAGGAAAATGCTTAACCAAACAGACCCTACAATTAAAATCAATTAGTAGGTGAATAGTGACAAGGGATATTTTTGTAATTTAAATTAAAAAAAATTATATACCATTTTACCCTATCAAATTTAGATTATTTACGATCAAAACCCGCCCCTTTCAAATATTGTTAATTATAGATAAGCCCATAGCATAATTTATTTAAAGCCCTTCAATTATCTATAAATTATAGAAAGGCCCTCACATCTAATTTGTGATTTTCCATCAAAATCAGCCCTTGTAAACATTTAATTACACCTAGGCCCAATATATAATTAATTTGCCCTCAAATTATCTAGAAATTATAAAAAGGCTCTTACATCTAACTTTTGAATTTTTCATTTTGCCCTCCACATTTCATATTTTACAATCAAAATCAGCCTCTCTCAAACATTGATTAATTATATCTAAGCCTCTAATATAGTTTATTTAAAGCCCTTTTATTTATTTATAAACTCTATATAGGCCATTAAAATTATATATAACTATTTTGTTTAGAAATTCAATAACAATTTTTTCTTATTCCACCGAAATTAGTCTTATTCCATTTGAATGCCACCGAAATCAGTCTCACTCCACCTTGAATCACACAACTTTGAACACCGCCACAATAGAAAGAAATCATGTGAACCTGAATCCAAAGAGTAATTTTTGGGTTAGCTTTGATGATACACCAAACCGTCATTTAATCCGCGCAGTAAGCGTTTCATGATAATCTCGTTAGCAGAAAAAAGCAAGCATGACCAAGCCCAGACAACACTAAGCCCATATTGGAAAAATCCATAAGGTTGGATCCAAATTGCAGCGCCTAACTGAGCCCATACGTCACATAGTAAAGCCCAATACTCGTAAGGCCTAATCAGGCAAGTATCTAGGGGATCACCTAAGATGGGCATGCCAACAATACATTGATTTCGACTAGAAAACAATGACCGGAGTATAAGTCGTGCATGAAAACGTCTTTGCATGGACAACACTCCAAAAAAGAAATCTCTCCCGCAGATCTAGGAGCACAAGTCGTGTAGGAAAACTCTTCTACATGGACGACTCCCAACTAAGAAAGGATCTCCAGCAAGATTTTTTTTCCCTAAACTATGCCACCCAAGGCCTAGCCAAAGACGGACTCTCGCATTATAAATAAGACAAGGGTTGATGAACAAATGTAGGCTATAAAACCCAATTTACAATTTTAAGTCTTTCTCAAGCTTTGTCTGACTTTACCATCGGAGTGTCATCGGTAACCACAACGGTGGTCCTTGACTCACGTGTGTTCCCTATGCATGTCAAGGTCAATGAGAGCAGGATTCGACTACGTCAGTTTGGCGTCTTCCGTGGAGAACGTCGAAGTTCCTTGAAAAACAGTGATATCACCCTTCCTCATAGTCTAGAGAAATGGCGACTACGAGATGTCACAACAATGGAGACATCCATGAGCCCTCGAATGCTTGTACTGGAAGAGCGCCGCCAATTCCAGTTGTTCCGACACCACGGGGGGAACAAAATTAGACCCTCGCATCGGTAGCAGCCTCGGCGGACCTCAGGGTGGATCTACTGTCAACCCAGATGCAGTAAATTACATGAGCAGTGGAGATGCTCACTCGGCAAAACCCTCCACCCGCAGAAGGAGACCGGGAGCAGCTGTCTTGACCCGATCTTCGAAGAAAACGAAAATCCCAAAACTCGGGACGTGAAATTCAATAACAATAGAAACATTTAGCAGCAACAACAACGTGAACATGATTTAATTACTGAAGCAAATAAAAACTCTAACCATGAAATACTGATGTTGCTAGCCCCACTAGTGGAACTCCAGTAACGCTGCTCAAAAGTCTCTAAACCTGAAAGGCTAATTGGCTACATTCCCAAAGGAATGTACCCAAGAAGCAAAAGCTCACTTGGGTCAGCAATAAAGCTGGTGTGAGTAATCTTCATCCCAAAAACAATAAATTCGCACGTGATAACATCAAACTAAACCCAAACAATAAACAACATCACGAACAGATAGTTCCTCAATGAGGCAAAAGTGTCATGCAAGAAAAACACGGTTCAAAGAATTTAGTTCCACAACGAGGCAATCATGTCATCATCCTCATAAATAAATATGCATTTACTTATACTTACACTGTAGAAGCTGACTATGGCAAGTCTGACCTGCAGAAATATTAGTGGACTTGCCATCCTGCATAAAAAGGTTAGAAACAATATAAACGTAATTTATTAATTAAATAGTTGTCTTCGTACTATATTTGACTTAAGCATCTTATTCATTTTTAACGAATTGATCACTTAGACGATACCACATTCGCACCACCTCCGTGCCAAACATACATGCCCGTATGCCTCTCTCATATAAAGGAGGACTTCTTCGTCATCCATGCCCAAGTGGGGATACATCACATACAGACATGCATCACTGAATACTCCTAACTATATGAGTATCAAAAGCCACTTTTGGGCTATCAATGCGCATAAAGTCACGTCACTTTTTTGATGAAAAAATATCAAAGCCAATCTTAGGCATAAAATTCACCTCATTTTCGCAAGACTAACCCGAAGGTTCTCTATAAGAAATAGGCGCCCCACCTCCGCAAAACAACCCGCAGGTTATTTAGTTTCTCTAGTAAGAGAGGGAAAATAATTAACAAAAATAGGTGTGGTAGTTCTAAGTGATACAATTCCAGGTGATAAAATTTTCAGGAGTCAAAGTTTATCAATATCATTTATTTTTGATATTTCAGAATTCCTCCACAATGACATTTTGTCATTCATAAGTAAATCCACCTATTATTTTGGGGAATGATGGCATTTGACACATTGCCAAAACATAAACAATCTCATCAGGATATCCTCCCATTGTTTTGGGGCAACCTACGTTTTTCATATATAACCTTTCTGTAACAAAACGGGGGATCAAAGCCCATTCAATATAGAAATTTAGACTCGCTAACAAGACAATTAGCTTAAGAATACAATTATTCAAATTGATATCATCAAAATATAAGTTTTCACAAATTAATCCCTCCAACATAATTCAATCAGAGTTTCCTTCGCAAGCAATAACTTAGAATGAGGTAGATCCAATTTCGATAAAGTAAATGCAAAAGTATCTCAAGAACATGCATGATCGAAACATATCCAAACCCAAATACGCAAATTCGCAAATAACACCAACTGAAGTTATGTCCTACCCTTTCCCAAACAAAGACATATACAAAAATAACCATTGAATGATCACTTGTGAACAAATTCACCTCCTTATTCAAGCACAATATGATATACCACTAGACAGGAGGCAAATATACAATTATTATTATTATTGTTATTTTTAATATACAATACTGACTACTAACAATAAACATGAAAGTAAAACTAGAGACCATAATCCAAGACAATCAATTAGAGTATTTTACGCTTCAGTAAGTATTTATCCCCAGTAAGTGAAAGCTCGACAAGTAAACAATTTGCATTTGGGCTAGTGCTAGTCCCATGCCTCAATTGAGTGATATTGCATTGTCCACTTACAGACAATATGTTCCTTCCCCATACTCAACCGGAAACATCCTAGTTGCAGTCTGTAACACAATCCCAAGAAAATCACGTTTAAATCCGCACTACAAAACCAATACACCCTAATTTTCAGCTACCACAATAATCCCATTACAACCCAATTTCGATGTCGAAATAAAACCAATTTAACCCTGCAAGCATTCCAGCAACCAACCTTATTCGAGCGATAAATGGTAACTTCAATCGGCTCCAAACAACATTTTTCTTTTACATCAAATGCAACCCAAGACAGACCCTAAACAACCATGTTTCCATCCCAAAACAGTCAAATAAAAACCTTGCCAACAATACTGAAATGAACAAGCTGTCCTAACCGGATAGCTTGACCAATCATCACTCAAAAGCTTATCCTAACAGGCTTTGTATAAAAATGAAATCAAATCAATGTACACTCTCTTCCTGTCAGTAACAATGGGGAATCTTCAATGGTTGATGAAGAGCAGCCAGTCAATGGCTTGAAACTTCCTCAATAAACAACCAAACACCCATCTCACATTACCATCGAACATCACCTCATGTTGCAGCAAATTAGACTGACTCAGCCACAACAAGCAATTTCCACCAAGTTTAATTACTAGCATTTATCAGACCCAACTCTACAACCATTCAACACATCTAACTCCTCTTCAACATTCTACTATTTGCTGCATCATACCATCTATTGGTGGCAGAATAGATATTTAATAAAAGCACATACTTACCGCTATTGTTACTAAAATTCAATTCAATAACCTTTTTCAAGGCAATCTTGGCCATATTCACATTTTCGTAAAGCTTAATTGCAATTGCACTAAATAATATTCTCCAAAATCCATACACAATACATCCTGGCCAAAATCCATACACAATACAATATTCCCACAATCCATACAATGGCCCACAATTCATTACATTTACAACACTTGACCCTTGACCTAAGTCACCTTCATTTCTCAAGCATATTTACCATAAAAATCCCCACTCTAAAGCCCTTTCATTTTAGCTAGTAAAGCAACAAGATTTGGAAATGACCCCTCATTATACCCTTTCAGTAGAAGCATGACACATGCTTCAAAGGAGGAAACCCACTGGATTGCATAATTAAATTCCTATGAGAGTAATGAAGAAAGGACTCAAAGCCAAAAACCAGAGGGAGACACTAGTTTTCAAGTACATATGGATTATGCTTTGCTTTTTCAACTCTGATATCACCAACTATGGTTCCCTGATATGGATAAGACATGGGATACAAAGACATGACACAATATGTGATATCATGGACACAAATACAAGACTAGTGGCCAAATCAACAACAAGAGAAACTCCCAATGTTGTGTCTGCCAGTAACACACCAAGAACAACAACAATATAGCAAGAAAAATCCCAAAACAACAAACGAAACATATGAAAACAAAGTAAACCAGTTGTAAATCACGTCAATAATGGATATCTCCTTGAGTATAAACCAAGTAACCCTCATATTGATTCATGTAAGACCTTCTTCTTAAAACAACTTTTATACTATCTTACCACAGTATGGCTGTCAGACCAAAACGATGAATCTACCAAGTTTCCATAAGACGGACTTTCTAAAACAAATCAATTGTCAACAGAAAGAACATTCATCCAAATGGTATACAGTAACATAATCAAGCAAAGAAGAATTTCACATTAAATCAACTCATTCTGACCAAATGGGTTCCCCCCATTTCAAGTTCAATCATAAATATCAATCCGATAAAGCAATTTCACCACCCCAATTGCAAGATCTACAAAACCCACGACTGATCTACAAAAAAAAAGCAAAAAAAGCTTTTCACATTACTACCCATACAATTCATAAAACTACACAAAGAATAGGCACTAATTTGGTGAAATCAAAGACTTGTAAATGAGAATAAAAATCAGAGAAAGGTGAAGATCCCTAAATTTCTCTGAAATCATAGTAAAAGTAAAGGAGATGAAGAAACTCACCAAAATAGCAATTCGCAAAGGATTGCGCAGCCAACGCAATCATCCCACATCCTCTCGCTTGCGATCTCTCCCACACCATTCCCAGCGCCGTCAACACATCACCGTTACAGTTTCAACTGAATAGTACCCACGATCCACGTAGTCACCCATAAACAAGAAATTTGTATCCGGACACTTTCCCCCAATTCTAAAAAGTTTAGCAAGATCATGAAATTGCCCATGAATGTCACCGCATATCGTCACAAGGCTTTAAATAGGCTGGACATTGCTTTCCACCATTAATATCTCCTTAGCCTTGTCACACAATGTCCTAACCTCTTGTTCGGACAAGGGTTTGCACTGCATAAGTTGCGCAATCTGCTCGCCGAGGCCGCCATTCGAGTTGGAACTAGCCAGATCCACACTCATATTCTACTTTTACTTATTATCTAAAGGCGGAAAAGATCAGATGAAGACCCTAACACCAACCCTAAGAATTCATCTTCGAACTTAGTTTTTCACTTTCGTCGACGTCATCCTCTGTCTTCTTCGTCTCTTTGTTAAAGCAGACGAGAGAAAGAGAGAGCGCGGGCAGTGGTGGTGATGGAAACAAAGAGAGAAACGAAGAAACTTTGCAAGGGAGAGAAGAAAGAGGAGGTGCAGTAGGGAAGGAAGAAGAAAAGAGGTTTATCTCTTTATAAGGTGGGTGGCTATTCGCCCCCACTGAACTTCTGAAAGCACCCACCTTCTAAACTCACCAAATATAACCCTACAATTTTTAAATTTAAATTCAATAAAGTGTAACTCTATTTTATTTAATTAAAAATAAAATAAATTATCTTTATGAAATTTAGGGGTGTTACAACAGCAAAGAGCCTCGTTCCTAGAAGACACCAAAGAACACATTCAGGAGAGTCGCATTGCCCCTATGGGCTCTCAGTGGACCAGAGGCGGAGGAACGGCCAAAGGAGACCCAACGTCTAGGGCAGACAGACCCGCCTCGCAGAACCCCCTCCGGCTAGGGCCACCAATCCTGACGTGTTGTTCAACCTCATTATCCCCCCGTTCATGGATCACATTATGAATGAGCCACTGCCGAAGAAATTCACTTCCTCAAAGCTAAAGTTTTACGACGGGACAACATGTAATGGCGATCAAGGAAGGATCCGAAACAGTAATGTGTTGTTCATTCCCGACCAGCCTGAAGAAGCCATCGTTGACCTGGTTCCACAGCCTCCATCCAAGGTCCATCGATTCATTTCGGACTCTGGCGAAAGCGTTCCTCACACGTTTTGTCGGCAGCTAACGAATCAGGGAGGGCTCACATTATTTGCTTACCCTCAAACAGAACCGAGTGGGACATTAAGGGAATACGTCACACGCTTCAATGATGAGTTGACTCTCATCAACGGCTACAGTAATGATACCGCAGTCCCAACCTTCACCTCGGGTTTGAGGAGAGGCAATTTCTATGGTTTTCTCACTCTGGAGCAGTGTGCTAAAAAGCATTGGGCGAGCAGGTTAGGCAGTCTTAGGTTTTGTATTATAACTTTAATAATTTACAAAAGTTAAGCATAATACCTTATCAATTACATCCAATTTAATGCCAAGATACATATGCAAAATTTAAAAACATGAAAAATTAACAATCATGAACAAAAATTATTAAAACTCAAATGACTGAAGTTGGTCATGATGGGTACTTTATATAAAATTGAATTTGTGGACAAATATCCAAACCTACTCTTTTATTTTTCTTCAAATTGCCTGAATAACCTCAGTCATGTTTGATAAAATCTACATTAGTAAAATTGGTACCGGCAGATCCTTTGAGAATTCCATTAAGTAATCATCATTTGCTACAATTAGACATATACTGAATAAAAAACAATTGAATAGTTTATTTCTAAAAAAGATGAAAGAAAAATAAAATAAGAACACAATCAGCCTTATTAAAAAAAAAAAAAAAAATTTTGCCCAGACCGCCCAGACCCCGCCTAGATCGCGCCAGACCCGCCCAGACTACCCAAAACCCGCCCAACCATTAATCGGGGCGGTTTTCTACCTTCTAGTGCCTAGGCGCCGCCTAGGCCGATTTTTAGAACACTGCTCTGGAGCCTTCAACCGATATGGCGGACTTACTGAAGAGTGCCCAAAAATACATTACTCTTGATGAGATGTTGGCCTACAAGAAGGAGACGGAGTTTGAAAAGAAACTCTCTGGCTCCAGAGACAAAAAAAAGGGAAAGAAATAGGATGACGATGACAGAAAGAGGAAGCGCAATGACAACAAGCCGATTCTTGCCATGCAAGGCAAGATAAAGCCTCCAACTTCGTCGGGTCTAATCTGTTACTCCTCTCAACTCCAGTCTATCAGACATCCTCAACTCCATCAAGAAATGGGGAGAGCTGAAGTGGCCCGCCAAACAGCGAGGAAACCCCTCCCCGCGCAATAATAACAAATATTGCTCCTTCCACAAGGAGGGCGACCACGACACTAAGGGCTGCAAAAATCTCAGGAGCGAGATATAGTCTTGGATCCGAAAGGGGAAGCTCAAGGAGTTCCTGAGCTCGGACAAAAGGCAGAACCGGGCAAAGGAAAGGGAAGATATCATCAAGGAGGTAGAAAAAGAAACTCCTGGCATCATATATGTACCTCATGGAGTCGGCTCCGAAGGCGAGCAATCCAGCAAGTCCCGCAAGAGGATGCTTCTCGAGATGCGAACCCAGCCCACCTACGAGGACAGATAAGTGCATTACGCACGTATTCAGAGCACGATCCCACCACAGACAAGGACCTCCAAGGCGTTCATTCCCCTCATAATGATGCCCTGGCCATCTCGGTCCTTGTTTCAAAGTGGGAAGTGAAAATGGCCTTGGTGGACACAAGAAGCTCTTTGAACGTCTTGTTTCTCAACGTGTTCCGCAATATGCAACTCAAGAAAGAAGACTTAACGCTCGCCAACCACCCCATGGTTGGGTTCAGCGGAGAGAAATGCTTCCCTATTGGGAAGATCAACCTAATGGTAGTGTCGGAATAACAACAATTACGAAAGTACCTTGTCCAGGAGTTCACGGTGGTCGATGCTTTGTCCGCCTACAACATCATTATGGGAAGTAGTATTTACTCTGCACCAATGCATCAAGTACACTGCCAACCTGGCCCAATGAACTATTCGTGGAGATCAACCTTCAACGAGAGACTGCCACTACGCAACGCTGAAACAACTAGATTGCTAGCAATTATAGCTCGGGCCCACGGGACAGACATATCAGACACCGGGCCCGAGTAAAGGGAAGAATCATCCCACACGGACAGAGACAAAGCTTCGACAACCAAGGCTCAACTATGCGACAAACTAGAATTCAACACTGGAAACGCCATCCAGTCCTATACAAAGCTAAGTAACAACACTTCAGCAAATAGGCGCCTACTCCACAAGGTGACAACTAGCAAAGAACGACCCGCCCTCACGAAGTTCACATTTCAGTAACTTTGTTAGCATTGGTAAAATGTGATACTTGGCAAAGGGAGCTACACAATCTGAGCTAGGACCATGTGCGTCTCCTTCAGGGCTAGATAAGCTTAGTCCCCGCATAGAATCAAACTATCTTATTATTTTGATTTCTTTTATTTTTTTTTTCAGTTTAGAAAATTTGTGCACAAGCCTATATGATAAAAGTCATTCAAGGAATAAAACAAACTTTATTGATTACTAAGAAAGTTGTTACAAAGCTTTGCCGACTAACTAGTACAACAATTTATACACTAGAAGTATCTAAGTTCAACGCAAGTATGGATCCACTGAAGCGCGCGCCAAGACTTCGCTCCGCCAATCTGTCTTCAGAAGAGGATTTGAAAGTGAAAGCAAAAGTACCCAAAGTAGGCAACATGCTGCAGGTACGTGCATGATTCTTTTTTCCGCCAGTCTGCCTCAGCAAAGACACTCGTAATAAACTGTAGACACCTTGTTCTACCAATCTGCTTTGCGGAGAGGATTCATAAGGAGAACATAAAAAGCTAGATGATGATGTCTTTCAAACGGGTAATGCATGTGGTGACGCAGAGTTAGCACCCTGGACCGCATGTCGTGTCCACTAGAGCTTCGTTCTGCCAAATCTGCCTTCCAACTGTGGCATCGCTTGAGAAGCCCAGTAGATACAATAGGAAAAGTTGCCCCAAAACTAGCGTGGGTATCATCTCCCAACAACAGTGATGGATGGAAACTCAGGTGCAAAAGAAGGCGACTAACAGATTCGTTCCCTGAGGGAGAGTTTGTACTTCTTATACGAAATGTAAGAAGAAATTACAAGATCCCATGGAGCCAATTGGATGTCCACCCAAACCAGGTGACACCATATAATAGCAGGTCTAGCCAAGACTCATCGCCGCAAATGTCAGAACATTCTAAGACTCCAACAACGAAGATCTTTTTTTGGCTTTTGGAGAACCAAAAACATATTTTATAAAGATATGCATTATAAAATTTTTTTACAACATTCGTAGCAATGCTTGAAATGGTGAACACTAGCCTATATATAGGCGCGACGGTTCACAAAACAAAATCAATCAAAACTCATGTCAACACTAAATGTCGTATGGGAAACAGGGAGGCAATAGTTCCAATTGCAACTGCACGAGTCCATATTCATCGAAGTAATGGCGCTGCACGCAGTCCCATTAACTGGGGGGAGTAACCGATACTAAACCGTCTCGCAATTTACGCTGTACACCAGGCATGCTGATCTTTACAACAGGGCCCAACCAACTAATGGGTCCAAGCGAAAGCCACACCAGACCTGGCCCAGTACACGCAAAGACACAAACGGCGAAGGCCTTAAGTGCCCATTGAGTACAGAGCACACCTATGGTGATATTATCAATAAATCCAAAGTATCCTCTCTATTAAGATTCCATCAAGGTTCGTTAAACCTAAATAAACTTATTATGGTCAATCTGTGGTGATTCAATTCTAGAATCAGATTTATTGATTTGACCTTCATGTCGGACTATTAGGCAAATTAAGTAAGTTAGGACACCCAAGTAAGACTTACACCCCAAGGCCAAACGGAGGCCTAACCTGACCAAAGCATAGTTAGTTCCCACTAATGATGATGGCTTCTGGTTCGCTCTAACTCCTAGTCCGCCAAAAGTGAATGACGATGGTTTACAAAAGTGGGAGCTTAGTCAGTGCTCTAACGTCTGATCAAGATACTTGCCAGGGATCATAGTCCAACTACGGGTAATGATCGCTGAACCCGATCAAAGCTTAGTCAGTTCCGACTGATAATGATGGCTTTTGATCTGCTCTAAGATCGTAGTTTACTGAGCGCGGATGAAGATGGCTTAGAAAGTGGGAGCTTAGTCAGCGGTCCAATGCCTGATCAAGACGGCTTGCCAGTGATCATTGTCCAACTATAGATAATGATCACCGAACCCGACCAAAGTTTAGTTAGTGAATACTGATGACAATAATTTCTGGTCCGCTTTAATGCCTAGTTCGCCGAGTATGGATGTCGATGGCTTAGAAAGTGGGAATATAGTTAGTGTTCTCGACACCCGGCCACAATTGCTTGTCAAGGATCTTTGCCCAACTACGGACAATGATCTTGAACCCTAGCTTTCTAAGACTATAGCCCATCGAGCGACGGTGAAGATAGCTTAGAAAGTGGGAGTCTAGTCAGCGTTCTCAACGCTTGATCATGATGACTTGCCAGGGATCATTGTCCAATCACAGACAATGATCGTAGAACCCTACCAAAGCTTAGTCAGTTTCAACTGATGATGATAGCTTCTGGTCCGCTTTAAGACCATAGCCTGCTAAGCGCGGGTGAAGATGGTTTAAAAGTGGGAGTCTAGTCAGTGTTCTCAATGCCTGATCACAACGACTTGCCAGAGATCATTGTCCAACCACAGACAATGATCGCCAAACCCCACCAAACTTTAGTCAGCTCCAACTGATGAAAATAACTTCTAGTCCGATTGTCCACCAGAACCGGATAAAGACGATTTGAAAATCCGATTAGATCTCAGGAAGCCTAACTCGGACAACTCACAAGGACCATCGTCCGATCACTTACAATGAAGCACACACATGACCATAGTGTGACTAGTTCGCTTATAGTACCAACGATAATTGCTGGTCTGATCTATAGCCTGGCACGCATATTATAGACTACAATGGCAGATCTCAATGACGGGTAACAACATGGTCTGAATTATCTATCACCAGCTAAGCTTATCCCCTCACATGAAGTTTATCCAACTTACAAGACTTGGCTAATACGACTCCCCGATATCTAAAGAGTACTGACCAGGATTGCCTGAACTGTCGCAACATAAGCAGTCAGAACTCTCATCAACAGATCAATCATACAACTTCCTGACTCAGCAAAACCTCTTGTGTAAAAGCTAATATCGTACAAAACAGAAAAAAGAAAAACCAGCAGGAAAAGTCAAAGAATACAATACAGAATACTATTCCACATATCATCTATCATTGATAAGCTAAATATATAGAGTTCAATACTCGTCAAGAGGAGGTTCTGATACAACGAAGCTATAATTGGCAGGAGAAGAAGCATGGGATGTGTTCGTACGTGCCACCGCTCGGATGTTTTGTTCTTGATCATCATCTTCGTTAGATTGATCGGAGGCTTTTCCTAACTCCGCAAAGGACACCTCTTTGTAGTAGGATAGGTCCCAATCAGGATGCTCCTCCTTCATAAGCTGCAACAGCTCCAGTCTTCCATGCACAACTCTTCTGAACTAGAACATGCCCTGGGCCTTAAGAAGTTTTTCCTCTCACACTTTTGACTCAGCGAGCTATTTCTCTAGATACTCTAGCTTGCCCGACAGCGTGTCAGTTTTAGATTGCTTGACACTCTGGTTGTCCTTGACAACACTTAGTTTATTCTGCGCCAAAAGGAGTTGCTTTCTTATGGTCCCCACACATTTGGCATTAAAGTGAACACCGACCTCTAGCTGCTGACATCGGACAGTCCACTAAGACTCATTCTTGGCTTTCTCCACATTCAGAGCCAGTATCTCAGCTTGTGCTTTAGCTATAGTCTCTTGAGCAAATTGTAAGTCATGACGGAAAAGGTTAAGGTCTTCATCGAACCCGTCCCTTGCGGACACTGCCTCAACCAAATCAAACTCAAGCATTTCCAAACGAATCCTCTGAGCCTCTGATTTTGCCTGCCAGAATTTCGAATAAGTGACCGATTAGGCATGCCTCCCTTCCTTAAACTGCTTATTTAGTGATTCAATTTCACAGAAAGCATCAAAGTACAACTTAATGCAAATTCACAAAGACTCGCTCTATGTTATATATTCTCTCACAAATAGCCTCAACCGCCGTCCCGGCAACGACAACTTGATTCAGATATGACATCCCTAGCACGATAAATTTTTTCCCCTTATCCATAAGCACTCCCAGCCTATCATCTGCTAGCATCGGGGCACAATTCACTAGCCAGTTATTCCACTTACTGATCTATTTTTTGGAGGCATAAGAAATGTCAACCTCCTGGTGCCGGGCTTGGTTGCTCATCTTTAACACATCCGGAGCGAATAAGCTAATCCGTGCATTCGGATGGAGGTCCTCTAGAACCGAAATTACTCCAGTACCGCCCTTCGTTGTTTTCACCGCATTAGGGCCCTCATCCACCACTTTCCCCTTACTCACAACGATCGATTCTCTTTCACGAGCCGACTCAGAAGCAGTAGATGGGGAAAAGGAAGTGAGTTATCTCTAGGACCCGTCGTCACCACAATGTGAGGTCAAGATCGGGATAGAGGACAATACGGGCGACGCGGAGGAGACTTCTCGCCGTAAGGATGACAGTAAGATGAATCTTCAACAAGCCAAGAAGACTCACAATCCAAATAGGGGTTATACTTAAAATCCTTCAACAAAAATGGACGAGTCAGACCCGCATCGAACGAAGTTGCCATACCCACCTGCAGCAACAGGTTGTTCATTATCTTTGCCTGCTCGGTGCTCAGCTTCATTACATCTTGAACCCCATCATTTGCAGATACTCTTTCTCCAAGTCAGAAAGAGAAATAGAGACCCTTGATTGAGCATCATGTCTCTCGGACACAACAACTTCTGTCTCAGGGGACGAGTTGAAAACGTTCCCCACAACTTTGCATCCCCCCTCTGAAAGGGCCAAACACTCAAGAGTGGGCTTAGTCATAGCATGAGGCTTCTTTGAGTGCACATGAGAAGAAAACGCCTCGTTTAAATCCGCCCTCCTTGACGGGCTCAAAATCTCAACCTTCGGGAGCTTCCTTTTATTCGAAGAGGGTTCACCTTTGGACTTCGGCTCCGAAACTCTAAAAAGAGTGAAAGTCTCATGCTAATGAGCCCACAGTCCGTTGCGCTTGATATTGGAAGACTGAGAGGCATGTCACGAAATTTATCCATAGATGCTTCATCATCAGAAGAAAGGGGCGTAGTTGGAAATCTCCCTATAGAAAACACGAATAACTATTCAATATTCAATTAACACTGGCAGGATCGAGAACAAAATTAAACTTACTCAGTTGCCTGAACTTCCGCTCGATTGGACGGCCAACGGACTCGAAATACTTCGAGTTCGCAGAAGCCATAAAACAATATTTCTGCCAGAACTTAAAGTCATCAAGCAGATTGCCAAAGCAGTCCGCTGACGTCAACACACACAACATGCTCGTTTATTTGAGGAAAAGTGAATAGTTGGATCACCCTCGGAAAAGACTTGGACACCAGCGTTTTGCGCCCTAATCAGAATGACGATCATCGTCCTATACTCGTACGACATCAGCTGAGCAGGCGCAATGTTGAGGTACGCCAAATTTTCTTGATGACAGGAAATCAGACGCCCGATTGGAGCATACCTCGGTGCGAACAAATAAATCCTTTTGGAGGAGACAACGTTGTCTGACCAGCGCCCAATGTGAAGAGCACTAGATCATCAGGGATCCCACCTCTCCTCGAAAAACTTACGATCTTTAGCAAACAGTTCAGTAGAAAGGTGATTCTGGGCTGCCATGGAAGAACGTACAAACTTTTGATCACGAAAGTTAAGCAAGGTCAAAAACACGAAAAACGAAATGACAAAGAGAGTTTCTAAGATCGAATAGTAAAGTAATAAACTCTATAGAGAAGGAGATCAATTATGAAAACATAATTCCAGCCTTTTTTTTCGAGTAGATGCACGCCCAATTAATGAAGCGTCCCGCTCAAGGAGACGATTCAAACTCAAACAAATCAAGACCGCTCAGGTCCTCTAAGATATGACTTGATGGACCAAGGAATTGACCCACTACCTCATGGGGAGTAGCTGATGATTCACCAAACCATCCTTTAATCCACGCCGTACCCGTGTCATGATAATCTCGTCAACAAAACAAAGCGGGGTTGATTGCCCACCCAATTTGGCAAAACCCTGACAACACTAAGCCCATACTGACAAAATTCATAAGGTTGAATCTAAATTGTTGGGCCCTACTAAGCCCACACGTCACATAATAAAGCCCATACTCATAAGGCCTAATCAGACAAGTATTTGGGGGATCACCTAAGATGGGCAGACCAACAATACATTGGTTCCGATTAGGAAACAATTACCGGAGTATAAGTCGTGCATGGAAACTTCCTTGCATGGACAACACTCCAAAAGGGAAATCTCCCCCGCAGATCTAGGAGCATAAGTTGTATAGGGAAACTCTCCCACATGGACGACTCCCAACTAGGAAATAATCTTCAGCAATATCTCTTTCCCTAAATTACACCACCCAGAGCCTAGCCGAACAAAGACTCTCGCATTATAAATAAGTCACAGGGTTGATGAACAAAGGTTTAGCTTTAAGCCTTTCTCAAGCCTTGTCTGACCTTAGGATCGGAGTGCAATCAGCCACCACAACGGTGGTCCTTGGCTCACGTGTGTTCGCTGTGCTGGTCAATGAGAGTAGGATTCGACTATATCAAGCTCCATATTTGAAATTACTATATTTGTACTTGTTATTTTATTTTATTCTTATATTTTTTCATATTATTCACAAAATACACCTCATTTCTATTATCTCCCTTATCTTATTTGATGAAAAAATAAGAGCCAAACTTTTTGTAAGTTGGAGATCTACATACTTGTCACAAATTTAGTATTGGTTTTTTTTTTTTTTTTTTTTTTGCACATTGAATGCAGTTCTATCATCATATACAATCTTTTTTTCCAGTTCTATCATCAATAAATGCACTGTTACGATAACAACCCATGAGATTATCAACATCTTTGTTGGTCTTTCTGAAGTGACTTTGTGAAGAATACGAGGGGATCAATTTTCTTTCAACACTGCTTGTGCTTGTGAGCTTTTATGAAATCAGCAATGAACCTCGACTTTAGAACTTAGAGCATCTCCAATGGTAAAAGTTAAAATGGGGGATGGTCAACTTCCCCCTAAATTAAGGGAAAATTATTATGGGGAGTGGGTTAGGGGGATGATTGGAGGGTTTTTTTTTTTTTTCAATGAAACCCCTTTAGAGAGATGCTCTTAGATAATTAAATCAAAATATGATTCTATTTGCATTAACATAATACATTTTTTTTGGGAGGGGGGGGGGGGGGGGGGGGGGGGGTGCGTGTAAAACGATGAAGTAAATGATTTCTCTATTTTGGCCTCAATAATGCGCTAGTTTGCATCAAGAAATAACAGATTGGTGAGAAATTTTAGTTGAACGAAGAGTTAATTTTTTTTTTTTCCCCTTTCTCCTAAGCAAACGTTTGAGACCATTATACCTTGTGATAAGTTTGGGGAAAATGTGGTTGGCACAGTAAAGGACGTGGGTGAACATAGCCACTTGTATAAACTGAAAAACTGTGGCAGCAAACTGATGTGTATCTTTGCGACGCTCTTACTCCAGAGCGGTGGTGTCGGTACGGTGCCACATCTAGTTGGCTTCTTACCAAAGGCATAAAGCGTCCCCGTCCCTTTGAACACCAAACTTTGTCAAACTTTCATTTTGGACCGAGTATCACCCACTACTGAGCTCTAGATAAGCTTAGAATTTCACCACTCCACTTGTTCCCAGACCCAATCTGGAAATCTAGTTTAACGAACTTATCATTCAGGTTCACTTTACAATAAAGATGAACGGTAGATAGACGTAGAAACATCATTTGTTTCTCGATGAATCCACACTGCCAGATGGGAAGAAGAGTAGTCATGTATACCCGGACACCCGCCCAAATTTGACCGACCTTTACACACTCTCTGTCTCAAACGCGTTGCGTTCACAGATGTTTGAAACCCAAATCCAGATATCAAGGAACCAAAAGCAGCTGAGAGAGATTGAGACATTGATGATGGTGGATGAAAGAAGAAGAAGAAGAAGAAGAAGATTGAATTCATCATCATCTTAATCGATCTCTCTTCTTGTGTTCTAAGAAGATAAGAGAATAGTAGTTGGTTCAATGGCGGGGAAATTGGATTCAGCGGTTTCGATCCATGTTCCATACAAGAATCTGAGAAATTCTGAAGTTGAATTGGCCGATATTGATGATGCTCGACACCGGATCGACCTCGATTCCTCTTCCAAGATCCCTAATAATGCTTCCCCCCTTACTACTCGTCCTTCCTCTCCGGTGGAGGTGGAGGAGGTGAAGCATTGTAGTTTGACCACTTTGGTTCTCTGCTGTACGGTAGCCGCTGGTGTTCAATTCGGTTGGGCCTTACAGCTCTCTCTCTTAACTCCCTACATTCAGGTTCATTTCCACTCTCATCCTACTTTTTTATTTATTTATTTTTTAAATACAATTATTAAACTAGAACAAACAATTCTTTGAAAATTATACTAAAAACTTAAATTCTTTTGCTACAATCTTTGGCAAATTTATACTAGTAGCAATAATTTGCAAGGTTAATTCAGTTGTCAAAGAATGAAATCAGCAAAATCGTAAAATAATTTCGAGATTTATAGACAGAAGAGGCATCTCAATACAGAAATAATGACAAGTTGTACAGTTTCTTTCCGAAATAAAGAAAAGCCACTTTTGTTTCTTTCCTATTCTAAATATGTTTTACCTCCAAAATGTTATAGCAAGTGATGATTAGCCAGGATTTTTGTTGAAGGGTGGCGGAGTAACGAGTCATAGTTAATTAGTTATAATAATTATTATTTTGACAATTTTTTTTTAAAATTCAAACAATGCATAAATAACTATGCAAAACACCAATTGCTAAACAAAACTCCATTTAATCTATGGGAAAGAAAATGAATCCGGAAGAAAGTGAATCCAACAAGCTACTTTGTAGGAGCACAAAAGATAAATATATGGAGTACTAATAAAATTGGTATATAAAGTTAGGGGCAAAAATTAATTTCATATGTAAAATTAGACGTGAACAAAAAAAATTGGGTTTTGCAATTTGCCACCTGTCATAAATAGCTAATTAGAAATTACCCATTATTAATAACTATTGCAGTTTCCTCCCAGGACTAGCAGTCAACGTGCATTGACTACAAAAGGCTCACTTTAATTACCAAAATGTCTTTCAAACAATAACCACATATGAACCTTGAGATACAAAGATGTATCTTGAGGAAAAATTAATGGATCAAAATTTTCATGTCTCCAGAAAAATCCTATGAATGAAATACAAAATTAGACATCAAGATACAAATTCATCTCGAAAAAATACATTTCTTTGAAAAACCTTCTTCCTCAAAATAGGCAATAGAGATTGGGGTTGTTGATGACTGGTGGAGATGGTGGGAAAAAATAACTAAATCAAGCAAAGATGGAGGGAGAGGAAGAGAACAGGAGGCAGCACAGTTCCCTATGTTGCAATATACATAGAAATAAAATAGAAGAGATGAAAGGAGCAGAGCAGGATCGTCGGCGATGCAGAGAACAAAGAGATAGAGAAAAGGGTGGGACGGGACGGAGTCGTAGGCAGGGGTGGGCATATTAGAAATAATTAAAAAAAAATCAAAAGTTAGTGGGCTTGCCCGCACATAGCTCCATCCCTGGTCATAGTAGCTTGTGTATAGGTGCGTTTGCAAAATCCGCCATAATTGTTATGAATTGGAGCTTGGAAATAGAAGCATTGGATCAGAGGTGGTAGAGACATTGGACAACATATTTCTTATATGCTTAATGGTCTAGGAAGTTTTTCCACATAAAAAGAGGGAGATGGAGATGGTTTGAACCATTGTGATTTAGTTAAAAAATTACATGCAGAGACGGTTATTATTGTTGCTACTAAGATGACAAACAAATAAGTTTCTTTAAAGGAGAACTGCAAGTACTAAATTAATGATTATGCAAGTCAAGCTGCACACAATGGACTGCTAGTTTATAAGTAAGCCAAGTAACGAGTATGTATTGATATTAGGGCAAGCTACTAATCACACTTTTCTTTTTAATATGAATCTCACAAGTGTAATGATTTTTTTTTTTGTCAATACGGAGTTTCCGAGCTTTAGTTTGCTATATATTTACCTTGGTAGATATTGATTTGGTACCTGTGACAGGCCCTTGGAAATTGACACAGAGAGTTGAGAAACTCACAAGTTGTAAAATCTAGGAATGACTGTAGACCAAGGAAGCACAGACTCTTCAAAAACTTGCCGTATCCGTGTCCGACACGTATCCGACACACGACACTCGCTCGACACGTCTCCGACATGCATCAGACACTTGGTCAACGTGTTGGCAGGTGTCAGACACATGGTCAATGTGGTCAACGTGTCGGACACGCCTCCGATACACATAGAACTTGGTCAGGACACAGTCAAGACTCGAAAACCAACTTTGTTTCATTTTTTACTTTTAGATGTTTGCAAATAACCACATAATATAATGGTTGTTGATCTATCTGAAGTGAATGACTATTTGAATTAAGATTTAAGATAAATATGACAAAAAGCCATTAAAACATAGAGGTGGTCTATGCTTCTTTTTAATCTTTGATTCTTATTTTTCTCTCATTTGCTTCTTTTCTCCTCTACTTTTCTACTATATTTTTTCTCTACTTTAATATTTTCTTGCAACAGTATCATTTTATTCAAGACACTCTAAGAAGGCACTTTATTAGTTTATTATTTATATTTATATGACTTATTAAAAAATAGTATGACGTGTTCCCGAGTCTTAGTTTTTGGAAAATTGTCGAGTCAGCGTGTCGTGTCCGTATCCGTGCATCCTTGCTGTAGACAACCCGACCCTGGTTTTTTTTTTTTTTTTTTACAAAGCAAGTTGCTGACTTCAAAAAGAACAGTCAGAATTTGAAAATATCTTTGACCTTGACAGGACAAGGTAAACTGAGAATACATAGAGCAAAATGAACCCAGTCTAACCAAGTTGAGTTCAATAAACAGTTTGAAATCTTGAAAAGATAAAAAAACTTGGCATAACAAGACTAAGATAACAATCTGTTTCTGCAATAATGACCGCAAAGGCATCGACAGAAAATGAAGTAATACTAACAACATGAAATGTTTGTCGACCAATTGTTGCAACTGCTGTGTAAAAAAAAAGTATGATTTTTCTTTATGGACTTTTTAAACCAATTAGAACCCTTCATGCCCTGGTTCATCCCTTTACCAAGTTTTGGAGAATTTAAGTCCAATGTCCTTTCTGTTTGAAATATAGGCATTCCTTACCAGCAATCTATTAATGTGAAAGTATCCAAAATTCTTTCTGTTAGCAGTAATTAAGTAATTAGTACAACGTAGGAATTAGAAGCAAAACCACATTGACTAGAGGGGAGTCTACCCTCAGGATTTCATATCGCAATGGAATGACCTCAAAGTAAAGCAACTTTCAGCAGCACCTCACCTCTCTTTCCAGGTAGGGAATGGCCTCAAAGTTAGATTCTAGGAGAATGTGTGGTGTGCCTAGTTTCCTCTGAAGGTGTCATTTAACCCAATCTATAGCATCTCTCTTTCTAAAGAAGCGACTGAGGCTCAACATTATATGGGATCTTTCAATAGCTTGCGCAATTGGAAACTTCAGTTGAGAAAGAGCTACCTCATCTTCCACAAGCTTATGGATTTGTTGTAGCTTGTTACTCTATTTGATGAAGATGATGAATGGGTGTGGGACGACAAACCTGGATGCTTTTCAGATTGTGATTCTCATTTGAAGCTACAATCCTTGGCTCTTTCCAATAGTGATTGTTGCTCTCTTCCTTCTCCTTTTAGACACGAGAGTTTTTGGAAGGAGGTTCCTCCTAGAGTGAATTTTTTTCTTTTGGGCTTTGGATCAAGGAAAAATCCCCACAGGCAATAGTTTGGCCAGGCCTAGGAGAGGGTTGATTATCACTAATAGATGCATCCTTTGTGAACATCACTCAGAATCAATTGAGCACATTTTCTTCTCTTGCCTTTTCTCCATCCAACTTTGGACATTGATTTGCAATGAAGCCAACACCAACCTCCCCTCAGCTTCCAATCTTTTTGCTTCGGTTTCTGAATGCAATAGTGGCGGTTTCTTAGTCAAGGGTACCTGGCTATGGACAGAGAGTACCTTATGCCACTGCGTGGATTCGTTGGAAGGAGAAAACATGCGGATTTTCAGTGGGTTAAGAAGAGATATCTCACATTTGGTTCTTAGTGTCAAATCTGTAGTGTGGCTTTGGAGCATTACTCGGGGTTTTATTAATTCATTTATAATTTTTTTTTTAAAAATTGGGTCGTTAACCATTTTTATTTATTTATTTATTAGTCCATGTCCGAAGGCTACATGACTAACCCTATAGGACTAACCAAACCAGGCTCGAAGACTACTATATTGTTGTAACTTAATATTCTCGTCGCCTCCATCTCGCATGAAAACTTGCCTTCGCTCCGGTTCATTGCCTCCACCTTGCATGAATACTTGCTTTCGCTTCGCTCCGGTCCAGTTCATGTAACTAGCTGCATTCAATACCCGAAGGCTTATCAACGACGTAGCACATGTGCTCCAAAATCCAGTGAGTCTCGAATCCGCGACCTCTCACAAGGAGAGTGAATGTCCGATCAATTGGGCTACAATTGGCGAACGCATTACTTGGGGGTTGCTCATTCACGAGTGTATCTTCACTGGGCTAGCATATTTCATTTGTAATAGGTAGACGTCTATGGCTGATTTTATGTATTGTTTTTTTGTGCTTTTTTATTGCTCCTTTTTGGGACCCTCTCATTCCCTTTATTGGCATTTGGCACTTATATCATATCTTTTGTTTTTAATATACTAGCTTGCCATTTTATTGATAAAAAAAATATTGCAATGGAAGATATACAAGTATGTGACCCCTTTGTAAGTATAGTTGGGCCACCTTTGCTTGCATGCATGCACGCATGTCCACGTGCGTATGCATTCAAATTGATAAGATGTGCAAACTTTGTTTTGCCCAGTCCATATAGTTACGTGTTGATGTGCCCAACTAGAATAAGATATAAAGGTATTGTCTTATTAGTATGTATTTTCTATCATATACATCCATTCAAATAGAATGTAATCTTTGTTTTGCCCATAGTGTCCATGTAGGTATGTGCCGAGTGTGCATGCAACTAGAGAGTAAGATATAAAGGTATTGTATTGTTAGTATATTTTCTCAATGATTATGGGTATTGGGGGAGCTCAAGACTGCCTTCATATCACAAAGAAACATCTAGATCTGGTCCATGGATTTGGTGATTGAAAAAAGTTCCTATATATGCTATATTCATTTTGTAATTTATTATTATTATTATTATTATTATTATTATTATTATTATTATTATTATTATTATTATTATTATTATTATTATTATTTAGTTTTAAGGGTGAGCAGGGTTCTAATGGATTACATAACCTTTTATATATATATTAAGTAAAAGTAAGTTTTTCCAAATATGTTAAAATCATCTTCGTCACCACTATTCGAATTATTTCTACTATCACTCTGTTGTTGTTGTTGACTTCTTTTTTTCAGCTTTCAACTCTTGTCTTCTCTCACTTTTGATGCAGACACTTGGAATACAACATGCTTTTTCTTCATTCATTTGGCTTTGTGGCCCTATTACAGGCCTTGTGGTAAGTTATTATACCCAATATTATTTTCAAACTGTTATGGAAATGTATTTTAAAGATATATGCTATTGTTGATGCATGTTTTTTAGATCCTGAACTCAATTCCTAGGCAAAATGAGAATACTGAAATGAATATATAAAAAGTAGAAGATTAAATTTCATGCACGATTGTTATCCATAACTTAAGTGATGCAAGTTTGTAAGTTCAGTATACTTGGTTTGTCTTTAATAGCTTTATGAAATCGTCATCACTCCGTTGGAAATTTATTTCCCACATAAAAGTAGAATAAAGGGCAGCACTGCCTCATACTTAATGCAATATCAATTAGGTTTCTGTCTGTTTTCTCTTTTTCAGCTATGTGACAACAAGGTTAATCGGTGTTTGACAATCCCACAAAAAACCCATCAAACAATATAATTTTTCTTTTCAGTTATAAACTTCATTTATCAGCCATATTTGTCTTTTTACTTGTACATCAATACGACTTCCCATCTTTCCATACTACACTCAAAATATGTAAAAAAAAATAAAGAAAATGGTAACCTTCAAAGTTATGTGAAAAGGTTTTGATTTAAGCACGGATTGTTCAATCGAGTTTGCTATTGTCAAAGTGTTTTGGAGAAACGAAACTTTTTTAAAAAATTAGTAAAGATAGTTTGAGAAAACTAATGACTACCAATCAAGTAAAAACAACTTCAATTTCAATAAATCTCTTTTCATATTCAGTTACATACACAATAGCTTTATTTATAAGAGTAAAGTACCCTAATTCTATTAAAAAGGAAACTCCCAAGATACACCCTCCCATTACACACAGTTTCCTCCTCATAATAAGACATTGTTTGTTTCATGGGAAATAAATGTAGCAAAAAAAATCGAGAGTTGTTTTTTTTTTTTTTTCCAATTTTTTTATTTCAAATTATTAATTTCAAGAGTGTGGTGGTGTTGTGGAAATTAATGTCAAATGATTAAATATTTGAATGTGATGGTGGCAACATTGAAGGTGGTGGTTGTTGTGGTTGATTTTGTTGTTAAACTTGTCTTAGTAATGATGATTGTTCATAATGGCGTGGTTATGGAGTGAAGTGGTGGCTCTAACGGTAGGTGGTTATTGGTGGTGGCTATTAAAAAATTGAAATGCTGAGAATGAAAGACTAAGGAAAATTCTAGAAAATCAACATACCATTAGGATATTTTTGAACAAATAATTTTCCAAAGTTTATAATTTTTTGTCTAATAAATACTAGAAAAGTTAATTTTTGGAAAATTATTTTCCATGAAACAAACGGAAACTAAGTTGGCATATGCCCCTAGGCCTAATAACAAGGAAAAATTATTTTTTCTAAGCGGAAAAAACTAAATAAACGATAAACCAAATAAACTAATAACGAAAAAACTTTAATGCACTCCACCAATTAACAACGGGCAACCTATGCTTTATTTATAACTACCCTACCTTTTAAAACAAACCCTAAACCTAGTCGAAAACAAATATGAGAATCCTAATTGGAATCCCAATTACAAGAATAATAGAATGCCTGATATTGTTTAAATACTCTTATTCCTAATATTAATAAATATGTTAATTCCAACAACCTCCTAGAGTTGAAGAAGCTCGTCCTCGAGCTTAAAGCCCAGGAAGTCATACAAGCATAAGCAATAACAGAGAGCAAAGGTGAAGTGTCTTAGTAGAAGTCGACCTCTGATTATAGTTGCGTAATTGCTGGCACCCCAAAGAACTTTGCTAAAAAAATAAACTCCAATCTGAATACGGATTTGAAAGTAGATCCACTGCCTGATGGTAAAGCCGTGTGCATTGGTCCTCAAATGTTGTATAAAATTGACCCAAATTGGATCATCTACACTGTGTCCTGACAATACTTGACCCATCCTGTTTCTATGCAGTTAAAACGGATAACGGACCCATAACGGTCCAAGAGTGTTATAGGTTATAATGGGATATATCGGGATATGACGATATATAATGGAATAGTTCTTTAAATATATTTTTAATGCCTTCACAAAGTATTAATGTTTTATAGAGTCAAAAAAGTAAATCATGTTTATAACATTAAATTCAAAAACAAAAAAAATTAATAAAAACATCTTCCTTCATATGAGAGTGAGATCGCGACAGAGAGTGTGATCAACTCTTCGTCTTCTTCCCTTCTCTCGTTATTTATCAAAGGATGAGGTATGGTTCTCTGTCGATTGCAACAGCGAGCTCTGGTCCTTTCCTATGAGTCTAGTGTTCTGGTTTGATGGATGATTTTTCTTTTAATGTATTAGAACAAAACGTTAAAACGGCGTTATTGAAAAAAATGTTATCCCAATAACGGCCATATAATGTCGTTACATCGGAGCTGTGATATCATAATGCGATAATATCATAATGTAACGGCTCACCTAGCCTGTGGTGGTGTATAGCCTGATCTTAAAAGGGTCGTGAACCAGCGACATGTGGCGCTATGAATCCATCTATGTGGCAAATAGTCAGATCCAAATCAAAAGATGATTTAGAACCATGTGGTGGTATAAACGAACTGTATGGGGGAAAATAACCATGGTGTCCAGGGACTTGATTAAAAATTGGTCGGCAGGTATTGAAGTGAAAAGTGGAAGCATGTACTTATTTAAAAGTGTGTTTCCTTATTTTCCAATATGGGGAGATTGTGACTGAGGAGGTGGCATTAAGGTAAGGCGAGAGGTGGGGAAGCGAACTACGGAGGAGGGCGACCGACCAACGAAAATAGAGGTGGGTTGACTGGAACAGATGGACTGGGAAACCAATCGACTCTGGGTGGTCGATTGACTTAAATAGGATGATGAGACTTCATTAGGCAGAGATCGAGGGGTGGAGAGAGGTGGTCGACGAGGTGAGTAGGTCGAATGAAGCTGGATTGAGGGTGAGGAGGTAGGTGACTGACTGTTGACTAGGTGGAAAGGGTGATCGTATGGAGGATGGTCAGGACAAGAGGTTTCGAGGGAGGACGATCAACTTGAAGTTGTCCACCGATGGACTGATCAACGAGTTGGAGATCGACGGATGGAGGTGGCAGGGACGTGCAATAGAGGAGATGTATGTGTTGTTGATGCAGTTGATTGAAAGTGGATGGCTTGCGGCCTTGTTGGGGATGTTGTATGTGATCGACTTGAAGCTGTGATGGATCTATCAGTCTGTAGGTGTGACGGAGCCGACAATGACTCACCGATCTATCGGTCGTCGATGGTGCCAGGTGCGGGCCCTTGTGGCGCTGTCATGACGATGGTGTTTCTTGGGTCTTGTCCTTGGCGAAGATCAGGTACAATTTCTCAGCTAATTCTGCCCCTATTTGCTATCTTGAATTCTGCGAATACTTCTCAACTAATTCTTCTTTTTTCATACTTTTCTTTCGATATATATATATATATATATATATATATATATTTAAGAATCAAACGAACTAGAATCGTTTGGCTCTGATACCAATTGATAGATTTGGACTAGAAAATAAATGAAGTCGCAATGAAAATAAACAGAAATAACGAAATAAACGATAAACCATATAAACTAATAACGAAATAACATTTATTCAATCCACCAATTAACAGTGGGCAGCCTATGCCTTATTTATAACTAACCTACCTTCTAAAAGAAACACAAACAAATATGAAAATTCTAATTGGAATTCCTATTACACGAATAATAAAATGCCTAATATTGCTAAAATACTCCTATTCCTAATATTAATAAAAATGCTAATTCCATTAAAATCAATCAAGGAAATTACAACCAATCATACACTTTTTTTGAGGCATCATCAAATATTTTTTTTTTGAGGTCTTTGGAAAACGAGCTTGGGACAAACTCCACATACGTAGTGTTAGGAGCTAACCTTGCAAGGTTCATTTCTCTGTATATATATGTGATGTCAAAGTTTTTGAAGGTAGCTACAAGTCTTTCGATTCTCCTTATAGTAGGTATGGCTTGCCACGGTGGGGTAGATTTGTGTTTTAAGTATTGCACCACATTCTTTGAATCTGTCCCTATGAGTACGGTTTGCTTGTTCATCTTCTTTCCCAACATCAAACTCAGTTTGATCCCTCACAACTCTAACAGCACAATGGTTTGCTGAGGCTTAGATCCAGCTTCGGCTATTATAGCATCTCCATTTGCATCTGTAACTACTATTGTCAGGGCTTAAGGAACCATCTGAGTTTATCATATACCAACCGGTTGGGGGCTTTCTCCATCTACATCTAATTGCCACTTTTGCATAAAACATCTTGATGCATTGCTATCCTCGACCTATACATTCTACCATTCCTCTCCCCCCAAACCATAGAAGAATGCATTGAATACTTTGCGCGTTGCTACGGCAATAGGATTTTTGCCTGCAAAGTGATCAGTGCACCACCGAATCTCTGCATTCCATGGTAATATGCGTGATTAAGTTCCAAAGAAAACAATAATCTGACCCATATGGCATGGGAATAGTGACAACCAAAAAATTAAGTGTGCTTCATCTTCTAAGTCTGTGTAGCAAAGGACGCAAACGGCATTATGGCGCAGCCCCCATTCAACCAATTTGGCTTGTGTCTTTAGTGATTTTTTTATTGCCAGCTAAGTGATAAAGCTATGTTTCGGAATTTTATCCGTGAACTAAACTATTTTTGTCCACGTAACCTGGCTGTTAACATGCCTAATAGCATTGTAAGTGCTCTTAAGAGTGTATTCCCCGTGAACATCAGTTGTCCATACTGTATGGTCTTCAAAACCATTAGAAATCTGCACCTCTTCAATATGATTCATCATGCTGCCAATGTGAGTTGCAATATGGTCTGGTACATTCCATACTTCAATATTGATAATTGCTGACACTTTGGCATCTTTATGGAGATTCGAATTGAAGGTCAGGTGTTGGGGAATTGGTTCATGAGAATGCCATCTGGGTGCCATGGGTCTCTCCAGAAAAATGTTGAGTTTCCTACCTCAATGGTGTGCTTAACAAAATTTATTGCTTGCATTCTGCTCTTCAAAACTGATCTCCAACACCAACAAGTGTTTTGGGGAATGGTTAAAGCCCAGAAATTTTGATCTTTGGCTAGGTGTTTTTTCATCCATTTGGTCCACAAGTTATCATCATTTACAAGCAGGCTCCAAACATGTCGCAAGTTGGTTGCCTGGTTGCGCGCTCTAATGTTTCTGATTGCTAAGCCCCCTTCGTTAAAGAGGTGACTTATATCTTCCCAACCAGGCCTTATTTTTTTCTGCATCCACACCACTCCAGAGAAACTTTGTGCATATTGACTAGAGAGATTTCATGCATATTGACTGGATGTGATCAACCACTGCCATGGGTAAGACGAAGTGCAATACACATGCATGCTATTCAACACGACCCTTGTAAGTAAAGTTCTCCCAGCATATGTTAGGAACCTCTTCTTCCAAGATCCTATTTTGCAATCATCATATTTTAACCGGGTTGTGATGTCCCAAATACTTAACAGGAAGGGACCCTATAGGGAAGTTGAGAACTGAAGCATTTTGATCCCGAAGTTCTGAACTCATACCAGCTGCAGAAATATTGCTTTTTGTATGTTCACACTCAAGCCAATCGCCTTTATTGAACATATATGAAGGGACAAGTTAAGGGAATGGGCAGACTATAGATCACCCCTGAAAAGAATAAAAAGGTTGTCTGCAAAACAAAGATGAGTAACCTATGGGTTCCTGCAATTTGGGTGGATTCCAATTTCTTTGTTAAACACTTTGGCCGAGATGATGGCATTTAGGACCGCCATGACCAACACAAAGAGATTCGGTGACATAGGACACCCTTGTCAGACTCCTCTTTTCCCTCTAATGTAGCCCTTACGTGATTTATTGAGCATTGAGCTGAGGAGATACATGTTTTGACCCAAGCCATGAATTTTTGCGTGATCCAAGCCTTAACATAGTCTGCACCACTGCTTTCTATTGCACAAAGTCATAAGCGTTCCTCAAATCAATTTTTGCAAGCACATCAGGGGTCGTCATTGTTGTGATAGTTTATGAGGATCTCATGGGAGAGCATGATGTTGTCTTGAATATATCTACCCGGGATGAAGGTTGATTGACATGACATAACTCAATGTTTCACCGCTTTTTCCACTTTTTTTATTCTGACTATCAAAATCCTTGTGATACACTTATAAAGGACATTGCTACATGCTATGGGCCTGAAACAATGATGCATGGACACGGACAGGCGCGTCGTGTCGGACATGACACGCCAACTCGACAATTTCCCAAAAACTAAGACTCGGGGACACGTCATACTATTTTTTTAATATCATATAAACATAAATAATAATCTAATAAAGTGCCATCTTAGAGTGTTTTGAAGAAAATGACACTCTGTTGCAAGAAAAAACAAAGTAGAGAAAAAAATATACTAGAAAAGAAATAGCGGAGAGAAGAAGCAAAGATTAAGAAGAAACCTAGACTACCTCTATATATTTGTCTTAAATCGCAAGTGAAAGAGTCAATTCACTTCTGATGGATCACCAACCATTAAATTAGGTGGTTATTTATGCATAATTAAAAGTAAAAAATAAAACAAAGTTGGTTTTCGAGTCTTGATTGTGTCCTGACCAAGTTTTGAGGTGTATAGGAGTTTCGAGGTGTATAGGAAGCGTGTTCGACACGTTGACCATGTGCCTAACACCTGCCGACACATTGACAACATGTCTTGTGTGTGTTAGAGGTGTGTCGAGCGAGTGTCGGTGTCGGATACATGTCAGACACGGATACAAGTATTCCAAAGAGTACGTGCTTCCTTGGCTTGAAATCACTGAAGGTAGATGGATTAATAATTTTAGGAATTAATGTGATAGTTGTTGCTTTTAGCTCTCTTAGTAGCATACTAGCATGCCACTTTTGAAAAAAAATTGCACCGCCTTGACCAAATCATCAACCACAATGTTCCAGCAAAACTTGAAAAAATATGATGAGTATCAATCAGGTCCCAGGGCCTTTTCTGAGCCAATATTAGATAAAGCTTCTATTATCTCATTTCTTGCAACGCCCTTGACCATTTCTTCAGCCATCTTCTCGGTAAAGTAATTTTGGATGGACATATTAGTGATAATTGAAGGATCAAGTTCATCTTGAAAGGACTCGCCAAACAATTCCTCAAAATAGGAGTCCAAGCGAATTTGTTCAACAGGCAACCGACATAAAAAAAATCTGAAAAAAATTATGGAAATTCAGGGGAGTATCACAAAATTTGCTGTAAAAATTTCACGTTAAACAGACAATGTTTGAGCCGTCTGCTGCTGTGTTGTTTCCGTTATATGCTGAAAATTACCAAAAAAAAAACATAAAGACGGCAAAAAAATAGTAATAATTAAATAAATAAAAAAAGGAAAATAAAAATAAATAAAAAATCTTCTCTATTGTCTCCAAAATTATATCTTCAATAATGTCTTCCTTCACCAAGTGATGTGCCACGACGCCATTTGATTGATGCCAAAAACCGACATTAATGTCGTTGCATGATTTTCGACATCAATCAAAGAAATATAAGTTGTTTCTATTTTTTTTTTTCTTCCTTCAACCTGCAATACAATTCAACAATGTATAGTGGAAGTAGGGGTTCTCGACTGCTTCACGTGGATTAGAAGACAATATTTGATTTTCAACTTAAAGAATAAAGAGAATAGCAAAATAATGTATGGTGAACAACTTATATTTCTTTGATTGATGTCGAAAATCATGCAACGACATTAATGTCGGTTTTTGGCATAAATCACACTCAACTTCAATTTCTGTGAACTCCATTAGTTTAACACCTTGCCTGTTGTAGATGGAGGAGATATTGTTGATTACTCACCTCTCTCAAATTGCACTATGATAAAATTTATTGTTTTCATCCACTAAATCTAGCCATCTGATGTTTGCATTCTCCCTTTCCATGCATATTTCATCCCTAGTTAACTTGCTGTATTTCTGGACAACGCATTTTTCTCTTTAAATAATGCCTTGGTCACCTAGATTAGTTTGCAGTTGGTTTTGGAGGTTGAGCATCTCTTCCTTGTCTTGAGCAAGCTCTGCGTTGACATTTTTGTACTTTTCTCTACTCCAAAAATCAGATTAGCATTCAAGATTTTCAACTTCTGAACAAAACGCTAAACAGGATTACCTGGAACTGTAGTTCTCCAGCTGTTGCTCGCTGTCTCCATGAACTCCCTGTCTTTCAGTCCATATATTAAAAAATTTGAAGGGCTTTGGCTGTAAAAGAGAGTTAGCAATATTGGCGAGTGATTAGAAACACCTGCATTGAAAAATTCGGTAGAAGCATATGGGAATTGACTAACCCATGGAGTGTTAACCAACACCCTGTCAAGTTTCTTTGCGACTCTATCCCTTCCCTGCTGGTTGTTGGTCCGTGTGAGGTAACACTTCTTGTATTAACAATTGACTAACCCAACATCATGTGTACAAGCTGGAAGGTCTGCAAAATTATGAGGTCTCACCTCTTCTCCCCTAGCTGGCAGGTCTGCAAAATTATGAGATTTCACATCTGCTCCCCTGACCTTCTCTTGGGAGTCCAATATTGAATTGAAATTGCCCATTAAGACCCATGAGATGTTCAACGTTTGATCAGAGAATTCAACGATGTCTTGCCACAATCTTCCACGGATTTTGTAATCATTACTTTCATAGATGAGAGTGAGGTTTTTTTATTTTATTTTTTTTATTTTTTAAATTAACCTCCAGTGGGGAGGGGCAACTATGGAATGCCAGACCTTTATTACTTATCAAAAAATTACTTACAAACGCTACGGGGGTACATTACGACGTTACCCGTATTGAAAAACCACATAAAATTCAGAACAAAAACCTGTCCTGAATACAGTTTCCAGAATACGATGAGAGTGAGGTTGATCACGCAGCCATTATTATACAAGGTCTGCAAAAAAAATGCTTGGTATGTTTTTTTCTTCAATACATGCAGCGAGGGTTGTTAATTGGTTCCTGAAAACCGATCGAACCAAAAAACACCGAACTGATTAAAAGTTCGAATGGCAAAAACCAAACTGAATGCATTTCGGTTTTGTTTTGGTTTTTTTTTTTTTACACATTAGAAAACCAAACCGAACCGTAATATACATTTTATCCCCAATTTTTTCCCTTTGGCCCAAAATTAGTGTCGGCTTTCCTGGACCGAGAGACACAACCCAAACTATGAGCCCATTTTGTAATAAAACCTTCAAAACCCTACTCTCGCTCTCATTCTATAAACATCAAACCGACTGATGTGCATAAAAATTTACGTCCCATCTCCCCACTCACTTTCTTAGCAAGAGATGCTAAAGCTTCCCAAATGTCTTGTACTACAAAGGACCCACCATGAATACAAATGGTGTTTCCATTCATCCTCCCATCTAATCTATTCTTACGTCCCATCTTCCCCACTCACTTTCTTTCTTCTCCTTTTCTACTCTTTTTTTTTCTTCATTAACAAATCTCATAAGGTCCTTGTCGAATCCAAAGCAACCCTCAAACCCACCAAACCCCTTACCTCCTCTTGATCAATTACCCCATCAACGTCCTTCAACTCCTCAAAGAGGGGGCTCAAAATAAGGGTGGATTAGAAGAGAGATTGAAGGATTATTTAGTGAAGTCGTGTTCTTAACTAAGCAATCTGAGAAGGGAGACTGTCGTCAAATCAATCCAGTGCTTCGGCTACAAGAAGACTGCCATAGCTGTGACTGGCAATCGAGGTAGAGGCTTAATCAAGATCAACGACTGCCTAATCGAGCTCGTCGTGCCCGAAATCCTCCGGTTCAAGGGGGTCGAACCAATCCTCCTTCTGGATAACCATTGAAGAAGGCGATGGAAGAGGGAGGAGAAAAAAAGAAGAAAAAGGGGAAAAACGAAACAAAATCGAACAGATCGGTTCGATTTCGTTTTTTGTTTTTAAAATATGAAATCGAACCGAATTCCTAGTTTGGTTCGATACTTATCCAATTTTGAACCGATCGAACCAATTAATACCCTACATGCAACCTCACAAGTAGAAGATCCCAGAGGACCCATATCCTACCACTATCACACTTAGCATAGTTCGACTCCAAATTCCAATTGGCTAAAATGGCTTTGTTCACAATCTCTTTGTTATCTTGGGCAATTTTAGTCTCAACAACACCCATAATAGATACCTTATTTTTTTAAATAATGTTATCACCTCCCATTGTTTTAAGGGGTCATTGAGGCCCCTTATGTTCCAGGTATTGGGGCTGTGTTAATGCAGAAACAACGACCAGTGGCCTATTTCAGTCAGGTTCTGGGTACTCGGGCTCGCCTGAAATCAGTTTATGAACGAGAATTGATGGCAATCGTCTTGGCAATTCAAAAATGGCGCCCTTACATGTTGGGAAGGCGGTTTTTGGTGCGCACCGACCAAAAAAGTCTCAAATTTCTCTTAGATCAGCGGGTAGTGGCGGATGAACACCAAAAATGGATACCTGTTTTGGAAACGTGGGGCAATGTTACGATCCTTGTTATGGACTTTCCCCTCCTGGACAGCTCGGGCTTTTGGGAGAATTGGTTGGTTCATAACAATTGGTATCAGAGCCAAACCCCACATCCAAGGTTCGAATCCCGGCAGGGGCGACCTATAGGCTAGATTAAAATAATTTAGCATTATGTATGGGCATAGTGCTAAGTTGTTGAATACTGGTAGCTGAGAGAAGGCTCACTGGGCCAGTGTTGATAGAGTGGGCCGACGAGGACGTCGGCTTTGGAAACGTGGGGCAATGTTACGATCCTTGTTATGGACTTTCCCCTCCTGGACAGCTCGGGCTTTTGGGAGAATTGGTTGGTTCATAACACAACCACAACTTATTATTGGAAAAAATTTAGCTTTTTTGTACCCTTTACTGCCTTAGCTGCGTTAATTCTGCCATCAAATTCATTTTTGCAACCTTTTCTTAGGGAGTGCGATTCTCCAAATATTCCTCATCTTCTTCACCATCACTGAGCTCATCTTCATATGCACTATCTCCTTGTTCTAGCATTTCTGGTACGATGTCTTCGGATTAGTTCCCTCTTCCTCATTTTGGTAGGTCAAGTTCTCATCTTCCTCTCCTGGTTGCTCCAGGATTTTACTCTCTAGGTCACCCTCCATCTCTATGTCCTTATCATTTGCTTCGGTTGGAACTTTGGTTCCCTTCAGCTCATGAACTAGGCCCTTTAGCATTTTTCGCTCTTTTTCCTCCGTCTTTCTCCTATCATTCAACACTGCAGCCTTGGAACTCCCTAATCACCTCTTCCCGTAGATCTCGATTGCATCTCCATAACTACTCAAACGTAAATCCGAGTCATGGTTTGCAATTTCTTCTCCTTTTATTATTAGGTACAACCCTTTCTATAGCCTCCCGTACAACACTTTTTAGTTCGAGGTACCTGTGTTTTTGCTTGGTTGTTACCTCACTGATTTTGTTTGCAACCTAATTGATGTGTGTAGTCTCCTTGTCATGTGAATCCCTAGCACCAGTTGCTCTCTCTGCTTCCTTTTGTTGCTCGATATTTTTGCTTCTAATTTCTCTACCATCTTACCTTTTTGTGCCACTAGGATGTATACCTCCAATTTCACCATCAACCATTGGGGTTGTTTTACTGTCATCTGTTGTTGTTTTATCTGGCACATTAATGGCACCCTTATTCTTTGTTACAAATTGTGTTTTGTTCCTCCTATATTGGATCTTCTTGAACCCATCTTCATCAACCCGCTCATCATAATTTTTCTCCCATCTTTTTCTCTTTTTGTTTAGATACAACTTGATTGTTTTTCTTCATTTCTGGATGCTTGACCCAACATGTTGATTCAGAGTGGCTTTGTAATCCACACTGATTGCAGTATAAAGAGGGGTCTGGGTATCTGATGTTCTGCCAATAGCCTTGAAGAGTAGGTGCTTGGTTCCAAATTTTGTCTGGCAATGGCTAGGAGATGTCTAGCAAAATGCAAACCTTTGCAACCCAAGGTCGCAACAGGTGCCTGGTTAAGTTGTCATATCTAGGTACTGGCCAATGAATTCTGCCACGACTTTTAAAAGCTTTGGCTGGAAAAGGATAAGAGGTAAACGTGGAAGTTCAATCCACACAGGTTTGGGGCACAAATCCCTCTTGGCATTGAAAGTCCGAGTCCCATCTTGCAAGCCTGTACGGGTATCCTTTGATATTGCATCTCTCTCGTGCCACAGATTTGATAATGGTTCCTCTGTTTCAAAGTTTATCAAGACATGGCGATTAACTTTCTTTGAATCCCTTATTTATTTTTTTATTTTTTTTCTTGTATAGCTGTTCTGTTGAATATGATGTTTATTATTTCTTCATAATTTCTCAGGTCCAACCTTGTGTTGGTGTTTGGAGTGATAAGTGCTATTCAAAATATGGAAGAAGGCGTCCCTTTATTTTACTTGGATCTCTTTTGATCTCGTTAGCTGTATGTTCCGACAAATCTCACAGAATTTTGTTTTACTAGTTGTGTATGGTGGCCGCTTTGTAACTATATTATGGTCGTTGTTTTAGGTGATAATAATTGGGTTTTCTGCTGACATTGGGTATTATTTGGGAGATTCAAAGGAACATTGCAGGTGAGTCTATTTCTATTTTTTTTTTTCTTCACAACTCCAATCATGGATTTATTGTTGACAATATGTTTTATGATAACAGTACATATAGAGGTACACGAACAAGGGCTGCAGTCGTTTTTATCATTGGTTTCTGGATGCTAGATCTTGCTAATAACACAGTACAAGTAAGCTATGAAAGTCCCTGCTTCTTCCCAATTTATAGTTTCTTGTTTCCACTTTGAGATATACTAAGCCAAATATGCAATTTCCTGTTGTATGTAGGGCCCAGCTCGTGCTCTTCTTGCTGATCTCTCAGGTGATGTGCCATTTTCCGTCAAGGTCACCTATTACCATGAAATTCTTGCTTCTCAATGTCTTTATTTCTATTGAATTAATTGTTCCTGATAATCATAAAAGATTAAAACTGAATTAGCTTGCCATGAAATCATGAATGCTACCTGAATGTGTTATTAACTTACCTTCTTAAAGGCTTTATTCATTTTATGTAGGTCGTCATCAAAGAAATGCGGCAAATGCAATATTCTGCTCATGGATGGCTGTTGGGAATATCCTAGGATTTTCTTCTGGTGCGAGTGGACTATGGCTCAGGTAAACACTTATGGAGATAAAGTTGTTTATAATTATTCTTGTTGTTACTGTTCTGTAACTAGAGAAAATCAGGTTTACACCCATTTATGATGCGAAATTAGGGATGCCCTCCTCACTCACCCTCATTTTCACTGTTGCCATCAGATGAGCTTCAGCAAACACACCCTTGTGTCTCATCTGGTGTGTCCTTTTCCTAATTCTCCCATCCCATGTGACTTGCGCGTCCACTTAAAACACTAAATCCTTTTGTGTGCATCTCCAGAGTTCATCTTCTAGGAAAACAATGTTATAAAGGCCATTTTTTTTTTCAACTCATCAAACCCTAGGAGCACTGCCACCATTTATTCAATTTACATATGAAACTTCAAACAGAAGACCTGGGATGTCATGAGAGTTAAGTGGTGAAAATAGTAATCGACCACAACCATTCTGATCACTTTGATCCCAAAGAGGGCAAGAGGCCTTTAAAATTTAAGATTTTAGGCCTATTAGCCTCTTATCTTCAGTTTACAAATTTGAGGCAAAGGTTCTAGCAACAAGGCTGAGAAGGGTTCTTCCAGATTATTTCTTTGTATCAAATCTGCCGTTATAGTTTACATACAATTGATTCAGAGTGTACTTATTACAAATGAAATTTTGGATTCTTCCATCAGGCAAGGAAATCCTAAAATGATGAAGATTAACTTCTATAAAGAATTTATTCCAGTTTCATTGGAGTTTTTATAGTTCATGATGGTAAGATGTGGGTTTGGAGACATTAAGGAGGATCAATACGACCTTGAACCTTCTCGTTTGCAATCAATGATATACTCAAGGGCCATTTCAAAGCAACTCTTGGATAAAGGCAAGGTCATCCATGTTCACCACTCAGAAGCATCAAACAAGAGGAGAATGTTTTAATGGCCACTCTTTCTTCTTGTTTTGTCTCGTAAACAACATCGTGTCAGACAATAAAATAGGGAAATCAAAGAGGATTGGATGGTAGATGTTGAGTCCAGGGGTGAAGATGGAGAAACCCCCCTACACCATCGCACAATGTGCACACGAGATTGCTGGCCAACAAAATGTCTCAATCAACAATATTGTCCCCAACTTAAACACTGATGGCTTCTTGATGTGGGATGGGTTTGTGTTACTAATTGGGCTCTACCTCCCCCAAAAGGCCTCATTGCTAGTAAGAGGCATGTCCAATCCTTATTAACCACAGACAATGTGATTCCTTAGCCCATGTGGACTAGTTGCACACTCAAATCAAGCTACATTTCCAACAATCTCCACCTTGGCGAGACTTAAGCTTATCCGGGATAAGCTTCACTTCAACGTGCTATCCTGCACTTCCAACTCACCAAGCCCAAGGCCAAACCATCGGCGTTGATACCACCTGTTGGGTTTGGGGGAGAAGATGTCGGCCAACAACTTAAACACCCGGCTCCTAGGTGGGTGGTTTTTTTAAACCCCGACACAATTGTTCAGCGTGCACACGAAAATGTCGGCCAACAACTTAAACACCCGGCTCCTAGGTGGGTGGTTTTTAATTTTATTTTTTATTTTTACTAATTGGGCTCTACTGCCCCTAAAAGGTTGGGTCCTAGGGTGTAAATGGCGAAGCCCCAGGCACCACCGCACAGTGTGCAGACGAGATACCGAAAATTGGACATGTCTCTAGCAACGACGGACATGTCTCAAGCAACGATATTATCCCCAACTGGAACATGTGCTGCTCCTGGGTGTGGTTTTTTAAAACTAATTGGGCTCTACCAACCGCAAAAGGTTGGGTCTGGAGGTGAAGATGGTGAAGCCCTCGGCTACTACCGCACATGAACACGAAATAGCTGGCCAACGGACATGTCTCAAGCAACGATGTTGCTCCTGGGTGGTTTTTTTATTATTTTTACTAATTAGGCTATAACACCCCCTAACAACATCGTTGTCAGTGAGAGGCATGTCTAATCCTTATTAATTGCACATGTTGTGATTCCTTAGCCCATGTAAGACTAATTGCACGCTCAAATCGAGCCACATCTCTAACTGTAAAAATCAGGAACGACAATGGAATTTATTTACACATGAACTTGCATGATTGGAAAATGGAGCACATGGAAAAAATTTTCAACACGATCTAGGAAACACCTTTGGATGAGGAACAAGAGCGTTAAGACCCAATTTTACCCAACTTAGTGCATATTGTGAATGATCAGCTGGCAGTGGCACAAGTGTACAACAATTGCAAAAACTCATCTGAGCAAAGGAATTCTCACCTATAACACGTTTTCTGATTTCTACTGTGAATTCGCATTTTTCTATTGTGTTCTCATTATTATTATGAATATATTTATACTTTAGCGTTAATCTTTTCCTTTCCTTGGGCTTCTTCGGCCTACTTGGTATTATTCTTTCTTTTACGAGTTCTTATCATTTTGAGCAAAATAATGCTTCCATTTTGAATTTGGAACTCAAGTTTTTCTTGTATTTTTTGTTTTCAGAATCTCCACTTTGGTTCACTTTTAAGTGACCCCTTTTCTACATGCGCAACTTCTACTTGAATTTGATTTTGTTTTTTTAGAGAGATTGAATTTTCTAACTACTCATTCATGTGCAGATGGTTTCCATTTTTGAGAACTAGAGCTTGCTGTGAAGCTTGTGGAAATCTTAAAGGAGCATTTCTAGTTGCAGTGGTAAGCTTTTTCCATGTGTTTTTTTATTTTTTTTCACACTGAAGATTGCGAATTGTATATTGGTTGTTTCCTCTCAATCTTGCAAAACCTATAAAAACCTAAAACAAAACTATAAAACGAGAAGTAGGGATATGGAACTACTCTCAAGTGCGAATTTGTTAATGAGAATTAATAGATCACAAATTAAATGCAAAAATATTTTTCTATGTAAAGTTACAAAGAATGAGAAATAAAATTGATGAATGAATGGAGCGAATGCCCACCGATGTTATTTAATGTGGGACCAATGTTAGTGAATCGTGAATCGTATTGTAAATCTTAATGTGTAAGATTTAGATTTAATCGTAAATCGTAAGATTTATTAATAGTACTCTATATGTTATATATTATATACATATATAACTAAAAAGCTACATCACCATCGCCTTAAGTAGTCGTAACCATGTGCAAAGATCAATTGACACCGTTGGAGGTCTCCATGATATGATTATGAGTAGTTCACATTTCATGGGCTCCATCCAAAGATGGGAACATCCTCCTAGCGTGTTCCTAAATAACAGTAAAGTTCCCATCGACAAAATTTTGTAAAAAAAATTGTACATTTTTATAAATTTTCAATTTTTTTTTGAGAAAAAGAAATCATGGTTTGACTGGCACCAAACACGATTTTTTTTTATGAAACCCTTTTTTTGTCTCTTTTCTTTCTTTACAGCTCTTGGGGTCCCCATCAATCCATCAAAAAAAAATTTGTTCCTACTCTGCCCTCGAGATTTATTCAATTTACAAGAGTTGCTAGTGGATGGATGACTTGATTTGCGTGCCCAGTACAGAGTTGTTGGTTCAATTAGAGATGAGAAGAGAAAGCCCATGATCTCGAGATCAAAACTATGCTTAAAATAGAAGCAGAAATAACTATCCCACCACATCTGTGGTGGTGCCTAACCCATGCTTTCTTCTTCCCCCAAAACCCTAAATCAGACGCAAATCTTTATTTATTTATTTTTTTTTTTTTTGAAAAAAATGGCTTCGGTAAAACTCTTACAATCATCTGTTTCGACAGAGAAGTTTATCTCTCAGTGATTGTTGGATCAAACTCAACCAATATCTGAACGCTTCAGAGCTCTTTTCTCACTTCGCAATCTCAATGGCTCTGGCTCTGGCTCTGGCTCAGCCGCTTCTTCTTGGTGACACATCAAACCCTTAAAATATCTCTTTTTCTTCCCATTCTTCTCAACTTGCACTTCTTCAACAACCTGCTGAACTAAATGAATCTGAGCGGAAACAACTCGAGAAGGAGTTTGCCGAGGCAGTATGTATGTATCCTCCTCTTGTTCTTTTTTTCCTGTTGGTTTTCTTTCTTTTGTATGAAGAAACTCAAATCGAACGATTGTATATCAATTGTGATTTAGCGATTTTAACCCTAAATCGGTGACGATTCCAATTTGGGTGAAATTCGAGTTGTTTGCGGATTCAAAACATTTGTATGCCAAGTCGAGTCAAATCGCCGATTTGACTCGTGATTTTAACCGATTCATACAACATTGTGTGGGACCACAGTAGTAATTTATTAGGTGAACTGTGAACGTAAATGTATGAATTAAGGAATTAAGCTAGATAATTAAATATCTGTATAAAAATAGACTTGTAGCCTCCATCCAATTCCGTTGGTAATGAAATTAGAAAATTCATTTAACGAGCGTAATGTTTATACTATTTTGAACCCCTCCTTTTTTATTTATGAAACAAGAGCAAATCACAGGAAGTCCATGAAAGATATATCGTTAATTGCTGACAACCAGAGCAAGAATACCGAACATACAATAAGAGAAGTGAGTGTTCATTAAAAGTACCTCAAATGTTGGCCCAGATCGACAAGCTAACCTTAGAGTGTGTTTTGCCTGGTCTGCTTTAGAGGAAAACCACAACTTAGCTCGACTCAGAAAGAGTTGACAATTGGAACCTTGATTTGAAACCCAACAAGAGATCTTCCTCATAAATCTCTGGCCAGGTCACAGGTAAGCATAATGTTCTTCTCCCGTGTGGTTTATTTGGTTTCATTTTTACACAAGTATAAATTGAGGCTATGAATGATCAGTCCTCAACTCACATTATACCTGCACAAGTTGTAACTTCAATAGTAAAGAGAAATGAGCTTGAAGAATTAAAAATGAGCCAAGATATGGAGAACAAATATTGGCTAGTGGAGATGAAATTGTCCCACATCGGGGCCAAAAACCCTCCCCTAGACCCTGCCTTGACGTGCTAAGGGTGGGGGGAGTTTAAGGGACCATGTATGTGATTGACACCTATGCTTCATCTCCTTTGGCCTTGTCGCTACTGGTTGGGCCCTCGACTGAACTCTGATAATTGTGAGCATCGCCAGCCAAACTTTCTTTTGTTGAATCTATTCCTCACCTCAACCTCAAATCTAAACCTGGTCAAACCCTTGGAAGATTTGTTGAACTCTTACATACATCTAGCTATTTTGATATGCATTCCTTACACTCGGAACCCCAACTCTTGCTCAACCATAGCATGAATTACTGATTTTGATTTTAAGAAGTGGCTACTAAAACATTCTTTTTTGTGTTCAAAACACATTCCAACTCGAGTAATTTACAAAATAAATTTTGAAACTTGCGTAGAGACACCACAACCTCTCGTTGAGCACGTTCCCCTCATCCACTGCAATTGCATTTTTATGAGAGTCCAATAATACTAGGAGTTGTGGAAGTTTTCATCACAAGGGTCATGGTTTTGAGCGTGGTAATTATGTCCTTCATCGACATTGATAAAATTAACCTTTATTTGGTTTCCTACTAACCATTGTAACCGTGGTCATAAATTTTCATGATTCTGATTTGAAGGACCATCGTGGATTGAATGTTGCCAATTTTTCAATAATCTACATGACTAATGTTTGATGGTTTTATGGAACCAGTTGTGTCGTTGATTGTTGAACCTAATGGGTATATGAATAATATTAGTATTTTATTTTATTGTTATTTCATTGAATAAGTGGGGTGGGACCCAAGAAGTAAAATTAGGGATTTGGTTTAAATTCGAATTAGGGATTTCAGTAACTAGGATTAGAGTTTCCTTTTGGAATTAGGAATTATTTGTGTTTTTTGCAAGTATCTTCTTGTATAGGAAAAACATTTGGCCAAAATGTAATAATTAGTTTTGGAGAATCTATTAAAAGGAGTTACTGAAGTTTCGTGAGTTTGTTGCTTCCACTAGATCCTATAAAATTTGGTATCAAAGCGGCAAAATTCATAGGAAAGATGTTGCGAAAAGTCGGCTTTAAGGTTGGATCACCTAGAACATACCTTAGCTGATCTCTTATTGGATCAAGACTGTTTATATTCTTGAAGAACTTTCAGCCATCTGTGAATCGCCTTGATGGTACGGTAACAAAAAAAGTGAAAGACAACTTGGATCTCATTTGTTTGATGTGTACGAAGGAGAAGATGTTTCTTGCTTGGACATCATGGCTATTGACAACTTCTTGCATAAATGTTGTGAGGCCAAATCACATCTTGAATACTAAGTTTTGAAACATTTTCATGTCAAAGAAAATATGAAAAATTTAAGGAGATTGGCAAAAGAAAGGTGTGGAAAACAACCTTAATTTCCACAATTTTTGCCAAATCCTTTCTAAGGCTATTATGGAAAATAAGAAATTGAACAATCTAAAAGAATCCAATTAAGAATAAAACGATAGGTGAGAGGAAGGAGATTTAGGGTGTGTTTGGTTGCATGGAATCCTATGCCATGGAAATCCATGAGGGGACCACCTAAAACTAAGTAGTAAGCGCTCATCAATCCACCATTAGATTTTGTGATCAATGGTGGGAATGGAAGTCTTATGAACATGAGAATCACACTCCTTGGTCCCCCCAAAGCATGTGATTCTCATGTTTACGTGACTTTCATTCCCACCATTGATCACAAAATTTAATGGTGGATTGGTGAGTGAACCTCAAATTAGCTTAGATTTAAGTGGTCCCCTCATGGATTCTCATGGCATAGGATTCCAAGCAACCAAACACACCCTTTGAAGCTCTTTCAGAACCCTTAAAACCCTGGAGCACACCACTTTTCATCAAAAATTTGTAGAGTGGGTTATCTTAACCCTATACCTTAATTCAATCCTACCACAACAAAACAAGATGCATATATGATATACCACCACATTAATCCTATCTATAACCTAAAATTATATACTTTGATCCAATTTTAAGGAAGATTTTGCATGCATGTTTGAGAAAGTTCGGATCTTTTGAGCTACTAATTCAAAGTTCAAATTTTTTTTATGGTCGCCGAATTTGTGATTTTCTTGTTAGTGAGTGATACCATGAGCAAGTACAAACTAAAAGTTAGAGGGCCACTATTATTGGTGCATTTTTCACAGATTTCATCCTCTAAGCTCAAGACAAGCTTTTCGAAGTTGCAGAGAATTATGGTATAGGAGTAATATAAATATTTTTTGCTGCTATTTCATTGAATAAGGGCTTTGTTTTTAATTATAGTTTTAGAGATTTCTATTTCAACTAAAATTGGATTTTATTTTTAGAATTAGGAATTAGTTTGCTTTTTTTTTTTTTTTTTTTTCTTTTTGCAAATATTTACATTTAAAAATAAAGGTCACCTACGAATTTAATAATTATTTATGAAGAATTTATTGAAAAAGGAGTTAGTGAAGCTTTGTCAATTCAAGCTTTGTGTGTTTGTTTGCTTCCGCTAGATCACATCATCATAATCACATTGATAAAATTTCAGATTATGTGCTTCAGGCTCTAAGGGTATTCGCCTTGTTGCTACCAAGATTATGTGTTTGATTTTAAATGGTGGGATTCTAGTGCACTTGGAAATTGCCCCGTTTGATCATGGCATAAAATGAAGTGCCTTTCTGGGAGCACAATTTATTTCCAACTCTTAGGATCACAAAGTCCATAACTTAAAGCACGGTATCTCCTCCATTAACGAATACAATGAGCAGTTCTCTTTGGTTTGTAGGTTAATGAGTCTGAAAAGCATCGGGTGCATAGATATGTCAATGGGTTGTAAAAAAAAAAAATTATGTTGATTTGAGTTTCTGGACATAAGCTCCTTTGCAGATTTCGTCAACGAAGCACATAAATTAGACTTCACCACCAATCTTGTCCACCTCTCATATCAGCTGCCACTTCCTTAAATGCTTCATATGTGGTAAACTGCCATTTTCGCAAACTGAGTCTACCAAAGGTCTCAAACAGGCTTACTTTAGTTGTTGATGGTAAATAACCATTGCTCCTTCAACCATCAGCTTAGTTTAGGCTTTTAGGGTTAAGTTTTGTTAGTTGTTTTTTTGTATTAAAATTTTGCTCAGTATCCCAAATTATCTATCAATGCTTCCGCTTTTAGTTTATACCAGAATATTCAAGTATCACTGCTAGTTGAAGAGGTAACAAATACATGCAGCATAGCAAAGAAAACTTCAATCTAAAAAATTGAACCACTCTGCACCTTTTACCCCCATCCAAATTAGTTGAGAATTTTATTATAACTCTCTGAGATTAGAAGATATTCCTCAACGCAGAAGGCATCAACAATACAAATTCCAGTCATGCAAGTTGAGTAGCAAGCCGTCAAGGAACGAACCAAAAAACCACTGACCGCCACCACCACCACTGTCGACTACCATGGAGGAGTCAAAGACTCTTCTAAAGCCCGTCATGCAAAACCAACCAACCAGGTTCATCGCCATCCAAGCCATTGGTATTGGCATTGGTGGGACACACCGAGTCATCCTGAGTGCGGTGGCATCCGATCAGCCCAATTAATCCTTTGTAAAGGGAAGTTCTTGAAGGGTTCGTGCTCCTTGACTAATTTGCTCTACCCCGTTTAAACGACAATCACCAATTTAATGTCGCTTAGGGTTTAATTTGAACTGGACGAGTGTAAAAGTTTTTATTAAGGTGAAAAGAGGTTTAACATTCACAGTTGGGAAGAATCGAGTCTTTCACAACCAACAAGAATTGTGCTCCAATTTTTCTATGTCGATTTGTCCAAAAAAGGCAAAAAAAAAAAAGAATGATAGCGAAGGGTCGTGGCAGTGATAGAGATTAACTTCGCCTCTGGTCAAGGCAAAAATATGAGCATTCACACTGGCCCTACATATGTTACTCCTCCGCTCCTATCTGTAGAGGCCTCTTTATGATATATGTAAAGACGATATTGGTATTGATATATGTAATTTACATGTTCACATTGGCCAAACAATGTTAATTTTAATTAAGTGCACCATATGTTTCTTGTTATGGAATGTAAACAATTTGGGAATCTTAACCTCGGTGTCCCCTAATTTGATGGATTTATGGATACAAATGATTTTGGTGACTGGATGAATCAACTTGATAAAGTTTTGACTTATAAAAGTTTTTTTTTTTAGACTTGTCCAATGGGTTGGCTGTGTTGTGGTGGGATAAACTATTTTTACCATGCTAGGGGCTTCTATCAGCAATTACATGCTTTGAGGCAAGGATTAATATATGTGAACACATCATCATCATCAGCCCATTCCCGATACTCCTCAGGGTTGGCTACATGTATTTTGGTTCTCCAAGCAATGCGGTCATCCAACATTAATCTTTTTTAACCAAAATCCATGCAAAGGGATGTGACAAATTTTTACGGTTAGTTGTCACGGGCCTAACACCAACCCTCCTCCAGAGAGATGTGACGAATTTTACCGTTGGCTGTCACAGGCCTAACACCAACCTCCTCCAGAGGGATGTGACGGATATTACGGTTGCCTGTCATGGGCCGACCTAACTGAACACATACACTGAATAATTTCTCCAATTATGTAGCCAACTGCATGTTAATGAGTCTGAAGAACATAATGCGAGTGGTTACCTAATTGAGTTGCTTCAGTCCCAAGCCAAACGTATTCTCCTCAACTTTCAAATGTTTTGGTTGTGGCGAACCAGGTCACCAGCGCCTGAAGGGACAAAAGGTTACCCTCCTTGCTGATGACTTGATAGAGCGAAATTGTAATTGATGATGATGCATTAGCTTAGCAATATGGAATGAGAGGAGCAACCACTTCACTATTGGCTAGCGTAGTAGTCCGGATCTCTAAGCCTGAGGCTGAGCTTCTTGTAAGTGGGGAGCATAGCACAGGCAGTGGCGGACCCGAGATTTTAGTTTAGGGGGGGCAAATGGCAAATAATTATTGAGCGCGTCTAGAGAGTCAGGTGCGCCAGGGGAGGCTCTCTGGCACGTTGTAGGAAAGAGAAAGGGGATCTAGGAGATCTAGAGTTCTTGAGGAGATCTAGATCTTGAGGAGAATCCTCCATTAACAGGCCTTAAAGAACACCATTAACAGGCCTTGAAGAACACCACTCCATGGAGTTTGATTTGAGAATCCTCCATTAATGGAGAGCCTCTCCTGATGCTAGGGGCCTGGCTCTCTAGAAATTTTCATAATTATTAGTTGATAATAGTAGTTATCACGTGCGAAGCAAAAAAAATTTCCAATCCGAGCTAGTAACTAATAAAAAATACAACTATAAAAAATGCATTGCATATACCAAATTGAATCCATTGAAATCCAATTTAAGCCAAATAAGATCACAAAATCGATAGTCTTAGCAAGGGCAAATGAGCCTAATAACTAGAATATATAAATAAAATCACAAAATAATTAGGATAAGTATCTACTTGAAGCTTAAAAAAAATGAAATGAAATTTGCGAAAATAATAAGATCTTAATACAATTTCATAGAAAAAAATGGTTTATGTGAGCCTCAAATTTTGTATGAGTTAGCTAATGGTATATATTTTCATTGATTTATATAATAATATTTTAGATATTAATTTCAAAAAAACATTTGAGGTTTTAATACCACTTGTGAGCAAACATTTCATTTTTAATGCGTGTTTAATTACATATAAATTTGCATTGAAAACAAATACGTAGGGGTATGTCACAATGACAGAAATAGTAATTGTCAATAGCAACAAAAAAAATCATACGCTCCAAGAGGACCGAAAATAGGTTTTTATTAAACCAAACAATTTTTATGTTTGCAATTATTAATAAAATTACATTGAAAAAATAAAAAAATCATACGCTCCAAGAGGACCGAAATAAGTTTTTATTAAACTAAATGATTTTTTTGTTTGCAATTATTAATAAAATTGCATTGAAAATAAAAATAAAAATAAAATAAAATTAGGTGAGTAAGAGTATCGAACTCGGGTCTTTCGCAAAAAATTGTAAACTTCCAACCACTGCACCAATGAAATATATGAAAATAGTTGAATGAACAATAATCATATTGCATTAAACATTATATAATTGACTTTTTTGTAATGCTAAATATTTATTAAATATATTTCGTGAAACCATCAGAATTTGATATTAGAATGGTAAGATCTTGGAGAAGATTCGCCAAAGAATTTGAATCGTCGCTGCACGGATGAAATGCTTGAAAACTCATTGTTGGCATCTTGGAAAAATTGCTACTAATTTGGTTTATCTAAACCTAAAGCTATCTGTAAGGAATCATGTTGTGAGGTTGGACAGGGAGATGGATTTTTGGATTCGTCACAAAAGAGGTGATCCCAATACTAATTTGTGTTCAAAGTCACCTCTATTTGATTTGTACGGCGTAGATATGGTTATCTACAAGTCTTTATTGCGAGGTCGAAACACATCACAAGTATGGAATTTTGAAGATTTCATAAAAGGGTGGTTGTTGACAACAACTACGATCCTAATTTCCCCAATTCTACGAGCCAAGAATTATGAAATTTCACATTGCAATATTATTCTAAACATAAAATCAAAAATAAAATTTTTGTGAACCCAACACCACCCCATGATTATCATTGTGAAGATATTCCCAAATGCAAGAAAGGTTATGTACCACTGCAACAATGTTTTACTCAATTTGGGACAGTTTGAAGCTCAGTTTGATGAGAGTTGGCGCATAGAAACATTCAAATCTTAAAAGTGGATTTCTTTTGAGCCAGGGATTAATGCTGGACCTATTTAGTGGAAAATTGTTTATTTGAGATGTCATGATACAATTAGTTTTCAAGATTGATTCATACTCATACATTTTCGACGATTTCATCCTCAAAGCTCGGGGATGAGCCTAAGCGGGGGACAATGATGCAATTTGTTTTTATTTAATTTATATTACTTAATAATTGGGTCGTTCCATATATATAAGGTCAAATAGGAGTTGAAGTCCAATAAATTAGGGCGTGGTTTAATTTTGTTTAATAGGGATGATGAAGTTGTAAGCAGTTTTGAGTTTGAGAAATTAATGAAGGTTTGAAACTTTGTAATCAAATTTCAATGATATAGTTTATTTGCTTTTGCTGAACCCATCATTAATGTGTCTATTTTATTCTTGAAGCGAGATACCTTGATTGTTGTTTATTTGTGATCTTTTTGGCTTATCAGTGCATGCCTTAAATTATTAAGTGCAAATTTTCCATCTGTGAAAGTCTCATCTGTTATGCAGGCATTCCTCACATTCTGCACTCTTGTAACTCTATATTTGCTAAAGAAGTTCCACTATCAAAGCCAGCTGCACATCGGTTATCAGATTCTGCACCCTTGCTGATGATACTCAACACCGTTCAAATTCAAACTCCAGTTGTTCACCTGAAGATAACTCTTCTGCATACACTGCTGTAGTAAATGGTGGAAATCTGAAGCATTTAGATCCGTGAGTCAAAGAGGATGAAATTGAAACATTTCATAGATAGTCCCGGAGCAGTTTTAGTTAATCTGTTGACAAGCATGAGGCATTTACCTCCTGCTATGCATTCGGTGCTTATTGTTATGGCTCTTAGCTGGGTATGTTATAAACTAGTAATTCACTATCTGCTTTCCATTACTCGATGGCCGTGTTAATGTTTTTGTCTCATTAATCTAATCTTGAGTGTGATTGATGAAATTGTCATTTGAACTCATCATCTACATTTATTCTAATCATTGAATTATATAATACTTCACATGCAGCTTTCGTGGTTCCCCTTTTTTCTTAGCTTTCGTGGTT